>OY977946.1:2400000-3600000 GCA_963854355.1 Epinotia brunnichana
CAGTGCTACTTATAGCTATATTTATGTAAATAAAATGAATTAAACAAAATTGGACAAGCTCCATTTGATTCTTTAAGACCACATGGTAGTTGCTTCTATTCTCTGAATTAAGTAGCAGATTCCACGATCTGTAAGGATGCATCTGGGAAAATGTTATGATCAATGGAATTATAATTCTGACGATTGTATTAAGAATCGGAATCAATAGTACATCTCAAACTGCCTCCACAACTTGCTTCTACGAATTACCTCGAGTCTCTGCAAATATTTAACTTGTGAAGTACAATCAGCAGCAGTCAGTAAAATATTCCCAAAATTATCGGCATACGCTGTATTATTCTCTTGAAAACATTTCCATGTCTAAACCATATTGATGTAACATTGATGATTGAATTTTAGCACTCATCGATCAAAATGAGTTTTTTGCCAGCCCTACATTCAGAATTGTAATATTTTATTCAATAAACGTACGACCCAAATGAAGGCAATGCGTTACTCATGTAAGGTACAGCAGACGAAAGCGCCAAACCTTTCAATCAGGCAATTTTAGCTTCTATCACCATTACATAAGGTCTAAGTTTTAAGAATATTCGAAAAGTTGCGTACATCTCGTCAGGCTATTGGCGAAATTAAATAACCCTTCATACGACCACGGAAATCATATAAAATAAAATGTTTTAGGATGATGATCGTAAATTTTTATTGGGCAATAAAATTGTACTATATTTTAGAAGTAACTTACTGTAAATAAGTAAACTGACTACGGTGGGTTGATCTTATGGTGAAAGGAAAAATTATTAAAACATGAAAAGCGGCCAAGTGCGAGTCGGACTCGCTCATGAAGGGTTCCGTAAAATAAATTGCGGTTACGATTATTTACTTTATGACGTATTAAATGAAAACTACTCACTAGATCTCGTTCAAACTAATTTTCGGTGGAAGTTTGCATGGCATTGTTCATCATATTTTTTTTTTAGTTTTTTCATTTTCTTATTTTAGAAGTTACAGGAGGGGACACACATTTTACCACTTTGGAAGTGTCTCTCGCGCAAGCTATTCAGGACGGATAGCATGGATGGCCGTATCACGCGATAAGTGATAGGATAGAGCTGCCGTCCCTGGCTGACACCGTTCGATAGAATGAGACGACGCGCTTATCCTATCACTTATCGCGTGATAACGCCATCCATGCTACGGGGCCTGTTTAGAAAAAAATAATTAGAAACCTCAATTTCATTTTTGACGACCTATCCATAGATACCACACACGTATGGGTTAAATGAAAGAAAAAATTTTTGAGTTTCAATTTGAAGTGTGGAGAACCCCCAAAATGTTAGTTTTTTTCTATTTTTGTGTGAAAATCTTAATGCGGTTCACAGAATACATCTACTTACCAAGTTTCAACAGTATAGTTCTTATAGTTTCGGAAAAAAGTGGCTGTGACATACGGGCGGATAGACAGACAGACAGACAGACATGACGAATCCATAATCCAGTTTCGTTTTTTGCCATTCGGCTACGGAACCCTAAAAAGGGCATTCGTATTACTTATGATATCTATCATAGTATTTTATGGACCACATTATATGTAATGCAAAATATTTCGTAGGATCATTAACCTCCTACCGTTATTGCCAGTTGTGCCCCAAAGGAGCCCAGGGTCCGCTTTGGCACCTAATCCCAATATTTGGCATAGGCACTAGTTTTACAAAAGCGACTGCTTGCTTACCTTCAAAACCTGAAGGAAAAGTACGAGTAGACCTAATTGGGGTTAGACCGGTTTCCTCACGATGTTTTCCTCCTCCGAAAAGGCATTTTCATGTTACATGTCTTTCAAAATTATAATTGCCTTAATTACACTCTTCTAACTCCCGTGTACATCATGTCCCAGAATCCTCTTCCAGACTTTCCTCTCTGAGAGCTTGCTTCCTTATTTTTGTGTGTGTGTCCCTAATACACGTCGACGTAGTACATACAGTCAACGCCAGAAATATGTTTACACTTTTGCACCTTATTCCATTGTAATAAGGCGAAAACTGTAAACATATTTTTGGCGTTGACTGTACCTATGCAAAACAAATTTGAACGCTTGAAGCTGCTGATATTGTCAAACAAGTTTGTCAAAGCACTCACAACGAACCCAATTGTATGCAAAAATGAAATAACAGCGTGTTTTTGTTCGCACCCAATTTGATTACATTGTGCAAATTTCATCAACGACATCTGAAAAATAGAATGGGCGGCACCTTGGTCTCACTTAGGGAGCGACGCTCAAACTTTGCTAATAACGTATGTCGGGTTAGATACTGCACTGTGTAAGGGCTGAGCATCTCTAATATATCTATTAAATACTTCTTTTTCGGTTCAGTACAGTGTAAAAGAGACGTGATGAAACTCGCGGTGATAAGTACCAGCTCTTCTGATTTAGATTGTTGAGTTTTAAAATAACGAAAGGCATTTCTGTTCCATTAGAAGTTTTCAAATTCAATTCTAGTCAATCCAACTACTACCTACTAGTCAATCTAGTCAACAACAAAAAAAGCGGCCAAGTGCGAGTCGGACTCGCACATGAAGGGTTCCGTGAAATAAATTGCGGTTTACGATTTATGACGTATTAAAAAAAAACTACTTACTAGATCTCGTTCAAACCCATTTTCGGTGGAAGTTTACATGGTAATGTACATCATATATTTTTTTTTAGTTTTATCATTCTCTTATTTTAGAAGTTACAGGGGGGGGACACACATATTACCACTTTGGAAGTGTCTCTCGCGCAAACTCTTCAGTTTAGAAAAAAATGATATTTAAAACCTCAATATCATTTTTGAAGACCGATACATAGATACCCCACACGTATGGGTTTGATGAAAATTTTTTTTTTGAATTTCAGTTCTGAGTATGGGGACCCCTAAAACTTAATGTTTTTTTTCTATTGTGTGAAAATCTTAATGCGGTTCACAGAATACATCTACTTACCAAATTTCAACAGTATAGCTCTTATAGTTTCGGAAAAAAGTGGCTGTGACATATGGACGGACAGACAGACAGACGGACATGACGAATCTATAAGAGTTCCGTTTTTTGCCATTTGGCTACGGAACCCTAAAAAACCGTATACAGACATACATCTATCTTACGCGGCAAACCGCCACTTATGACAAAAATATGTGGACACAATGTTATTTTCAAGGTTGTTAGGCCGCAGTCTAGATGCCACCGGGCAGCGGGCAACGAGGCCTTCATAGATTGGATTCAATTAAATGTAGGAACTGCCACTCAGCTCTACGCCACGCTTACCGCTCGCGTTCAGCTGGTCGATTCCGTAACGCATTGTACGTACGTCAGGTAGTCTACATGTAATTTTTTTGTGGGAAGAATCATCTTTCTATTGATAAAATGACATTTACTTAGATCTACAGATAGTTGAGTTGTACTTACGTAAATTGTAAATACGTAGGAAAAGTTACGTAATAAACCTCCGGATGGCCTAAGAGCGTTCATATTATAGGTAATAAAATATTATTTAGAGGTAAGGTAAAAGTGCTGGTGCCCGACACTAACCTTATACATGAAACTTTCAATCTTATGTCAAAACAATAAGGAGAACGATAAGTGTAAATTATTATACACAAAACGGTCGACTATTGGGACATATACCTTATTAGAATTGATTATTATTGCATATTATTATGATTGAAAATGTGACTTCAAGACAGTTTCATTTTCAATCACAATAATCAGTGATCGGATCTAGGATGCAATTTGGGGTGAACGACCTCAAACGTTATGTTTATCGTAGATGTGTCTCGGATTTTCCGGGATTTTGGGAAATGGGCAATTGTAAATTAAAAAATACGTCACTTAATATTTGCACACTTAAATCACACTAGAATTGTCTAATAATGGGTATTTATAACTGAAATTATTATTATTTGTCGATAAGTTGAGAATGTGATAAGCCGGGCTCGATTTGAATGACAATGTCAGTCAAGACATTATATAGATACTGCTCATTTCAAGTGGCCAAAATAGGTTGATAAGTGGTAATTGTTTACGAAAAGACAATTTGAAGGCATCCTATGTGCGGTGCAGTGCAACGTCATCGGCACTAAAAGTTCGAGCCCTGGTGATAAGATTAACGAAATAGTGATAGTGAACTAATAACAATTATTACTTTTACTTGTATACCCTGGTAAACATATAAGAATAATAAAAATACATAAAAGATAAGACATACAAGTTACGTTCAGTTCTTCTATGCAGTAGGTACTGTAAACATTTTTGTTGTTATTACATTTTCTGTTAATTTTATACTGTAAACTACTTAAAATTAAAAGTTATTTACCTTTTTGTAAAGATAGGTAACAAAAAAAGTCGCGGGATTGTACGTCATATCCACCTTAATATTACGAACTTAAACCCCGGGAAATTGCATCCTAGATCCGATTACTTATAATAATACATAAGCTCGTGGCATACTCTCTTTTAAAACGCTGTACTTTCTACCAAATTATTTCATAAACTCGCGCCCATAGGACCGCAAACTTTGAGAACGCCCGACCGAACCGAATCGGCAGCTCGAATTTGTCCTGGAAAGTTTCCGACGAGTTTAAGCCAAGTTTGCAGAAAATTTTACCGCCTTATCTATTCGATTGTGCCCTTCGCTTCGAAACTGTTCCCTGCATACTATTTGTGTAAGGGCAACAATATTAAATGAAGGGGAAGCTGCAAAGTTTTTTGGGTGTTTTCAGGTTTCTTTGTACGCCTGGGTGCAAAAAATGTTCTGTCACGTGTGCATGAAACCTATACAAGATCGAGAATAAAATTGTAGCTACACTTATTGTTCTAATTTTGCCATAATTTAACACCGGAATCGTTTTAGGACCCAATTTTTCAAGCTCTCTCTGAAAGTGTTCACTTAACTGTGCTCATTGTATGGTAAAGATATTTCGTTAAGTTCGGAAGTGTCTCGTATGAGATGTTTCCTAGATTATTTTTGAATAAACATGTCTCAAAAAATATGAAATATGGTTTGAATTTTTTTTTATGCATACATACTTCATAGGTTCAAATTGTACAACGGAACCCTTTCTAAACATAACAAGTGTCTCCTTACTAAAATGTCATAAAAAATATCATAAAACATAACAAGTCTCGTGTAACATGACATCACAAGTTTTTACAATCAACAGTTACTAGTAGTGGCATAATAATATTAACATGACGAAACCATTGGGAAAAGCGATATGACAAGGACATAAAGCATTTATGTTAGCTTATTTGTGACTTCTTTTACACCATAGCGTCACATCAGATCATAAATTGCGTCACGTTTCGTACAATACTTTAGCTAAATGTCATAATTTGGTGTGGGAAAATGATGAGTTGTCGTAACGCTCGATCGAAGAGATACGTAATTACTAATTACCCTTCTGAACATCTTACCGGTCACTTGCTAATTTGAAACCGACTTCAAAAACAGAGGATGTTTTATCCGGTTGTATTTTTATCATCATCATTTGTTTGAAATATTTGTTACCTGACTCAGGACTCCATCATTTATGAACCTAAATATTTGTACTTCGTATCTTATCTTATATTACTCCCAAGCTCACTCTATGATCACCAATTTTATGCTTCCAGATTACCTCATTTTCACCAAAATCTAGTTTTGTTGACCAACCTCCTAAAAAGGTAAACGTCCCAATGTTTGACACCTGAATTCCAATAGGTAATTGTCACCCTTTTGTTCACCTTAGGAACAAGTGACGTCGCGATTTTTTTTTATCAAACAACGCTCGTTTTTGAAGGAGCGTGATATTTTCGAGTATTTTCGCGTGTTTTGTTTATATTGGTTACTAGTTTCCACCCGCGACGTCGTCTGCGTAAACCCGGGATAAAAACTATCCTATATTTTAATCCACACCGCTATAAAAACTATCTTCGTGCAAATCGTTTCATCCAAATCGGTTCAGCCGTTTAAGCGTGTTTGAGTAACAAACATCCAGACATCCAGACATCCAGAGATCCAAACATTCACATTTATAATAGCGCCTGAGTATTCTTTTGTTTGGCTTAATGCTTGTATTCTATTCGTTTATTTTCTACCCACTTAGTTTAGTTATAAAACGATACTTACGGAACGAATGTTATAGGATAGCATAATTACTTATTTAACTAAGTGACACTTATAAGGACGGTGAATCCTGACTCACCGTGACACAGTGCAAACTAGTACGGGGGTCAGTTGACACTTACTTTTGGTTTTCACCATACAAATTTGTAAATTAAAATGTAAGTAGCAATTTGTACTTTTACTTACGAAATAAATTTATGATTTATGTAGGATGTAAGAATATTTTTCTTACACTCGTCAACTTCTGTATTAACTAAATAGGTACCGTGTTAAATATTTGTTCGTGTTCGGCTTCCATTACGCAACAGTGAAACCTCGTAAAAGAAATACTACCCTGTCAGTACTGACGCATACAAAATTGTTTCCCCGTAGTTGGCCGGGCCGTGACGCGAATCCGCGATCACTTGTGCTCACGACTGTACTCCGTCACCCGGGAATATGTGTTTCTACGCCTTGTCAGTGCTCTCATAAATTTTACATTTGCGTAGGTAGGGTACGTAATATTATGGATACCTACCTACGTATTCTATAGGAGCATTTATGTTTCTTTTTATCCGATTGCCTCAGAAGGAGGGTTTCGTTTTTCGAGTGTATGTATGTATGTAAATATGTTTGTGTGTGTGGACAAGAAAATTCTATTGTACAAGCTTTTTATTAACTAACTAACTAACTAATATGTATCTTATCTTATCTTATCTTATCTAGGTGAGGGCCCTTTCGGATGCACTTCGACCCAGTGGGATCTTTTGTGCATTTGCCCTCTCCTTTATACCTGCTCCCAGGCTTGCTCCATCATTTCCACAAAGCGGATGATGCAGTTCGCCGGGAGCACCTTGAATTCCTGAACTAATATGTAAGTATGTGGTACGTATGTAATTATGTTTGATTGGGTGGAATCTTGCAACTCAATTTTGAAGCAGATATCTACAACAGATTGAGCTGAAATAAAGGTGTAAAGGTATAGTTGGGATGTCAATTCAACATTATGGGACCATCGAGCTAATATGATGATGGAGACAGAAGGTGGCCATGGGAATGCAGTACTTAGCTGACGTAACTGCGTTGAGTTTGGGCTCGTTAGAATCGTCTCAATGAGTAGTTGATGACGGTATACAGAAAAGTACAGTCGACAATAAAAGCTTGTATTAAAATGTTTTTTTTAACATAAACTTATTACTGGCTTTACACAGTCCAAACGGCTCCATACATTTTGACAGATGAGGTGTCGTTGGATTCCTCATGATCGTAGGAGTGCAGTAAAAACAGTTGGGTTTTTTTGATAATCTCTTGACTTTTTCACTTCACCTGTATCATATTTATTACTTAACTAGTATGGAAGGAGAGAGAAAGAGAATGACAGAAAAAGAGGAAGAACCTAATGACATATCCGTTGTGATTTTTGCCTACAAAAAATCACAATTGATATATAATTTCTTTACGCGCGTTCTAAAAGTTACGAATAACAACCCTGATGGTCGGTCTATTCAACGTCGAAAATATATACCTATACGCTACGGACTGAATTAAAATGATGTAAACATGTTAATAACAAGAGTGTAAAAGCGTACAGATACCACTGTCCTACTGTTGTGTCGTCACTTTGGTAATATTAATCGTACGTCATTTCCCAATTTATGTTTCTTCATTTTGCCATTAACCCTTTAACTAGCCACATGACATCAAACCTCTCACCCATAATCGGCTATGTATTCAACTCAATTACGTAAGCGTTCACCACATCCAACCAATTTGCTAACACCAACACAACACATCGCGCTTTACGTTCGGTAAAAGTAACTTATACTGCCGAGAGCTCCTATAGGAGCCAATTTGGTGCGATCCACGTCAAAGATTTGTATACACTTTGCGCCTTATTGCAATGGATTACGGTCCAAAAGAGTGAAGATATATTTGGCGGGGACCGTGCCGAAATTGCATGCCTGGTTCCCGTTCGCGGTCATTACTTGCCGGCAGGCCACAAATCGGTATGCATTTTTGGAACGCAGCGGTTTTCGGAAATTATTATAATTATCGTGTTGCGTTTGGTAAACTGGCTAGCAATTCAACTGAGGAATAATAATAATTATCTTCGATTAAAGTACTTATTATGGTTAACATCCCAACAAGGAGATGTCACTTGGCACCTTCAATTGTTTCAGAATAACAATAGAGAAGCGAAATTCCGCTGGATGTGGGTGGCGAAGATCATTATGGCCACTGCTGGACACAGGCCTCATTCAAAGAGTTGAATGAGGCCTATGTCCAACAGTGGCCGTCACTTGCCTGATATGATGATGATGAATAGAGATGAACAAGTTGGTGTCAATTATTGGAATAACGATGCCAGACATTGGGTTGAGACATTTAAATTATTCTTATTTATCTGTTTTTATTACATGCGCGATGAAATCCATTCAAGCCGTTTTATTTTGTAACTGAGGAATTTTCAATTATTTATTCTGAATTTTTATTTCGTTCAATAAGCATTCAATGAAAACGAGAAGGTTATTAAATCGTTTTTACACTTTTTGTCCACGTCAACTCTCGCACCAATTTTCTTTCTCAATTGCATCTAATTAAGTACTTAGGAGATAACTACCACGATAAAAGTACTATGCCTTCTTTTTTGCATAGTCATATTATCATCATCATATCAGCCGAAAAACGTCCGCTGCTGGACATAGGCCTCCCCCAAGAGTAGCAAAGTGAGCGGTCCTGCGCCCGCCGCGTCCAGCGGACTCCCGCAAAGTCATTTACTAGGTAATTATTGGGAGGGTTGCATGCTCCCATGATTTTTTAGGGTTCCGTACTCAAAGAGTAAAACGGGACCCTATTACTAAGACTCCGCTGTCCGTCCGTCCGTCCGTCCGTCCGTCCGTCTGTCTGTCACCAGGCTGTATCTCACTGATACCGTTGAAATTTTCACAGATAATGTATTTCTGTTGCCGCTATAACAACAGATACTAAAAACAGAATAAAATAAATATATTTTTAGATAATGGTACAGAACCCTTCGTGCGCGAGTCCGACTCGCATTTGGCCGGTATTTTTATTTCAATACGAATATTAGGAATATCAACTGCCATTTGGCATTAAGCTCGCCATTTGCATTTTTTTTTGTATTTTATGTAATAAAGTTTAAAGAAATAAATAAATAAGTAACTGTAGTATTAAAACTTTCTTATGATTTCTTTTTCTGATGTTATACTCGTATGCATTTGAAATCTGCACGCGCTGCCGGTACCCACTGTAAACGCTCTATACGCTCTACGGGCTCATACTATGACGTCACAACTCATATTCTCGGCGCGTCTACTATGGAGTAAGTAATTAATTTGCAATTATCTCCACAAAATTTGCGTTTAAGTCTATACTTGTCGTACAAATTCAATATTCTGTCTAACTGTTAAGTAATATTATCGCAATATTTTTTTTCGTCATTTTAACGTGAGATAAAATTCATACAATAGTTTTTTTTTCATTTAATGTTTTCTTTTGTTTGATATTTTCAACGTAGGTATATCCGTATCGATTGCGTGCAATTTATTCAAAATTGAAATCCCATGCAAGTTCCCTATTATCTCCATGGGGGTAGGTTTATCTCGTTTAGTTTAGGAATTACTGTAGCCACGTTTAGTCTCAGTCAATGTGTCAGCTCGGTGCATTATATTGGATTGTCACCAAACTTACATAATTATGCCACATATGTATACTTCGATTTTTTTAGCATTAGAAATTCGATAAACAAAGAAGCAGGTGTCGTTAACCTGTTTCTTTAGAAGTTAATAATAAAATATTAAATTACTGTGTATTTTTGTTTGTTACATCATAGGTATGTACTTATCAATGATTTCACATTTCCTATCACTAAGGTTTGTAAATATTATATATAATTATATTATTATTAACTATTCCTAACCTAACCTAACCTTTCACTACATTAAATTGGGTGGTTTTAACCTTAAAATGCATGCATATCAAGTGGTCTCTCTGAAATAAGTAAGTAGAACCTATTTTAGCTTAATTTGAAGCTTTGCCGACCTCGTCCACCTCCACCACACACTAGTGCGATGTAACCTTGTAGTTATTATTTAGTAAATAGTATCAGAGTAAGGGCCGCACTCAGGCACCTGAATTGAACCGCACTATCAACGAAAGATAATAACAATAACAAATAACTTTAACGGAAAACAATGAAACTTAAAAACTCAACACAACAAGATTCTGGGATAATGACAAAGTATCGCACTTGCATTCGCATGACATACGAGATAAACGTAGTGATTGTATACTCTTTGTACGAGATGAGAGTGACGTTTAAAAACAAACATGAACAATGTAATGGCGGACATTTTATCCGACCGATTGCAAATGTCAAAACGCTAAACTCTTATTGATGTGGGACACGATCTCTTCAATTTAGTCGCAATTTATGCGTTTAAAACGTTCCGTTTGTTTGGAACCTCTGCTTCTCTGGGTTTTTTATCATGCAATTTTTTTGCGATACATTAAAAATAACACAAATAAAATATTAATGCTGTATTATTAAATAATCATTTTAAGTAAATGCAAATTACACATTTTGCTATCGTCTAATATGCTTTAAAAAATGTTTTCATAGTTTTCCACTTATTCCGCCGCATTTACGGCAGGTATCGTAAAACGTGTTCTATAAAAAAACCTTACACTTACTTCTGTCAAGGTCTTTCTAATGCTAAAAAAATCGAAGTATAGTTTGTTGTTACGGGATGCCGTCGAAATAATTAATTAACTAATTTCACTAATGTAGGCTATACAGGGTGGGCCCTGTAACTGGAGCAAAAAATTAAACGGTAGATTATTAAGCTTGTGAACAATTATTTCGAAGTGGTTTTATGCGAAAAAATATTTTTTTTTTTTTTTTAATTCTTTAAAATAAATTTACTTGTATTTTTTTACTCTTCTATGAGTAACTTTTTATTTTAAAAACACAAAAAAAAAGAAAAAAAAAATTAAAAATCACAAAACTATCTGTTGAACACAAAAATGCAAAAACTATTATGACTCATTACATGATGTTACCTCAAAATCTGCATTGACTGCCGTGATATGATCTCGTGTTGCCAAGATACATTACTTGGAGGTCATAACTTTAGTTCAAAATTTCTACAAAATTTAACCAAAAATTATGAAAATGAATGATACACACAAGGGGTTACTGCAAATGCTCTAAGGAAGCCTCCTTTTGAATATTTGCTCGTGTTACAGGGCCCACCCTGTATACTCTTTTAGGAAAAAAAACCTAATTTGCGGATACCAGCGCCATCTTTTAGCATTTTGTTAGGCATGTCTTCTCGACCCCAAAACTGCCGAGAGACAGTCTCTAAGGAGTCGGCCTCCACAGGAATGACGTCATCACAACCGCGTTTGGAAAAGTGTCAATTACATCCAAACCTCGCAACGTAGACGTGTCCTATCAAATTCAGCTCAAGCTTATACTAGCAAGTGGCAGAAAGATAGTTTGCATGAAGCACGACTTAGAGAAATCTAATGTAGGTTAAATAAAGCCTTGAAAACCGTGCAAATCCGAATAAGATTATGCTAAAGGGTAGTGGGTAGGTTGGCAGAACATTTGGGAATAATTTGCAAAGTAAAGCCCTGTATACATCACTGTCACAGAACTATTTTGGTCAATCCGGGTAAGGAACGTGAGTGAAATTATATATCCCGTGCAAGATTACTTTTCGACCGGCGAACACTGAGACTTTCGCCAGAGTAACAATTGGTTGACCAAAAAATAATTTTTAATGCTTACAGTCGCCATCACAAACAAACACGTCACAAACATCGAAACACACCTCTATTTTCAAATCATTAGGGTGCATGTGCCGATATTTTCATATATTTTTTTTTTATGTATGACCACGCATAACTTTTTACGGAGTAGTTCGATTTTGATAATTATCTCTTTATTGGAAAGGGTATACCGCGAAATTAGGGGATGATTGATTGATTTTTCGTCGGTTAAAACTTTGTTTTCAAAGTAAATTATTGAACATGATTTTTGATTATGTATGTGATGGCGACTGTACAAGACGCTAAACAATCATAGAACCTGCCTGATAATCAGACGCCGTAGCCTGTGCACGCCTGCGGCTCTAGAGGAAACACAACCACGTTGCCGATCCTTTATTGACTTGAAGATTCGTCGTGTTGACGGTGTTGGCGGCGTCAACGTTGGGAAAGGTTCTAGAGTGACCACCACGTACTGGCAGATGCAGAGTGGGTAGACCACCCCCAAGGTGGACTGTGGAGTAATCGCGTAACGTTCCGAACGCGAGTCGGTACAATTTAACCGTCAATTCTCCATATAAAAAGTGACATTTAGACATACCCGACGTTCATACAATGCGTTACGTGATCGACCTGCTGATTACCTGGTAAGGGTCGCGGAGGTCCATTCGATGCGGGTGGCGCAAGACCGGTCATTGTGGCACTCTTTGGGGGAGGCCTATGTCCAGCAGTTGACTTTTGGCTGATATGATGATGATGACGATGTGTTGACGGCTAGCGACAAATGCCAGTCCTTCTAAACACAGCGCATCCGGAAGAGCTCTATCCTCACTCGACACCATGAATACAACACTATCTACCTTATGAGTAACACTTGACATTATTTGAGTTGACCGAATGGGGAACTTGCATGGGACTTCAATTTCGAATAAATTCCCATTCCGCTGTTTTGAAGTGGATACTTCTTTGCTCGCGTTCTTGTATAGGGGTAGGTACAGTCAACCAATTTGATTCCTAGGCCACCGTAGAACCCTGTCATTTTAACGGCTACATAGCGACGAAATAATCCTAGTAACCCGTATTGACATAGCATTTACAACGGCAAGGTTCTATGATGGCCTAGGAATCAAATTGGTTGACCGTACAGTTAAAATGTATCACGTGACTCCCGGAATAACTTTTTGTAGAGAAGCCTGATCTGATTTGAAATAATTGTTTGTTACATGTTTTAATCTTTCTTTATTTGCCATTAGTTGTTAATCACAAAATGTTATTTAGTTTATGTGGCGGACATGAAAATAATGCTGAAATGACCGCCATTTTCAATGTATCGCGAGTCAAATGAGCTACGTCAGTCAATGTTGCCATATATATCGATTTATCTGTACTTATACAGATTTTAGTGAATTAATTCAGATATATATTTTACATGTACCTACACCATAATAGCAGATTCCTTTAAATGGACCTTTCCGGTTTTTTTATTAAGGTTCCATAGCCAACAAAGAAGTATCCACTTAAACTTAATTAACGGTTGTATCTCCGACACAAACCACTTCTTTTTTTTAAGGTCCCGTACTCAAAGACTAAAACGGGATCTTATTACTAAGACTCCGCTGTCCGTCTGTCTGTCTGTCTGTCCGTCTGTCACCAGGCTGTATCTTGTGAACCGTGATAGTTAGACAGTTGAAATTTTCACAGATGATGTATTTCTGTTGCCGCTTTAACAACAAATACTAAAAACAGAATAAAATAAATATTTTTATAAATAATGGTACGGAACCCTTCGTGCGCGAGTTCGACTCGCACTTGGCCGGTTTTTTTTTATGACACGTTGGTGGCAAACAAGCTTAAGACCTGATTGTAAGTGATTACCGTAGCATATGGACGCTTGCAACTATAGGGGTGTTACGTGCGCGTTGCCGACCCTAATGGGTTCAACCCACAGATGTATGAATATAAGGAGATCGGACATGGCGGCCGATTTGTATAGAGTGAGCCTGTCGCAAGTACATTAATTAACCCACACAACGCCCAAGTAATTGACAAGACAAAGCACGCACACATCTAAAACACACACTCTTGTATACCTACACGCTTATTTGATAATAAACGCGCATCATATCAGGCATTTTGGGAAAAAACGTAATATTCTCTGCGATCAGCACGCGTGCACAGTATGGCAGTGTATGCCCATTGAGCATACAGCTGCGACACGGCCGCCGGCGGCTTGTCCTCTCTCTAGTATTCTATGCTCTGAGGTTCAACCTCACATTACATTTTTAACCGACTAGAGATTTATTATTTACGCCAACGGTCCATAAGTGGCAATTGCCGCCCGCTACTCGTGCAAAAAATCCCGCTTGTTGGCCGGGCAGAGACGAAGGGTTCCGTACCATTATCTATAAATATTTATTTAATTCTGTTTTTTAGTATTTGTTGATATAGCGGCAAGAGAAATACATCATCTGTGAAAATTTCAACTGTCTACCTATCACTGTTATTGAGATACAGCCTGGTGACAGATGGACAGACAGACATACAGACAGACAGACGGAGAACAGAGTCTTAGAAATAGAGTCCCGTTTAACTCTTTGAGTACGGAACCCTAAAAAGCGTCATATTGCATATGTATCGCCTGTTTATCTATCGGCCTGCATATAGGTACATATCTATCGGCTTAGGCGTCCCTAAGATTTGAGTCATTCTTTGTTTTACCGGCCTAGGTTAGTAATGTACTATTATTTCCTTAAAATTGTCCTTTAGTCCATAGCATACGTGGTGACCCTGAAACTTGTTTATTCTGCTCTCAGCAGGGCTTCACGAAATGAATTCAATTTCGATTTTAACTACCGCAACGATCCCAGGCATTCAAGTCACATTTAGAATTTGTGTTCAGCTCAAAAGACTTAAAATAATGTCAATCAAGTTTGGAATGAGCATCGTGTTATTTAGTTAGAATTGTAGATAAAGATACTCTAAATATGATTATTTCTTTATATCGTTTCCATTACCGCTTCTTAGCAATAAGTTACATTTAGGATAAAAGAAAAAAAAACTTAAATAAATTTAAGTTACGTTTTTTTTTTAATGCAATAAGCTCGTTTTAAGTTTCTGTCAAAAATATTTTTTAGTACATGCTTTTTATTTCTGACTGTACTTTTCTGTATACCATCATCAACTACTCATTGAGACGATTCTAACAAGCCCAAACTCGATGGCGTTGCATCGTTTAATTACGGAGTTCCTATGGCCACCTTCCAATTCCATCATCAGATCAGCTCTATGTCATAAGAATATTGCATTGTCATCTGATTTATACATGCATGCAAAATTTCAGCTAAATCGGAAACCGGGAAGTGGATCAAATATAACTTGCAAGATTTGATTACAGACAGACAACGGGACAGGTGAAACTAATGAAAAGCTTGTAACAAGTTGCTGTCAAAACTTTCATTTTTGGTGCAAGCTTTTATTGCCGACTGTACTTTTCTGCATAACATCATCAACTACTCATTGAGACGATTCTAACGAGCCCAAATTCGATGGGGTTGTTTTGTTTTATTGCGGAGTTTATATGGCCACCTTCCAGCTCTAGCATCAGATCAGCTCCATATCATCATAATATTGCATTGTCATGCGATATACCTACATATGCATGCAAAATTTCAGCTCAATCGGAAACCGGGAAATGGGTCAAATTTAACTTGCAAAATTTGATTACAGACAGACAACGGGACAGGTGAAAGTAAATAAGAGCTTGTAAAAAGAGATGGGTGTTATTATAATTATAGCTCCCATTTTTTTTAAAGTGATGTCGGACAAAGAAGACTTTATAGTTTCTTTCTCACAGTAAACTAAACATGACCCTCGAATGTCCCATCCAAGTTAATATAATCGACTTTTTAGAGCAATTATTTTGATACAGGTCACATCAAACGAATTTGTTTAGAAAAGTTATGCCGCTTAACCAAGTCATTAAAAAGTTACACAAAAACGACGGATCCCAGGGGTAGTGCTGTGTCATCGTTAATTTTCAAAGTTACTTAATAATATAACAAAACTCAGTCTTATAAAGGATTTTGGCACCATTTTTGGAATTTGGTACTTTGTGCGGATGAATAATAAATAACGTATGACATTTATCCGTACGAAATAGAAGTTGCTAGATGGGAACATACCTGCTGGTTGAACCATAGTTTAAGGGTAAATGCTCAATCCTTCAAATTGGACTCTTGACTCTCCCAAAAATATATATTCTGTTCTTGATTCGGAAGCTCCACATATCGAATAAAACAGTCACTGTATTAACCTCGACATAGCATTACGTGCAGGAAATATTTCTGATATAAGGAAAAAGGAATTATCGCACACTGAACGCGTAGAGATTGATCGAGGGCGGCTTAGGGCCGAGAGTATATTTATTATTTCATAGCTAGATAAGAAACTAGTGTTGTGAAGAAAAACCTCATTTGGTCGGATATTATAGCTTTGAAATGTACACAAAATAAATGCAGTCATAATCACGCGTACTACACAATTCCACAGTCATTTTCCTGAAAGCGTATTTTTTTTCAAATTTCATAATTCTGAAACTCATGTTCATCGAAAGGAACTCTTGATTTATCAGGATAAATTATAATATAGGATATACATTGCATTGTATCCAAATTTTCATTTAGCGGAAAATGGGGTCCGGGATTTTGAAATTTCGGAATAATTCAATTCAATTCTTTTATTAAATCAGTTAACAAGATATACATTTATTATTTGCAAACGACTTAAAAATAAAATAAAATTACAGAAACGTATCAAAACTTTGCCCTTTAGGCAGGGTGCCCATCACACAGGCAGCATTCCCGCGTTGAATAGCAATCGCTATTCTTTGAGCGAGAAAGCTGCCTGCGCGAGGGTCACCCGTTGCGTCCCTCGACCGCTTGCTGATCTCCTTGTGGAGCCCACGCGCGCTTTTTCCCCAAGGGCCGAGTGTCTCGAAGCCAAATGCGACAAAGTAGTACTGGGCGCCGAGACAGCTATATTTACAAGTTAACAAGATCTATTATTTATTAGTATTATTCTGATAGGTAATGATAATTTCGGACAAATTACTGATCGGAATTTTTCTGTGTTACGCAAAATCACATAATATATTTTTTGTACTCGACGATTAAAATATGTGTATTAAGATTTCATAGAGAATACTGCAACGTCACTCTTTTCATAGTTGTAGTCCATGTTACTGTCGAAACAATCGAAATAACTACTTTTCGATACGCTCCAGACAACTAAAATAAATTCGACCAATCACGTGGCTGCTTTACTGAACTGTAATGAATTGGACCAATAGAATCGCTTTGATGTCGTACGCTCGTTGATGTCTTTTAAGATATCAACAAGCGTACGAGCGATGAGCTGCACTTCGTTTCAACAGTATCGAGTTTGTTTAATTAGTTCAGTTGACTCGTAGAAAATTAATTTTAATGAACTCGTACAAAAAGTATTGTTCACAATAGTGTTATAATCAAGCTTTTTAATCTCGTACCTTACTTAGGCCACTCAGCAAACTTCGTGGCCTAAACACGGTACTCGACTAAAAAGCTCTCTATTATAACACGATTGTGAAAAATACTATATTCGTCTCAGACGTGTTTAAAGTTCATAAGACATTATTGTATAAGGTAACCTATCGCAATCACTAAATTTCATTTCCCAACGGTATCGTTTGTCCGTATTTTCATTTCGGCAAAAGGCTAATTAAGTATCTCAAAAACCTAAAAGCTTTTCAATTTTTTATTATATTTAGGTTAGGTTTGTTTTATAATCATCCCAAAAATGTCATGGCTTCAGAGAATAACGGATAGGACAAATGAAAATTCAAAAAAAACGATACAGTTGCGAAATGAAATTTTGTGATTCAGATAGGTAACCGATATTTAACTATTTAAGTCTCTTCTTGGTCGGCAGTCTCTTGGCAAAGTGCTCGTGATCAGGGATCGGTGAATTCTTGCTCCATGGTTTTCTAGTGATGCGACACCATGTATCTCAAAGTTTGGTGGAGTTTGTACACCGTGTTGGAGCGCCCACGAGATCGTTACCCCCCTAAAGTAATTTTAACTATTAAAGTACCTGCACGGATATCATAAGACGGTACGCGAGCTTTCTCGATTTTTCTCGCACTATCCGTCTCTCTCTTATTAGAAATCTTAGAAAGCAACAAAATCAAGAGAAAACAATCGAGAGAGCTCGCGCGCCGCGCCGTCTTGTGGTAGCCGTGCTGCCATGTCTATGGCCTATTCTCCACGTAAACCGCACGTCATGCGCACGCTTTCGTCAATTGACGATTGCAAGACGAACGCTTGCATCTTGCGTAGAAACTTTCAAAACCACGGAGCGGCAACGAACGCATGACGAGCGGTTAACGCGACGTAGCCGCTCTGTGGACACAGTTTTGAAGGTTTCTACGCAAGATGCAAGCGTTCGTCTTGCAATCGTCAATTGACGAAAGCGTGCGCATGAAGTGCGGTTTACGTGGACAATAGGCCTATCACATTTGTCTCCCTGAAAGTAGACGCTTTATTTTGGAATCGAGCATGTATAATCGCATGCATGGGACACTGACTATGCAAAGATCGCAATAATAATGCGGTTGTTAGAAACTAAAAGAACTTTAGCTATTTTGACAGATTTTCATAAACTTTTGTTAATAACATCCACATTTGTTACAAGCTTTCTATTAACTTGCGATGTATATACCTATGTAAGTATGAGGTATGTATGTATGTAACTATATCTGTTCGGGTGGAAGCTTGCAGCTCAATTTTGAAGCAAATATCTTCAACCGATATTGAGCTGAAATTTTGGGCAAAGGTATAGTTTGGATGACATTTCAATATTATGGTACCATCGAGCTGGTATGATGATGGAGACAGAAGGTGGTAATGGGGATTCAGTACTTAACCGAAGTAACCCCGTTAAGTTTGGGCTCGTTAGAATCGTCTCAATAAGTACTTGATGACGGTATACCGAAAAGTACAGTCGGCAGTCAAAGCTTGTACCAAAAATTTTATTTTTGACAGAAAATTATTTCTAACTGGTACTAATATAATTATGCACATTCTACTTCCAGCTTTTATAAGCAGTCACTAGTCGAGCGGTAAGTCACGTGACTTTCAATCTGGAGGTCGTGGGCTCAAACCCCGACTCGTACAATGGGGTTTTTTTTTCGAAAACTTATGTAAGGAATATTATAAGATATTCATTTTAACAGTGGCTTTTCGGTGAAGGAAAATATCGTGAGGAACCCGGTTTAATCCCTTTGAAAAACCGGTTTTATCCCAATAATAAACCGTTTTAATCCTAATATTAGGTCCTTACCTATGAAATTGGCGGTGTGTATGGAGAATTTTATGAAAACTGTGATTTTCATACATTGAATTTTGCGGATTATTCAGCAATGTCAAATTCAAAGCAAACTAAATTTTGGTAGGAATATAGAAAACTTTTAAGCTACTTTACACATATCTTCATTCCTTAAAAATAGTTCGCATCATAAAACTATACGTAATTGAAACACTTTAACCGGCAGCACATGAAAAGGGCGGTTTTCAAGCTTTAATTTGAAACACTAAATAAAAAATTCAAACCTAGTTTTTGTATTTAAAACCTTTGTTACATAGTCTTATAATGAAATTAAAAAATAATTTGGAAGTTGCAATAGAAATGAATAAATTACGTACAAAATAATATCTGTGAAAAAACCGCCAATTTCATAGGTAAGGACCTATACTTAACCGGTTTAATCCCAATAATACATTTTTCCGTCTGGGTTGGAAGGTCAGATGGCAGTCGCTTTCGTAAAGCGAATAATGCTTATTCCAAGTCTTGGCATTAGGTGCCAAATAAAAAAAAATAAAAAAACCGACCGGGAATAACGCTAGGAGGATGATAATGATCTTTCTAAAATTGTTTCACAATATTTTACTCAAAAATAAATCATACTCCAACCACAATATGAAGCTAGCCACATCTCTTGCCCAGCTATTTGAACAAATAAAATTCTAGGTAAACACAAACAAAGCTCATAATTGGACCAGATTTTCTCTAAATCAGATTACATATATGGGGAGCGTGACCTCTCAAAAGGAAAACATTATGTACAGTCTGTAAAATTAAAAACAAACCACGTATCTCATTACCTTTTTTGAAAGCTACGTGTATCTTTTGATAATAATTCGGAGGAACACGAAAAAACGGGTATCTGTGCGGAGGGTGTATATTGACACGTAGGGAAAAGTAATGACGTCAATTGTTTATGTAAGTAAGTACACAACAAAAATTCTATTAAGTATTCCAGACAATTGAAAAATGTTGACCTCGAAATTATTGGTTAAAACTGAAGATTGTGTACTTGAGACTTGAAAAACTTCAACTTGAAACAATTCCACGACCCAAAAAATACTAAAGTTAAATCTTAACGCATTCATTTTTATGAAATATATATACAAGATGATAATTAACATTAACGAAATGAAATTAAAACTAAGTTAAATCTAAAAAAGGCCCTCGAGGCATTGTACCAAGGATGCTGGCGGCATTTCCTCGCTGAATTGCAATGCTGATGCGTTTCGCGAGAAAGCCGCCAGCTCTTCGGTCACCAGAGGCTCTAGTATAAGTTTTATCGATACAATACGCTTTCGAACGCGTTTGCGTTTTGTTTCAATTTGTATGGCAACGCGAACAGCGCCTCTGGTGGTAACTATTACCTCTACCCTGTTTATACATACATAAAAGAGGTGGCGATGTTTGTTAAAAAGCACCAACAATTATTTGAAACACTTCGTGGCTTTAATAGGAATTTTAGGAACAATAATAAATTGATCAGTATTCACTGCCCTCGTACAGCATTATATAAAAACAGTATTTATTTCATGTCTATTAAAATATTCAATTGTATTCCAGTGGGTCGATCACGTAACTTTTCTTACGCGCGTCTGTAAGGTCTAAATGTCAATTTTATATGGAGAAATGACAGTTAGATTGTGATTTTACTGTCAGACGCGCGTACAATGCGTTACGTGATAGATACGTTTAAATCCCTAGACAACACTAAATTAAAAAAAAAAGATTAATGAATGGTTATTGCATAAAATGTTCTATACGACTAATGATTTTTTAAATAATAAAGGCAAGGTATAATATATTATGTTAATGTTCAAGTGTAATTGTTTATTATAATTATAATTTCTAATTATTCTTAAATGTTAAATCATTATTTATATGATCACTGTTATTAATAATAATGTAATAAATATTGACATTTTAATTTATAATTCACTGGCTATTTTTGACTTTTTACGTAAAAATATTGTATACCATAAATTTGGTAGACTATGGTCGTGGTCACTATAACAATGTTACACCTTTTCATGCACCTGTAGTCACAATAAAGATTTTTTGTTTTTTTTTTTATTTTTGAACTACGCGTTGCCATACAAATTGAAACTAAACGCAAACGCGTTCAAAAACGTATATGTATCGATAAAACTTATACTAGAGCCTCAGTTACATCAACCTGACAAGTTTAATAATGTCCTAATAGTGAAAGTGTCAAATTTGATATACATGGTTTCATGAGGCTTCAAGTTTTTTTTACTAACACCACACTAAATATTTATAAATTTCTCAATAATCTTTTCAACAGATTTTTTATTCGATTTTAGCTTTTGCTAACTCAGTGCTAACGTCAAGACCAAAACAAGCTTACATTTAATCGAAAAATGTACAAGTACGCAGCGCAGTAATCAGATTGCTGAATCCAGAACGTTCGTTTAATGCGCCCGTGCGACGGGGAAAATATTTGCCATTTTCAATTTAGTATTTCATTCTTTACATCTTGCACTACATTGACATGGAGGTCAATTTAACACTTACGTTTCGCATTCATAAATGACATCACTAGCTTTTCCCGCAAATTCGTCCACGTTTACTCGTTAATCGCCTTAAGGATCAGGGACTGATTTCGGTTACGGTTATACCGGTATGAAATCGGTATTCCATTACGGTACCGTTATATTGTAAAGGTTATGCGCGCCGCGTGAACATAACGGTACCGTAACCGTTTTAAAATAACGGTTAGCGGTTTTAGTTTTAAATTATACCGAAACCTTTAATTATAATACCGGTATTATAAAGGTAACCGAAAAAAAGAATCGAGCTGGCACTCTACAGAGGAAGCATTGGCTACTTAAGATTTAAAGACAAAACGGCAGTGCGGCTGCCGGCGGTTTGGCAACAACGCCAGGCCAAAGTCGGTTACGGTACCGGAAAAAATAGAGGTTTCGCTACCGAAACCGCTATTTGACAACCGATATGACGTCATACCGTTAAAATAGAATACCGGTATTTTTCGGTTATGCAGTCCATGTTAAGAATTAATATTAGGCCTCTATACAAACGAATAGCAAACTTGCTATTAGGCTTCGCACAGGCGCAGCTTCCAATATCTACTCTCATGTTCACCTGTTTAAGGACTATTTCCAGGGTATTAAACTACTCTATGTCCTTTCCAGGTTCTCAAACTAGCTTCAAAGTCCGCAGGAATGGTAACAGACATACTGTCAGAGTTACCTTCTCATTAATAATTATATGGAATGTATGTTGGCTTCCATGTGTATTGCGATCTATTGTGTCAGAAGAGCGCGTAACACATTGCTGTCAAAGAGGAATGCAATACGTTCGTGTAAAATTGACTTTCACGCAGTAAAATAGTGAACGAAACCTTAAGGGGCTTGGATGCAAATTCTTGCACTAGGTTGATATTTATTGCGTTGTAAATTTGAACCGGGGCGCGGCGTGGCCAATGCAAATGATTTAGATTAAAGACACACGCCCCTTTGGCTTTATGCTACCCTGGTATTTACGATTAGTTAATTACTTATGCTAACTATAAAATACGTTCTATTTGGGCAGTATTTTTCGGCTGTCTGACGTTTTTAATGAGCTTTTAAGTCAATATTTTTTTCGACCGAGTGAATCCAGTTTAAGGTTCGACTAAGGGCAGTACGTCAGCCAGCACCCGGTCAGCAAACCAGTAATGATTTATTGGCCCACCTCCGTCCGTGCGTCCGCCCGACAAATAGTAAAACTCGTTAAAGTTGTCCAGAAATCAGAATATCAATAACTAGTTTCCACCCGCGACGTCGTCTGCGTAAACCCGGGATACAAACTATCCTTAATTTTAATCCAGACCGCTATAAACTATCTTCGTGCAAAATTTCATCCAAATCGGTTCAGCCGTTTAAGCGTGTTTGATTTACAAACATCCAGACATCCAGAGATCCAAACATTCACATTTATAATAGTACCTACTAGCTTTTGCCCGCGACTTCGTCCGCGTAGAACTCGTTTATATCGTAGCTCGATACAAATTTTCACCCTCCATTTCCCTTTAAGGGGTAGATTTCCGATATTCCATTTATTTAGCCGAAAGACGTCCACTGCTGGAAATAGGCCTCCCCCAAAGAGTTCTAAAGTGACCAATCCTGCGCCATCCGCATCCAGCGGACTCCCGCGACCTTTACCAGGTCATCAGTCTACCTTGTGCCTACCAACGCCGCGCCTACTAACTACCTCTATACAAAGTTTTATCTTAATGGGCTGTATAGTAGCTTCATACAAATATTCAACCCCCATTTCACCCCCTTACGAGATCATTTCCGGGATAAAAACTATCCTATGTCCTTTTCCGGAACTCAAACTATTTGTTAACCAAATTTCATCTAAATGGGTCACTCACATCCAAATTTTCACCCCTTAGGGGAGGATTTTCGGGATAAAACTATCCTTTGTTCTTCCCCAGGACTCCCAACTATCGCTATACTAAATTTTCACCCCCATTTCACCCCCTTAGGGAATGATATCCGGAATAAAACTATCAGATGTCCTTTCCCAGGACTCAAATTATCTCTTAACCAGATTTCAACTAAATGAGTTCCAAAAACTATGCATTATCCTTTTTCGGAACCCCAAACTATCTCTATACCAAATTTCATCCAAATAGGGTAGGTACATCCAAATTTTCACCCCCTATTTTATGCCCTTGGAGGATTTTTTTCGGGACAAAAGCTATTCGTTGTTCTTCTACGCGAGTAAAACTATCTCTATAGGCACCAAATTTCATCCTAATGGGTTCCATCCAAATTTAAACCACCATTTCACCCCCTTAGAGGATGATTTCCGGAATTAAAACTACGCTATGTCCTTGCCCAGGACTCAAACCATCTCTATAACAAATTCCATCGAAATGGTTTCCATCCAAATTTTCACCCCCCATTTCACCCCCTTAAGGGATGAATTCAAAAACAAAAATTATCATATGTCATTTCCCAGCACTCAAACTATCTCTTAACTATTAACTTAAGTTTTATAAGTTTTTATTGTTAACATGATATGGACTTAGTCTGAAATAAATAATTTGAATTAAATTAAATTAACCAAATTTCATCTAAAAAGGTCACATCACATCCACATTTTCATCCCTTTAGGGGGTGATTTTCGGGGTAAAACTATCCTATGTGCTTCCCCAGAACCCCAACTCGCTATACCGTAAATGGGTTCCATCCAAATTTTCATCCCCCATTCCTCAAGGGGGTGACCCCTTAGGAGATGATTTCTAGACTAAAAATTATTTTAGGTCCTTCCCCAGGACTAACTATCTCCAAACCAAATTTCATCTAAATGGGTTCTATCCAAATTTTCACTCCTCTTTTCACCCCCTCAGGAAATGTTTTTTCAGGATAAAAACAATGCATTGTCCTTCCCTGGGACGCCTTCTATCTCTTTACCAAATTTTAACTAAATGGGATTTATCCACATTTTCACCCCTATTTCATCCCTTTAGGGGATGATTTTCGGGATTCAAAGTATCCGTTGTCATTCTCCGGGACTCAAACTATCTCTATACCAAATTTGATCTAAACAGAGTCCATCCAAAATTTCACCCCCCACTACACCCCCTTATGGGCAGATTTCCGGGATAAAAATTATCCAATGTCCTTTTCCAGAACTTAAACTTACTCTAAACCAAATTTTATCAAAATGGGTTACATCCAAATTTTCACCCCCACGTTTTACCCCCTAAGGGGAAGATTTCCGGGATAAAACCTATCCTTTGACCTTCCCCGGGAATCGAACTATTTATATACCAAATTTCATTCAAATCGGTGCAGCGGTTTAAGTAGATCCATACAAACTTCCACCCCCTATTTCATCCCCTTAGGGGTTTATTTCCGGGATAAAAACTACCCTATGTCCTTCCCCAGGAATCAAACTATCTTTATACCAAATTTCATCTAAATCGGTTAAGCCGTTTTCACGTGATGCGCGGTCACATAAACAGACAAACAGATAAACAGAAAAACAGATAAACAGATAAACAGATAAACAGATAAACAGACAAACAGACAAACAGACAAACAGACAAAAATTCTAAAAACTGTTGGAACGTGTTCTGTTATCGATTTTAAGTATCCCTAGCCAATTTTTTTTCGAATATCTTCCATGTACAGACTTTCGACCCTCTTCAGCTTTATTATATGTATAGATAGATAGATATTAGGTATGTTCCGGCATACGGCCAGATAAAATACTATAATGCCTTAGCCCAAAAATTGTACAAATATGTATTTGAATTTTTAGTCAATAGCAAAATAAACTGTCCTGCAGTCCGGCTGTTTTCCTCTACAGAAGTAGGTCGATCGCGTAACTAAATGTCACTTTTTATATGGAAAATGACAGTTATACTGTACAGTCCCCATCACATACATATAGGTACACTATAGGTGTTCAAAAATATCGGCATTTGCACCCTAATGCCTTGAAAATAGAGGTGTGTTCCGATATTTGTGACGTGCTTGTTTGCTCCGATGTATGTGATGGCGACTGTACGAACGCGCGTTGGTACAATTTAACTGTCATTTTTCCATAGAAAAAGTGACATTTAAATCTACTTAACGCGCGTACAATGCATTGCTGCTCGCATTTCTCAACTGACCCTTTTACAATTTTGTGAGCAGAGGGTTAATCACGTAACGTTCCGAATGCGCATTAAGATAATTTAACTGTAATTTTTCCATATAAAAAGTGACATTTAGATCTGCCTGCAGGTTCTATATTTGTACAGTATATTTTTGTCATTTCGGTTTTCATGTTCATTTTCATGGTCATTCAGTGTTTTTTGATAATTAGACTGGCCCGCGAGTTCATTAGCTCAGAAAGACACTAAAGGTAGACAGACCGCTTAAATCAGTCCTCGTTTGAGCAGCGCGCGCGGGTGCTTGGGTATGACGATAACGTGGTGCGGGTGACGTGCGGGAGGCAAAGCCCGGAGCCCGCACGTCGTGCGCGCCCCATTATCGTCATACCTCTGCACCCGCGCCCCGCGCAAGCAAGGACTAAGTTAAACGGTCTGCCGTGTAAGTATAATGTACTAAGAAGCACAATGATAAATTCGGCAGCATTAATAACCGCAGCGGTGGCGGAAAGGTAAACGCATTCGAGCGATAATCCAAAGATACCGAGTTCGATTCTAGTTATGCTACGCTACTAAGCGCGTTTAAAATTTTCTTTGTGCTTTCATCCTAGTATCAATGGTATTTTATATTTTATCAATATAAACTGGTGGCTTTATGAGCTGTCGAACACGTGAGCCTGTCTCGTTAAAAAATAGTCGAAATATTGATTTGACAATAAAGTTCTACATAATTATTGAACCTGCAGGTCGATCGCGTAACTCATTGTACGCGCCTCAGGTAGATCTAAATGTCACTTTTTATATGGGAACATGACAGTTAAATTGTCCTAACGCAAGTTTGAAACGTTACGTGATTACCCCTCTACTCACAAAATTTCACGACACTGACAAATGCAATCTGTACAGGAGTACAGCCGGACATCAGCCGGACATACGATTTTTTTTCCACTCGTTCAATAATAAGATAGGACGCTGCAAAACCTTCCACGTATGAGATTTACTCGTTCTTGGTCTCCATTGTATTACTCGTATACCTCGACAACACACAAACGTCGAGTCTGACGCCTTGGCCACGACTTTGGTCTTAAGCGATCTGCGACCAGCGTTTTATCTGTTCATTGTGCGGTCGAGACGCGCAACGCACTGTGGTTAATTGGGATCACGCGCAATGAACAGATAAAACGTTGGTCGCAGGTCGCTTAAGACCAAAGTCGTGGCCAAGGCGTTTGGCACGCGTCAAGATAATATGGATATTGTTCTAGCTCGCTCATAATCGTCGATTAAGAATGCAACGCGCTCTGCAATTGAATTGTCAAATTATTTACAGCTACATGAATTCAGCACGTGAAAAACACAAACTTTGCGGGTAGCGCAATAGAAAATCTTCCTTCTCTTACCTTTTTAAACCGACTTAAAAAAAAAGAGAAATATGTTCCACTGTATTTATTTTTATTTTTATTTATTACAACCGACTAGATACGATCGTGCGAGTTTTTTTACATTGGATTGTAATATTTTGACAATTGTCAATAAAGTTTATTTTTGACTTGGCAGATCACGATTTCTCGGTTGTAAAGGGGTATATGTTCACCGATTTCTCCGTCAATTGTAGAACGATTACAAAAAAAAATTTTTTAATCAAATGAGTAGGTATACTCCTGAGGTGGTCCCATTGTCACCAAATCAGGATCTACAGAGAGGAGTGGTGTCATTATTGCTGTGGTCTTCTATTTTCCCCTAGGGCTGCTCCAAATGTGAACGAGATGACATTCTGATGAGCCCTACCTGTCTTACTTACTAATTTGAAAACAGTCAGACCATCTTGTAGATGCCCTATTACCACGCTAAAGTCAACATTCAATGCCAATAATCGCTACGCTCGTAGACCGTCTACGAGCAAGCGTAGACCGTCTACGAGACGTAGACAATCCCGTGGTTTTCTCCGTATGTAGCGGGAAGCGACTACCGTGTAGGTGGGTTCCTGGCAGTTGAAGCGCTAAGACGTAACAACCATTACCACAGAAGAAATTAAACAAACACCTGTTTCAAATGGGTATGAAGCAGGACGCAACCTGCAGGTTCTGCCAGGAGACAGAGGAGACAGCAATGCACATTCTCTGCTCCTGCGGACCACTCATGCACAAAAGAAGTACCTACCTAGGGCGACACATCGTGCACCCAGAAGAGGTACAACACATCACCGCCCAAAGATTCTGGAATTTCCTGAAGGCCTTAACGGTGAACTCTAACCACTCACCTGCTCGTGGCAACCACAGTGGCCAATTTCGTGCACACCTAAATTGCTTCTACGGTTGCCAAGAGAAGTATGGGCTGCCTTGATAGCAAAAAATCGAAAGCAATTTAGGATACCTTTTTTTAAATCCGAAATCAAGTGAGTGGATATACAATACATCACTTGCTGGTAGAAGCGGCATATTAAGGTCCACAAAACAAATAATAATATTACCACAGGAATGTTTTCTACGTTTTAAACAAGTGACGCTACGTAACTTCATTTCACCGATTCGTATGAAAACAAAGGTTGGCAACCTCTGTTGGATACGCTGCCTAAAGATAATTTCATACCTAATATCTCCCTCGACACTATAACGGGGTTGGCTCATAATAATTTCATGGGCCAAATTATAAAGTTCCAGAAAATTTTTTACGAGACCCCAACTTCTGAAAGGTGACATTTACTAAGGTCAGGATTTAGCCCAAAGGGCAAGCATTAAACAGGGCTCGCCAAACTTTTCCATTTAACTTGCCCCGTGACATCCTGATTACTTATCTGTACTTATATCCGAGGAGGGGTGGTAAGAACTTGTAGGTAAAAGCAAGTAACTATAGGAAAAACCTGTTAGCAGCTTGGCGTTTCAGGAAAACATGGAAAAATTGTGATATTATTACAAAAATTTCCCTTTATTAATTTAAGATCTTCGTGTTAGGTTTTTAGAATGATAATAAAAAAAAACAAAATATTCAATCATTATTAGGATGCCGCTACCGGCGGCATCAGGGCGACAGAGACAGGAATCTCCTGCAGGAAGTACTTCAGTATCTGACCCTTGACCCAGCCATCTATATGACTGCGATTAAAATAGGAATGGAGGTGACAGTTCTAGCATAGTACTTACGTAATAAAAAGGTTTCCATTCCGAAATCTATCGTGGTCGAATGATAAGTGGCCTACTCGTAGGTAATAGTGCAAATTAATGCGTACCTAAGTACCTAAATACATATAAATCTATATTAATATTTTAAAGAGAAAATAAGTCATAGAAAATATGAAATAAAAACTAAAAATTGTGCTGCAATAATTTGTATAAGAATGCATTTGTAGTAAACAGGTTTTCAACCGACCCCGCGACCATGGATTTATTTATGGAAGTGTGTATTTGAGTGCGTAATTGTCAAATAATGTGGATGTATGTATAATGTGATAATAAGCTTTTCTTGAATTATTCCTGCACTACCTGTTTACAATTCTTGTTGAAAATTTCCTGCTACCCAATGATTGTCTGGAAGAGATCGCTCTAAAGCGATAAGACCGCCTCTTGTTACCACTATTTATTCAATCTACTCTTGTAACATGTTTTTCTTATGTTGTGGCGCAATCACAGATGTATGAATATAAGGAGATAGGACATACCGGCCGATTTGTATTGAGTACGCCTGTCGCAAGTTAATTAACCCACACACCACCCAAGTAAGGGTTATTCGCGGATGGTCTAGAACGCAAAATAACTAGTGTAATATTTTGCCTTTATCGTTTTAGTCTACATCGCGGACGGTCTAGAACGTAAAATGACCACTCATAGGTAGGTAAGGTTCGTTAGGTATCTTCAGATGCCCGAAGGGCAAACAGATCAGAAATAGGAGCCCCACGGTAGCGGGGCTCCGTCGACATCGCTAACGTAAAGATAAAACGACGAAAATTATGTAGACAATTTGCGTTCTAGACCGTTGGCGATGTAGACTAAAAGCGATATAGGCAAAATATTACACTATAGTCATTTTGCGTTCTAGACCATTCGCGAATAACCCGTTTTCAACCATAGTCAGACCTTTGATATTTTAATTATTCTATGTGGATATAGGTTTATATTATGTATTTATGTGAGTGTTTAGTCTTTCTTATGGTTAGGTTGTTTATATTCTGTTTTCTGTTTCACCTACTCAAATCATATGATTATTTTGCATCGTCTCCACCACCCTAAGGTTGTCTAGAAGAGATCGCTTTTAAGCGATTAGACCGCCTGTTGTCTACCATTGTTTATGTTTAATTTACCTTTGTTTTTCTATTATGTACTATTTCTGGTGAGCAATTAAGAATATTTATATTGTTGTATTGTATTAAAAACATGTCCTCTAAAAAGCACAAAGTTGTGTATAATGTACTTTTATAAGGACCCAAGATTGCTTCAGTGGAATCCTCAGGTCTCGCGTGTATCAAGACAAATGACGCTCGCAGAGCCAGGATCAGCCTCATAGTTCATCATCTCCGTGGCAGCGCTATTAGCTTCCTGATTCTTTAAACAATATGTTACGAGGCATTAAGGCATTTCGTTTTAACTTTCGTGTAAAATGGGTACAGAAAATGTAGGTTAATTGAAAACCGATAAGTTGGTTTTAGATACCGTTATTACCTTATTTATCAGTATTTTTACCGGTGTCTTGATAACAATAAATCATTTATACACAAACATAAATCGATTTATAGCATTTATTTAATTTAATCGTATGGCATATATTATTTTTTGGCCTTTTTGAGTTTGTCACTCTTTAGTACCACCCAGGGGACACGTGCAGGGTTGTGGTAGGTAGCTCCTGCGGACGCGAGTGACAGTTATCCCCCCTTTGTCAAGTGAGTGGGCAACTCGACTGTAAGAGGTTCTTAAGCCGCCCCGAAGTAGAGGCCTTCGGGGCGGCTCGGCTTCACGACTACTGTCATAGACAGCAACCGGGATCAACTGCTTAGCGTGCCTTCCAAAGCACGGAAGCGCTCATTTATAGTAACCACTCAAACAGGCGGTCACCCATCCAAAGACTGACCCCTGCCGTCTTTGCTTGACCTGCGTTATCGTTTTCGATACGCAGGCGCCGCATTTATAGCATTGATGGTTTCAAACGAAACAACAGAATTAAAGATACTTAGCAACACGTTGGGCTATCCAAAAACATACAACATAAATTGTTGGGATTGGCAGTTTTTAAACAGGGTTCAATTAATTTTTTATAACGGAAAGTGCGTGGGAATGGGTGTTTTGAATTATTTTCAAAAGCCATTGCTTTATATTATTGAGGATTATCTGAAGTGTGCAACCGAAAAACAACTGTAACGATTGTCTGAATTATGCCAAATTAGAAACTAAGGTACTAAAAACTACCCAATTTTTTTATTGTACTGCTTTTATCGTTACTGCTATGAATTAAGATTGAAGGTGGCAATTATTGGGAAAGTGTCGACCACGGGGAGATTTACAATACTTTGTCAAACAATGAAGCCCTTTTTCATTTCTTATGTTGAGTCTTGCAATACATACTAATCCGCAAATTGCTATTGCCACCATACCATTTTGTTATCAGTCCTAAATAAAGCAAGGCAAGGAAATAAAACAAAAATTGACATTATTAAATTATGCATCATCTAAACAAGCGCAGTCACTATATTTTCCGGCTTTAATTATTTTAAACAGTATACAATACACGGTTTGACTTTTAAAGAATAAGTATAAATTCGGTACTGCGAAAAAAAAAATTGAGTGTGACGTAATACATATGGTTTTTAGGGTTCCGTAGCCAAATGGCAAACAACGGAACCTTATAGATTCGTCATGTCTGTCTGTCTGTCTGTCTGTCTGTTTGTCCGTCCGTATGTCACAGCCACTTTTTTCCGAAACTATAAAAGCTATACTGTTGAAACTTGGTAAGTAGATGTATTATGTGAACCACATTAAGATGTTTACACAAAAATCGAAAAAAAACATTAAGTTAAGGGGTCCCGATACTCAGAACTGAAACTCAAAAAAAATTTTTGCATCAAACCCATACGTGTGGGGTATCTATGGATAGGTCTTCAAAAATTATACTAAGGTTCCTTATATAATTTTTTTCTAAACTAAAAAGTTTGCGCGAGAGACACTTCCAAAGTGGTAAAATGTGTGCCCCCCCCCCCCCCCTGTAACTTCTAAAATAAGAGAATGATAAAATAACAAATATATATGATGTACGAAAATTGGTTTGAACGAGATCTAGTAAGTAGTTTTTTTTTTAATACGTCATAAATAGTAAACCGCAATTTATTTCACGGAACCCTTCATGTGCGAGTCCGACTCGCACTTGGCAGCTTTTTTTATAAACTACCAACCAGTGAACCGTATAAGCTTTCCTTTAAAAGGAAAGATATTAGGTCAAAAAAATGATAGGTACCAAATACATTAAAAATATATTAATTTAGAGCACAACCGTGTTATTCGCAAAACGAATTTTGCTTTACGACACTAAACAATATCCCTTGACATTCATAATGTAATAAAATGATTTGTTTTCAAACACCGAAACAAAATGTATTTATTTGTACCATTTTATTCCTTCATTTTCAGTTCAAGGTTTAATTAATTATACTCGTACTCGAGATTAATTATGGCCGCCCTCCGTATTTATCTAAATATTTGCCCACCTGGGCCCTGCGTACTTTTTAAAGGACAATAAACATAAAATACGAAAGCAAAATTATATGTGAGGTATTTGTTTCATTCAGATCAGCCCGTAATAATGTAGGTACCATAAAATAGCGTCATTTTGTACCAAACTAAGTAAAAATTCATAGGAATCTTTGTAATGGTATTAAAAAAAATGTCGTAAATAGTAAATACTAAACTGATATTCGTGTTATCCTAAAGATAATATAACTACTTATTAAAACATAATATATAAGAGGAACGTTCTATAAGTAAATAAAGTACTTAGAGTAATTAATTTGAGAGATTTTACTCACTTAGTTCTTATTTAGCGAAGTCGCAACAATAGTTGTTTATTTTGATAATTTGTGAAAGAGTAACGCTGAACTCACATTGGAAAGACAATCCCAAGTAAATAATTACAATTTACAATTCCAACAAAAGCAAACAAAAACATTAAATAGGTACGAATTTCCGTTCAAAGAAATAGATTTTCTTGGCAAGCTGGAATGAAAACTTTTGCTGTTTTACCAGAACTAAGTTGCCGCTATTGGCAGACAAAACCAATACAGATATTTTCATTGGAAATTTTCAATTGCTTTGATTTGAAGTCTGTTTTGTAAATTAGGTTATACGGGTACATTGATCCTAATTCAAATGCCAGTATATGGCGTTTAGCGATCTCATAGCTTTTAGTGATGTTTAAAAAAATGTTTGTATTCACATTTACATAGCTTTTACATTTTACGTTACATAAAAATCAACAACGGTTCTTTTTTTTCTTTTTGAGGTAGGAATCCTAAATACTTAATTTAATTCAAAGTTAAATTAAATGAATTAATTGAACTGAGATCAAAGAATCCTACCTGCTGGTCGATTACATTACGCGTGGTATATATATATATAGTCATCAGCAGAAGTAGCTAAGCGGGCCGGGTGTTCAAAATGACCTACAAACGCTTCATACGAATAAAGTAAATTCGTGTGCAGGTCACTTTGAACACGTTTTACGTGAATTTTCACTACATTTTCGCCGTAAAACGTGACGATAAAACATATCTTGCTAGGGCCTTAGGTATGTCAGGTAAATCTAAATGTCACTATAAGTAAATGACAATTGAATTGTCCTAATGCTCGTGACAGAAAGAGCGTTAGACTTGGAAGCCTGGCGATTTTTAGTACCGGATGCCAAGATCCACTTCACATAGCAGCAAATAAATTAAACTGACCTACAATGGCTTAATGTTATGACATTTAACAGTAAAAATTACAGAATTCGCACACAACACAGCAGTTGTTACATGATAAATGAACCGTGTCGATGGACCTATCGACGTCGGTGAAAAACGACGCGTACTCGTTGACGTATGACCGGCGACGGACGCGAAGCCATTATTTAGAGCAAAACCGATTTCTGGGGTACCTACTGAGCTCCAAATTGGAACGGATAGGAATTATTACATTAATGTTGAATTGGAATTGACCTTTTATCTAATGCTTTGTGTGCTGTCGTTATTCTCGTCGTGAGTGACTGGTTTTATTCTGGCGTTCTCTTTTGATTCAGAATTTTGAACATTTACGCCGATTCACACTTAAATCACATGAATTTTTTATTTGATCACTTTTAAATAAGAACGCGAACTAAAAAATAAATAAAAAAAGCGGCCAAGTGCGAGTCGGACTCGCACATGAAGGGTTCCGTTAAATAAATTGCTTTTTACGATTTATGACGTATTAAAAAAAAACTACTTGCTAGATCTCGTTCAAACCAATTTTCGTTGAAAGTTTTCATGGTAATGTACATCATATATTTTTTTTAGATTTATCATTCTCTTATTTTAGAAGTTACAGTTATATTTTCGTGTGAAAATCTTAATGCGGTTTACAGAATACATCTACTTACCAAGTTTCAACAGTATAGCTCTTATAGTTTCGGAAAAAAGTGGTTGTGACATACGGACGGACAGACAGACAGACGGACATGACGAATCTATAAGGGTTCCGTTTGTTGCCATTTGGCTACGGAACCCTAAAAAGACAATTCTTATTAGAAACGGTGATCTTAAAAAAGATGATAACTATGTTTTTTTGTTGTATGAAGAACATTAAATCTGATAACACTACACATTCTTAGAGAGCAGGGCATTTTACAGCATAGCATATTAAAGTGTTCTGAAATTGAAGTGCAGTTAACATTTTCTCTCTGAAATCAACGAGCATCTAAAACTTTACACTTCTGAAGCTAAAAATAAAACTGTTCTTGAAAAACATCACATTCGCGCGCCAACTGGGGACTTTTAGAATTTAAAAGAAATATAAGTTGCTTTAAAGTAATGACCTTGGAGTGACATTTTAGGCGTTAATGGCGTAGAAATAAGGTTAAAAGCGAGCCGACACGGCTATTAAAACTGAGAATTAGGTCATTGCTTTTAAGTGGGCACAAACTTTGCTTATTAAGACAAATATTACCGTATCTCTTCACTAATGTTGGTGAAATTGCCTAAATATTTCTAAGTCTTTAGTAAGCATTCATAAAAGCCTCTGTCTGTCAATTAAACGCTCATTTCAGGTCCACCAACATTTTGCACAGATTATAGAAACTTTGTAAAGAAACTTAATAACTTCTCATTAACAATAGGGGTGTAGACTCCAAATTTATTATTACTCCAAAAAAAGAAGACAAAAAAATATGCCTAGTGACGAAAATCCCATTTAGATATCTCAAAAAATTACGAATCTATAACCGTTTTAATAATTATTGTTAGAGAGAGATAACGCTAGGGGATCGTGACATCACGATCCACGAGCGTAAATGACAATCGTTTCATATGAAAGTGCGTTTTGCGGAAAAGGGACAGAATATACCCCCTCTTCAAATTTGAACACTTATAACTTTGTGATTATTTATTCCCCTGCTTAACTATTTTCTCCATTTGACAATATTTTGGATTCTTTTTCTAGAAAGATCATCATTATTGGTTATTTTATTACCCCTATTTAAATGTTTTGTTTATGCATTGAGAGTTGTTACTGTATGCAACGGTGAAGCAAGTAACTTATAATATTTCTCTGTGACGATTACTAAAATTATAATTGGTTCCTGTTGTTTTTACGTACTTATGTTTCTTTGAATTTGTTTTTTTCCTTCTAGTTTTATTCCCGCTTGTGGTTTTTTTTAACCTTACCTATATTTCTATATCATCACTTGTTCCTATTTTAGGTCAGCGAAATGTTAGTTTTATCAAAATTAGTTATTCGGAATATTTTCTTGTAAGTAACTATAAGTTTTTATAATTGACTTCCAAAAGCTACGAAGTAAAGAGCCGCTTGGGTACGTTATTATAAAACAAAACACGATCCAAATTCTCTGATGATGTGAGAGCGAGTATTAACATAAGGTATAATCAATAATTTAAGTATTTATTCCAGATTTAATATAAGGTAAAATATCTTACCGTAACACAGTTAGCTTATAATAATCTTACTCGCGATATTATAAACTGCCAAAAAATGGACAACTGTCAAAACCGTTCCCGGTGTTCACAATCTAACGGTGACATATCCAATTCATTCAACCCGATGAGCAAAATTGGCATCCCACGTCAATACTTACTGAAAATTAGGTAATCGATACTAATAATTATAAAGAGGAAAAGTCTGTCAGATTCTAGCTTTGTTAGTTTGTAAGTTTCAGGTAATCTCCGGAACTGCTTATCTGATTTCAAAAACTCTTTCATCTGCGTCTAGAATAACTAACAACTTAGAAAAGATGAAAAACCCCCAATATTTTCATTTCAAAGTCCAATATCTCAAAAACGGCTGAATCGATTTTGATGAAACGTAACTAAGAACCATCTCGATCACGTCAGAACCGCATTCAAATCGGTCCATGCGTTTAGGAGCTACGATGCCACAGACAGACACACAGACAGACAGACAGACACGTCAGACTTATAACACCCCTCTTTTTGCGTCGGGGGTTAAAAAGTACGTTCTGGCCCCGTAGCATGGATGGGCCTTATCACGCGATAACTGATAGGATAGAGCTGCCGTCCCTGGCTGACACCGTTCGATAGAATGAGACGACGCGCTTATCCTATCACTTATCGCGTGATAACGCCATCCATGCTACGGGGCCTGGATGGTTATAGGCTATATTTCATCCCGTGGGTTTGCTTGCCTTCTTTGTAATACGCGGGCGAGGTAGCTAGTTAAAAATATTGAAACAGGAACACACCTACAGCAAAATAGAAACAAAAATGAAGATATCAAACGAAAATAAAGCAAAGATCTGACTGTAAGGGTCCCGTATTATTAACCAAGGACTATCTTAACGCTTACCCAGATATTCATAAAAAATTAAATGCCTCTGACAAAAATGCGTTTTGTCCCTTTCTTACGAGCACAAATATCGAAGTGATATAGACAAACTATTTTTAACGGCGTTTTAGCTAAAATGGGTTTGTTGAATGTTTTATGAATACGGCCATTCGTAGGTATATAAAATGTGGCGGCAGTGGTGAAAAAAAGCAGGCCAACTAAGAAAAGTTGCCAGTTTATAACAATACCTTCATGCTACACTTTTGAACCTACCGAAAATTACATGTAGGTTTAGTAGTGACCATCGAAATATTTTCTCAGTATTGTTTGCGCAACAGGAACTTCCATTTAAAATAATCTTAATTTGTTGTACCATATCCGATTTTTTGTCATCTACCCCAGCCACGTCGGTACGCTCTGCAAAGTTTTATTCAGGTAGAGAAACTTTGATTGAATATTTTGACAGGTAACAAACTTTTTCGCTTTCGGCCCGTATCTGAATTGCTATTTGCTATGGATTTGATTAAATTACACGATTCCGTGAGGTTATACATTATTTATTTGCCTTACTTATCCACTTACACTTTCGCTTTTGTTTGGATCCAAATTGAATTAAATTCTGATGTAGGTAAAAGGTAAAAACAAAAGATATGAAGTTCAATGTTTCTTTACGAATGTTCAATAGACGTGAAACAAAGTGATCATGGTTGTCACCTTACACTATCTTGGTGTATTGTGACAATCCGGTGGACACAGTGAGTTCAGTGTGCTTATCATCTCTCGGAAGATACGACCTCCTTTTTTTTTTTTTTTTACTTGGGGAAATGCCTTTACGCATCCCACCTAGCCGAGGATAGGTATGACGGGCTCCCGGGAACCCCCCGGACTACCGTCTAAAACCACCAAGGTATGCCCTATCTGCCGTGTAGTAGGGGCGTCATGGGATCGCGAACATTTCACCACGACACCCCTCGGCAACAGCCGCAGCTGCCCTCACTACTGAGGCAAAAGCCCCCCCTCCCGTCGTAAGCGTGCAGGGTGACACCACACGCTTCCCGACCCGACCAAAGGACCTCTACGCCGGGAGAGAGTGATAGACCTCGGATTCACCCTCTCAGGTCCCCTTGTAACTTTTTATAGAGGTTTTCTCCCTCGCAGCCACAACTCGGCCCCGGCCTGACGGTCGCAGCCCCCGCGCCTAACATGAATCCTCTGATAGCAGAGGATTTGTCAGGATTCCGGGTCCGTTATTTATTATAGAGGCAAACGGCAATGGCCTCTCCCTCAAGCCGCACCTGGGGAATCTTGCGATTCCCTGGGCGGAACCCCCTGACCCCCCCGTGTCGGGTTATTGGTAACACCAGCAAGCGATAACTTAGGATTCACTAAATTATCACTTGCCGTTGTCTCCAGGGCGCACCGGCCAAGACACTACACATTCCTGCGGATCAACCGAATCAAGAGGAATCGGTAGAGTCCAGACACTCGAGGAGGTTACCCGACCTAGCACCCCAAGATACGACCTCCTGCCACAGCCTCACACAACAACTCCAGCGCAAAGACTGCCCCCCTCCTTCCGCCCTGTCGGCGCGTGCGTCACGGGCCACGCGGCGGTCGGAGCGGGCGCGGGCAGTGATTCCAGCGACATTACCGCGAAAACACTCATCCTGAAGAACTCCCGAAGATTTCGAAGCATGTCACCCGTAGTGACATTTAATACGTGAATTTACCGGTTTCATTATTAGTATTATTACACTAAGTATGTTCTTTTTGCTTTCCAGTACTTGTTACTCAAAAGCACAGAAAATTGTTGGTTACCTATTTAATAAATGTCTGCCTTCATTTTCAACAGCCGAGTTTACAGGAACCTAAGACAACTGACGGAAGGAGTTTCTGGAGTAAGTATATGTATCTAATGTAACACTTTAAACTCTCGCGGTTTGTGGACAGTCAGCTTCATAAGTTGCTGAACACCTAAGTACTTTGTCGTTTTCACTCGTTTGACAACTTCATATGGCAATTTTACATGACGTTTAATGTGACACGGTACACAGGTGTTAAGCCCCTTGTGAGTAGTTGTGAGCCTCACCGTACCATATAGAAATGATTAAGTCCCAGTCACCTGGGACCATAGCCAGTGATGTAACCCGTGTCGAAATGTCAGAAATAAAATAAATATCGCGTTAGACCCGGCGTGTAATCATTTAAATATTTTTTTGTACTCGACGATTAAAATATGTGTATTAAGATTTCATAGAGAATACTGCAACGTCACTCTTTTCATAGTTGTAGTCCATGTTACTGTCGAAACAATCGAAATAACTACTTTTCGATACGCTCCAGACAACTCAAATAAATTCGACCAATCACGTTGCTGCTTTACTGAACTGTAATGAATTGGACCAATAGAATCGCTTTGATGTCGTACGCTCGTTGATGTCTTTTAAGATATCAACAAGCGTACGAGCGATGAGCTGCACTTCGTTTCAACAGTATCGAGTTTGTTTAATTAGTTCAGTTGACTCGTAGAAAATTAATTTTAATGAACTCTTACAAAAAGTATTGTTCATAATAGTGTTATAATCAAGCTTTTTAATCTCGTACCTTACTTAGGCCACTCAGCAAGCTTCGTGGCCTAAACACGGTACTCGACTAAAAAGCTCTCTATTATAACACGATTGTGAAAAATACTATAAATACATGATTTATTATGTGAGCACTGACACAGGTTCACCATACCTAATAGGAGGACTCAACCATAATGTATTTACCAACTAAGGTTTTATTATTGTATAAATTATTGTATTGCATCTATTTTCTTGAGACATCAACGCTATCATGGTTTTTGACGTGATAACGTCTTATAAATCGATGAACACCGGCAGCACGCACGAAAAAGTATGACTCATTGTCCCGTTCCGCCTGAGCCGAGCGTTCGGCTTTATGACGTTATCACGTAAAATTATCGTCCGTTAACCGACTTTATAGACAACGTATTTTTAATTGAATTATCTTTTGAGTTTTGTAGCATAAGGTATCGGAAATTAGTCAAGTTTAAAAATAATACTCTTCCAGTTGCAACTACAAGTATTTACACGTATAAGTATGTGACTTTAATAGGAAAGAGTGTAACGGTTATGATACCTTCATTAAATACCAACGCTAAATCTTTTAAAGCGGTTATTTTCCCTCCGTTTAAAAAGGTCTTAACTACCAGGCTTACTACACTAAAATAGGTCATTTTATTCAAAGCAGGCAGCTCTGGGTGTGAGTTACGGAGTAAGTTGGCTCATCAGCAATTAATCTTTGCTTAAGCTTTGGAAAGGATTTCGCAAACATTGACTCGAAATTAATTACTCCTCGATGATGACTCGTGCTCGAGCAACTGCGGTTTCTATTTAGAATTTAAATCTAAATTGTTTTAGAATTTCAAGTACTTTACATATTTAGTTATATTTTTATACATAAGACACTTTTGTCAGACTACTACAATTTTTATTTTATGAGTTAAACTTTCAGATATTTAAGTGAGTACCTACTTTTTTTTCGTTATCCGTCACAAAATTACATAATTTAATTTGATTTCTAAGTTCAGCATATTGCTGCAAAAGTCGTTTCCCTTTCTATTCACTGCCTTACTGCTAATACTTGTAGGTAAAACCTTGCAAAGTAACTAAAAGTATGTCTCGTCTTACTAACTCTTCGTCATGCAGTTCCTTGAAATATGGAATTCCAGTAAAACTGTGTTCTAGGTGTTGCGGATGCAACCTATTTTGTACCTTTTTTTGTCAATTATTTTTATACTTTTGGAATGTTTTATTTTGTTTTATCAGTTGTCAATATATTGCTGTCGAAAACAGATTGAGTCGGCTTGGTTTTAATATATTTCCTATAAATAATCACTCCAGCTATACAGTCCATCAGAAGTCCTTTATATTTGATCCTTCTCCCGTCTTATAATGAATATGCGAAGTAGAACCAAGCAGCTGGCAACGCCGGCTAAAAGTCGTAAGGCGACACGTTCAGAACCAGGTGCACCCGCTGTGGGTGGGGTCGGTCGGTCCAAAAGTCAGGGCCTCACGAAGACTGATGCCACAGAAACACCCGCAGCTCTCGATATTGTTCGCGCGTGTCCCGCAACTACCACCACCGGCGGCTGCGGCTCCGCTGTTGCAGCCGAACATTTTGACGTTTCTCCTAGTTGCAGGTCGCACGTATCAGGGTCTTCGCGGTCATCAGCTACTATAAAAGCACGGAGGCTTTCTGCGGAGGCCGAGTTGGCCCGCAGAAGTATGGAGCGAGAGCAAGAATTGATGATTCGTGAGCAAGAAATTGAGATTGCTCGACAAAGAAAACTACTTGAGCAGGTAAAACAAGTAGAACAATTAGAAATGGAAGCTGCTCTGGCCGCTCAAGAAGCCGAAGAACGTTCCGCAAAGTCGGCCAGTAATGTTCATTCCCGGACGGCATCTTGGGTTCGCGATATAAACCAGGGTAGCTGCCTACGCATGACGAATGAGCCAACTGTCGAATTGCATCGCAATACAGGAAACGATGGAATTATACTCAAAGCGATTGCTGACACTGCAGCTGCAGCAAAAGCTTTGGCTTCAGGTCGTAGAGCCAACATAGAACTCCCTACATTCTTCGGGAATGGTTCCCAATGGCTACAATTTAAACGTCAATTTAGTAGTACTGAGTCTTCTCATTCCCCCGCAGAGAACGTTGCGCGTTTACAGAACGCGCTTCGCGGACCCGCGCGTGAGGCGGTCGCTTCGCTGCTCCACACGGCAGCTGCCCCCGAGGAGATCATGCACGCACTCGAGCGAACATTTGCGTGCCCGGAAATGGTCGTCTTTGGTGAGGTACAAGTGTTGAAAACGCTGCCGCGGCTTGGCGCCGAGCTTAAGGAGATTGGTATTTTTGCCAACAAGGTACGAAACAGCCTTTCTACTATGAAATTACTCGGTCTACGAGAATATTTACATTCACCTGAGCTATTTCATAGTATTTTGGGCAAATTTAACCCTTTAATGAAGATGAGGTGGTCTGACTATGCGTCAGAAATGTCAAACCCTCTCATGTCAAAGTTAGAACTTTTATCTGATTTTCTAACTCGTGAACACGAGCGTTATATTAAATTCGCATTATCTCCTGAAATAGGTTTTATTGCTACACAACAAAACATCATTGTGCCTGTCAATAAACAATTCAAACGTGAAAATATTCACGCTGTGACACATGACAATATTAAAACAGGTGACAAAACCGAATGCATTTATTGTAAAAAGTGCCATGATATAAAAAACTGTTCCGAATTCACAAGGTTATCAGTTGAAAACAGGTGGTGTTGGTTGCGTGAACACAAAATATGCTACAAATGTCTAAAGAGTAAATCACATCAGTGGAAGTTATGTAAAGTGAACCCTTGTGGTGTCGACGGTTGTACTTTCCGACACCATCCACTTTTACACGGCAGGCAGGATACATTTACATCACCGCAAACACACCATACACAGGCGTTCCATAATACAGTGTGTACAGCTGCGCTCAACCATGAGTGTGAAACAGAACTAAACAATATGAACAATACGGGGTGTACGGCACCGCTAAACAAAACTGAGTGTACTGCGTTCAATAATATTGGGTATGCGAATTTGTCTGAAAGGGATGCCAAACACACGCCGTGCTGTTCCAAGACTACACAGGAGTTGTCAAAAGAAAACGTCATGGTTTCTAATACAGGTATTTTAAGTCAACATGTTGGAACGACAACCAAAACACAACCACACAGCGCATTATTAAAAGTGGTACCAGTTATTGTGTCTGGACCAGCTGGCAGTTACGAAACCTTCGCACTCCTAGACGATGGCAGTACAGCGTCGTTAATTGATTCTAAAGTGGCTGCCCGTATCGGGGTGTCAGGGCCAGAGGAGGTTATTACTGTCAATGCTGTAGGTGGCTTACACAAAACTACTAAGATTTCTTATGTGGACTTTTACATACAGGGTAAACACGAATCTGACAGGTTTTTAGTCAATCGTGCCAGGGCCATGCCCTTACTCAGCTTGAGCACGCAAACATTGTCCAAACACACCGCACAGTCTTACGATTATTTGAGTGATTTAACCGATTATTTGACGTACACTGACGCTATGCCAACCGTGCTGATTGGTGCCGAGCACTGGCATCTGTCAATATCTCGTGATATCCGCGCTGGTAGTCGTAATGAGCCGGTAGCTTGTCACACCTGGCTTGGTTGGACATTGTATGGAGTGGCTTCTAGTAAAACGAAACCGGTTGAGTTTGTCAACCACTGTCACCTAGACCGTATTGAGCTTACTGAACATGAACGTTTAGAACTGCTAATAAAGGAGCAGTACAAATTGGACTCACTGGGTATTACCAAACATGAGAAACTTCATAGTAAACTGGATGCTCGAGCTGTTGAGATCTTACACAATACTACCACACGTTTGCCAACTGGTAGGTATGAGGTAGGACTTCCATGGCGGGATAATATTCAGTGCGTTCCCGACAGTTATCCGCAAGCCCTATCTCGCTTCTTAAGTTTAGAAAGACGTATGTTTCGAGAGTCCGATTTTGCTGAAGCGTACAAAAGGTTTATTGACAATATGATTGCCAAAGGTTATGCTGAAGAATGTGATCCTGTCACTTATTATGGTCATTCTGTCAGTAATAGGAACGGTACCAATGTTATCAACAGTAAACACAATTTAGTGGAATGTCCAAATAAAAATAACACTTCGTCAGGTTACATTCAATATGGTACAGTCAGTCCGAATAAAGTGCAACCAAAATGTCATGACTACATGTCAACCACAGACATGGATAAAATAAACTTAAAAACGACTTCTGAATCTTCTGATACAACTCAAAGTGAAACCAATACCGAAATAAGGTGGTATTTGCCTCATTTTGGGGTGTATCACCCACAAAAGCGTAAACTCCGTGTCGTCCATGATGCAGCCGCAATGAATCAAGGCGTTTCCTTAAATTCGTTGCTTCTTCAAGGACCAGATCTCTTAGAAAACTTATTAGGCATACTTTGGCGTTTTAGAGAGGGCGCTGTCGCAATGACAGCGGATATTAAGGAGATGTTTCCCCAAATACGGATCCGTGATCAAGATAGGGACGCATTACGTTTTTTATGGCGCGACGTTAGGTCAAAGAACACAACTCCCATAAAAGAGTATCGAATGACAGCTGTTGTTTTCGGGGCGTCATCCAGTCCATTTACTGCGCTGTATATCAAAAATAAAAATGCAATGTCACATCAGGATTTGTATCCCAACGCAGCCAATGCAAGCATTCACAGTTCCTATATGGATGATTTTTTGGACAGTCTTGATGAGGTAACTGAAGCTGCGCAGCTGGCATCCGATGTGGTGACTATCCACCGTAACGCCTGTTTTGAAATGTGTAGTTGGATTTCTAACAGCCAGGAAGCGTTGCGTCTTGTTCCAACTGAATTGCACGCTGCACAGCCTACTGAAGTGTCTCTTGGTAGTGAATCAACTAACGTCAGAGCCTTAGGTGTCTCTTGGGATCCTATATCGGATACCATTGGTTTTAGGACTGGTTTAGAAGGGCTCAAGTTACATGGTGTTTTTACTAAGCGTAAAGTTTTGTCCCACCTCATGAAAGTGTACGACCCACTAGGATTGCTTGGCCCTATAGTGGTCAAGGGCCGTATACTCCTTCAGGAGGCATGGAGATCCAACATTGACTGGGACACGGTTTTTCCACCTTCACAGGTATTAAGGTGGAACGAATGGTTTAAAGAACTGTCAGATATATCTAATATTAGAGTTCCACGTTGGTACGCTAAGGTAAACGGCGAGCCTCTGCACAGGGAGCTACACGTTTTTGCGGATGCGAGCGAGCTTGCCTATGCGACTGTCGCTTATTGGCGTTTTTTGTACGCAGACGGTACAGTCAAGCTTGCTCTCATATCCAGTAAAGCAAGAGTATCGCCATTGAAGCCCACTTCAATTCCACGCCTAGAATTGCAGGGTGCTTTAATAGCTTCACGCCTTGCTATGACCATCAAGGAATTTCACAAGAAAAAGCCTATTCGGACGTTTTTTTGGACAGATTCGAGAACTGTCCTTAGCTGGCTAAGAAGTGACGCACGAACGTTCAAGCCCTTTGTGGCCCATCGGATCGGCGAAATAACTGAAAATTCATGCGTTCAAGACTGGAGATGGGTCCCAACTGACTTGAACGTCGCGGACGATGCCACGCGAATCAAACCTCTCCATATCAACCCTAACCACCGATGGTTCACCGGCCCCTCATTTCTTCTGGCTTCTCCGGAAAATTGGCCTGTGGAACCAGCTGGCCAGCCTCCAGTTCATGAAGAGTTTAAGCATACTCCTACACTTGTGGTTGGGCATCTGGTTATCACCGCGGATTTCAGTCGTTTTAGTGACTGGTTGCGCTTACTGCGCGCCACTGCTCGCGTTTTGCAGGCGGCTTCTAAATTTCGCTCACTTTTGGACCGCGTTAGACACATTGATCACACTGATCCTAGCACCGATTTTAGGGTTCGTCAACGTACAAACGCGCCTACGTCCACCGCTCTATTACCCCTGACAGCGGAATTGATGCAAGCCGCAGAAAGGCACGTCCTGCAGAAAGTACAGTCCGAGACATTTGGAGAAGAAATTCTGCGGATTGAACGAGGAGAGTTATTGCCCAAGAGCAGTCGCTTAGCAAAGTTATCACCCAAGATGGGAACGGACAATTTGCTACGTTTGGTCGGCAGAATTGAGGCTGTAGAAGACGTCGGTACCGAAGTCAAATCGCCCATACTGTTAGATGGTCATCACCCAGTCGTGCGCCTTTTGGTTCTCTTTTACCATCGCAAGGCTGGACATGCGAATAATGAGATGGTCGTCAATGAGCTGAGACAGAGATACTGGCTTCTTCCCTTGCGCAGCACCATACGAAGCGTCGCCAGCAAATGTTTGTATTGTCGGATCAGGAAGTCAAAACCGATGAATCCAATGACTGGAAACCTTCCTCCGCAGCGGCTTGCCCACCATCGCCGCCCATTTAATTTCACTGGACTTGATTATTTTGGCCCGATTAACTCCACAATCGGACGCAAACAGGAAAAACGATACGTAGCCCTATTTACCTGCTTGACTTCCAGAGCCGTCCATTTGGAACTTGTGCACTCCCTGACGGCTGATTCAGCGATAATGAGTTTACGTCGATTTATTGCAAGGAGAGGTGCTCCCGAAACAATATTCTCTGACAACGGAACTTGTTTTGTTGGTGGTGACCGAATATTACGGGAGTTTTATCAGACAGATGTCAACGATTTTGCTGCCAGCCGAGGAATCAATTGGAGCTTTATTCCTCCCGCTGCTCCTTTCTTTGGTGGATGCTGGGAACGGCTAGTTCGCACCGTCAAAGTTGCACTGAACGCCACCCTACGCGAAAGGGCACCTAACGCAGAAGTACTCGTGACCCTCCTGATGGAAGCTGAGGCCATTGTCAACTCCCGGCCCCTAAGTCACGTTTCTGTGAGTCAAGATGACCAGGAGACGCTGACACCTTTCCACTTTCTAATTGGCACATCCTCGAATCAAGTCCTACCTGCAACCCTTGACGACCGAGACCTTCTTCGTAGAGCAGACTGGAGGAAGGCCTTGAGGTTAGCCGACCATTTTTGGAACCGTTGGGTGAAAGAGATTCTACCTACAATGCAACCACGACAGACAGGCGAAAACAGGGAACGCGACTTAAACATCGGTGACCTGGTACTCATCGTGGACGAAAATCTTCCAAGAGGAACTTGGCCAAGAGGCCGCATCACTGCAACCTTCCCTGGCCGAGATGGCGTAGTCAGGGTGGTGGACGTAGCCACACAGGGAGGCCTTCTTCGTCGGCCCTCCAAAAAGTTGGTCAGGCTAGACGCGTAGGGCTCCTTATTGGCTGGCCCGGCTAGCTTCGTGTGCTTTCGCACACTAGGGGGTGGGATGTTGCGGATGCAACCTATTTTGTACCTTTTTTTGTCTATTATTTTTATACTTTTGGAATGTTTTATTTTGTTTTATCAGTTGTCAATATATTGCTGTCGAAAACAGATTGAGTCGGCTTGGTTTTAATATATTTCCTATAAATAATCACTCCAGCTATACAGTCCATCAGAAGTCCTTTATACTAGGGTATAAAGCGAAGGCCATACGCAAGAAAGACGTCACCAACGGAGTGAACTCAATACACTGGGGTGACTTATTTTGATTACGTATATACCTCCTTAAATTTCGGGGTAGAGACACGTCAGTTTGGCAGATATATTTCTATACTAGCTGTACCTGCGACATTCTGCTCCTTCCCCATAGGGGGAGGATTTCAAACAATATAGTTCCTTGTCTATGGCCATCCCAAGCTAGGGCTTAAATTGCTATATGCCGAATTACATCACAATTGATACAGTAGTTTGGCCTTGAAAAGGTAACGACTGACAGACAGACAGAGTTGCTTTTACATTTACAGGTGTCGCAACACTTCTAAACATTAGTATACCTACTTGAGATTATTTGAGTTGAACGAATTGCATAAAAGTCTATTCAAAAAGCAACTCTACCGTTCAAGGTAATTCCAATGACAGTTTTATAAAAAGTCCACCATACATTTTGAATGAAAGTTTACTAACCGAATGGGCGTGTCCTTGACACGTTCTTGCTCTGTATATCCCGCGCCTTATGAGTAAAACAACTTTGTACACGGCAGCGAAACCTTACAAAGTCCGAAGTTGGTGTCACGTGTCAATGTGAATTGGAATCGTGTCAGTGTACCAACGAACAGCGCCTTCCAAACTTTGCAGTGAAGTTTGACAAATACTCGGTTTTATATTACCTATTGTTATTTCAATCAATGTGGTTTTGGTGAACGGTGTTAAACGACTTGATGATCAATTACCATTTTAAAAATAAAGAAGGTATTATATTGTTGCCGCCTATTATAATTTTATCGAACTAAGTTCTACAGTGCCCTACCTAGAAGTGTCCTTTTGAACTAAGGGGAAGCCTCGATTCTTACAAACCACGCCCAGATACGATTTATGTGTGTTATAATTGGTTGAACAAATTATTCTACTAAGGTCAGCTTCGCCTTTTATCAGAACACGAGTTACATTTATATCGTCACTTGCCAGGTGTCGACGGAGCCCCGCCGAGCGGGCCTCCTATTTTCGGGCAGTTTGTTATATGGCAACTCAAGCTACCTAAGTAACGATGGCAAGAGACCGGACGGTGTGTCTCTGATTCCGTGGAGTATGGGACGGGTGCTGGTGTGGGATGCAACCTGCGTAGACACACTAGCCCCGTCGCATCTCCACCGAACCTCCGTGAGGGCAGCGGCAGCGGCAGAGGCGGCTGAGAAAGCCAAGGTGGGCAAATACAGTGGTCTCGGCGCTGGCGCTCTGACCCTCTTTAAGGATATGTCGAAGAGGCTCAGAGACGCCACGGGAGACCAAAGAGCTGGCAGTTTCCTCGCTCAACGCATCGGCCTGGCGATCCAGCGAGGAAATGCTGCCAGCGTCTTCGGTACCATGCCGCAGGGGCCATTTTTAGATATATTTTAGTTTTATTTAGATGTATTTTAGTTTTAGTTTAGTTTAATTATAGTGGTGTATTTATTAAATTACACATATCAAAATAAATTAAATGTCATACTTTTAGTATAAATAAACTTACAAAATATAGTATGTATATTTAATGTAGATGCTACATTTAGTCCCAGTAATCTATTAACCTAGGTACCTAGTATGTATAAATATAATTGTTGCATAGCATGTCAATTCGATATCAATTCACAATAGATTATAACCTAACGAAAAATAATACGTTAAATTGTAAACAGTCTAAGAGTTCACAATTTTTCGACTGGTTACAATATTGCGAGTGAGATTTTAAACTGATTCTGATATATACCTACATGTTTACATGCATACAAACACACACATGTAATGCTAGAAATTCTAGCTCCCACCTAATGTGTAAGCGTCAGTTTTCAGGTCGTGACCCGTGCAATTTCTCTTCATCCCATCCTTTCAATATGTTGCGGGTATGTTAAATTCCTCATTTATCTTCCTTCGGCCATTATGTTAAACAGCTGGGCGTCCATTTGATGGGATCTTAGATGAGATACTATGAATAGATTTGCGTGTAATGATTTTGAACGTTATTTCTCACTTGCAGTATTTTGATGTTCTACCTACATTACATCTGACCATAATATAGCAATTATGCTACCTGTGTGAAAATTTAATTTCCTGGTCAGTAGGTGATGTAAGTACATTACTTTTACCTAGGGCGGTAAAAGAAAGAATGTCTCAGATCGCAAGTATTTGACGCTCGAGCCGAATACAAATAAATATGCGATCTGGGGCTTTATAATATCGGCTTCCGTAGCCCAGTGGGTAGTGATTTTGTCTACGAAGCTGAAGGTCCCGGGTTCGAATCCCGGTCAGGGCATTTATTCGTGTGTTTATCACTAATATTTGTTCCTGACTTATGGATGTTATATATGTATATAAGTATCTATATGTATTTATCTATTATTTATATCATCGCCTAGTACCCACAACACAAGCCTTATTGAGCTTACCGTGGGCCTAGGTTGATTTGTGTAAGATTGTCCCGTAATATTTATATTTATATTATGTATTACCGCCCGTGGTTAGTACAGTCAAGGTCACCAATATGTATACACCACAAAGTTACAAAAATATGTATACAGATCTTATTCCTACGGAAGTAAGTTTGTTGTGTACATATTTTTGCAACTTTGGGTATATACATATTGGTGACCTTGACTATACAACATTTTACGCAAGTATCCTTGTAATTGCTTCTTTATGGCCGGTATGACGTATAATTATATGCACCCGGGCGGTATTAAGGAAAGCCTCAGATGACATGTTTATCGCCCTCGCCTGCATGTGGCTCAGGTGTCAAGTAGGTGCTTGCGATCAGAAACATCAGGAAAGTACGTAGGTACGTATTTTAGAACTGTTGCTTTTAAATAATGTCAGATCTTGCTAAGACAGTTTTTGTAATCAAGTTTATTTATAAACCTTCTGATTTTTAACGATTATATTATTATGTGGTCGGCACAACTTATGGTTGCCCTTCATGAATATCATGGATTGATCAAAAATAAATGTTTCTAACTACTACCTTTTGGTTAGTACAACTTATTAGTTCTTCATGAATATCATGGACTGATCAAACAAAATTAACTACTAACTTCGAGGTTAGTTCTTCACTAAATAAGGCTTTCATAAATAATTGTACACGTTTCAAATTATTGAAATACCCCCTCATTTATAAAACTTTAAACTCTGTACACATATTTAAATTATTATTTTACACGGGTCTAACGCTATATTTATTTACCTTTATTTTGCGACTTGGGGACCAGTGATTCGAAAACTGAAATATCGAAAGATATCTTCGGATCCGTGCGCGGATACTGTAAGTAAAATAAAGGCGGGTAGTGGACTTTTCTCGGGTCTACCCTCCACATTTTTATCGACTTTTGTAGGGTAGTGAAAATATTGTGCACCCATATCTCCGTTGACAACTTGCTGGGGCGACAGTCATCTGCAACCCGCAGACCGTGTCGAAACGTCAAAAATAAAGGTAAATAAATATCGCGTTAGACCCGTGTAAAATAAGAGCCCATAATTAGTTACTGATAGTTTCTGCGTACAATATGCCAATGCCATTGAAGTAATAAATGTAATGCATTAACACAGTAACATTTGCTATAAAAAAAATTACGGATGATATCAAATAAATCGCCACACATTAAAACGTTATACCATAATTCGCTATAATTCTCTTTAACAAAGTCAATACACGTTACAATACAAAGCAGATGCGGGTGACAACGGATAATGTAAAAACAAACAGTTTTTCAATGGAAATTTGGTTTCCGATAAATTGTAATACTTACTCATATTCGTGATAATTTTCATGATCAAAGCGATTATTGTGGAATGGACTGGTTTATGTGGAATCATTGGTTGATTTTACGAATTTCATTACTGTTATACATATAACTACTGCAATATTTGTTATGTCAATTTCATTGCAGTAATGTCGTAATGTCGTGTAGATAAATATATGTTCTTTTTGTAGAACATTGGACAAAAACGTAATCATATTATAATTATGGGGAGGTCTATGTCCAGCAGTAGACGTCTTTCGGCTGATATGATGATGATGATGATTATAATTATTAAATGTGATCACAAAAAAAAAGTTATAACAACCTTCCAGACCCGGTTTATCGGTCCCTTGAAGTACTTTATTTTTCGTTTAGGATGTTTTATTCAGCTCAATCCCATCAGAATGGTCTTAAGTGACTCGCAGTAAAGTCACTGCTGGATGTATTTCCACGACTACTACAACTAATAAATTGCTGTCGACTTACAAACTGGCTATTGAACGTCACGAATTCGTATAAAACCCGTGCTAAGTTCGCCCAGAACTCCCATATTAAGTCGGATTACGTTTAATGTTGCCATTTATTTGGTCACACATCCTTGGCGTTACTGGAGCCCTTACTTAATCACTTGAGGATTACGTTGCAGAGATGCTTTGACCGCGTTTATAAACAGTGTGGACGACGCGTGGCGCCGACGTGGTCGATGTGCGACAGGCCTGGGTTTGACCTTCGCGACCTCACAGTCACCTAACAAGGGGCGTTTAAAAACCGCGGCGGGCGAACCGCGCGTTTCAACCGCGGCGGGTGAACCGCGGCGGTTGAACCGCTCAGCGTGTTTTTAAACGGCCGTAACGCGCTCTGATAGCGCAGGTGCTCTAGGGGAGCACTAATCCCGCAGACTGAGCTGCACTGTTGAAGGATGGGGTGAGGGTGACGATAAAATAATACTTGGCGAAAAATAAATGAAACGGTATAATAAAATAATGAGACACAAACTACTGATTAAACTTTCCCTATCACAATTTCCTACTTCCTATCACAATTTCCCTACTTCTTCCTTTCTTCTTCTTCCTGGGAGCTCCCACTGGTGGGGCTGAGCGAACACAATTCTATCCGGCGATTATAGCCTCTTTTATACCCCTAAGGCATTAAAAGTGGTGGGGATATAATTTTGAAGACCTCGCCCACTTTTACTATGGAAAAGCTAGTTTTTACGTTTTCCTGGTTTTCAGGGAAACCTTAAGGGTTTTTACATATTTTCTTTCAAAAGAACTATTTCTGAGCTATACATTACAATATCTACTAGTTTTCCTGCTTTTCCCGTTTAAATTGGGAAAGTCGATATTTACGTAAAATTACCAACTTTGGTAACATGAAATGGCTTTGCCAGGCCCTAGTGGCTTTAATTAACATTAATTATCAAAAGTGATTATACATACGTAAGGGCATTTACCGTACCTTCCTAACGATACCTCAATTGCTTTCGTACCTCATCTGGTTACGAAGCTATGGCCGGGTGAGACCGTCAATTTTCACATTTACATTAACGTGGTAGCATAAGTTTGACTTTGCTCCCGTCTTTTTAGCCAATCAGAGAAATCAACCTGAACCTTGACCATTCTTGCACCATAATATGCAATAAAACTCTATGCATACGTAGTGTACATTTTTATTTCACATTTTATGTAACTCTAGTTACCGATGTCCCTTGTTGACGGACTAGATCTGGATATAGTCTCAAGTTGGTTTCTTTACAAATAATTTGGCTATCTCTCCCTCATTATCAGGGGTTCTCCCTCTATCGATCTTTATGAAATAATTACTGGAGGTACCTAGTACCTTTATCTTTACTTTAAGCTATTTTCTTCGTCTGTACTTATGGTACTTAGGTCCTAAATAAATTGCGCGCTTCTTATATGAGCCGTTTGCTTTAGGAGCTTAATCTGGGCACAATTGTCGTCCTTATGTGAAGGAATTATAGTTACACATCCTCTCTCTTCGTGGCCCGTAGGCCTTATCGTTCACATACTATACAACACCCTTTCTCTTCGTGACCCGTAGGTCCTACATTTCACAAACTACATTCTGTCGCCCACAATGCCCCCGCCGGTATGTATCGCAGATACATACTGGGTTGCAAGGGTAAGCGACAGTCTACATTAAAGTCTTACGGCACGATTCGTCATTAATAACACTTTTAATCACTTTCACTATCATGTTCATTCACTGTCTTTACTACTTACTTTTCTTTACTACCACCAGCCGCCGCTGCGGTTTGGTGGTGGATTCCGTACGGGTTGGGGGGGCGCATTTTCCTTGTCGCTGCCTGCCCCTCGTACCGGAATAGACACTTTCACTCTCATTGTCTCTTTTCTTCGTTCTCTTGCCTTTCTGCAGGCTGCTTCTACCAAAGCGACGGGCGGGCGTGCAATGACCAGTCTCCTCGCTGTCTCGTGCTTGTGGTCCTGAAGCGCAGCAGTGCTCGGTGCTGCTGGTGTAGTGGTGGCCGCTGCGGCCGGCGGGTGGGCGAGGCGACTCCTGCGCCATTCCGCCCACTCTACTCTTCTGCTAGAAGAATTGGGGGTCATCTCTGTGGTGACCGTGGTGCTCTCGGGCTCCGGGACTACACCTGACCTCTTCGCTCCGGCGGTCGATATTTCGGAGGCGGCTGCGACATTGGCGCCTCTCGGTGTTGTAACTATTGTAACATGGTAGGCCACGGCTTCTTCCATAGCCGTGGTTGATGACACGGCGGATTCTGAATTTCTTGACGGCTTTGTAGGTGCAGACTCACTCGCTGTCGCTGCGCGTGCTGCGTACCTCGGTACCGGCCCTTGAAACGGGACACACGGTACATCTACTGGTTTTAGACCTCGCGGGTCTACGAACCTTTCTTCTTCTAGAACTTTCTCGAAGTTCTCCATTAATTTCTTCTTTATAACTTTCAACCTTCTACGCCAACTGGCTTTTAATTTTTCTACCTCCTGTTCCAACTTCTCTCTCTGACTAGAGATTTCTTCTATCTCCTTCTGGAGCTGTTCCGCCGTGTCTTCCTCCAGATCCCTCAGTGGTGCTCGCTCTGGTGTCGGGGCCCGGCAGTGGGCTCCGAAGATGTTGAGGGATCTGAAGGTCGTTTTGTTCGATGAGTTGCTGTCGCTCTGCTTGGCTAGGGCTTCGTGATGACGGAGCCCTGATGGTGGGACGCTGCAACCAGCGGCCTCTAGGCGTCCTCGCTTAGAGTTCTTCCCCCTGCGGGTCCTCTTTTCAGACCGAGTGGAATCGCGGTCGAGCCTGGCACCCCGACCAGCGACCTGCGATTTCCAAAAATGCGACTCCATGTCGCGTACCTGCAGCTAAACCTGTCTTTCCCAACCCTCAACTGACAAGGTACCGTAAATTCGGCTAACGTTCCGTCAGCGACGTACGCGCCTCTCGGATTAAATCCGGTTCGAAGGACCAAAACGACTGTGGACGACGCGTGGCGCCGACGTGGTCGATGTGCGACAGGCCTGGGTTTGACCTTCGCGACCTCACAGTCACCTAACAAGGGGCGTTTAAAAACCGCGGCGGGCGAACCGCGCGTTTCAACCGCGGCGGGTGAACCGCGGCGGTTGAACCGCTCAGCGTGTTTTTAAACGGCCGTAACGCGCTCTGATAGCGCAGGTGCTCTAGGGGAGCACTAATCCCGCAGACTGAGCTGCACTGTTGAAGGATGGGGTGAGGGTGACGATAAAATAATACTTGGCGAAAAATAAATGAAACGGTATAATAAAATAATGAGACACAAACTACTGATTAAACTTTCCCTATCACAATTTCCTACTTCCTATCACAATTTCCCTACTTCTTCCTTTCTTCTTCTTCCTGGGAGCTCCCACTGGTGGGGCTGAGCGAACACAATTCTATCCGGCGATTATAGCCTCTTTTATACCCCTAAGGCATTAAAAGTGGTGGGGATATAATTTTGAAGACCTCGCCCACTTTTACTATGGAAAAGCTAGTTTTTACGTTTTCCTGGTTTTCAGGGAAACCTTAAGGGTTTTTACATATTTTCTTTCAAAAGAACTATTTCTGAGCTATACATTACAATATCTACTAGTTTTCCTGCTTTTCCCGTTTAAATTGGGAAAGTCGATATTTACGTAAAATTACCAACTTTGGTAACATGAAATGGCTTTGCCAGGCCCTAGTGGCTTTAATTAACATTAATTATCAAAAGTGATTATACATACGTAAGGGCATTTACCGTACCTTCCTAACGATACCTCAATTGCTTTCGTACCTCATCTGGTTACGAAGCTATGGCCGGGTGAGACCGTCAATTTTCACATTTACATTAACGTGGTAGCATAAGTTTGACTTTGCTCCCGTCTTTTTAGCCAATCAGAGAAATCAACCTGAACCTTGACCATTCTTGCACCATAATATGCAATAAAACTCTATGCATACGTAGTGTACATTTTTATTTCACATTTTATGTAACTCTAGTTACCGATGTCCCTTGTTGACGGACTAGATCTGGATATAGTCTCAAGTTGGTTTCTTTACAAATAATTTGGCTATCTCTCCCTCATTATCAGGGGTTCTCCCTCTATCGATCTTTATGAAATAATTACTGGAGGTACCTAGTACCTTTATCTTTACTTTAAGCTATTTTCTTCGTCTGTACTTATGGTACTTAGGTCCTAAATAAATTGCGCGCTTCTTATATGAGCCGTTTGCTTTAGGAGCTTAATCTGGGCACAATTGTCGTCCTTATGTGAAGGAATTATAGTTACACATCCTCTCTCTTCGTGGCCCGTAGGCCTTATCGTTCACATACTATACAACACCCTTTCTCTTCGTGACCCGTAGGTCCTACATTTCACAAACTACATTCTGTCGCCCACAAACAGCCTTTAGTAATATAATTGCGGATACCTGGAGATTCCGTCGGCGAGTCGAGCGACTTGAATCCGAGTAATATTATAGTATTGGTGATAGTCATTTGTTTTATCGCCAATTGCAATTGTAATTCAATGGCATGTGGTCGATCATCACATAATTACAGGATTAAACGAACTTACCTGAAGTGAAGTTCTATCCTGATTATATGAATTATTCAGTTCGTAGTATTAATTGTAGTACTGATGTCGGTCACGCCATTAACGTCGCGAATTCATAGTCTAAAAACTAGATAAAAAAAATAAAAAATACAGACAGCACCTGGCAATACTACCAGATAAACGTCATTAAGTTTAGAGCTAAATAAAGAAACCGATAAGGGAAATATTAACATGTATCATGATAATGTTTGGGAGGGAGGGAACTTCCTACTACGAACTGAATAATTCATATAATCAGGATAGAACTTCACTTCAGGTAAGTTCGTTTAATCCTGTAATTATATTTCTTATTCAGTTCGTAGTATTAATTGTAGATGTTTAGAGGAATTAAATACACTATTATAATTATTATACAATTATGCACGTGTTCTTGTACAACATTTAAAAGTTATTATAAGAATACAAGTTTAGGTACTAAAAACAATCTATTTCCTCTTCCTCTCATCCAGCGGAGGAGGGCTGAGCCCTAATACCGTATGCTTCTGATGGTGATGTGGATCTCATTTGTAATGGCTTACCCATGACAAAAGTTTAGATATATACACTACAGCTATGATGAATTTTTTGAAGCTGTAGGTCTAAAAAATAAAATAGCATTATGATAAAGTGGAATTTACATAATATGCTGACATGTTGACCCTTTGTTATAAATAGGTATATTGGTATGAATATAAATATGTACCTACACCAATAAAGTAATTAATTATAGTAATAATTAATAGTAAGAATACAATATTTCCAGTTACATGAAATTACACCTTACAGTTTTTTCCATATGTTATCATTAAACTACAGTGAGATCTCTATATAGAGTGAATCATGTCTAGTAGCTGTACCACATTCACCCCTTTTATTTATAAATTGTAACCCTGTCCTGAGTAGGTATAGTCTGCTTATAGAAGAGGCTTTGAAGAATATTAATTAAAATGACCTATCTTGCAAATAAATATTTTTTATGTAAGATGTGGTAATCGTTTAGGACAGGTGTTCTGAGCCCTAAATTTCTTACTATATATTCGATACTGTACATCCTCAGAGAAATAATCCTCTCCGTTGTAATGTATTTTGGTTAGTCAACTATTTCTAGTTGTCATTCTGTCCCCTTAGCTAGGAGGTAATCGACTTAACAGAGCTTTTTAGTTTTCCATGGACTTCCAACATGTGTAAAATATGGCCCATAAAAACAAATGGGTTAAAAAATTCAAAGAAACCCTACATTTAGTGGCCATAATACTATTAAAATTCCTTCCCCGAATAAATAACCCTCAGTCATGCCTTCCTTTTGGTGCTATAATATTCCTTTCTTATCAAGCGGGGATATAAGAAACATCTTTAATAAAATTACATTAAAATTCAAGCATTGAACGACTGTATAATGCAATACAAATAAATAAAATAAATATTCGGTAACATAAGATATGATCTAATTAACTGTAGTCAGTGGTCAGTTCTAACAGCAGAATAATAATTTAGTATGGTTGCTGATTATTCTAATCCAACGCTTAAATGTTAGCTGGAAGAGGTCACCCACAAAAATAAGTTCGCCTCTGAACTTTAATAGTGTGTGGTGCACTTACTTATAAATATTGTATTAAGCTGTTATTGAACAATAAACTGCCTTCAAACATACATTATATATTATTACGATATTCGGAACAAAGTTGGAATAAATATCTGGGGACACGGCGGTGCCCCTCCAAGTCAAGCAAAACAAACAAACAAAGGCACGGGTATGACCGTGCTTTCTTTTTCCGAAGCCATTAATCCTACAGTTTATTAAACTAGGATTATTCTTGGAAATTGGTAAAGTAAGTATGTGTAATTTAAGTACCTAAGTATATATATATATATATATATATATATATATAATATATTATGATTTAACTGTTCTGATATTGACTGTGAAGCATAAAGACTCTTATATTGTCTTCTATTATTCTTGGATTTAAATGTACCCAACTATGATGCCAACTCGCAAAATATCTTATTTTTAATGTTTTATGTGTAGGTAGTTGTACAGAGATCTGAATATCCAAATGACCGTATGTACATACGATACTTTGATTAATTTCAAAGATTGCTTTCTGACCTAATAAGATTGTAGTGATCAAAATATCACCAGGACAAAAAACATCCAAAGTTAACTTCATAAGTAAGACTAATAAGGATAACAAATTAAATGTATGTTCAATAACATATAGAAGGATGGCAATCTGTTGAAGCAACATATAAGTATATGTTGTATTATAAGTATATTCCAAGTATCAATTTCAATAAATCTGCATGATTATTATTTTATATCCATTTTTAGAATACAAACTTGTATCCGATTTTTTATTTAATGTATGATACCAATATCCAATGTTAGTTATTTTTGCCTGACTAGGCACATAATTCCATGGATTGTGATTTAGATAGGTACCTGATAAATAAATTCAGGTCTATGTAGATTAGAGCAAACTGCCTAAACAATAAATATAGGTTAGTGTAAAATTGTATATACTTAAATCATTTATTTCTTAATGTTTGTCCTGACACGTTCTGCACAAATTTCCGTTTTCGTTCCTAATCAAACCAAAAGAACCTTTTAGGTTAACACAGTATAAGACTTCACATAATAAGTATGTGTACTTTGCCTCATGTGTTTATACTTAAAAATCCGAAAATATTTGAATGTGAAATTCGTCTACCATATTTATGTATAGCATGACTTTAAATCCATCTTGATTTGTATTAATTTTTCTTCCAAATTAGTTTGTCTATATTAGTAGAACAAACCAAAAAACTATTTATTACTCCTTCATAAAAAATAAATCTTAAATTAAATTATATTTTCATTCACATACTGACTATTATAGGAATCATGTTTCTGGAAAGGACAGTAGAAATAATTGTTAACCTGTCCATAGCATTGATATAATGACACCAGAATCAAATAATATTTATATTAACCCAACAATTAGTAAATATACATATCCTGTCTGTGTGTGACATATTTATTATGTTCAGTTTTTGAAAATATACCCATGTTATTTGGTTATGAATTATGACCAATTTAAGACTGAGTCGTGCGAAATATGCCAAAAAGGTAGTGGCCGTTATAAAGATAACGTCAACAGTGTTTGTTTAATCCATTAATAAACTGTACATTTAGCACTTCGAAGAATGTGTTCAAAATCTCAGCGTGGAAAAAACTTAAGATTATTAGTATTTTACCCTACAAAACAAAGTAAAGTTGGACGAAAACTGTAAAATCATAAGCAGGCATTCAAGTGTTTTTTATACTTTAACAGTGGAAATCTATCCTGATTTTCAGTTCAAACGAAACATGAATGTTTATATTACAATTTGAGCGCATTAAATATTTAAATTATTGTCTTGTAATTAAGGTCCAGATTTATCAAAAGGCGCTTCAAATTTGCCATACATTTTCACTATGGCGGCCGCGCGCCCATCTAAATACGCGTTCCTCGCGCTCTGTGGTTCAGTCGCCCGCGAGTGTTCAGAGCGAGTCCACGTCACTTGGCAGAACGACCTACCGATCGCGTCATCGTCACTCGTACGCACACCGGCAATACGGTGTAAGTATATTTTTTGTGTTTTAAATTTATTGCTTGTATTTACTTGAGTTTAAATTAAAACATAACTGATTTGTTTCAGTAAAATGGGAAAACGGAAAGCAAAATATTATATATCAAAAAAAAACTGCGCTAGATTCCAGAAAAAAGTAATAAATCAAAAGTAAGTTTAAATTAAATTATTAAGTAGTTAAATTTATTGCAATTAAATCTATTGTTGAACCGACTATACTTCTAAAAAAGAAGGATATTTTATGAATATTTTCTGAGTACCTACCTACCTACTTGAAGATGGCTGGAAGAACTCATAAGTTGTTTTATTGTTTGTGTCGTGGTGGTTTTGGTATCTAGATAGTATATCGTGCATTTGTGAACATAATAGCTTCATTTGAAGGTGGTTATTTGAGGATATTTAATTTTGTATTTATTATTTGATGAACTGATAAATCCATACTTCCATATATCCATACTAATATTATAAATGCGAAAGTGTGTGTCTGTCTGTCTGACTGTTACCTCTACACGCATAAACCGCTGAACCGATTTAGATAAAATTTGGTATAGAGATAGTTAGAGTCCTAGGGAAAGACATTGGACAATTTTTATTCCGGTAATCATATCAAGAATAATCAAGATGTTAACCCATTTTGATAAAATTTGGTATAGAGATAGTTTGAGTTCCGGGAAAGGACATGAGATAGTTTTTATCCCGGAAATCATATCCTAAGGGGATGAAATGGGGATTGAACATTTGTATGGACTACCGCTGCATCCGTTTAGATAGAATTTGATATAGAGTTAGTTTGAGCGCAAAAACAACAGTCCGATCGCGGTAAAACATAGTGATTTCAAAGAGGAATATCGATACTTAAATAATACCTGAATAAAAATAACAATAATGTAGAAAACCTGTTAGAAACATACATACAATGTGATGTTATTATGTTTTCATTGATTATTAACATTATAAAACAACATTAAAGTATGAAAATATCGAAAAATTCCCACATAATGCATTTTAGAATAATGGTTGGGTAACAACACTACTTGTATTATTCTAAGGTGATGACGTCACGCGTTCGCGCCCCCAGCAGTCGCTAGCCACGGAGGGATTGTAAAATGCTGTAATACGAGAGTTGGGAAGCTGTAGTATGCATCAACTTTTCATATCGATATTGTAGGTAGGGATAGCTATAAAATGTAATCTGTATAAAAATGTGTTTTATCATGTAATGTTTAATGAAAGTTTACTTACACAAATTGGAATCAATTATAGTTTCCGAGTACGCATTCAAAAGACATTTTACAAGTAAGTATCTCCGTTTATTACAAGATAAATAATAATTGTGTTTACCTACCCTAACACCTAATCAAACAAAAATATTAGTTACGTTCTTCTGCGTTCGGCCGGCCGGTCAAGGTAGATACACTCGCCGTTGTGTGCATTCACGCACACATCTAGCGAAAACCCTAAACAGCGCCCGCGTCTTACGCACGATACAGTCTTAACCCAACTGAAGGCATAATTATGTACCTATTATTTATCTTTTCCCATCAAAATCTACTCATCATTTCCTTGCCCTTATCCCATTTACTTGGGGTCGGCGCAGCATGTCTTTTTCTTCCATACTTCTCTGTCAGCCATCAAAATCTACTAAAGAGAGAAATAAACTTTCACTAAAGAGTTGATAAGACTGTCTTTAAAGTATAAATATTACACGCCACCGGCTAGCCAACAATCACAGACTTGTTTAGTCTGTTTTTTCCCTGCAAAAAACTTTATGCATTGTGAGTGGTCATATATAAGGTTAATTGTTGTATACCACATATCTTATGGTTCACTTGGATGGCATTTTGTAAATTTTTCCATTCATCTCTATGTGTATGGCATTATTCTTTAATAATAAAGACTAGAGAAGGAATACTGTGTATTCTCCATGTAAATGTAAACAGGATAGAATATTACATTATCCATTATAAAAAAATGTTTAATACTTACAAGTATTTTAGTTGCAAGCTGTAAAAGAAGTTTAGTACAGGTTTGCATACCAAATTCAAGTCAGACAGGTATCCTTGTCTGTATTACCGACCACCACCTGAAAAATTTGCAACCTCTGTCCTGAATGTACAGTCTGGGAATATCTGAGGTTAGGCGATGTCTATGGAAATACATAGATCTTTTATGATAATATAAAAATCTTGGCTTTATTCATTGTTAGACTTGTGTCAAATGACTTGTTCAAAACTATAGAACAAACAATTTTTAGAAAATGTATCCAAATTGTGGTGGTACTGAAAACTCCTTCAGTTTTAATGGTATGTGTTTGATGCTTTTATATTAACTTTAGCCACACTCTGCTGCCTTGCATGGTTGAAAATCACCAAATTCTATTCCATATTGTATCTATTGAACACTTCCCGGCAACTATTGTTCCAAGATTTAGTAGGCAATGCTAATCATATCAGCTGGTAAGATTTCACTGCTGGACAAAGGCCTCCTTGCCTAATAGGTCATCCTGTATAATTCTTGGAGCTTGTAAAAGTGGATCCCACTTAAGAGTTGTGATATCTTGAGGCTGTGCTTATATAGGTTTGATACAAAGTTCTTATTTATTCTTCTTCTCCAAGGGTTTTCTCATATCCACTAAACACCATCTTCTATCATGCATTATTATCAAAGTCTTCTTAGTTGCAGAAACTTTTCGCAAAAAACTGAATCGATTTCTGGATATAAGGCTGAAGTTTGTCTTAACTTAGCAGTATAGTGCAAAAATAAAGTCTCCAAAGGCTAGCGGAGACATAAGTGCATAAGGTGTCATATACCACACTCACTCAGTAACAACACCCAACGTTCAGAGTAACTTTCCAATGCAGTGCAGAGTAACTTTCCAACGGAAAGTATAAAATGTTAGGTATATTATTATTAATATTCGTACATTCATTGTAATATACATTGACTTCCCCCCGCGGGAGACGTGGATCTTTAGTAATCAAAAAATTGTAGTTCATAAGTATCTATGACCAACTTTCAGTGTCATTACAATATTAGTAGGATCCAGATTTTCAACATTTTACATTCCAACGGAATATGTGACACCATATCAACATGAACATGTCCTGGGTAACTCTCAAGCTCTGCATTATCTCAAAAAGAGATCTTTCTTTTCCAACGGAAAAGAGGGCACACACTATAACATAGTGCGTCAAGATTCATGGTTTTCCAAAACTTGGAAACCGTGTTAAAACATCAGAGTACATACATTACCAACAAAATGTTGAATATATCCAAGAGATCTCTTTCCCAACGGGAGAGATGACATTATATAACATATAATGTCAGTAATAGTTGTATTACATGTGGATATACGAGTATAAGCGGTTTTTAGCGTCTTACCTGCCTTCAATGGTGACTTACCAAAGTCAATTTTAAAAGTATGATTTTCATATTTAATGCTCGTAATTCAAACCACTCTTTCACTTTCTTGACTTCTTTGTTTTTGTTTACCCCTTTGGGTACCTGTGATGTTCCTGAAATCTAAAATTTCACCAAAAAAACTCATTTTTTCCCCCGTGACACAACGATTCGTTTCGGCGCGATAAACAACAATGACGTTTATCTGGTAGTATTGCCAGGTGCTGTCTGTATTTTTTTATTTTTTTTATCTAGTTTTTAGACTATGAATTCGCGACGTTAATGGCGTGACCGACATCAGTACTACAATTAATACTACGAACTGAATAAGAAATATAATTAGCCTTGTACAACTCTTGATAAGATGATTTAAGCAGCGTCTATGTCATGGTGGTGTGGCACTTACGTATCTACCTACATGACTTGTAAGCCCAATACGGGAGCGACAACTACGACTGCATATGTAAGAGTTGCCGTATACAAAATACATAAAATTTTATGTGTTTTGTGTACGGTTTTTGGAATTTGTACTAATAAGGGTTAACCCTTATTAGTACAAGGGGATGTCATTTCCCACTTCGTCTGTTGGTATAAAATTTTATGTATTTTGTATACGGCAACTCTTAATGAAACCTACCATACAGTTTTACACTTCTTAGTAAGTATTATACTTATTATACTGGCAACACTTTTCACTCAGACTTCATCTGTCAACACACGTCAATCACACACACGTCAGTCAAAAGTTGTGAAAAAATCGTAAACAACAGTTTTTTTCGCCGACGAGTGTCCGGATCCATCAAAAAAAATTAGGTAAGAGGGTTTTGATGGCAGTTACGTACAATTAACTGTATTATTTGTTATTAAGCATAGACATTACTGTCTGAAACCATTGTTTTGTCCGGCTAAATGTCCTTTGAAGTTGGAGGGTCCAAGTGGGAAAATAATTCCCTTTGTTCGATCACGAACTTAAAAAAATCACGCCGTAAACTTCTTATAAATATATATAGTAAGATATACAACGTTATGACGAGTTTTGAAGCCCGTTTCTATATAATAAATAGTCTTTGATATTATTTGCTTTAGTTTAGTACACAACCATTACTTTATAACGTCTTTCAACCAACGACAAAAACGGAGGAGGTTCTCAAGTCGACGCGTATATATTTTTTATTTTTTTATGTATGACCACGCATAACTTTTTACAGAGTAGTTCGATTTTGATAATTCTTTTTTTATTGGAAAGGGTATACCCCTTAGTTGGTCCCATATAGATTTGAAAAAAAAACCAACCTTAAGGGTAGGCAAATAGGGGATGATTGATTTTTAGTCGGTTAAATCTTTGTTTTTAAAGTCAATCATATGTGTGAAACAGGTGATTGACTTGTAAAAAGGTGTATTAATATTAAACTGATGTATAATATTAGTTTTTCTTTGTAATTGTGTGATAAACACAAATAAAAATTAGGCTTTGTAATTACTTTTCCAATTTTACGTTTTGTTTATATATTTATATGATTAAACGTTCGTTTTTTATGAATTTCCCTGTTTTATTTTTAAGATTGTATTAGAAAATAACAAGAAACAAAGAAAACTCATTAAAAAGTCATAAAATGAAGAAAATAATAAAGATTGCCTCAACGGTCGGACCGATATTTTCAATACGATCATCGAACAAGGGGAAATAATATCCCACCAGAAATCACTCCCTTCCACTTACCCCCCCCCCACCACTTTTAACGTATTTTTTCGGGATCAAGATACCCAACTTACCCATAAATCGAACTCAAATTTTAATTTCCAAAAAATATATATATTAAGGGTTAAAAAACATAGCAGTCTTTCTTCGCAGTCGAGTAAAAAAAAACAATACGAAAATCAAATACTCTTCTTAAAAGTTAAGACGAGAACTGGAATCGTTTTATTATACTACTCATACTACTTTTTCACAGTAATTTTTAAAGAAAAGCATTATTCTATTCCAAGTAAATCTTGTTAACCAACATTCTGAGACAAAACCTTGTTGTAATAACACCAATTAATCCCTTATACCAAACTAGCTTTTACCCGCGACTTCGTTCGCGTTGAATACGTACAATCGACAACTCTAGGTATTAACTGACCATTTGTGAACCTTATTCATCTTGCAAAGTGTTACGGTATTGTGGGTTATTATGGTATTGTGTTTAGAAAAAAAGGAGGGGTAACCTGTTTTTGTATAGGCTTACACACAAATATAAAACCTACGAATAAAAATGCAAGAAGCAATCTTTAAGTATGTATTTGGGATACGGTTTCGTCGTTTTTGTTAAATCATATTTACTGTATTCTTCTATAATCCACTAACATTAAAGGCAGCGATGATAAAATAAAAAAAATCGGCCAAGTGCGTGTCGAACCACGCACAACGAAGGGTTCCGTGCCTATTAAAAAGGTCGTATCGTCACAGAAATCTTACGACACTTACGTCCTTTTCCGCAGGGAAGGCAGTTTTTCAGCCTCGAAAACCTTTTAACCGATCTTGTTCAAAATACTTTTCGGTAAAAGAATTTAATAAGCGCTATGTCTATAATTTCTTTTAATTTTTTTTATTCACCGTTTGGAAATTAGAGGGGGGGACACAATTTGTATGACTTTCGGGGCGATTATATCCGACTATATTCACTCAATCAAAAAGATTGCTAAGAAACCTTATACTTATTTTGAAAGGCCTATCGATTGATGTGCCACACGTGGACATACAATGTTTCGCCAGCCAAAGATTCGCCACGCCGCTTCATTGCTGCTGACGTATCGGCCCGCCCTAAACGTTTGCACCTCATCCCTGGGGTCGATATTTACATCACCAGCTTGCCTAACGTTGAAGACCGCCTGATCGTTACCCTTGTTGACATATTTTCATATGTATTTGATAGCTTGCCTTGAACTACAAAATTTTACATTAATATGGCCATCGAACATTTTGATCAGAAGCGGAGAATATGGTACAATCCACCATGGTTATCCAACATGAGGCTTTCTGCACCGCGAATTCTAGTAGTAACAGTGCGTCCTCCATCGTCAGGTGCTCTTCACCGGTACAGTGGATACCCATTTTCACTCGTCTGCGTGTCTTTTAGTAACGCTCGGGGGTACTTCTTTTTACACTTCCCATCCTTCATGCACGGAGGTGACATATTTAGTGCACCGCATGAACCGTGGATCATGTTTTTGACGACAGTGTCGTGTAGTTTTTGTCAACATTGACATCAGGAATTTCCGCACTAATTACGTCATCGATTTGACAGGGACGCAATTTTTCCTTTAGCCACAATAAAAGGTGTAGGTACATGGGGCAACCTTCGCTATTGCCACTCTATAGTGCCTTCATCGGATGCTGAGCCTGGCCTTCAAGACGTCCAGGTAAGCCAATACGCAATCTACCCAAACTTTAACATTAATTCTGCAATATCACGGCGACCGCGCAAGGACTCGATTTTGATACAGTCCACATATAATCTGTCGCCTTTCGCAAAAGTTATATACTTCATTTTCAGCACTGCGATTCTCCAAATATTTGACCTTTACTTAACAGGGCGACCAACTTCTGTATTTTAATTTAAAAAAAACCCATGCAATGAGGTCGTGCCTCTCAGTGGCTATTTATCCAGGCATTAGTTCATTGATTGGTAATATCCGGCCATGCCGTGTTGCATGTAAGCGTGATGAACAGATCCGGACGGCCGTAGCTCCGAACATACGCGAACACAGCTTGCGTGTACTCGTGGAGGTATCTCGGGCTATTCACGACGGAGGAGGGCAGTATCACTATCTGCCCCACATCGTTGGCGTTAACTTGCGCGTCATTCCTTACAGCATCTTGTAAGTGAATGTAATTTTCTGCTCGCAACTTGCGTTGGTTTAGTGATATGTACCTAAGGCGTTCGCTTTCAAGCTTAACATACATATGGACTAAAAACTGGTGCAGAAGTTGCTTGCAGCGTAACAACAGATTGAACCCGTTGCTATACGCACCATAAGGTTGTATGCATAGAAATCCATACAGGAAACGTTTTTGTTTGGTACTGGTTGCGTAGTCTGTGGTATTTCAATCTTCAATTAACCTGAGGTATTTCAGAATGATACCCTTCCTGGCCTTTCCGGAATATGACTGGATACTGGAGTGCATCTAGGAACCTGTGAGTGTCGGCGATGCGGCAGAGCCGGCCTTCGCGCGCGCGCAGCACGATGTCACTGCCGGCGGTGGGCTCCGAGCCGGCGACCACGGCCACCACCTCGCTGGTGGTGGGTGCGTTGTAGCGCCGCTCGTGCTGCCCAAGGGGCACGCAGTCAGGGTGGATCACTACCATAAATGTTGCGTCAGTCATGTTCTTCAAAGCGCTTCTAAATGCATGTAGTAGCACGTTACTGTCCTCCAGAACTCTTTGAATTGTTTGTAGTACTGGTCTCTGAACGCCTTGTACAATGGAAGACCGTTGATCAAGTTGCGCTTCCCCGTCACCTAAAAAGTAAACCTGCAAAAACTGTGGCTGTTCATTGGCTACAGGAAGGAAGTTGGGACCTAATTCGTCTTCTAGCTTCCGCTTACTCCGCAGTCTCAGAAGCTCGCTGGGAGGCCAGATAGTGGGCGTGCTGTTGAAGTCGGTGTTGGTGCTGCTCCGACGTTTCTTCAGCCCTCACATTTGCCTGCCGCTGTGCTTGTTCTTCACGCCGCGCCTGAGACTGGCTCGGTGACTCAGCAGTTCGTTGAGAGGCCAGATAGTGGGCGTGCTGTTGAAGTCGGTGCTGGCGCTGCTCCGACGTTTCTTCAGCCCTCACACTTGCCTGCCGCTGAACATCTTCGTCGCACCGCGCCCGAGGCTCGATGGGTGACTCAGCAGTTCGTTAATAGGCCAGATAGTGGGCGTGCTGTTGAAGTCATGAATGAAGTGAACAACGCGTGGTCGATGGAGGATGGAGGTTACACTCATAGTATGTAACTCCAATACAATATCGTTCGTTCGTGTAGGTATCTCCGTCTTTATTGCACTTGCGTATTCGAGTGATAGAGAGGGATATATACAAACTTTGAACTTCGACATAAATAGGTAGTTCGTTTGCACGGTTAGCACTGAGAACATAACAGCGAGCGAAATAGGCTACCCGTCTCTTTCTAATTAGAGCAGTTAAAAAGTGACGACTTCATAAGTCACGCACCATCACGTGCTAGCCATGCGTCGATAAATTATTGTCGGGAAGCTTTGTGAATACATCCTCGATACTTGTATATCTCCATCTCTACCGCTCTTATTTGAGCGACAGAAAAAGATATACGCGAACCTCATTGCCGGTCTGTAAAAAGACTTGAGTGCTGGCAGCTGACATTTCATTTAGAAACATTACATAAGAACTGCGCCTTTTTGTGTCAAAATAACACAAATCGATTATATTCTGCACGCGATTATATTTCTTAACATATGGGTCGTGTGTTCTAAAATAGCATAAATATTTAAATGGATACGCCACTTTGTCTTTGAGATACAAAACTTCGATATGCCAAAATATACGTCAATGTGCATTATATTTGTAATTATTTCGTTTCAAGCCATTATACTGCTTATTGATAGTAACATAACACCTAAAATGGCGTAAATAACTAAATAAACTTCAAAATCATGAAATTAATATGAAATTAATACCCAAAATTCATATTCGGCGAAAAGTAGCGAAACAATTCGAGATAAAATTTAGCCTATGTGTTAATTCGGGTTATAAACTATCTCTATACCTAGTTTCAGCAATATCCGTTCAGCCGTTTTTGCATGATCGAGTAACAAACATCCAGACATCCAAACATCCAAACATCCAAACTTTCACATTTATAATATTAGTAGGATATATTTTTACGGAACTCATTTTGCTAAACTTTTTAATTCAGGTGTCCCGTAATTAGCATATTTGTCATTTAAGGCGACGTGAGCTCCAAAAACGGATTTTTAAAAAATCGTAGCTCTTGTTTGGATAGTAATACGGCTGCCCTAAATTTAATTAGCAATCTTGAGGCCTTTTTCGAGGGAAATCAGCTATTCGAATCCTGAGTTTTTGACTTCTGCTTGATAGAAAAAAATCACGAACATAGGTCTAAAATACACTTAAAAAAATTCTAACAAATTATGCACAACAGCTAAACATATTACAATTGGTTCTTAAAATCGGCAATGTCATGTTTGAGAGAAATCAGCTATTACTTTTTTATTTATTAAAACGCACAAAGAAATAAAATTAAAAAACATGATATCCGCGCTTCCAAACACGCACTTCCATCTCGATCACGATTATGCTCAGTGAGAGGGAGAGAAGACCACGAACCTACGTCCCCTTAAGAAAGCGATTATGACGCTAAGTGGAATCTCGAGTCGGACTTGTGGTATAACAAATGAGGCTCTTATTAAGCTTGCCTTTTAAATTTATATTTTAGGGCAGGATCAGTGTTTTGTTTTGAAATTTTCTTGCAGCTAACAGTTTGTGGGAAATTTCTTTTTTATACGTTAAATATCACTGCACGCAACATGACTACTTATTTCACCTACTACCTATATCTCCGGGATGAGTGTTCTTGTGGCCACACCATTGTATGTTCCTATTCATAAATTTCTGGACTAGCCCCAGAACTTTGGCAACCATTTAAATCTCAATTCTTGTGTCATTGACGTCGACAACCACTTAACATTGAAGTTGGCTCCCATTTTCAAATTTATGTTTGTATGCGATGCTTGAATATACGTTAACAAAACGCAATCAAATAAAATATAAATAATTACAACTTAAAGCTTTTACAAAATATGCGTATCATTATTTTAAAAGCTTAAAGTTGTCATTAAATTACAATTTATTGGAATGAAATCCCTCGTAACCATTGAAATTGAAGAATACGTGGAATACGCGGCGAATAATGAAAGTAACACTTCATCATATCAGCCGGAAGACGTCCACTGCTGGACATAGGACTTATTCATGTTTCCGATTTTTGTTATATTTAGTAACAAACATTTAGCTTCTTAACCTCACCCGGAGGATACTAAATGTACAGTACATTTCGCGGGAATACGAGTATTATATATATTGTACTTTAAAAACCAAGTTTTAACCGACTTAAATTCAGTACTCTGCCAAACCATAAACATTTCCACGACATATCCTAAAACAAACCCAAATTGCTTCAAGTTCAAACCGAGGGAACATTTAAAATTTAATAGGCACAAACAATTTTAAGTTCCCTCGGTTCCTCAAGGATCCCATCATCAGATCCTGTCTTGATGACCATGAGACCACCTGAAAAGGATAACCTTTCAAACAAAAAAAAAATTCCAAATCGATCTAGGCGTCATTGAGTAATCGGGGAACAAACATAAAAAATAAAAGATTCCGACGAATTCAGAGTCAATTGAAAGCACTACGATTTGACTTTGTACTATCACCTCAAATTCACAAACTATTTCCCCCGTAATCCACACAATGTAATGACAAAACTCTCATCTGTATTTGACTTCGTTGTTTTACATTTCGAATTTGACTTCAGGTAAAAGTTTGGGGACAGTTTCAGGTTAAATAGAACCTGTAGAAACCGCAATAATGGTCATAGGATCATTCCGTCCCTTTCTGCGGTTGAGGGTCCACGTGAAAAGGTTGTTTAATGGAATGTTCGAGAAATGAAAAGTGTTGTGTCGGCCATTTTGTTTTAAACTCCATTATAGGGTTTTAGAAAATCCATATTAGGTATATATATACCTCGTTCCATAATGCTGGACGCGGGTGGCGTAGGAACGGTCATTGTGGCATTATTTGGGGGAAAGACGTCCATAGCTGCTGCTGGACATATCCATCAGTGGACGTGTTTCGGCTGATATGATGATGATAACTTAGTTTATTATGATGATGACTTCCTTTATCTTGGATATCAAAGAGAAATATTACTGTGCTTACTAGTTTTATTTATTTTGATCATAATTTAACAAAACTAAACACTTTTGATTAAAAAGAACTAGGCTAGGTGGGCGCTGTGGCGGTTACCTCTACAAAGCATAAAAACCGCGGCTTCAAGCGTAGCGCTACGATTTGTTTTGCAATGAATGTGTTTATTAGTCAGTAGAGAAGGCGACGGGTGACGCATTTTCTTTAAGTCAAATAACTGACCTCGCAACTCGCAACTGCCGGAAAATAGTAGATTGTACAACAAGGGCATAAAACGAGCCATTTAACCTGAGACGTTTATATCCACCCGAGCCACCGGCGAGGGTGGATAGTTAAGTCGAGGGGTTAAATGGCTAATGTATGCCCGAGTTATACACACTGCTTTTCACTTCGATTGCGAGAAAATAACAAATAATTGCAAAATAAAATAAAATAATAGCTTATTCCTGTCACTTAACTTTTTAAAGTTTTTATGTTTAATTTTCGACACATGATGTTAGACTTAGGTAAAAAAAAAGGTGATGATGTTGGATGTGGTATCTACGGTGAGAGGCCAAAGTTCAAAGCTAGCGTCAGCATGGGGAAGGAGGCCTCAATCTTTCAGGCTGAACTCTTCGCATTAAATAAATGCGTGGAGATAAATCTTGAAAGAAACCTAAGGAACCAACATATCTACATCAACTCGGACAGCCAAGCTGCTCTGCTGGCACTAGAATCACTAGAGTCCTACTCTAAACTAGTCCAGAATTGTAAAAATAATCTAAACACCCTGGCGAACTCCAACAAAGTCATACTTAGATGGGTACCAGGGCACTCCGACATTGTAGGAAACGAAAGAGCAGATGAACTTGCAAGGCAGGGCGCAGACACGGCCCTAGTCGGCCCGGAACCGTTCTGTGGCATCACAAAACGGAAAGCATATTCTCTGCTAAACAACGCGGAAAAATCAGAGGCAATCAAGCTGTGGAAGTTCACCAAAGGACAAAAACAAGCTAAAGCCCTGATCGAAGGGTTCAATAGTAAGCTGTCTAAAGAGTTATTACAATTCAAAAGGCACAAAACCTGCGCAGTGACAAGAATCCTGACAGGACATTGCAAATTGAACAAACACCTGTTTCAAATGGGTATGAAGCAGGACACAACTTGCAGGTTCTGCCAGGAGACAGAGGAGACTGCAATGCACATTCTCTGCTCCTGCGGACCACTCATGCATAAAAGAAGTACCTACCTAGGGCGGCACATAATGCACCCACAAGAAGTACAACATATCACCGCCCAAAGAATCTGGAATTTCCTGGAGGCAACGGGACTTAACGGTGAACTCTAAAACAAGGGCTGCCACAATAGATCACTTGCTGGTCGAAGCGGCATATTAAGGCCCACAAAATAATAATAATAAAATAGACTTAGGTACTTCATACTGCCAAGCAATTTAATTGTTCAATACGTTTTAAAAAAATTAATTGACTCCTATTTTATCTGGTTTTATTAATTTAGTAATGGAAAACGCGGATGTGAAATTTATTAAAGCAAATCAAATCAAATGACAAATTTATTCTACGAAGTTTTATTGTGTGTGTGGCTGATAGACCCGATTATCTTAGTCTTTAAAACAATTTTACTTTGTGCACTAGAGCATAAAAGTGGCAATTTGTGCAGCATACATCCAGCACAAAGGCGAACTTTGCGAGCATGATAGTGAAAAAAGTTTGTTGGAATGTTGAACCCGTCATATTTTACACGTATTTTTTTTATAAATGACTGTCAATAGCCAACACACTTTTGTTTTGAAGGCACCTACATCGTAGTTCCGAGGAAATACAGATAAAGGAAGCTACTAAATTCCATTCCTTAGCAGTTCGCATTTGAAAAAATCTTAGATTTAAACCCAATCTAGACTTTATTTTAAAATATTAATTATAAATGCATATTCTGCCTTGCATAACCCTGTAGTTCCGGTGTCAACTTGTCAACATGAAAATTATCCATGACCCATTTTTGTTGGAAATCGGCAGAACATGGTTGCAGAAGAATCTTCAGTCCGTCTTTGTATTTTTTTACTGTTAAACATTTCTGTGTCTTCATGTGTCTTATGTTTTGTGTCTGAAAAAAATATATACATATATCACATACCTACTTATGTTTAAAGATAGAATATCTGTTGGATTTCGTATGTTGGTATGTCCGACTTTAATCTGTTGTCGTGTCTATACTCGCGATTCCTATACCTACATCATCCCTTTCCAACATGCGCACTGATATATCGCTTCGTCCTTGTCACATACACGACGTGTGCGCAACGCTCGCCCCACCTGGCGAGAGTAAAGTGTTGTTGAATTCTAACCCCGTGTGCGTGTAACATCCTCCGCTGATAAAAGACATTAAATCTTATTAAATCCGCCGCAAATCTCTGTACATCGTTTGAAAACTATATATGCTGTCAGCTCAGCATTAAAAGGTGTTCGACTGTTCGTGAAGTGAAGGTGTTTTTGGACAATTTGGGATTGCGCTGCGCGCCCCACACGAGCACATGGTGTGCCACGAAACGCTAGCGTGAAGGAGGAGTTCACCCAAATCACAAGTAAGTGCGCATGGCTCCTATAACCTTCTGTTAGCTGATTCATCCACCTGTTCCGATTTCCAAAGGCAGCTAACTTTCCTGCACAATTTCGCATCAAGTAGCTACGACAATAGACCACACGGTTGGATACCTACATACAGTCCACTAACGCGCTAATCTCTGAAAGGGGAAACTAGAAAGCGCACCGCAAATTAAAACACCCTTGGAGGGCGTGCTATCTACATAAATTCAATTCTGTACGCCCCAAGTTTTGGTCACTAACGATCCGGATAATTATATTTCATTCCCCAACCTAGGATTTATATCTATTTAAAGTAGCTCCTTGACATTATATTATATAATTTACCCATAGATACGTAAAATCTACGTACTTCGCATCATTTCTTCGTATCATTATTCTAAAGATACTAACATTTCAGCAACGCAATTAACGATTCTTAGTTTTCAATTGATGTACACGTCACAAATACATGCTATTGTTCACACTGGCACGGGAGCGCTGACGAGTTTCGTTCATATCTACCCGCTTTTATTTCGTTCTAATCTTTTCTCGAACTACCGCGTGCCGCGCGCTCCGATCTGTGCCGTCAATAGGTACCTATACGGTCATCGCTTAACCTACTTTGTAGACGGAGAGTTAAACCGCCTTATTCTCACAAACTGTTTCTTTTTTGTAACACATTTCCTTTGTATACTTTTATTTCCCGCGATTCGTGTTACATACCTACATCTATTTTAACCGCACTTCTATTTCCGCGACTTTTGTCAAACATTTAGGTATATTACCGCTTTTTCCCGCGACTTGTGTTTACGAGTAGGTACTCACATTTATTTAACCGCACTTTTATTTCCGCGACTTTTGTCAAACATTTATTATAACCGCTTTTTCCCGCGACTTGTGTTTACGAGTAGGTACTCACAGTTATTTAACCGCACCGTTATTCCCGTAAATCGTGTTTACGGACATTTATTTGAACCGCATTTTATTCCCGCAAATCGTGTTTACTTATATTTTATTTGTGTGGGCTAAGTTTTATAATCATGCCACCGAAAAATGACCCTAAGGACGAGGCGGCTAGGGACCCCGTCCAGAATGAACTAGTTATTTTAGAAGCTAAGCGCAGTGCCTTCTTCGCCCGCTTACAAACTATATACAAATTATCGGTTAAGGCGTACGAAGACGAAATTCAACGTAAAACGTTCTTAAATAGCGTATCAAATCTAGACCAATTGCGATCAGATTTTGAGCGTGTTTTAGACTCGTACAATGAATGCGTTTTACGATTAACGCCTGATGCAACCGCTAATTATCAGTCCTGGATCGCGTTTGAGGATATGTATTGTCAAATCAAACGCATTCAGTCTGAAATCGAAAGTTCGCCAGAGTCTCAGCGGCCTTTGCATTCCGCTCTGAAGCAAAATCTCCCGCCTATGCAGCTAATGGAATTTAATGGCGACCTTCGTAATTGGCCATTATTCTATGAACAATTTAAAAGTGTGATTCATAACAACTCACGCTTAACAGATAGCGAACGTATTCAGTTCCTAGTAGGTAAACTGACTGATAAGGCTAGGTCGGTATGCGCGGGGCTGCCAGCCACAGGGGAAAACTATCCCATAATTTGGCAAGCGCTCGTTGATAAATATGAAGACAAACGCGCCATGGCAGCCGGCTATATTAATCAGCTGTTAGACTTTAAACCCATAGCGAATGGGTCCGCTTCTAATTTGGAGTATTTTCTATGTAATTTCGACGCCTCCGTTAAGGCGTTTAAAGCGCTTAAATTACAAGATTTAGCAGATTTTTTGTTCTTGCATATCGCATTACAAAAACTAGATCCCGAATCGATAAAATTATTTGAGATGTTTTATCGCAAGGAAACGTGTCCTTCGTACAAAAATCTTATTGATTTCGTCAAAGAACAATCCAGGGTTGCATCGCATTCGACAACAAAACAAACATTTTCACAATCACAACCGAGATCTAATAACAATAAAAATATACCGCTACCAAAAAACAATTCGACGAAAACATTCGTTAATACGCAAACGCCCGCGATTGATTCTTGTTTGTTGTGTAAAACTAATAAACACGAACACTTATATCAGTGTGCCGCTTTTACAAAAATGTCCCCGTACGAAAGATTTAATTTTGTAAAAACTAATTCCGTGTGTAACAATTGTCTTAGTTATAAACACAAATTTTCCGCTTGTATGTCACACAGAACGTGTAGTATATGTAATGCACAGCACCACACGTTATTACATTTTAATCCGCCGCATAAACAAACTTATTTACCTAACTCGCATCAAACCAGTACCAACACTTTTGTTGACAAGGCGAATTCCACACCGCGGCCTAGCAGTAGTAACGGGGTGGCAAGCAATTTGCAATCTTATCACCCGGCCGATAGGGTTGATAATGGTTTGAGGCATGACTCAACGTTGAATCATTTGTCGGCTCGGAGTGCAAATGATGATGATAACTTGAGAACGCTTATGCATAAAACAACCTTATTAGGGACCGCAAAAATTCGACTTTATGACGCAAGCGGTAAGGTTCATTATGCAAGGATTCTGGTCGATCCTGGAAGCCAATCTGATTATATAACACTCGAGTGTTGTAATCGATTAGCGCTACCGATTTCGAAACAGAATCGTTTTGCCAGGGTTCAAGGTATTGGGGGTTCGTCCCAAAAAAATACTTGGGATGTCAATAGTGCAATTTAGTTCCCGATTCGACAGTAATGGCGATAACTCTTACACTATTCAGCCTCTGGTGGTGGAATCCATTACGTCACACTTGCCTGACTCGCCTATCGACATATCTTTGTTTGATTGTTTTAAGAATATACCTTTGGCCGATGATTGTTTTAATGAGCCCGGGCCCATTGATATGCTTATAGGAGCAAATTTATTCTGTGACATCTTACTTTCTGACAAAGTCCGAAGTGCCGGCTTGCCTTCGGCTTTGGAAACCACCCTGGGTTACGTCATAATGGGGGACGTCACTGTGACGACACCTCCGCTCGCGACTCGTGCTCTCTGTGCGCTTACGCACGAACCGCTTAACCAAACTTTGGAAAAGTTTTGGAACTTGGAGGAAGTACCCTCAAAGAAATTTCTAAGTCCCGATGACAAGGAATGTGAACAAATATTTACCGCAACGACGACGCGTAACGATAATGGTTCTTACGCAGTCGATCTTCCGTTCAAGCAAACGCCAGATAATCTGGGCAATTCTTTTGTAACCGCTAAAAGAAGATTTTCGATGCTCGAAAATAAATTCTTAAAATACCCGCAACTCCGCGACAAATATGATGACGTCATTCGGGATTACCTGGATAAGGGGATTATTTCTTTGGTTCCGCCCGAAGAGTACTCTAAGCCAGGGTTTTGTCTACCTCACCACCCGGTCATCCGGAACGACAAATCCACGACAAAAATCCGCCAAGTTCTGGACGGCAGCTGCAAATCTGACAGTGGACTGTCATTAAACGACATCCTACATACCGGCTGTAATTTGCAAGCAGACATTTTTCACATTCTTTTGAATGTTCGCATATTCCGCGTTGCCTTTTTTGCTGACGTCCGCCAAATGTACTTATGCATAGAAGTACATCCGCACCACCGCTCTTTTCAACGATTTTTGTATCGCTTTTCGCCTGAAGTACCTTTGGAGATGTATAATTTCAACCGGGTCTGTATTGGACTCCGGTCTTCGCCATTCCTCGCGCTTCGCACGCTCCGCCAGCTCGCTAGTGACAAACGCGAGAAATTCCCGCACGCTGCCGCCGTTCTCGAAGGGGACGTTTACATGGATGATCTAGCTTCCTCTGCTTCTTCGTCCGAGGAAGCAGTTGCGATAGCGAATCAACTAATCAGTCTCTTCGAGGCTGGCGGGTTTGATCTGGTCAAATGGACTAGCAACTCTCCGCAGTTGCTAGAGCACATTCCCATATCTCACCGCCAGTCGGAAGACGTCTCCTTCGGTGACGGCGACACTTTGAAGATTCTTGGTCTTCGACGGCTTCCCGCTTCGGATGAATTTGTCTTTGACGTTTCTCCTCCGCAACTCAGTGGCACGAAACGTTCTATTCTTTCAGCTACTGCTCGTTTGTATGACGTGCTAGCACTCGTCGGCCCTGTCATACCTTATTCCAAGTTTCCTTTAAAGGAACTATGGCTCTTAAGGATGGATTGGGACGATTTGCCACCACCGCACATATCGCATTTATGGGAGCAGTTCATCAGTGAGCTTCCACTGATTTCAGCTCTTAAATTTCCGCGTCAATTCGGTGTCGAGCTTGACGATGTTTTGTCTCAGCGTCATCCAATTGCGGATACGTTTGCATTTTCTGACTCTGAAGTTGTCTTATGTTGGGTGCACTCTTCACCTCACAGATTCTCAACTTTTGTAGCGAATCGCATTGCTCAATATCAAAATAATTTTGCAGCTTCTAAAGCTTACCTAAATGAGCTTCACACGTTTCTTCAGTCTGATCCGTATTATACGCATTTCAAGGAAGAACTTGCAAAAAGTCGAATTACTTGGCGTATGAGCCCCCCAAACTCGCCTCATTTTGGAGGCATTTGGGGAGGTAACATTAAATGCTTTAAAACTCATCTTCATCGTGTTCAAATCCTGACATACAAAAAATTACTTACCGTGCTTACTCAGATCGAAGCAATTCTTAATAGCCGCCCTCTTTATATACTAAGTTCTGACCCGTCAGAACCCACCGCGCTAACGCCAGCTCATTTCATGTCAACCTCGCCGTTGCCGCGTTTGCCCGCCGCCGACTTAAGCCAGGAGCGACCGAATCAATTAACTCGTTTTTCAATGCTAGACTCGCTTGTCCAATCATTCTTGAAACGGTTCCGAGTTGAGTATCTTCACAACTTACAAAGCAGAGAGAAATGGAATACTCCAGACAAGCCGATAGCGGTGGGAACAATAGTTTTAATAAACGTTGCTAACGCGCCACCCTTGCAGTGGCCGCTCGGAATAATAACTCGTGTATTCCCTGGGCGAGACGGTGTTGTCCGCGTTGCTGAAGTGCGGACCCGCAACGGTACGCTCGAGCGACCGATCGTTCGGCTGTGCCCGCTGCCTACGCAGTAGGGTTGCCACCACATACATATCTATGTATACATATATATATTTTAAGTTACCATAAATAGTAATTCTTTTAGTATAATTACCTAATGATAGGTAAATTGTACACTTCGCTTGTTTTTAGTTATATGGTGCGATATCATCTTTTCCTATGTACATCCATATGTATATAATTATTATTTTTCTCTTTGAAGGGAACCCTTCAAGCCGGGGGAGATGTTGGATTTCGTATGTTGGTATGTCCGACTTTAATCTGTTGTCGTGTCTATACTCGCGATTCCTATACCTACATCATCCCTTTCCAACATGCGCACTGATATATCGCTTCGTCCTTGTCACATACACGACGTGTGCGCAACGCTCGCCCCACCTGGCGAGAGTAAAGTGTTGTTGAATTCTAACCCCGTGTGCGTGTAACATCCTCCGCTGATAAAAGACATTAAATCTTATTAAATCCGCCGCAAATCTCTGTACATCGTTTGAAAACTATATATGCTGTCAGCTCAGCATTAAAAGGTGTTCGACTGTTCGTGAAGTGAAGGTGTTTTTGGACAATTTGGGATTGCGCTGCGCGCCCCACACGAGCACATGGTGTGCCACGAAACGCTAGCGTGAAGGAGGAGTTCACCCAAATCACAAGTAAGTGCGCATGGCTCCTATAACCTTCTGTTAGCTGATTCATCCACCTGTTCCGATTTCCAAAGGCAGCTAACTTTCCTGCACAATTTCGCATCAAGTAGCTACGACAATAGACCACACGGTTGGATACCTACATACAGTCCACTAACGCGCTAATCTCTGAAAGGGGAAACTAGAAAGCGCACCGCAAATTAAAACACCCTTGGAGGGCGTGCTATCTACATAAATTCAATTCTGTACGCCCCAATATCTCAACTACCTACATCTTAAAATGTTGCCTTGCACGTTATTGTTATTAGCGTCTCAGCGCTAACTTATTGATATAAAGTATTGTACTTGGTTATAATTAATAGTACATTGTTGTAGAGGCTAGAAAGTAAGCAATAGATGGACGAGTTAGTTCGAGGGCCGACGCGTACTTTCGGCCGAGGCTTAACATAGTGCTTTTCACGTCTACTGCGAGGAAATTGCAAATAATCATTTAATCATAATTTTAAATCAAAATTAAGTTCCTAATTGAAGATCATAATACTAATCAAAAAACAAAAGAAGCGCGGCACCGCTCGCCGGCGCGGCGGCGCCGCTCCTCCCGCTCGACGCCCTGTGATTGGTCGAAGAGCTGTTCAAACTGAACAACCACTATTACAATGACCAACCACTCAAAAATAATCGACCAATAGCAGAGTAGAAAGTAAAAAAGGCCGCTAAACACTACATTTTACTTTGCAAATCTACATTGTTTGACTGTTTTTGAATTGTACTACTAAGAACTACTTTCTACTCTCATTTCAATCCATCTTTGGCCATATTTCCGAGCAGTGGCGTGAAAATACATTAGTATTCTTACACAGTAGATAAGGAAGTTAATATATGAGTGCTGTTCGCCAACAAACTGTTATGCAGTTTGGCGTAAATGTTACTGTGGAATCCTTGTTTTGGTTCAATAAAAATAAAGAAGAAAGGAGACCCACGACGCGAAGACCAAGATGTGCGTTTATGGACCAAGCTAAAGAGAAACTTAATGTTATGTCGTATAAGGAGCTCAAAACAGTGGCAAAGACAAGATCATAATGGCAATTACTCCACACATATTAGGTATCTTTACGTATTGGTTAAAAATTGCAATCGTTGTTTAGTCTTAACTTAATGTTCCGTTTGTTATTTAAATTAAGTACTTAAATTTACTGTTGTTGATTTAATTACATTTTAAACAATAATTAGTGAAACATGGAGTTATCAACATGGTATATTAAACTTGACGAATTTGACATCATCATCATGTAGCAACTCATTCAAAACTTTGAGTGACCTCAAAGAGGTAAATTAATCAATTTAGTTAATACGCCATTTTGTTTAAGTTAAATGGCCGGGACGTGGCGCTGGATGCGGGTGGCGCAGGACCGGTTATTTTGGCACTCTTTGGGGGAGGCCTATGTCCAGCAGTGGACGTCTTTCGGCTGATATGGTGATAATAATGATCGTTGTAGTTTCAAAACATTCAATTCTATAAATGATATACTAATTGAATAAAGTTTTTGGTTACCGTTGAATCATAAAGCCAGATTTGCGACGCTGACCGCTTGCAATAGAAAAGTATGACTGTATTGAAGATGAAATCCAAGCAATAGCCATCTCGACGCAATTCTCCTTCCTTAGCATACACCCAGTACTAGAAAATTATAAGATAATTATGTAAACGTCTCAGTGCTTGACTTTGAGTTAATAGTTGACACTTTATTGTTTTTCACAATTTAATGTTACGCAATGAACGCAATTTTAATTCGTTACAATAGAGGCGAACTATTAGGCATTAAAGTGTTGAGCATTGAGACTTTTACCTTATTGTTTTATAACAAGTAGGTAACTTCTAGTAACTAGTAACTAGCACATCTACAAAATGGCTACCTCCACGATACAAAAAATTTCGCTCAATAAAAACATTAATCTTTAATCCTCCCAAACGCATTATATGAAGGAAATAGTTGAAGACTTAACCTAAGCATTGTTCAGATTATTCAGTGGGTTAGACCGACTGACCGCGTAAGCCAGAAGGCTGGTTCGAATCCAGCTCAGAGCAATATTTCTTTCCAATTTGCCTTTTATTTCAAATTTATAAAATTGATTCTCAAACGTTATTGCTTAATACAGAATCAATACTGACTAATAATAAAGCTTAACTATTATCTACCTGGTTGCCACCTTCATGATGGCATTTAGCAATTTGTACATCTTGCTGTGGTTTTCGAATGCGGTTCGGCGCATCCAGACAGTGCCCGTATTTACCAACATGAAGTATCTGTAAGTTGCAAGTGAATTAAAACAGACAGCTTTGGGGATGCGCTTCGCCGTGTTGATACTGAGGGACTGCATTTGTTATTAGTTGTTGGCACAATAATGATTCAGATTCGTTTACCTCGTGCCACCCACTATACTTGTGTGTTGTTACTGAGAATCAAAATAATCAGAAAACAGACTCAAATCAAAGAAAAGTGACTGTATACAATACCTCTTTAATATTCTCCTCTTTATATAAATACTCTTTTTTCCACCTCAATACATAAATCAAATACAGGAGATACAAATTTAAAAGACTTTCTATTTTAGGAAGGTTAATTTTCAATGAACGAGGTTAATATACTTTTACAATTAAAATCATAGTAAAAGATTTAAAAAAAAATGTTATGGCTCGTTAGTTATGTACTATATTGCTTAGTAAGTAAGTAATTGACATTAAAATTGTATCAAAGAAACATAGCACTGCGTCCATAGGCTATGCCTTATCACTTGTTTGCCACAGTTGAGGTAATCGAGTAGTATCTTGAATTTTGAGTCATTACTTATGTAGTTATATAACATTTTAACTTTCACTTACTTTTCCACTGGCTGCTAAATCATCAGGTACTTCAATTTCTGGATAAATGTTTTTCAAATACCAATCAAATGACTTGCAATTCAATTGTTTTCTTAATTCTTTTCTTTGTGTCGTGTCACCGAATTCTCCTTTTTTATAATTTATTCTCTCGTAGTAGTACTTTGCGTAATCATCCATCCACACCTATGAAACAATGATTTAGTCTTATACTCGTACATACATTTCAGGTGCAGTACTTAACCAAGTTAGTTATTAACCCTTTTGTTGACATTGTAACTTATAAGATACGCATTTTTGGGTATTCTTTTTTCATAGTTTTTTTTGCTCTACAATGCGCAAACGATACTTTATCTCATTTTTTTTTATTTCCCAGGAAAAGGGTATTACGGCGTAAGCTTTGGTTAGAACTGAGAGTATAGGTAGGTTGGATGACAGAATGACTTTCAATCTTGCTAATTTTTACAGATATTTCAGTAAAATAAAAATAAAAGTTCCAAACCTCTGCCACCCTTACTAAATTCCTCTTAATATTGTTCTTCCCCTCGTACGGAAACCGATTTCTAAAAACATGGCCAACATGCGAACATGGCACCATCTCCAAGGTTCCTCCACACATCCACACTTTGAACGAGAGCTCCAGATTATCTCCACCCCAAATCTCCATCCCTTCATCATAGAACCCAATCTTTTCAAAGTACTTCTTATTAATCGCAAACAATCCTCCAGATATCGTTGGGGTTTTGACAGGGGAAATAATTTCTGCTCTCTGCGCTTCGATCGAATCTGGTATACCGATCCAAATGAAGTTTAGGTCCCAAGTGAAACCGCCTATTCGGAGATCGAAAATGTCTTGGGCGATGTACTCGAATGTAGTGTCGAGAATGACATCGACTAGTGGACTGACAACGGCTTCGGGGTTGGAGTGCACGCGTGCCAGCAGAGGTTCTAGCCATCCTGGAAGATAACAAATAGGTACTATTTGGACGTTTATTGTTCTGCTCTATCCAGAAGGGCGTAGGTCCTGCGATGGCTAGCCACGATACAAATATTACTGTGTTTTTCAACCGACGAAAAAAACGGAGGAGGTTCTCAAGTCGACGCGCATATATATATTTTTTTTCATGTATGACCACGCATAACTTTTTACAGAGTAGTTCGATTTTAATAATTCTTTTTTATTGGAAAGGGTATACCCCGAAGTTGGTCCCATATAAATTTGAAAAAAAAAACAACCTTAAGGGTAGAAAAATAGGGGATGATTGATTTTTCGGCGGTTAAAACTTTGTTTTCAAAGTAAATTATCTGCAGTACAGTCAGCCAAAAAGTTGGTATACCACTTTAGAACTCTATGATTTGTAAGTTAAAGGTTCCAAAGCGGTAGAGCAATTTCTTGGCTCACTGTACCTTAGCAAACAGGCCAAATAAGTAAATAAATTAGTCTCAGTTTGACTTAAAGTTGCTGATCAGTTTGATTGAAGTTTACCTTTTTCTTATGATATTAGTTACTGTGCAATAAAGTATAAAATCAATAATTAAATAAAATATTGCTATGTATCTACGGCGAATCGTGCTGAATATGTCGAAACTTTAAAGAACCATATGTACTGTAAAACGTTGTACGATACACCTGCGAATAGGTTATTCGCAACTCGTGTCGATTTAAAACACTCCCTTCGGTCGTGTTTTAATTTTTCTGCACTTGTATCGTGAATAATTATAATCGCACTCTCATACCTTCTAGTCCCCATTCCACCCTTTCAAACGATGTTTTTGGGGATAAAAGGTATGCTACGACCTTTTTTGGGAATAAATAAGTACCAAATTCCATCTAAATTTAATGACTAGGCAATTTTATTGAGTTTTATAAAGTAAAAAGCAGACGTAAGTTACACTCTCATTTAAAATAATAACAGAAAGTGGATATTTTTATGATAAAAAAAATGATTGCCAGTATTATTGTAAAACGTATGTCGGTAAACGATCCAATATTTGATACTTAAATTCTAATAATACTTAATTGAGACCCTGTGCCTCGCCTTTATTATTTCGAACTAAGTTTTTAGAGTCCCCAGAGCGGTCGACTCAAACCGACTCTCCATACAAACGTAGGTATGGTTCTAATTTTAAAATGGCATACTGGAATAATATCAAACTTTTTATACACACTGGGATCCACCTTATCTAGGTCGGAAACTAGTTTTTGTTGCAATAAATTATAAAAGAAATATTGTAGTAAAAAGCCGGCCAAGTGCGAGTCAGACTCGCGCACGAAGGGTTCGTTACCACTATCTATAAACACAGTAAAAAAAAAACACGTTTGTTCCAATGGGAGCCCCCTAAAATATATTTTTTATTATTTTTTATAGTACTTATTTGTTGTTACAGCGGTAACAGAAATACATCATCTGTAAAATTTTCAGCTGTCTAACTATAACGGTTAATGAGATACAGCCTGGTCACCGACGGAGCGGAGTCTTAGAAATAGTCCCCTGGTAAAAACCCTTAGGGTACGGAACCCTAAAAAACCGGCCAAGTGCGAGTCGGACTCGCGCACGAAGGGTTCCGTACCATTATTTATCTATAAAAACAAAAAAATCACGTTTGTTGTATGGGAGCCTCCTTTAGCCTAGTTGGTACTTGGTAGCCTACGAAGCCGGAGGTGCCGGGTTCGAATCCCGGTAAGGGCATTTATTTGTGTGATGAGCACAAATATTTGTTCCTGAGTGATGGATGTTTTCTATGTATTTATTTATCTTTATAAGTATGTGTATAGTCGTCTAGTACACATAGTACAAGCTTTGCTTAGTTTGGGACTAGGTCGATTTGTGTAAGATTGTATAAGAAAAAAAAACTGTTTATTAGTATAGCGATAACAGAAATACATCATCTGTGAAAATGTCAACTGTCTAACTATAACGGTTCATGAGATACAGCCTGGTGACCGACGGAGGGGAGTCTTAGTAATAGTCCCCTGTTTTACCCTTTGGGTACGGACCCCTAAGAAATGAAGTGATTACAGACTTTGTATGGAAAACGTTTTACTCGCTGTTTTTTTTTTCTATTTTAATTTCGAGCAACAGAAACTAGTTGCAGACCTTGATATGGCGATATAAAAAGTTTTCTGTTATTTTTGTATGGAGAGCCGAGCGTCGCAGCGACCCCTAAGGTGCCAAGTTGCCGTAGGCAGTCCCAAGCGGTGTAGATCTCTGTAGCTCTAGTATAAGTTTTATCGATACATTTTCGAACGCGTTTGCATTTAGTTTCAATTTGTATGGCAACGCGAACAGCGCCTTTGGTGGTAACTATTAGGAATTATTACGCGTTGCCAAATCATACCCGCGTTCGTTATGTATCGATAAAACTTATACTAGAGCGACAGAGCGGCTACCGGGAAATGCCACTTCATTCGATCGCATATTTTATCTGCGATGGAGATAGAGATATAAGGTAAACGTCCGAGTGCTCGACGCTGTACTAGTAGGTGGCAGGGGCACTCTATGTCAAAGTGACATGGCTTAAATTCGAATGAAGAAAAATCGTCTTAGTTCAAATTTAACCCATATTGCTTTGACATTCCATATACTAGTACAGCGTCGCGAACGAATTTGGCATTTCTTGGTAAATATTCTAGATTTACTATTACGTAACATTTTTTGCAGAAGATCGTCATAAAGCAAATATGTTTTCGTTTTTATTTACTTAGGTTTGTCTTGATAGCCATGTTAAATTAAGTTATTAGGTCATTCGCTTCTTGAGAAATTTTACTTCTACATGTGAAGTGCATTCCTCTCCCTTTGCAACCTTGGCGACGCGTTTGGCGACGCGTTCACACGATGCAATCTGCCAGTGACACTGACACACAGTTTGGCGACGCGTTCACACGATGCAATCTGCCGTGCCACTCTGGCGTCGGATTTGGAATAGTTTTAAGATATATTGTGTTTAGCGTAGGTATTTGTTTTGTGTTGCCTTCCAGGAGGTAACTCATGTAAAGGTTCCGACGGAAGACCAGCGCTGGCCTTCTAGGTTAGCACCATGCTGAGTCGGGGCCTTTTTGTGGACCCTGCTATTTTTACGTTCTGTGTTTTGTTTTTTACACCCATTGTTTTGTCCACGAATAAATGTTTTCTTTCTTTCTTTCTTTCAACCGGCTCCGGTTGGTGTCAGACATTCAACGACTAAACCTACATTCGTCAGGACCCTTTGTAATGTCGATAAAAATATATAATAAATTGCCGAAAGAATTGAAAGATGAAAATAAAGAGACAGTTTTCATACGCAAATTAAAACAAATGTTACTTTCGAAAACCTACTACTCTTTAAAGGAATATTTAGATGATAAGTTTGTTAATTGAATTAAGTAAAACTAAGATATATAATTAATTAATACTATTTTTTGTATGCTGAATTATATGTACCTAAGTGTCCACCTTCTTATTTGCTGCGCCCAACAGGGTACATGATGTGATACCATACTTTATTTTAAGACCACCTGTATAACCATTATGTGCAATAAATGATTGAGTATTGAGTATTTGTTTGTCTTTTTTTAGCGTCTTATCTCACTTTTTAGTTTTTAGTTTAAAACCTTCTGCTTGAACATTATTTTTTTTACACAGATCGACCTAGTCTTGAACTAAGCAACATTACACACATAACACACATTAGTAACATTTTCACTATGTTAGACTTTGCCTTGGTAACAGTTACTTAAGTTATTAATGGATGATTGTTATTAGCCTTCTACTGTGTAATTACCAATATGTATTAGTTATATCTACGGCTGTGGTTATCCTTAATAACAATAAAAAAAAACTCGCTTCATCAGTCCTTCGTTTGACCGGTGCATTTGGCCGATGCTCCTTCACTGCACTTACAAAACGTGTTATTACTATTTACTATAAACGTACCTTTAGCGCACTCGCAATGACTGTCAAGAAAGACGACGACCTCGCTAACCGCCCTCTTCACTCCTAGCATCCGAGCCCTGATCAGTCCTTCGCGGCGCACGGTCCGTATCAACCGCACCTTGGGGAGTTTGGCGACGTACGTGTCCAGACGTGCTTTGAGATGCGCTGGAATATGACCGGTCCACTTAAGAGTCCGCAGAAAGCTCAATTCTCCATACAAATGTAGTAACGCTCTCATTTTAAAACGACTAGCTAGTTTGCTCTGAAACTTTTTACTTAGAATTAGTTAAGTACCATCCAGGTCTGTAATTAGCTTATGTAGCATCAGATACCACATTAAAAAAATACAGCAAATATTATCTTTTCATACAAAACTTGTTTTTGCTGTATTTTGTTTGTTTTATAAACTGGAGCCATAAAAAATAATAACAGACTTAGATATACCTCATGTATTTGTATATGCAAAGTTTCGTTACAATCCAACAAGTTGTTTTAAAATGAAAACGTAACTCCGTTTGTATGGAAAAGTGAAACTCGGCTGAGCTTACTGCGGACACTTAAGGCAAGATCGAAAAGTTCTGGCAAAAAGAGTCCATAGATACATATTTCTAACGATTGGACACACTCTTATGAACTGTAACTTTTAAACCTATTTTATAAAGCTGCAATTAATAGTTTAACGCTATAAGAATTCCCACCTTAATTATAGCACGCTCATAGAAGCTACTCCCCTTTTCACCCCTTGAAGGGAAGATTTCTGGGATAAAAACGATCCTATGTCTTTCATAAAAAAGTAGGTATCTCCACACCAAATGTCTTCTAAATTTCTACAGCAGTTTAAGAGTAAAAAGGTAATAGACAAATAGACAGACGGACAGATAGTTACTTTCGCATTTATAATATTAGAATAGACTAGTACATATTTTAGTATGCCTTTACGACTATATTGTCAACTGCATTCCAAAACGGATTTATATGTGCCATGCATGTCAGTACAGGCAGGGTTATTAATATATTTATGTTCCTATTTCATTGAATGTATATTAAGGCTCCGCACGTTCATGGTCTTCTCTCCCTCTCAATGAGCATACGCTTGAGCGAGATGGAAGTGCGTGTTCGAAAGCGCGGATATCATGTTTTTCGGGATATTTCAAAAAAAGGAGATGAAATTTAAGTAAATAAGAAAATAAAGTTATTGTTCATTACTTAATGAAGAAGATTATAAAATGTCATCTTTTTCTGATAAAAAATGGAGCAGTAAAATGGTTACAAGTGAAATAATAGGATAAACTTAAGATTTATTTTCTCTACTTTCTTTTGTTAAAATGGATTTCTACGAAAACTATGGTATTTCTCATATCTCCATATATATAAAATGTTAAGGTCATAATGTATAAAATGGTTACTAAACAACAAATTTTAACAAAAATGTTAAAGGTCGAGCCTTAATACCCCTGACTGTACATACGTGTAAGTAGATATAACAGCATTAGGCCAACCATTGGGAATCAAGTTGTCTGTACGTTACTCTGCGGTGTATTATCAAATGACTTATTTTTGTGAGACATTTTACACCTACTTTTCCCTCCTTTGCTATCACTTGTTATTTATTATGCATAAGTGATTAAGAAATTTACCAGAACATGAAATCTGTTTGTTTGTTTTTAAAGCTCATGAACTGTGCATACTTTGCCACGCCCATGATAATTTTACTAATCATTATGTGTGTTAGTTGGAATTAAAACATGACAAAAAAACAAAATGGTTTTTTTCTCTAAGCTTCTTTAGTGCCCCTCTAAGCCCTTTCCTTTTCTAAGTATGTTTGTTTCTCAGTAACTATCTTAAATGGATCAAAATGAAAAATATGTCTATAAAATAAGGCATAATTTCATTAATTCAGGATAAGAATTTATATTCACCAAATACTTCGAACGCTGCGCTGTATTGACATTTTCAGACAAAAGGGAATAAGTATCATTCAATTCCTTTGTCTGCTTTTGCTAATATTTGATAATAGCTAAGATTCGTAATTGTAATGGCTGAATGTGAAATCAAAGTCCACGCAGTAATTGGACTCTAAGCAATTTAAATGTAAAGGATAGTAAATTGAACTTCGTTTGAAGTTTATGCATAAATTTATATGTGTGATTTATATTAGTTTGTGGTTGTTTTGTTGTAGACGGCTATCTGCAATTCTAATGTTATTTACGGCCATCTGGCTTGAAAATTGAACGTCATTAGTTAAGGTGGTTCGATTGCCATACAAAACGTTATTTGACATTCGCAGGCTAACGGCGTGATATTTTAAGAAACTTATGTAACAAACTTTCATAAATTGGCTTCCCATATGCGCCAAATTCCCCCTTTCCTAGAATAAACTTGTATAAACTAGATTAATTTGAGAAATTGGTTTGTCACGTGATATTTTGGGAAAACTATTTTTCTCAAATTAATCTAGTTTATACAAGTTTATTCTAGGAAAGGGGGAATTTGGCGCAAATGGGAAGCCAATTGAAGAAAGTTTGTTACATAAGTTTCTTAAAATATCATGCCGTTAGCTTGCGAATGTCAAATAACGCTTTGTATGGCAATCGAACCACCTTAATCTGTTTTTAGATGAATTATCACAACTAAGCTTAAAAACAAATGCCGCATTGCTTCTGTAATTATTGTATGATGAATTGATGATAGAATTAAATCACTATTAGATTGCTAGGACTACAGACAGATTATAATTATACTCGTATTCATCTCATTGGTGGTTTACTGAGCACAACAGCTGTATTCGCCCTGCAAAATGCCTTTTAGGTCATTGAGTAATTTGTAAAAACTGAAAGTTATAATAGGGTAAATCGCCAGTAGTAGCTCGCCAACCTTCAAAAGCTGGCCCCCTCATGCTAAAATGAACTCTGTTTCCCTACAAACTAAATTCAATGTAGCATGGCGTGGCCAGATATTGAAGGGTGGCCAGTAATTGAAACCTTTCACTAAAATGAATTATATTATAGGTGAATAGAGCTCATTTTTAGTGTGAGGTGGACAGTTATTGAAAAGTGGCCAGCTACTAACGATTAACCCTATATAATACTTATCGTCAAATATAAATAGTGTTCTAGACCAATTTTCTCATTAAAAATATATATTAAATTCGCAAGAAAATTATTAGCAATCAAAGTATATAAAGTCACATATCGTTGCTAGAAAAATCTACGGGACCCTTTCACAGTATCTGCTCGTGACCCAGGATTGAGACACATCCAAAACGTTGAGTAACCTTGAAGTGATCAACAAGTTAATTTAATTTATGCGCGATTAAGTCCTGTTTCGTAAAAATAATGCGTGAAAATCGTAAAAGTTTGAATCAATCATTTTATACAAAGTACTCACTCATGGTCGAAAAATCATCAATCAAAATTATTTCATTCAGAAACTCGTCAGGCGATCGTTCTATCACCGAGTGAATGGTCCTTAGAAGTGTCGACCAGGCTTCATTGTGGAAACAGATGATTACTGACGCTGGTGGAAGATTCTTGGGATATGTTTTGTCTAAGCACCTGTAACAACCAGTTGTTTATTTTTAAACAATTATTACCGCTGTCACTGCGAGAAAATAGTTAACTTGAAATTAACAATAGGTAGGTAGTTACATGGTATCGGGTCGATCGAGCCTGCAACGAAGTGAGCATGTTACAGGCACTCTATCCGTGTCGCTTGGAGTACTGGCTGGGGACTGCTTATTCACTATATTCGAAGCTGACTACCATAATTATTGGTCTCATAACATCGGCTACACGTACCACGCCCATTACCGTTTCTATAGTATTTACTTGTTCTGTGGTCTCCACGTACCTTTCACAGATACGCAGCAGTGTGTCCAACGCACTGACGGATGGGGTCAGCAATGCCATGTCGTCTGCATAGCTTATATTATTGACCATTTTTCCATCTATTGAGCATCCGACCATGGCATTGCTGAGCTCATCCATCAAGCTGTTCATGTACAAGTTGAAACTAAGTCCCAAACTAAGCGAAGCTTGTACTATGGGTACTAGACGACGATAAACACAATATTTGTGCTCATCACACAAATAAATGATTTAACCAGGATTCGAACCCGGGACCTCCGGCTTCGTAGGCAGGGTCACTAGCAACTAGGCTACAGGAGGCTCCCATACAACAAACGTGATTTTTTTGCCGTTTTTATAGGTAATGGTACGGAACCCTTCGTGCGCGAGTCCGACTCGCACTTGGCCGGTTTTTTTTTATTTAATTTTATATACTGGAAGGCTCACAGCTGTAGCTATGGATTATGGTAACTTATTGTAAACTGCTGGACCCGCAACATTGACTGTCTTACTCGTTTTACAGTACGCTGTGAGCCTGAGACCTACCTAAAAGGTGTACAAATGTTGAGCCTTACAAACTAAAACATTGGACTCAAACTAACACCAGATTATAAAGTTTGACAATTGCTTAGTTCCTACTATAGCTTCCAATCCCGGGATCCCGCCTTTTTTGGGCCGTTTTTCAATACCGGTATTTACAACTCCAAAGTTGTTCATAGCGGTTTTACAGAATATTATGACACTATTGACTACATGTGATCCCGTGTTCAGCTTGCAGCTTAGCCTAGCTGTTAAATAAGTATGCCAAATTAAAGAGACAAGATAAATCCTTTAGAAATATTAATTTGTAAAATAGGTACGTGTTTTGAAAGGGTTGAGCTGAATTCGGCATACTTTTTCATTCCATTCATTTGCAAAAGTAATAAAAGCTTGGAAAAAATTACAACAACTTACCTGTGATCTCGTACGTCAGGCAACGACCGATTTACGGGGATGACGTCGCTCACGAATTCATTAAAGGCATGGTCCTCCCATCCTTTGGCTACAAGCACCCGAATGCTACCTTTTATTTTATCGTTCACTCGTACTGGCGTACCATTATTGCCTGAATAGCATTAGAAACAATACGTTAGGAAGTGCTTCAATTCATAAACTAGATGAATTTCCTTAGTAAAGTTCCTGTTTCCCTCAATTGCTCAAAAGTTGACTGGAAGATATCCCTTCATCATATCAGCCGAAAGACGTCCACTGGCTGAACATAGACCTCCCCCAAAGAGTGCCACAATGGCCGGTCCTGCGCCACCCGCATCCAGCGGACTCCTGCTACCTTTACCAGGTCATCAGTCCACCTTGGGGGGAGGGGCTACCAACGCCGCGCCTTCCAGTACGTGGTCGCCACTCGAGAACCTTTCCGCCCCTTTACCAGGTCATCAGTTTATTTTCAAAAAAATACGTACGATCGGAGACTCGCACATAATCAAACAAGTTTACTTTGCGTTATGTCAATCTGTATTAACTTACTGCATCTCTTCATGGGGTGGCTTGGCTAAAACCACATTACTAAACCTAGAAAGGGCCCAGAGAGCAATTCTTAAGGTTTCTACTTTCCGCCCCTATCAATTCCCCACTAGCCTGCTTTATAAATCATGTGAAGTTTTAACAGTCCGACAATTATTTATATTGCACACAGTTTTAAAACAGCACGCTGAAACCCCTTACAACACTGATCATGCCAGTAAAAGGCGTAAAGATTTTGTTTGTCCTAATTATACTCAAACACGACACGCTTTCTCTTCTAGATTTTTTCTTTTCCTAGGTCCACTTCTTTACAAAAGACTTAATGCACGGCTAGATTTATATCCCCTAAACTACATGAAATGTAAATCAACGCTACGAGAAGCCCTACATAATATGTCCTATGACGATACTGAGAAGTTATTTATCGTTTTAAAATAATTTTGTTCTATCTTCTATCTTTTTATACCTTTTTTATATATAGGTTATTAACTTACTAATTATTTTGTACAACCTAGTAAATAAGAATAATATTTTGCATGTGAATAACATATTCAATTGTTAGTTCTTTTTTGCCTGAAACACAGGGTATCCTAGTTCAGGCACGTGTTATTTGCCTCTAATATTAAGATCCTAGTCTATAGTAAACACTGATGTACATTATGTTTTATCAATAAATTATTATTATTATTATATTATTATCAGTCCACCTTGTGTGGGGAAGGGGGGGGGGGCTACCAACGCCGCGCCTACTACCTTCCTCTATACCAAATTTTATCTAAATTATTTGTATAGTAGCTCCAAACAAATATTCACCGCCCATTTCACCCCCTTAGGAGATGATTTCCGGGATAAAAACTATCCTTTGTCCCTTTCCCGGAACTCAAACTATCTGTAAACCAAATTTCATCTAAATGGGTCACTCACATCCAAATTTTCATCTAAATAGGTCACATCAAATCCAAATTTTCACCCCATAAAGCTATCCTATGTCCTTCCTCAGGACTCCCATTTATCGCTCTACCGTAAATGGGTTCCATCCAAATTTTCACTCCCATTTCACCCCCTTAGGGGATTATTTCCGAAAAAAAACTTTTATATGTCCTTTCTCAGGACTCCCAACTATCACTACACCGTAAATGGGTTCCATCCAATTTTTCACCCCCCATTTCACCTCCTAAGAGGATGATTTTCGGGATAAAAACTATCCGTTGTCATTCTCCGGGACTCAAACTATCTTTATACCAAATTTTATCAAAATGGGTAACAAATAATTTTCCACCCCCAATTACAATCCCTTCGGGGATGATTTTCGGGATAAAACTATCGTATGTCCTTCCCCAGGACTCTAACTATCGCTATACCGTAAATGGATTCCATCCAAATTTCCATCCACCATTTCACCCCCTTAGGGGATGATTTCCTCCTTTAATTTGTTCCGGAATAAAAATTATTCGATGTCCTTTCCTAGGACTCTACCTCTCTCTATACCAAATTTCATCTAAATGGGTTCTATCCAAATCTTCAACCCTCATTTTACCACCTCAGGAGATGATTTTTCGGGATAAAAACTATTCATTGTCCTTCCCTGGGGACTGCTTCTCTATCTCTTTACCAAATGTCATCTTAATGGGTTTTATCAACATTTTTACCCCCTATTTCATCCCTGAGGGGATGATTTTCGGGATTAAAACCATCCGTTGTCATACTTAGGGACTCAAACTATCTTTATACAAAATTTCATCTAAATGGGTTACATCTAAATTTATACCCCTAATTTCACCTCATCAGGGGATGATTTCTGGAATTTAAAACTATCATATGTCCTTTCTCAGGACTCAAACTATCTTTCAACCAAATTTCATCAAAATGGGTCACAAACAAATTTTCACTAATAAAACTATCCTATGTGCGCTTCCCCAGGACTCCAACTCGCTATACCGTAAACGGGTTCCATCCAAATTTTCATCCCCCATTTCAACCCCTTAGGAGATGATTTCTGGACGAAAAATTGTTTTATGTCCTTCTCCAGGACTAACTATCTCCATACCAAATTTCATCGAAATGAGTTCTATCCAAATTTTCACCCCTCATTTCACCCCCTCAGGTGATGATTTTTCAGGATAAAAACTTTGCATTGTCCTTCCCTGGGACTCCTTCTTTCTCTTGACCAAATTTTAACTAAATGGGATTTATCCACATTTTTACCCCTATTTCATCCCTTTAGGGGATGATTTTCGGGATTCAAAGTATCCGTTGTCATTCCCAGACAGTTCGTCTTTGACAAAAAAGTACAAAGTTGAACTATACGAAACCCCCCAGGAAGGACTTAACCCCAGAGAGCTAAGAATCTTCACGGGACGGGTCCAAGACAAGGTCAGGCACCGGATCAGGAGTATTCTCGGAGGACCTAAACATACGCATTTCGACATCATTAGGGACCCACAACACCGTCTTCCAGGCAGAGTGTATGGGCATAATAATGGCTGCTCACGCAATCGCCTCCAGGGAGGTAAGGGGATATCCCATTCGCATACTTTCCGATAGTCGATCCGTACTGCAAGCCCTGCAAGGTCACGCAACAACTTCTGGGCTGATACACGAGTGCCACAAAATCCTATCAGAGGTATGTAATAACAGCGACATAACCCTGCAATGGATCAAAGGGCACAGTAATTCACGCGGTAACGATGCAGCGGATGCACTGGCTAGAGAGGGTTCAGAGTCAAGAGCTGTAGGACCGGAACCCACAATTCCTCTACCCTCTGCATGGCTGCGGAGCACACTGCGACTAAACACCAAGGTAGAACACCAAAAACATTGGAACACCCTAGGAACCTGCAGGCAAACCAGGGAGGCCCTCCCGACAATCAACCCCGGATTGTCAAGGAAGCTAAAGCAGCTAAAGAGGCCGGCACTCCGTCTTCTGACAGGAGCTATAACTGGTCATGCACTACTAAACAAACACCTTTTTACTTTAGGTGTTACAGACAGTCCTCTCTGCAGAGCCTGCATCGAAGAGGACGAGACAGCCGCCCACGTCATCCTGACATGTCCTGGAGTGGCGGACTACAGGGCAAAGTACCTCGGAACACCGGGGTCACTACCGGAGGCCGTCGGCAACGTAAAGGGTCTGCTAGGCTTCCTGGTGGAACTGGGTTGGCACGAATAACAGTAGTGCCAAAACCCCTACGCAAAATAGGCGCATTTATGACGTCGAGTTGCGGAAACCCAGCCCGCGTACAACCTATAACCTATAACCCATTCGTTGTCATTCTCCGGGACTCAAACTATCTGTATACCAAATTTGATCTAAGCGGAGTCCATGGTAAATTTCATCCCCCATTACACCCCCTTAGGGGAAGAACTCCGGGATAGAAACTATGCAATGTCCTTCCCAGAACTTAAACTACCTCTAAACCAAATTTTATCAAAATGGGTTACATCCAAATGAAACCTATCCTTTGACCTTCCCCGGAACTCAAACAACATATTTATATACCAAGTTTCATCCAAAACTTTCACCCCCCCCCCCCCCCTCCCATTGAATCCCCATTTTTGGGATGAAAACTACCTTATGTCCTTCCCCAGGACTCAAACTATCTCTATACCAAATTTCATCTAAATCGGTTCAGCCGTTTTCACGTGATGCGCGGTCACATAAACAGACAAACAGATAAACAGACAAACAGACACACAGACAAAAATTATAAAAACAGTTGAAACTTGTTCTGTTATCGATTTTAAGTATCCCTAGCCAATTTTCTTTCGAATATCTTCCATGTACATACAGACTTTCGACCCTCTTCAGCTTTATTATAATATATGTAGGTACAAAAAAGTACCTATTTTTTAGAAAACAAAAATATTTATTTTTTATTAATGCTCATTGCAAATAGTTTCCAAATTACTGATTGATTTTTTTTTTCATAAATTATTATATCAGGATTAATTTATTACCTGGCGGGTAGTCATATCCGTGCAACTGCGCCAGTTTATTTTCATACGACAGAGTTGGTGAATAAGAATCCAACATGTCCCACGCTGAAATCAAAACTCATAAATTTTCTAAGAGTTAGGATAAGGTGACACCTTTATTCGTTTATCTTTAATCTTAAAAGTCACGAAAGAAAACAAATTCTACTCTGTTTCCTAATTTAGTTGATTCAAATTTCATTGGCAATCAAGTATTTTTCTCACCTTAAAATGTATAACGTAGGATTGCTATACCTATTGATAGTAAACCACCAATTTAGATATTACAATAAAGTGTAAATTGCAAAAAAAATATTTAAATTATAAACAGTCATGAGCCTTGAAAAGTTGAAAGTTTCAAAAATGTATGTATTCTTATCAGCCAATTAAATGATACCAGTAGAATCCTTAGTTAGAGTGTAGACTCTAATAAAACAAATGTATAATAACTACATATGTAATTAAACGCAGTATTTCACGGTACGCAGTATTTTATTTTGTATGAGGCGTTTGCGGTGTTGCTAGTGAGGGTCCGCCTTTGACTTTATAGTAACAGATAATAATGAACACCAAATCACTTTTAACTATTGAGTATAACACTGAAACTATCTTGAACATCAGGTATAGCATGCGACCTTATCATCCATTTACCTTCAAATCTGGACAACGATTCATTACCGAACCCGTACCGAATTCTATATTTGTACAAAGCATGATCCCGCAACTTTTTATCGTCCAATACAACCAAATCCCTATTCCTAAACTCTCTCATTATCGTCAAAAGTGACACTAACCACGCCAGCACTAGCACTAAAAACAACTTCAACACTTTTTTTAACATTGTGCTAGTCCAGTAAGCGCTCCAACAGGACTGAAAATGAGAAAATGATTCCGTTACAATTCGTCTTTTGTGTTCTTAAATACAAAGGGATGTTTGGTAAATAATCTTTGCTGGTTTGTTTACTTAAAGTTTTGGGAACGGATCTGTTTAACAAATGATACTGCTCGTAAACTCATAGTACGGGTACGGTCTGCTTTTGCTCGTGATATTGTTTGGTCAATATTGATTTGAAATTGTTTAGATTTCAAAACTAGCTAGTAGATTAAACACTGATTCCTAAATTTTACTCCACAAACGTAGTTTGATTGGTTAGGAAAACAATCAATCAATCATCAAATCAGGTCAATGAAATTATATTTGCCGCTTATGGGCACACACTGTGGGCCCGAATAACCCGGCAGCATTTAATGGTGTAATTAATAGATTACACCTTTTAACGAAACAAATTATTTGACTAAATATTTTTTGCATCGTGTCAATCTAAAATGGAAGTAACCACGATCAGATTTAAATTATTTGATACAGAGAACAAATGTAAAGGAACAAGTTTCTGTCAAAAAAAACATTTTTCGTACAAGCTTTTATTGCCAACTGTACTTTTCTGCATTCCGTCATAAACTGCTCATTGAGACGATTCTAACGAGCCCAAACTCAACGTACTAAAGTACTGGATTTCCATGGCCACTTTCTGTTTCCATCATCAGATCAGCTCGATCGGACTATAATATTGAATTGCCATCCAAACTATACCTTTAACCAAAATTTCAGCTCAATCGGTTGAAGATATCTTATTCAAAATTGAGTTGAAAGATTCCACCCGAAAAAACATAGTGACATAGGGACATTACATAGTTAGTTACATACATTGCAAGGTTTTAGAAAGCTTGTAAAAATTAAACCTTGATCGTCTACAGCCCAGGACAGACCTGACCGACTTAGGTCACAGGTCCTGGCTTGGACTTTAGGCGACCACGGTTTATTTCTGACGTGATATCGTCTTATACCGCCGGCTGCCCGCACGAAAAAGTGTGACTCATTGTCCCGTTCCGCACGCCGGCTGCGCGCACGAAATATCAACGCACAGCCCAAACCGCTGGCTCTAGAGATCCAAATTTGGCACGTAGGTTCCTTATAAGGTCTAGGGGTTCACCAAGAAAGCATTTTTCCAAATTCTACCTCTGAGGGGGGTGAAATGGGGGTCCAAAGTTTGAATGGCAGCACAATTAACGGCCTCCGTAGCCCAGTGGATAGTGACTCTGCCTACGAAGCTGGAGGTCCCGGGTTCGAATCCCGGTCAGGGCATTTATTTGTGTATTTATCACGAATATTTGTTCCTGAGTTATGGATGTTATGTATGTATATAAGTATATAGATACTTATATACAAACATGTATATACGTATATAGATACTTATATACATACATGTATATAAGTATTATATAATACATGTATCTATTATATATATCATCGCCTAATACCCACAACACAAGCCTTACTGAGCTTACCGTGGGCCTAGGTTGATTTGTGTAAGATTGTCCCGTAATATTTATTTTATTTTATTTTAATGTTTTCTTATGACGTTATCACGTAAAATTATCGTCCGTAAACAAACTTTATAGTCAACCAATTTTTTTCTTTTGCATTTCTTCTCTGTATCAAATACTTAATTTCTGTTATTCTTTATGAACCTACGAGCAAATTGTAAAGCAATTTTTTCGTTTCAGTAGTCAGGAGAGCCCACTAATCCATTATTTTCATTATAACAACATCCATCTAAAGTCTGTTTTTTTATTATTATACTAAGTTGGTGGCAAGCAAGCGTAAGAATACGTAGCCTATGTACGCTTGCAACTCCAACACAAGACGACCGCGACATACTCTCGAGCTCTCTCGCACTATCCGTCACTCTCTTATTAGACCACTTAGAAAGAGACGGATAGAACGAGAGAGATCGAGAGTATGTCGCAGCCGTCTTGTGATAGGGCTCGCATGCGCGTTGGGGCTGCCAGGCGCTGCCAGCTATTTATCACAGCATCCATTATCAGTCTTGCCGCAGATAGGAGCACTTTCTTGTGAGGGTATCCACGGAAGATCAGCGTCAAGGTATTTACATGGTACCTTGTCATTAAGCTGAGTGGAGTGCTTTTCTCTGACGCTTTTGTTAGATTTATACCTCACGATAATTTTAAGCAAAAATGTCCATGTCTTAGTCTAAGTATTTTTCTTTCTTTTCTTTCTTTAAAAACCTGTTCTTTCTTTCTTGAAGAACCCTATAATAAAGTCCCAAAAAGTATCTGTAGTGAATAAAAACTGAAGTTTCATCATCATCATCATCAGCTTATATACATTCCACGGCTGGGCACACGCCTACTCTCATGAACTGATGTTTAATTACATAGTATTTATGGCAGTGTTTAAACACCTGACTCACTTTCAGAGGAAGTAAACAATTTCTATATTTTCCAAAGAAAATGTACTCTGTACGTCCACCCGTCTTAATGAAATGGCCCAATGTAAACGTTACCCTTTGAAAAAACCTTCATTATACTCATTATACACATCAAACTTTACTGTGCATGCTAAAATTACCTGGCAAAGGATTTTGAACTCTAGTACCTTGGGTTAAAGGCTTAAGGGACCACGAAGGAGATGCAAATGTACGTTAGCAGTTTTGTATTAGGAGGACGACAAAAAGGTCTCTTTAGATTTACTTAACAAGAACGTCATTAAGGCAAATTGGGTAAGGCAGAAAAAAATAGAATTCTAAGTCAAGCCATGTTTTTTAGATCTTATTTGGCGGGATTAAGTACTAGTTTACTACGCACTAGGCTGACCCGGTTGTAAATTTTATTCAGCAAGCTTCTTTCTTATTCTCGTCTCTGCTTACTAGCATCAAGAGGCATGATTCCTGAGATATTTTTACAATCCTATTTGTACCAGTTCTTGAAGAGGAACAAATATTTGTATTGGACGGAGCATCTACAAATAAAGAACATAAATACACATAAAAAAAGGAACAGAGAATGACCTCGCTGGCGTCAGCCGAAACGGTTGATACTAATTGACATAGATGTTATGACGTCACAGTTTTCTATTTGTAGATAGGTACCTACTAATCGTTGTATGGATTGTCAAGTAAATTGCTCTTTGGTCGGTCGCTGTTCAGCAACCACCTTAACCTGTCGACGCAGCCATGTAAGTCGAATTTTCATTGTCAGGCGACAATTGTCGATTTGGTGAAATAGGGGCCAGCCGTTCTTGGACCACTAGTCAGATCCAGTCATACCTAAACTAAAGAGCTGTTTTCGTTGGAAAAACTTAAGGATTAAGATTGCTAAGGCGAAAACTATCTGGAATGACTATTCCCGTCTTGATTTATCCGCGGTGACTATTTTTGGTTTATTGTATTTTTACCTTATCCTACGGGACAGAATTTGAATTGGCCAAAACAAAGCTTTATTATACTACTACGTTTATCTTATATTAATTACCACGATAGTGGTAAATAAACAAACGGCCTACCTGATGGCTACCAGACGCCGTAGCCAACGGACGCTTGTTGATGAAATAGACCCTTAAATGGACAATTCAGAGATTTGGGGTTTCGGCGTGCATCCTTAGAAGCACGACATTACTTATCATCAAGAACACAATAACATCACATGCCTACAGTGCAGAGCAAGTAGTATCATCCCAGTGCTTGGCACTGGCCCAATATTCAACACAAGTCAACTATTAGGCATTAAGGTGGCCAACTTTAGAACTTTTTTTTATTTTTATACTACTGCTGGGGAAAGGCCTCTCCCCGTGATCTCCATGCGTCCCTACTAGATACCTCTTCCGCCCAATTGCTGAGGAATACATCCAGGTCGTCCCGCCATCTCCGTCTTGGTAGGCCCCGTCTGCGTCGCCCGTCATGTGGCACCCACTTGTTAGCTATACTAGCCCACCTATCTGGATGCATGCGACAGACGTGGCCGGCCCAGTCCCACTTGAGCCTGGCAGTTTTTACACCCAAATCAGCTATGCGTGTTTTGGAGCGCAGTGTAATGTTTTTCGTACTATATCCGTCCTTTAACTTATTATGGTAGCATAATGTTTTACAAAATCCACTAAAAGGACACATCCAAGCAAGCCAGCAGCCATTGACGGACTCCAAATTCAAATTTGGAACCCATTGATGTAGTTGACATGTTTCGACCGTAAACAGTGACGCTAGTTATTCATTTGCTGTTATTGTTTGCTTTTTCGAGTTGTTATGCCTTTGCAGCAGCGCTGTGGGAACGGGTGAATACTTACAGGTGAGACCATTTTTATGTGGACGATTTTTTTATAAAACTGTTATTGTAATTGGAATCTTCTAAATTCGGCGGTAGAGTTGCTTTTTGGATGGACTAATTTAAAGCAATTCGGCCAACTCGAATAATCTGAATTTTATACATTATAGGTCTTGTAATGTGTGAGTGAGGAACTGTTGAAGATGTTGTACTTATACTGATGGAGTGTGTCCGGAGTGAGGCTGTGACACTGGATATGATAACTTTATTTTGTCTCTTCCTATATCGGATGAAGCCGAGATTTTGTATAATTTAACGGAAGTAACTTTTAAATCTAGAATATAAGTTTTTATTTTTTGTAGATAACTTTGTTGCACTTACTGGGCGGTATATTTGCCAGGCGACGAGCCCCTTTTCATCAATAAAAAAAACATTATAGGTCATTGAGTTGTGATTGTCAACATAATCAATTTAGTGTAAATCAATGCGATGTTTATGAATACTTTCCTGATATGTCAGGTTCTGAGATTAGTGTCATCGTCATCATAATTTTATTATACTTATTTAAAAGGGAACACAGAAAACATCCGTAATTTGCCCGAAATCATTATTCCGAAAATATCCGAACTACATTATCCGCTTAACGAAAATGTGGACGCAGTTGTTTTAATGAAGTATATAAGTAATTATATTAAAATAGGTTAGGTCGGTTTAGTATTACATCACTGAAAAATAAAAAAAATCCTTCACAATGGTTGTCGGAAATATGAAATACAGAAAAATATACTTTTGGACAAGAAAAGGACTCTTCGGGACTCTAGTGCAAATACCTACCCAATTTAAAATCTGTTGTAACTACAGTACCTACTGTATTACTCCAATTAAGAAAAGTATTGCATGGTGGTTTAACCTTTGTTTTAGTTACAAGATCTTTAAAACACCGACAAATAAAAAAAAACGAACGGGCACATGCATTTTTATTTTAAAAACGTCGCCATGAAAACTTGTTTTAAAATTTAAGCAACATTTAAATAAGTAACGAACTGACTTCACTCTTCTATCAGGCTTAAAACCGGATCTTTTTCAACTTTTCCCGCCAAAAAGTACCAACCTAACATTTAATGAAATCAAATAAAAAATTTGGTCGCGTTTCAAAAACTTCCACCGTGGTACCCTAATGATCTCCATTGTGGGGTTCCGTAGTTCTTTCCATTAGCGCTCCTTAATTGAAAATAAAAAGTCACCCAAGTTTCTTGGCGAAGTGCACTGGAATGGGAAGGAATTAGAAGAGTTACTTCCCGAGATGCATTTTGTGGGAGTTTTTGCAATTCTTTTGATAGTTAGCGAGTATTTCACAATTTTGTTGAGGATTTAGAGTCAAAACCTCTTTTAAATACAAGATCGCTTCGACTAAAAATTCTCCTGTAAATAAGCATTTACCCTTTTTATTTAAAAATGGCTGCCGCTTACAATTTTTTTACGTTGATTTTAAATTAACCAGCTATTATTTTAACTTACTAAGCGAATTGGATCTTATTTAATTAAGTTGAATTTCCGCCTGTTTTGCGGGGATTGTTATTTTTTTTACAAAAAGTGTTTAAGCGTGAATTTGTGCTTTCATCCACTCACTACCTGTCCTATCTGGGTTTATATTTATATATGTGTATTAAAAAGTAGCAGTAGTTTATACCGTTTATGAATGTATATCTGCTTGAATTATCTTTGATGGAGTAAACGGAATTTGTATTATGAGTTTAGTCCGTTATAGTGAACTGCGGTTTTCAAAAATCTGCAACATCGAAAGTCTTGTAGGTATACTTTTTTCTATTAATAGTATTCCCTTAAGGCCCCGCACGTTCATAGTCTTCGAAGTGCGTGATCGAAACCGCGGATATCAGGTTTTTCGGAATATTTCAGAAAACGAGACGAAATTTAAGAAAGTAAGAAAATTATTGTTCATTACTATAAAGTAATGAACAATAATTTTTATAGTAATGTATAAAAAACAGAAAGAGATGAAATTTTATAATCTTCTTCATAAGAAGAAGATTATAAAATTTCATCTCTTTCTGATACAAAATGGAGCAGTAAACTGGCTACAAGTGAAAAAATAGGGTTTACTTTAGATTTATTTTTCTCTACTTTCTTATGTTAAAATGGATTTCTACGAAAACTATGTTAAATACTTCTCATATCTTGCAGATTATGATTTCTATTTTCCGACACGAAAATTGTTACGTTACTAAACAACTCATTTTTACCAAAATCTTAGATGTCAAGCCTTAAGTGCAGCTAAGATATTTCCGTGAAACTAGATAAAAACATTTGCGAGAAACGTAGAAGACTTCCATAAATAAACCGGCACCACGCGAAAAGCCTCTTCATTTTAACCCTATCACTTAAAAATAGACCTAACTAATGACGTCTCTTACCAGGAGAATGATGGCGGCATTAAGGACAAATAAAGCCGTCACTCGTGCCATTCGCAGTGCCGTGCTAACGACGCAATCATTAATCATACAAACTGTCTGTCTTCCAAGTCAAGAGACTCGGCTTTGGTGGTACAAAGTGTGGGACCGAGATTAGGGCGAAAAATTTTTTTTTTGGGAAATTTGTCGGTTTTGCCGAAAAACCTGAGGTGCAACAAAATCCAATTGTGATTATGTTAATATTTTCTTAGATTTTCATCAATATTTTGTGACTAGGCTGAAAATGGTATCAACCCTTAATTCGACAATATCGACCATGTTAGTTATACTAAATTATTTTACATATTAATTTTGAAATAACTATCGGACCTTCGCTATTTTTTGTCGATTTCGGTTAAAATTTAACATATTTTGCCAACAGTAATAAGTACCTAGCTAAACTACAGTATGAAAATGGTTGTTACTACCGTAAAACTAATTACATCTATTGATTTATGTTATTAACAATTTGATTACTAGCCCAGTTTGCACGGCCTGTGCCTGTACTTGAAATCAATAGTAAGATTAATTGAATCGTGTAACATGTATGTCAAATTAGAGACAATCGATCACGACGTTTTGCAATTATGTTAACGTATAAGCATGTATCTAAATATGGGTATGACCAGTCACATAGACGAATATTGAAACATTAAAATTGCCACCCCGACACAATAAACGTAGCGAAGTGCCATCTCAACTGGCAAGACATTAAGAGAAATATTAATAAAAAACCACACTCAAATCGGTTAATCCGTTTGGGAGCTACAATGCCATAGATAGACAGACACGCATATTAAACATTAACTTGTATTAAAGGGCACATCAAAGAAAACCTACACTGATTTGCACGGCTAAAATACTAATCGTTCATCAAAATTCGGTTTTGATGTGCAATTGTTAAAGGGCGTGCCAGGATAAGCTAAGTGATTCTGCCCCCGACGAATTTGGGCTTGTAATTTTTATGGTTAGTGTGGCTCTTACACCAGTAATTATTGTGCAAAATTTGAGCACCCTAAACATTATAGTTTTTGTAAAAAAAAAAAAACGAAAAATCATTGTTCTTTGATAACTTTTTTTTAGTTAACCGATTTTAGTATTATTCACATATGTTGTACATTGAGTCGAGATAATTGTATGACATAATAATATTTTCATTATGTCGTAGCAAAAAATAAAAAAAGCTGACTAAACTTTTTTTTTTTTTTTTTAATTACTTAAAGGTTAGAGACCGCTCTAGTTTTTTCACCAATAGTACACCCACTAATAAAGTACAACATGTATTTTTTTCAATTTTTTTTCTGAGGGAGAACATAGAGATATCTTTACATACATTTCCTAGACTCGCCTTAATATAACATAATACGAAAATAATTTATAATATTTTTTTACTTAAATTTTTTTTTTAATTTAACGTAACGAAATGTAAGTGGCCAGTATTAAGTAGGTATGCAAACTGCACGTTTCTCTAAAGAGGTTTCACACATTTCGTATTATGTTATATTAAGGCGAGTCTAGGAAATGTATGTAAAGATATCTCTATGTTGAATGAAGTGGTCTGCGAAGTCATCGGAAAAATATTAAATAAGTGCCAACGAGTCGACACAACGACGCCCCCAACAGTAAGTGGCCCATGGCAAAGCAAAAATATTGACAAATGTATTACTTTTTTTGTGCGCAAAATATTCACAAATGGTTATGAACCAATTTGTGAATATTTTGCGCACAAAAAATGTACTGACTGGCAGTCAGTACTTTTTTTTTGGCAGTCAGTAATTTTTAAGTAAGCGATTGAAAAGTTCTTATCAACTTTTAACATCCTTTGTTTGCGTTGGGGGTTAAAAAGACAATCATTAGTAAAGCTCGAACGAATCGTGATTTCGATCATACCCATTTTTTTAACTTCGTTTGGGAGTGTAGGTTTTACTAACCAAAAAAAACTAGAATGAAGACTTTCTCGCTTTGGAAGTTGGTAAACAGATATTATAAGTATCCTCATCGCTAATATGTGGCTAATATATTATATCCATGTCTTAATCATATCGCGCAATAATCTTCCAGGGGCAAGTGCCCTCGTGAGGCGAAGCCTTTTTTGCACAAAACTATCTTTAATCACGGACCTCATAAATCATTTTTCCTTCCCATTTACTACATCTTTGCTCTAAATTGATAACTCCCACCTTCCACGTAATCTCGCCTAGCAGTTCACAATACCCTACTTCACTTCACCAAAAGCTTTTCGGCGCGAATCAGGCGCATTGTTCGCGACAAAAGCTCCGAAATAAGTTTCAGGAAGCAAGCCTTCTTTGGGAAATTACGTCCACAAACTATAAGAAGCTTCGTGCGCTTGAGTAACAAACTTGGTAAATCGTTTTTAAACGGCTAATTGGAGTCTGTTAAAGTTACAGGGTAAATACCCGCATGGCAACTGTTGTTGAGCTTTTGCGTTCTAAATAAGATGTTGTTTCTTTTTATTTAGTACTAACTAGCTGCCCGCGCGGCTTCGCCCGCGTATTGCAAAGAACGCAGGTAAGCCCGTGGAATAAAATATAAAAAAAGTCCATTCTAAACGCAGGTGAGAGAATTTTTAAATCGGAAAAGTAGTTCCTAAGATTACATAAAATATACAAACTAAGATAACATTACTATAGATAAGGCGAAGCTTGTTAAATTGCAAGCAACGCGATTTAAAATCAACAAAAAATATAATGAGCAAAAAATAAGGCTGTCTGAAAAAGATAGTATTTTTGTGATATAAGCTCTATTTATTAATGTTCTGCTCTGTTACTTTATTAAGGTGTACAATACAAAATATTTGAGATGTCTTAGTTGACTACCAAACTTAGTTCAAGTTCAAGTTACTTTATTTGGCCAAGTAACAAAATAACGTTACATCTAGCAAGTCATGATACATAATACTTTTCTCATAATTTAATCATGCACTTATAAAATATGATAACAATAATGAAAAGTGTATAAGTCAAATGTAATTGAATTATCTACGTAGGTACTTACTATATGTATAACAATTATAAAATGAATCTATCTTGTTTAATTGTAAATTCATTGATTGTGTAAAATGGGTTACATTGAAAGAAACATTTAAGCCTGCTCTTAAATATTTAGGTAGGTACTCTTCAAAACTACCAATATCCTGTAGGGTGTATCCTCTTCAAAATGAAATAGGTAGTATGTTTTAAACTTTAAGGAAGTCCTTTAGGTAGCTATCAAATTATTAAAATGCACTCAAAACTGCCTAACAGAAGGCTTATAAAAATTCAGAGTCACTTTAACTTCTAATTCTTGCAAAGTTGTTTGAAACTCTGCCAAATTTCTGCAAGAGCGGTTATCCTAGCGTTAACGCTACTTATGACTAAGACATAATAGCAGTCTTATAAATTGTAATTAGGCTTTTACGAAGCATTTCTGTGTTTAAAATACATAGAACTCTGTGCAACAAATGTACGTACACTACAGGCATAAAGTCTTACGAATTAAAATAATATCCCAATCTTCATCTCAAAATAGTACCTAGCCAGCAAAATTTCCAATAAAAAATAACTTATAAACTGATAAATCCTTGTAGGTATAAAAAGAAATTCGAAAACACTGGGGACGGTAAAAAGAAAACACGATTTGAAAACTATGGTCACATAGTGAGTTGCATAAACCGACCAGTTAATTTAATTTTATTGCAATCGGATTGTTGAAACCGTAATATAGATATCTAAAAACAAATAAATAAACTCATCAGAATGAACTGAAAACGACAAATTAAAAACCAAACGGAGAACATTTTTCTCCAGTCCGTATTTAATAGCGTAACAACAAATCAACTGAAAAACGAACTCAATTTCTAAATTAATACCAAGTTTAGAACTACTAGCCACGTTATTCGTTGAGTTTGGCCTAAGGCGGGTACACACTAGACATAGATATAGATGAGCACCCAAACCTAAGGCAGGGTAAACATAGATATAGACGTCTTACGAAGCGGGCATTACCAACTAATCCCGGGATAACTTGAAGTGTGACGCTGAATATTAATCGGGGTTTAGGTAGGTCACCCTAGATTAAATGGTTCCGAAACTTTGGCTAGGAACTGTAATTATAGGGGAAATATTGTTAGCCTCACTCGTTGAGTTGGTTTAGAATTAGATTGAGTGCTTGTCAAGATATGTAGTTGACAGTTTTGATTTAAAATAAATGTAGTAGAAATGAACTGTAAAAATTGTTTTATACTCATTTCTGTCTAGTTAATGCATTGCAGGTATTAGTTGTTAGTATTTTATATGCATATTATAATTATAAGAAATTTATTCGGTGCATTTTTTCGTTTCTGACATTTTAATAGCATAAATAGATTGCCGCTTTGATTACTTAACTGTCATCATTGCCGCCTGTTCTCTCCCATTGTTTATGTTTCATTTACCATTGTTTTTCTATTATGTACTATTTTCCTCTAGAATCTAGATGTAAGTTTCCTACCTACTTACCAGCTATGGAAGAGCGGGGCATCCTAACACAGGTATACTTACCTAAAAGGAAGTCCCAATCACTGCAGGCATTGTAACGTGTTTTTTAAAAAAGGAAATAAACAATTTTTCATTTTCATTTTCATCATTGCCGCCTGTTCTCTCCCATTGTTTATGTTTAATTTACCATTGTTTTTCTATTATGTACTATTTTTGGTGAGCAATAAAGAATATTTGTATTGTATTATTATGTCCGTTCCCTTTATCTAGATTGTGAGCTGTGGTCACTTGTAAGTGGCTAAGCATCTTATAATATTTTGGTTCTAGGTTAGTATTATAGCATTATCTGTTGGTGATACTTAAATAAATTAGTAGAGTATGCAATCATTATATATGCTTTTTAAGTCGAGTACCACGTTTAGGCCACGAAGCTTGCTGAGTGGCCTAATTAAGGTACGAGACTTAAAAAGCTAATTATATAACTATTGTATACAATACTTTTTCTACGAGTCAACGGAAATAATAATTTATTAAACAAACTTGGTATCTATTGAAAATCGCCCTGCTGAAATGAAGCGCAGCAGCTTAGTATATTTGCGCGTTGATGTCTTCGCAGTTATCTTATACAGTTCCTGGATTCAAAGAATGACTGCTGGCGGTTATTTTATGAAACCATTCTCACCTCGTGGAGCTCCAGGATCAAAAAGTATGTGATCTTAGTTTCGTGTACAAAATCTTAATTCAAAGATTAAAGTCGACGAGTAGAAAAAATATATTATGTTATTTCTCTGTCAAACCAGAACAAAAATCTAGGAAGAATAACAAGTCTGAGATTAATTCAAAACATAAAAATATAAACAGCTGACAAGACTCAAGTCTAAATTCTATATACAAATGACCCCGTCACAAGAGGAGGTCATTCGTGATTTGCTCCCACTTTCATTGTTATATAAACGAGACGACTTTATTATCCGTCACATCAAATTATCCTGTGTCACGTCTTTACGGACTTAGCTTGAAAACCTGTGAACTTTTGAGACAGCGCAAATTGTTTGCTGTCTGAATTAAAATCCGATCCAAATTACGAGGCTCTTCTCACATTTTGACATCAACTTTTTTCTTGACGAGCTATTGTGTTTCATAAACACAGGTATTCGTAGGTAGTAACTATTGTTATTGAAGTACCTAAGTGACATATTTTAATTGAAACAAATTATAATTTTAAATGTTCAAATCAAAAGCATCAAAATAATGAAAATATTGTATAGTTTTTCTGATCAATCGCCCCTCTATTGAAACGGGTTTGTCACTTTAATTGTAATAAAATACTTTTATTATACGGGCCAATAAAATCATTGCTTGTTAAAATAAATAAATATTTGCGGACAATCTTACACAAATCAACCTAGTCCCAAACTAAGCAAAGCTTGTACTATGGACGACGATATAGATACTTATATAGAGAAATAAATACTTAAATACATAGAAAACATCCATGACTCAGGAACAAATATTCGTGCTCATCACACAAATAAATGCCCTTACCGGGATTCGAACCCAGGACCTCTTGCTTCGTAGGCAGGGTCACTACCAACTAGGCTAAAGCGGTCGTCAAAATATGCTGTATATATATTTTTATCATACACTATCGCCACTCGAGAACCTTTCCGCCCCAACGGCCATCGGTTCTACGTGCAATGTGCCCCGCCCACTGCCACTTAAGTTTAGCGATTCGGAGGGCTATCGGTTACCTTGGTTCTGCTGCGGATAGCCTCATTTCTGATGCGATCACGCCTACCCACGTACCGGAGGGCGAGGCGTGGTTACGGTTAGGCCCCCCACAAGGTGGATTGATGACCTGGTGAAGGTCGCGGGAGTCCGCTGGATGCGGGTGGCGCAGGACCGGTCATTTTGGCAGTATTTGGGGGATGCCTTTGTCCAGCAGTGGACGTCTTTCGGCTGATATGATGATGATGATGATACACTATCACCTCACCAATCATAACCTTCATATTCATACCGTCTCTCACGCTGTTCACCTTTTCCTGGAACTAAATCTTCTTTTATTACCACGTCAATACCCTTTTCGTCACATTAAATCGCTGGAATGATTCAAAACTGCGAAGATGAAATCCAGGAAATAAATACAGAATTTCTCATACATTTTCTTCTTGTGACCGGTGAGCCTAGTGACGGTGCCTACGAAGCTGAAGGTCCTGGGTTCGAATCCCGGTAAGAGCAAATATTTGTGTGATGAGCAATAATATTTATTTTCTGAGTCTTGTATGTTTTCTGTGTATTTAAGTATTTATATTTATTAAATATATTGTCTTCTAGTGCCCATAACACTAATTGAGCTTACTTTAGGACTAATTTTTGATTAGATTTTTTAATTTCTACCAGGTATTTTGGGTAAGATTGTCCCTTTTAAAATTATATGCACAACATACCAATAAGCATTTTTTATTTATACTTCGAATCAGATCGTTGGGTGAATTTAATATTCCATGAAATCTTGCTTATCTCCGAAAATAATTATGGTGATCAAATTTGATGACATTTTCTTACATTGAATCAATTACTCTAACAGCGACATCGATACGAATACATATATGTTCCAGTGTGTAAGCGCCATACTTACAATCATCATCATTATATCAGCCGAAAGACGTCCACTGCTGGACTTAGGCCTCCCCCAAAGAGTGCCAAAATGAACGGTCCGGCTTATGATAGATAAAATAAATTATGGAAGTTTTGTTAAAATACATTCAGTATAACTATGTATATAGTTATGATATTCTCTGATTTTCAACTACAACACAGTAATCTTATCATAGCACTGGAATTCCGAGCATGTTTCACCTCGACCACTGGCTCGCTTTTCCGAGCAAATTGCTAAACTACTACCGAGTCACAAAAGGGTGTTCGCTGTTTTCAACAATAATTGGTTTTCAGAGTACGGTGGATTCAAATTTAACTGTTATAGCAGTCGGAATGTTACAGAAGTTCTGTTTACTGTAGGCGACATCAAGTTTCGGATTGCACATTTGGTATAACAACATAACACACACACCATGAAGGGTGGTTATTGTGTCGAGTTGCATATTTCGAGTGGTATTCGACTTGAATTGGGTACTTTATTTAGTAAAAACATATATAATTATATTTAGTCCATCAGTTAGATTATTACGTGTCCAAAATTTTTTGGTAGTTTAACTAACGGACTACTTAATTACATTTTTTTAGGAAAGTAGCCAATTATGTCGGTGACCAATTTTCAAATATTATTTCGTCATCAGTTTATACGCTCTTCTTCTTACTTCTGGGCCAAGGCTTTCTCTATTCAGAGGGAGTTATACACATCATTCCGGTCAAGTGTTGGTTGAAATATCAAGCACCCACACCCACACACATTTACACACTCACCCCATTAGCACAGTGACCCCTGGATCCTTACGGAAGTGCATGCGCTTCTTTTGTCGGTTCTCTTTTCTTTTAATCTCGCTAACTCTTCCTTTTCAAATAATCACAAATATTTTCCAATCAAAACATAAAATCATAGCTGGTTTTTAAATTGGAAAGATTGGGGGTCTCTTCTGGAAGACAAGCATATGACCAATATTGAGTGACAAACTCACTCTAAGAGATGCTCAGTGGTGAATGATTATAAACGTAAAATGATATTGACCAATATTGAGTGACAAACTCACTCTAAGAGATGCTCAGTGGTGAATGATTATAAACGTAAAATTATATTGACCAATATTGAGTGACAAACTCACTCTAAGAGATGCTCAGTGGTGAATGATTATAAACGTAAAATGATATTGACCAATATTGAGTGACAAACTCACTCTAAGAGATGCTCAGTGGTGAATGATTATAAACGTAAAATGATATTGACCAATATTGAGTGACAAACTCACTCTAAGAGATGCTCAGTAGTGAATGAATATAAACGTAAAATGATATTGACCAATATTGAGTGACAAACTCACTCTAAGAGATGCTCAGTGGTGAATGAATATAAACGTAAAATGATATTGACCAATATTGAGTGACAAACTCACTCTAAGAGATGCTCAGTGGTGAATGATTATAAACGGAAAATTATGAAATGCAAGTTATTTGTTATGTGAAGAATTTATGATCAAAATTTATTACAGAAAAACTAGTTGAAATTTTAGTATGTAAAGAAGCTTAATGCAATTAGGAGCATTTCAGAATATTTTCTACAAAAGTTGAAGAAAAGCAGATAAATTACTAAAATAATGAGCAAAATACTTGAATTATGAAGAAAAGATGTTAATACCAGTGAAAAGCGTTAATTAGCAGTCTTAAATCAGAATTCCGATATTTCAATATAACGAAATAGCGATCTTTCAAACTGGTGATATCTTGAAGCAGAAATAACATTAAATTTATTCGGTCAAAGAATTTAATACAGCAAATTCTGTGTTGTAATTATGTCGTCGGTTGCAAGCGGAGAAAGATGCGGAGTGCTTAGACAGTAAAGTCTTATCATGTCTATTACTAAAACGAAGCCTGAGAAGAAAATAATAATAGAATATAAAAAAAATCATTTATTTCAGACATTTTTAAAGTCCTCTACCGAACGAGATAGTCCTAAACAATTTTAAAAGTAATAGAGTATTGGTCTCTGATTGATTTACCGTGATTTCTGCCCACCCCTCCGGAAAATGGGCGTGATTAGTATGTAGAATATACATCCAAGATATGCTCTCAGATGCACCTGATACAAAACGAGCCGTTACGTCTGATAAGTGTGAATCAAACCGTATTTTACAAGCTTTCTCCTAACTTGCAATGTATGTATGTAACTATGTATCAATGTTTGTTCGGGTGGAATCTTGCAACTCAATTTTGAAGCAGATATCTTCAACCGAATCAGCAAAAATTTTAGGTTAAGGTATAATTTGGATGACAATTCAATATTATGGTACCATCGAACTGATCTGGTTATGGAGACTGAACGTGGCCGTGAAATTCAGTAATTAACCGACGTAGCCCCGTTGAGATTGGGCTCGTTAGAATCGTCTCAATGAGTAGTTGATGACGGTACTTATACAGGAAAGTACAGTCGGCAATAAAACCTTGTCCTATAAATTTATTCTTTAACAACAACTTTTAGTGTCAAATCGATATTTTTAAACGCCTTAAAAAAAAGGAGGAGGTTCTCAATAAAATTCGACTGTGTTTTTTTGCTTGTTTGTTACGCGATAACTCGCTAATTTATGAACCGATTTGAAAAATTATTTCTTTGTTTGAAAGCATATAGGTTTCGTTGTCACCAAAATCCAGTTGTTCTGATGATGGGATCCTGGAGATATCGAGGGAACGCTTCAAATTTTATAGGCAAACTTGAAGCAGCTACTGATTTGAAGTCAGTTAAAACTTTGTTTTTAAAGTAAATTATTCTATTAGATAACATTAACCGATGGGCTCGGTTTAAACTACTTCGTATCATAATAAATACACTGCAAGAGAAATAGGGACTCTATTCAAACCATTATCTTACTTGACAGATTCAGACATCCCAAGGATATCACTTTTATTTCATGTCTCTGTCATTTCGAGTTCGAAACAGACACAGTTTAGTAGGAAGTCCCTGTGACATGTCGGAGACACTGCATTTACTCTAAAACTTGAACTTTACAAATTGTGAATTTTACATTCTCGGAGTCTTCGCATGATGCAATTTTATATAGCATTTGTCATCTCCAATCACTAATATTTTCAACGTTCTGGATACTTCCCCCTCTTCCCTAGTCGATGGCAGTCCCCAATGAAATTTATAAAGTGAAATTTCTCGACCCGATTCCCGGGACTCAAGCTTGGAGACAAAGGCCGTCTCCAACAAATTGGATTCTAGCTGCAGCATCGGAAAATCGGATGTTGTTATGAGATGAAATATCAGATAACCAGCTCGTTAGCTGCAATCATGGAGCTATGCTGATTGAGAATAGAATCGATGATTGAAGATAGATAGTTAAGAAAAAGGTTGGATCGGAAAAAAGGCCTTTTATTTACTGGATTTTTTTTTATGAATATGAATAAAAATAAATATAAATATTTGCGGACAATCTTACGCAAATCGATCTAGTCCCAAACTAAGCAAAGCTTGTACTATGAGTACTAGACGAAGATAAACATACTTATTTCTATATAGATAAATAAATACTTCATCATCATCATATCAGCCGAAAGACGTCCACTGCTGGACATAGGCCTCCCCCAAAGAGTGCCACAATGGCCGGTCCGCATCCAGCGGACTCCCGCGACCTTTACGAGGACCTTTCCGCCCCAACGGCCATCGGTTCTACGTGCACTGCCACTTAAGTTTAGCGATTCGGTGGGCTATATCGGTTAACTGGGTTCTGCTGCCGATAGCCTCAATTCTGTTGCGATCACGCAGAGAAACTCCCAACTTAGCCCTCTCCATTGCCCTTTGGGTGACTTTGAGCCTTCTTATTCGCATAACGCTAGGTGGATGATGAAACAAAAGCTGAAAGCAAGCGAATTTCCCAGAGAATCCCAATCAATGTGTTTCCTTTGACAACGGTCAAGGGCAAGACTTTGATTGATTGGTTTCTTTAATAAGATTAAAGATTGTTGAACTTTAACTTCTTTTAACTAATTCAATTAATATAAGGCAAACTAAAATTTCACCCAACTGGAGCGCTATTATTTAGGAGCAAGGTTTCTACGAGGCCAGCAAGCCTAAGATTGTTGCCATTGTACCTAAGTATCACTTAATTCAATTCAATTCAATTCAATATATATTTATTTCAGGTTACTGGACCCATAATGTGTTAGTTACAATAAATTAAATTAAATTAAGTGTTAGTGACAAAATAAATTACTAAATACTACTCTTACATTAATTAACTAATGTTAATGTTAATGTTGTGGATAAGACATCCGTCACTTTCTCACTCGCATACTTGTCGGAACGTAAAGGTTGTCTTATCGACAGTGGTAAGCGATAAAATGTCAACTATGCTTACGCCCGCAGGTGTAGGTGTAAGTATAAGGTGTACCCTAGTTAAGATAAAATTAAGAACCTTTAACTTTCTCAGGTGAGTCACGATTTGCCGTACATTTACACGGCTAATTTTCGTGACTCACCTGAGAAAGTTAACCTTTCTTAATTTTACCTTAACTAGGGTACAATTTGTTTGAAAACAACCCACCTAGAAAAGTACTCTTTTCGATTTATTCAAAGTATTATTAGTACCGTCAACTACTTTGATTCGCGGGGCGACTTTGATCAAATAGGTTTTTCTCCGAAATCATTGTTTTTACTTGTGGGTGAACTGTGGCAGTGAATATATGTATTAGTTATCTATCTTGCTGTTTACTCGATTAAATCTTCTTAATTTCAAATAGTTTTGCTTTTATACTACATTCTAAATGATCAAAGTAGCCCCATTTTTTCCTAAAGGAACCCCAGTCTACCGGTACAGTCGGCCCCATAAGTTGCTGAACACCTAAGTATACAATATAATATAATAATAATATTTTTCGGACAATCTTACACTTATAGTCCCAAACTAAGCAAAGCTTGTACTATGGGTACTAGACGACGATATACATACTTATATAGAGAAATAAATACCTAAATACATAGAAAACATCCATGACTCAGGAACAAATATTCGTGCTCATCACACAAATAAATGCCCTTACCGGGATTCAAACCCAGGACCTCTTGCTTCGTAGGCAGGGTCGCTACCAACTAGGCTAAAGCGGTCGTCGGTAAAAAGCATGCAGGTAAATTTGCCTTTTCAATGACAGGTGGTAATATTGCAAGTATGTGGTCACTTTAAAACCGATTGTGATATAAACATGGAAGGACATAATACTTAAGTGTCCCATTTTATTTTTTTCAGCATGCATGAAACGAGATGTCAACGGTGAACTGCCAATTACGAGTATTATATACAGTGTTCAAAGTACATTAATTTTAGTTATTTTACAACAGTAGAGAATCCACTCGATTATTCAGGAGTTTGTATTATAATGACCTAGCGGAATACTTACTAGTTTAAAATGAACAACATGGCCCCGTAGCATGGATAACCTTATCACGCGATAAGTGACAGGATATAGCTTCCGTCCCTGGCTGACACCGTTCGATAGAATGAGACGACGCGCTTATTCTATCACTTATCGCGTGATAACGCCATCCATGCTACGGGACCAGTAGTTGAAAAACAAATTCAAATCCTGCAAACCTCATTTTAGTCTCATTCAGTTGCGTACCTACATTCAAAAAGGTCTCTATCAAACTCATTTAGGACCGAGAAGTGTTAAAAATAAAATATCTGAAAAGATAAAGGTCGCCCCTCGACATAGAACCTGGATACAACTACAGTTTGCACGAAACAGCTACATCAATGATTTACACATTACACAATACTTCAAAATCTTTGTTGTTGAAATTGTCTTACTAAATTAAAAAAAAAAAAAAATACTTCAAAATCACCAAACTAAATTGAAACGAACTACTGCTGAGTTTCACTTAAAGCGCCTTTGGTGTCACGCCGTCAGACCGCCCCAGATAATTATAACTTCGGCTTAATACTTTTTTTTAACCGATATCGTTCTTCAGTCCACCTGCCGGAACGTGAGCGTCACTCAACAATATTTCCGCCCCAACGGCCATCGGTTTTACGTGCAATGTGCCTCGCCCACTGCCACTTATGTTTAGTGATTCGGAGGGCTATATACTACCTTAATTTAATCCGGCTACGAATAGCCTCATTTCTGATGCGATCACGCCTACCCACGTACCGGAGGGCGAGGCGTGGTTACGGTTAGGCCCCCCACAAGGTGGATTGATGACCTGGTGAAGGTCGCGGAAGTCCGCTGGATGCGCGTGGCGCAGGACCGATCATTGCCGCACTCTTTGGCGGATGCCTATGTCTGGCAGTGGACGTCTTTCGGCTGATATGATGATGATGATGATATCGTTTTGTCAAACAAATATTGTATCCGGTGAAAAATTTTGTGACTCAGCTGTCCTTAAGTCGTCTACCCAGCCTGCGACTGACGGGGCGCGGGTTAAAAATGCAAAAGCTCTTTAGTTGAGTAAACAGGTCTTTTGTGTAGCGGCCATTGCGGCGGAGACTTGCGGCGGAGACTCGCGATGTAGCTTAGTGGGTACACTACCCGCGGAATGCTTGAGGATATAATATATGTACTTCGTGGTAACTGTATATTTTATGAATAGCTTTGTTTACTCGTAGCATAGTAATAGTTATTTGTGTCACAATGGAGCAACATAAAATATTTACGGCGAGGGCGGTGTATTGAATCCTGAACGTAGCGAGAGATCCTACAATATAATCCTGAGCGTAGCGAGGGATTCTAACGTAGGATCCTGAGCGTAGTGAGGGATTCAAGTGTTAACGCCCAAGACGAAAATAATTTTGCCCCTGAGTGACACATGTAACTTTTCACACCGACTATGAGGAAAACATTTGCAAAAAAAAAACAAAAAAAAACACCAAAAAAAAACAAAAAAAGAACAAAAAAAATTACAAAAAGAACAAAAAAAAACAACAAAAACAAAAAAAAAACCAAAACAAACCAAATCAAATAAAACCAAAAAACAAACGAAACCAAAAAAATAAAATAAACAAAAAAAGAACAAAAACAAAAAAATAATAAATAAACAAATAAAAGAACAAAGAAACAAACAAACAAAAAAAACCTAAAAAAAAAATACAAAAAAATACAAAAAAAAACAGAAAAACGAAAAAAATAAACAAACGAAACAAAAAAAAACGAAAAAAATAAACAAACGAAACAAAAAAAAACGAAACAAAAACAAAAAACGAAATAAAAAACAAAAATACAAAGAAAACCAAAGACAAAAAAAAACGGCAAAAAAATCAAACAAAGACAAGCAACAAAAAAAACAAAAACGAACAAAAAACAATTGAAACAAACGGACCAAAAAAAACTAAAAAAAAATTACAAAAGAAATAAAAAAAAAAACAAAAAAAAAACGAACAAAAAACAAACAAAAATACAAAAAAAACAAAAACACTAAAAAAACAACAAAAACTGAAACAAACAAAAAAAACTAATAAAAAAAACAAACAAGAAAAAAAAACAAGAAAAAAAAATCAAAAAAAGAACAAAAAACAAAAAAAAAACAAAAAAGAACAAAAAACAAAAAAATACAAATAAAAAAAGAACAAACAAAACAAAAAAAAATATCCTCATATATACGTACATTGCACGTAGAACTGATGGCCGTTGGGGCGGAAAGGTTCTCGAGTGGCGACCACGTACCGGAAGGCGCGGCGTGGGTAGCCCCCCCCCCCCCCCCCCCACAAGGTGGACTGATGACCTGGGATGGGATGGTCGCGGGAGTCCGCTGGATGCGGGTGGCGCAGGACCGGTCATTTTGGCACTCTTTGGGGGAGGCCTATGTCCAGCAGTGGACGTCTTTCGGCTGATATGCTGATATATATACGTTGGTCGATTACGATGATTATCTTATCAAGATTCTATTGGCACATTGCGTAAATGCTACAAGCCAATGAATAAATTAAAAAAGTAGCTTGAACAGAAAAGTAGCATTTTGCTCCCTCTCGTCGGGGACCAAAACTTACTTTTCTGAATGAGAGGTGTGAAAAAGATATAATAAGATTAATAAGCCATAAGTCATTGATTAATAATATTATAAATATTACATTCTTAACTTAAATTAAAATACAGGGCGTCCCAAGACTTTGCGACATGAAGGGAAAGTATCTTAAATATCGTAGATAGAATATTTTCCTTAAAGAAGACTTTGTTATTTTTGAAAGTAAGTAATACTGCATTCAAAGATTTTCTAAAAATGACTTGCTTTGCCTGGGAATAGAACCGATCTAAATGTGATAAAAATTACCTTGAGATGCTTAATAAATGTGTTTCTTTTCATTCTTAATACAAAATTAATTTAAAATATTATTGTTCACGATAAAATAGCACTATGAGTGTATTCACCATCAAAATCTTAGCAAACTAATTTGCAAGTATACGTCAAAGTAATCATTATAATCCGTTAAGCAGCAACTGAGCCGGTTTCCATTAGCATGTGTCTCGCATTAGTATGGAGCTGTGCACGCATCTTGGTACTGTGAATGAGGACTTGCAACATTTTCTTATTGTTGGTTAGATTTTTTTTGTGGAGGAATCCGCCGAACCATACTGCGAAAGTTCATTCTTTAGTGTACTTATCTCTCTATCTCTGTTTTACTTGCATATTCAACTGATAGAGAGGAAAACATGTGACTGAATGTTACCTGCCATGACCTATTTTTGTTCTATTTTCCATATTGGTAATACAGATAGTGAAGTTGCTGAAAAATATAAATCAGGTAGGTTTAAGTATTAGGCAGAAGTTATTATTGTTAAATAAACCATGCATCGAAAAAAATCCAGAGTTCCGAAGTTTTCGCTGTGAACATTTTCCAGTAAATGTATACAAAATTTAAGTTGGCGTACGACTCTTGCCTAAACCCATTCACGGTTAAGTTAGGAGTTTAAGCAACTACGGACTACGGCGTAGTGCTACGTGCGTACCGTGGCGGTGAATGAGTTAAGTTATGTAAATAAAATATATTGGTGGACAATCTTAAACTTTTTGAAAAACCAACTTTGTATTATATACGTACTAGCTTTTACCCGCGACTTCGTTCGCGTTGAATACGTACAATCGACAACCCTAGGTATTAACTGACCATTTGTGAATCTTATTTAGCTTGCAAATTGGCGGTGATCCAGTTGACGGGTTATTATGGTATTGTGGTTAGAAAAAAAGGAGGGGTAACCTGTATTTGTATAGGCTTACACACGAATATAAAACCTACGAATAAAAATGCAAGAAGCAATCTTTAAGTAATTATGTATTTGAGATACGGTTTCGTATTTTAAACATAGGTAATGTTTTTGCTAAATTATATTTACTGTGTTCTTTTCTAATCTACTAACATTAAAGGCAGCGATGATAAAATAAAGAAAATGGCTACACTTATGTACAAAGCTTACTGTACAAAAGTTGCAGTACAACTGAGGGTAATCAAATCACGTAACGCGCATTAGGACAATCCAACTGTCATATTTCTATATAAAATTTGACATTTAGATCTACCTAACGTTCGTACAATGCGTTACGTAATCGACCAGCTAGTACATGTTTTAGCGAAGTTTTCACTTTCACAGAGTTCGAAAAATGCCGTCAGTGTTGTCTTCGGAAGCGTTGATACTCTGTCGTGAAAGTTTTGCTCCGTGAAATAAACTCGTTCACCATTGGGTAGGTGCACCGCTAGGTGGGTGACAGTTGGATGTCGTTTGTGAAGGGGCAAGCCAAAGATTCACCACGCCGCTTTATTGCTGCTGACGTATCGGCCCGCCCTAAACGTGTGCACCTCATCCCTAGGGTCGATATTTACATCACCAACTTGCCTGACGTTGAAGACCGCCTGAACGTTGCCCTTGTTGATATATTTGCATATGTATTTGATAGCCTGCCTTGAACTACAAAGTTTGATTTAATATGGCCATCTAACATTTTGATCAGAAGCGGAGAATATGGCACAATCCACCGGTTATCCAACATGACGCTTTCTGCACCGCGAATTCTAGCAGTAACAGTGCGTCCTCCATCGTCAGGTGCTCTTCGCCGGTATAGTGGATACCCATTTTCACTCGTCTGCGTGTCCTTTAGTAACACTCGGAGGTACTTCTTTGTACACTTGGAGATGATAAATTGAGTGCACCGCATGGACTTGGATCATGTTTTTGACGACAGTGTCATGTAGTTTTTTGTCAACATTGACATCAGGAATTTCCGCACTAATTACGTCATCGATTTGACAGGGACGCAATTTCTTCTTTAGCCACAATAAAAGCTGTAGGTACATGGGGCAACCTTCGCTTTTGCCACTCTATAGTGCCTTCATCAGATGCTGAGCCTGGCCTTCAAGACGTCCAGGTAAGCCGATACGCAATCTACTCAAACTTTAACATTCATTCTGCAATATCACGGCCACCGCGCAAGGACTCGATTTTGATACAGTCCACTTAGAATCTGTCGCGTTTCGCCATAGTAATACACTTCATTTTCAGCACCGCGATTCTCCAAATATTTGACCTTTACTGAACAGGGTGACCAACTTCTGTACTTTAATTTTAAAAACCCATGCAATGACGTCGTGCCTCTCAGTGGCTTTTTGTGTAGGCTTTAGTTCATTAAAGGCTCCGGCCATGCCGTGTTGCATGTAAGTGTGATGAACAGATCTGGACGGCCGTAGCTCCGAACGTACGCGAACGCATCTTGCGTGTACTCGTGGAGGTATCTCGGGCTATTCACGACGGAGGAGGGCAGTATCACCATCTGCCCCACATCATTGGCGTTAACTTGCGCGTCATTCCTTACATCATCTTGTAAGTGAATGTAATTTTCTGCTCGCAACTTGCGTTGGTTTAGTGATATGTCCCTAAGGCGTTCGCTTTCAAGCTTAACATACATATCGACTTAAAACTGGTGCAGAATTAGCTTGCAGCGTAACAACAGATTCAACAGATTTTTGCTAAATACGCACCATAAGGTTGTATGCATAGAAATCCATGCAGGAAACGTATTTGTTTAGTACTGGTTGCGTAGTCTGTGGATTCACCTGAGGTATTTCAAAATGATACCCTTCCTGGCCTTTCCAGAATATGACTGGATACTGGAGTGCATCTAGGAACCTGTGAGTGTCGGCGATGCGGCAGAGCCGGCCTTCGTGCGCGCGCAGCACGATGTCCCTGCTGGCGGTGGGCTCCGAGCCGGCGACCACGGCCACCACCTCGCTGGTGGTGGGCGCGTTGTAGCGCCGCTCGTGCTGCCCAAGGGGCACGCGGTCAGGGTGGTGAAGCTACCTTAAACGTTTCGTCAGGCATGTTCTTCAAAGCGCTTCTAAATTCATGTAATAGCACGTTACGTCTTTGAATTGTTTGCAGTACTGGTCTCTGAACGCCTTGTACGATGGAGGACCGTCGATCAAGTTGCGCTTCCTCGTCGCCTAAAAAGTAAACCTGCAAAAACTGTGGCTGTTCATTGGCTACAGGAAGTAGGGACCCAATTCTGTGGTAGATTTGCCCCTGGACTGTAAATGTAGGAAAAATTCCAAGCATTTAAATTACCCTATCCGTCCCAAAAGATGTCATGTGAAAACATGCATTATGTTTGTTCACCAAAAATAGTTTTCTTAATGGTTCCGATGGAACCTCTAGCTTTGGAAGGACTACCTTTTCCCATGAACAACACATACCTGCAGTTTCCTCCTTCCATTTTAGCGCACCGCAGAACCCGCACGTTTTATTCATGGGGTCTATCTTTATAAGCCTGTGACTGCTGTAATCAAGACTGGCATCATATTCCAATGCGGCGCGTTCAAATACACTCCAAGTGTTTCAAGTGAATGTTCGCTGCCGTTGCGCCAGTATCTCAGCAACAGTTTGTCTTCGAGCTTCCGCTTGCTCCGCAGTCTCAGGAGCTTGCTGGGAGGCCAGATAGTGGGCGTGCTGTTGAAGTCGGTGCTGGCGCTGCTCCGACGTTTCTTCAGCCCTCACACTTGCCTGCCGCTGAACATCTTCATCGCGCCGCGCCTAAGACTGGATGGGTGACTCAGCAGCTCGTTGAGAGGTCAGATAGTGGGCGTGCTGTTGAAGTCGGTGCTGGCGCTGCTCCGACGTTTTTTCAGCCCTCACACTTGCCTGCCGCTGAACACCTTCGTCGCGCCGCGCCTAAGACTGGATGGGTGACTCAGCAGCTCGTTGAGAGGCCAGATAGTGGGCGTGCTGTTAAAGTCGGTGCTGGCGGTGCTCCGACGTTTCTTCAGCCCTTACTATTGCCTGCCGCTGAACATCTTCGTTGCGCCGCGCCTGACACTGGCTGGGTGACTCAGTAGCTCGCCGAGAGGCCAAATAGTGGGAGTGCTGTTGAAGTCGAAGTTCAACAATTAACAGAACAACATAACAATACAATTAATATAAAACTTGTCATTAGCTGTCAAATTTACTGTGATCCGCCACCGCAGGCCGCGCCAGTGTGTTGCAGGCCTTATATATTTTGATTGATTAGAGATTGACAGCTGTTAAGATTTACAGCCAGTTCCAATTTACCACACACAGCCTTATCTTATATCTTAACCTCGGGATTTGTAACAACTATTATGCGTGGTCGGTGGAGGATGGAGGTTACACTCATATGTAACTCCAATACAATATCGTTCGTTCGTGTAGGTACCTCCGTCTTTATTGCACTTGTGTATTCGAGTGATAGAGAGGGAGATATACAAACTTTTGAACTTCGACAAACGTGGTCCCCTTGACATATATAGGTAGTTCGTTTGCACGGTTAGCACTGAGAATTTAACAGCGAGCTAAATAGGCTACCCGTCTCTTTCTAATTAGAGCAGTTAAAAAGTGACGGCTACATAAGTCACGCACCATCACGTGCTAGCCATGCGTCGATAAATTATTGTCGGGAAGCTTTGTGAATACATCCTCGATACTTGTATATTTCCATCTCTACCGCTCTTATTTGAGCGACAGAAAAATATATACGCGAACCTCATTGCCGGTCTTTAAAAATACTTGAGTGCTGGCAGCTGACATTTCATTTAGAAACATTACATAAGAACTGCGCCTTTTTGAGTCAAAATAACACAAATCGATTATATTCTGCACGCGATTATATTTCTTAACATATGGGACGTGTATTCTAGAATAGCATAAATATTTCAATTGATACGCCACTTTGTCTTTGAGATACAAAAACTTCGATATGCCAAAATATACGTCAATGTGCATTATACTTGTAATTATTTCGTTTAAAGCCATTATACTGCTTATTGATAGTAACTTAACACCTAAAATGGTGTAAATAGCTAAATGAACTTCATAATCATGAAATTAATATCCAAAATTGATATTCGGCGAAAAGTAGCGAAACAAATCGAGATAAAATGTAGCCTATGTGTTAATTCGGGTTATAAACTATCTCTATACCTAGTTTCAGCGATATCCGTTCAGCCGTTTTTGCATGATCGAGTAACAAACATCCAGACATCCAAACATCCAAACATCCAAACTTTCACATTTATAATATTAGTAGGATATATCGCACCTTTAGAACGGAACTGACCGAACTAAAAAAAACGTCAAAATGAGTTGTATACACAGATCGACTCTAAACGACCTATTGTATCGCGTTTTTAGAAAGACACTGGCTTATTTACGCTTGAATAGTCCGAACGCAATATATTGGTCTCTTTCTGACGCGAGGAATATCCCCCGCGCGATAGGACGTCAACGCCCCATTTTGAGTTAAAACAGTAACTATCGACGTAGCACGTCCATCTATCGCCAAAAAAGTGACTGATTCGTGATTACGCCGATATCACTCCGAAATTTAAGGTAAGAATTACGTCTGAGTTTAGTAATAGAAGTGACCCATTTGATTTTAAGTCTGTTCTCTTCCAAACTGTCTGATATTTTCATGACTTATTATGACTTACGACAATTCGTTAATAAATATTACTCGCTAGTTAGTGACCCAATAATTGTTAAGCCACTTTTACAATAAACATTACTTAATATTTTGTGTACGATTAAGGAATAAGTCTGTTCCGTATTTCGGCAAGAACAATTTATTCTGACCTATTATTTTATATGTCGTTTATGTTCTACTTCTAATACAAACTTTATATGTAAATTCCTTATTTTAGGTCAATAATAGAACCTAATGAAAAGAAGGACTATGATGAATAATGACCAATAGAAAAAAAACAGGTAAATGTTTCTATTTTTGAAGTTTATATTTACGCATTATCTCAAGAAAATAAATCAAAACCTGATAAGATAATGCTGACTTCGGCCGGATGAGCCGCGGGTATGAGCGGCAGGCGTTAGCGGAGGTGAGAGGTCAGGTGCGGGGTTTACGCATGCAAGCACGGACGAAACGAAGTTTTATTTATAGTTACTAATATACCTACTTAAGTACTTACTACTTGATTTTAATAAAGATTAAATTAACATTGATTTGTTTTGTTACTAAACCTGTTGTTATTTTTTGAGGTGTGCAATAAAGAGTATTTGCATTGTATTTGTATTGTATTGGTTTTCACAAAGCTTTGGGCTGCTTTTGTTGGTCTTGAGCTTTGGTTTTTGTATGTACTTACAGGTGACAAATAATTTAAACATTTGGCCGAATTCATCAGTCTTCGAAACTTCGTCGAATCAGGCAGGTAAGTGAACTTGTTTTTCTATTGTTTTGTATTGGAAAATATTTCAATCAACAGTTTATACTTTTTCAAGCTTGCTCCAAAGTTCCTAACGTACGCACTGTATAATACAATGGTTACTTTTACATTACCTTAACGTTTTATTAACTTTTTTGCAGATGGCAACGATATGGTTACGCATGGGAAGTCTGGTATCTAACGTAATACCTAGGTTAGACGTAATACCTAGAGCTAGCTCTAGGCTCGTGGAAACGTGACCCAATGGAGTACCTGACAGGATGGTAGTTCGCTACGATGGTAGTTCGATCTTGAAATTGTAATAGTTTTACATTTCAGTGCATTCAACTCCAACATATTACAAGCACTCCACTGTGATGTGATACATACTCAATAACCCTCTGAAGTGATTCATAATCACAATCTTTAATTGGCAACATTAATTTAAGGGCATCAGCAAACAGGAGTGATTGCGCCCCTGTTATGTCACGGCTTAGATCATATACCACACTAAGAAGCTGTGTTGGTCCCATAATACTCCCCTGACTCACTCCTGGGCATGTGAAATAACAACTGGACTGGTAGCCAAACCACTGCTCGTACTGTCTACGATCCCAAAAATAGTTGGCAAAGAAGGACGCAAGTTTCAAAGTGAAACCGAGACTAAAGAAGTTTTGCAGCAGCACGTCATTGTCCACCAGGTCAAACGCTTTCTTATATTCGAAGTAAATAGCATCGACATGGCGGTGTGAATCCATGTATTTCTGAACGTAATCGGAGAACCATTATGTCAAATAATTTTTGTGGTTAATGGCAGTAGACCGGGTGCTATGAAACCCATGCTGGGTGACATGCAAATTATTACCTATTTGCTTATTGAGGCAGGAAATCAAAAACCTTCAAAAAGTTTGACGTAAACTGATAGAATTGCCTGTGCGTCACTTTAACTGTCAAATTCAACTCTTTAGGAATCGGTGTGTCTCATGTCATGAGACTCATGAGTCGTGACCCTTCACATTTATTCCGCCTGGTATATTTCTTATTTCAATAATAGGTTAAAAATGTACAACAGCTGTTCCTCCGATACTGTTAAACAATCTGGTTCCGGTATCAGATTTTGATAATGTATATCAGTAGGTCAATCACGTAACGCATTGTACGCGCGTCTGACAGTAAAATCACAATCTAACTGTCATTTTTCCATATAAAATTGACATTTAAACCTTACAGACGCGCGTAAGAAAAGTTACGTGATCGACCCACTGATATCAGAATGTTATTCATATTCATAGAACACATTATTTTACATGTCCGGTAGGATATAAAATAGGGTAGGTACATACCTACCCACCCTACTTTATATCCTGTACAGCTACACACACGGTAGACTGTGTTTGTGTCCTGGGTGATTATCAATACATAGGGTATATTATGCTACAATTTATTGCTTTTGCTAGGTATTGAAGTTACCAATTTAATTTAAGAAGATGTGTTTTTGGTTCTAATTTAATATATATGCCACTTTTAGTTACTTAACATGTTTTTATGTCCTACATAAAGTATAGGGATGATAATCTCAAACTCATCTTATACAATAGGATTATAATAAAGTGTATTTTTGATCGCAGCCTATTATTTACGTGTTTTAGTATAGTATTTTTAAAACAAATTGTATGTTATAGCAATATGTTGCTGTTATGACCAATCTATTAAATAACTTGCGAAAAATTCGTAGTTTTCTTTATGGAACCTGCTGTATTGAACTGACCTAATTTTAAAACAGGTAACTTTATAACATAATGAAAATGACTCGAACTTCAATAGGGCAAACAATTTGGTTAATTGGGTAGTATAAAAGAGACCTAATTCATAATAAGTCAAATGATAAGTAAAAAATTTCAGTCAAGAAATGACCTTATAGTGACCAGTTTAACAAAACATTCTTTTTTAACCAAATCAAAACAAAATATTGGTAATTTTTGACTTGGACTAATAAGTCAAATAACTAAGCATTCGTTTACAAGTTTAATTTGTCGATTATCGTATTTAATTCGGGTGATATTTACGTATGATAATAACACTACTTCAAATCTTTAATTGCGTTTTCCCAAATAGTTGTGTTTTTGAGTTAGGCCGGTTCCATTCTAAAGGTGCGATATAAGTAGTATATACGAATCTAGCTACAACAATTGGAGTGAATTTGCTAGCGATATATCGTCAAACAATAACAGATTACTCCTGCTTCACGTCAACATCAGATCGCTAACAAAAAACCACGCCCTTTTAGACTACAACATCAAAATGTGTCCTGCCGTCGTTCACCTGATTGTCGTAACAGAAGCCAACGTGAACGACAAGAAAAAGCTCCTGTTCCACATTGACAACTATAACATGAACTCCAAATTGCGAGAAGAGAAAAGAGGCGGTGGCATAATAGTGTATTCCCATAAAAGTGTTACGTTCCTAGAAAATAAAAACACCACATACTCACTTGAGTGTCTGATGTGTGGCGAACTGTCCTTGCCGTGTGGTTATAAAACAGATGTGTGTGCCATATACCGTCCACGTAGGTGCATTTGTTGGTGAGTTGTCCTGTTAATTATCAAAATACCCAATAAATCACAACCTCATTTTATGTGGGGATATGAACTTAGATATTAGCGTTTCCAGCCGAGTGGCGAGTTCCTATACCAGAATATATTAGCAGAAAAGGGCCTACAATGTTGCATCACGCAGCACACTAGGATTGTGACCACCGAAAAGGGTACATCCAAATCGTGCATCGATCACATTTACTTCAGAGATGTAAACATAACTATAAACAATAGCCGAGGTCCCTCGCAGCCACATTATGTCAGCACCGCTGTGGTGCGTGATGCAATTGCGAACTACTTTATCACTGGTTTTTCACTAGTTGGCCAAACGGTGAAACTAAAAACAACATACAATAAAATAGATAATGTTATGGTCCAACAGGAGCTCGCTAAGATTGACTGGGAACCGGCACTGCAATAAAGTGACCCAAATACCATATATAACTTCATATATAAGGTTTTAGATCATTTAGTCTCATAAAGAATTGTACAATTCACTTACATGAGATAAACACATAATTAAAATTAAAAACAAAAAAATGTTATGAGCGCACTAAACTACATTGTATTACTTAAGTAAAAAAAAAAAAAAAAAAGATTACTTGTACAAATTATCGAGTGCCGCATATATAATAAATTTGAAGACACTTATGACACATGTACTGCGCAGGCAACAACTGTCAATAGCATAAAGAACAAAAAATGTACCTGGATAACTAATAAACTTGTAGAAATGTCACATGTAAAAAATAATTTGCTACAAATACACCTTAATGAACCAAATGATAAGAATAATGAGCTATTGTATAAAAAATATAGGAACAAGACAAACAAAATTATGAATAAAGCTAGGAATAATTTTACCAAAAGAGAGATATGTCAAAATTTTAAAAGCCCAAAGTAACTATGGCAAATTGTCAATAATTTAACTGGTAGAATAATAAGAGCGGTCGATGATGTCCTGCTGAAGTCATTCAAAATGCAAGTAAGTGCCCTGTGCAATAAGTTTTCCAAAGACTTCGAAAATAATGTGTTAAAAATACTGAACTCATGTAGTGTACCGTTGCTTGACGAAAGCACCTGTCAAAACACCCCGACACTTACACTAAAAATAAATAAAATAAAAAGTGAGACAATGTCTAGAATAATTAGCAACTTAAATGAAAAAAGCGGCCAAGTGCGAGTCGGACTCGCACATGAAGGGTTCCGTTAAATAAATTGCAGTTTACGATTTATGACGTATTAAAAAAAACTACTTACTAGATCTCGTTCAAACCAATTCTCGGTGGAAGTTTGCATGGTAATGTACATCATATATTTTTTTGAGTTTTATCATTCTCTTATTGTAGAAGTTACAGGGGGGGGGGGGGCTCACATTTTACCACTTTGGAAGTGTCTCTCGCGCAAACTATTCAGTTTAGAAAAAAATGATGTTAAAAAGCTTAATATCATTTTTGAAGACCTATTCATTGATACCCCCCCACACGTATGGGTTTGATGAAAAAAAAAATTAAAGTTTCAGTTTTGTGTGGGGACCCCTAAAACTTAATCTTTTTTTTCGATTTTTGTGTAAAAATCTTAATGCGGTTCACAAAATACATCTACATACCAAGTTTCAACAGTATAGCTCTTATGGTTTCGGAAAAAAATGGCTGTGACATACGGACGGACAGACAGACAGACAGACGGACGGACATGACGAATCTATAAGGGTTCCTTTTTTTGCCATTTGGCTACGGAACCCTAAAAAAGAGTGCAGGTTATGACAGAATATGAGCTAGAGATATAAAACTTATGAATAAAAATATATCACCTGTACTTACCCACCTTATAAACCAGTGTATTGAGAATTCCATCTATCCAGACAAACTAAAAATAGGACTAATCAGGCCAATACATAAAAAAGGTAGTCTTACTGACACGAACAACTATAGGCCAATCACAATACTACCCGTGATAGATAAATTAATTGAAAATTTTCTAGGTAAATCAATCAATGACTTTCTGTCGGGCAACGGTATAATACATGAGAAGCAGTATGGATTCCAAAAAGGAAAAAATACCACCCAACTCCTAGCTCAATTCACAGATGAAGTAAACAAACACATAAATGACAGGAAACACGTTTTGACGGTTATGATTGACTTCAGCAAGGCATTTGACATCATGAAAAGTTGTATAATAAATTACAGCGAAATGGTATACAGGGGCCCACCCTGAATTTGATAAAGAGCTATCACAAAAATAGATACAGCTCGGTTAGCATCGCCGGAGAGCAAAGTGAGCGACACCAGTCTCTACATGGCAGCACAAGGCTCTATAATCGGACCAACCGAATACCTAACCTATGCCAATGATATGTGCAACATATTTAGGGAGGCATCTGTGTACCAGTTCGCTGATGACATGTCTAAAAACGGCTGATTCTAATATTAATGAGGCTGAATGTAGTATGCAGCGCGAGTTCGATGCATTATGCAGATGGTCGCACGATGCCGGGCTATCCATTAACTACCAAAAAACTAAGATAATTCATATCCACTCACCTTATCTCAAAACAAGTACAGTTCCCAAAATTATAGCACACGAACACTCATGCCTACATGACTTGAACTCGCGTTGCAACTGCAACTGTAAACCTCTAGACGTAGTTAATCAGCATACCTACCTTGGTCTTATAATTGATAGCAAGTTTAACTGGGGCCCTCATATAGATAACGTATGCAAGAGACTAAGAGCCATTCTAAGCAACTTAAGCATACTTAAACATAAAATGCCTTATAATACACTTCGCCTTTTGTATTTGGCCATGGCTGACTCGATAATAAATTATGGAATATCTTGTTATGGAAGAACCTATAAAACTTACCTACAGCGAATATACAATATACAAATAAGAATGTTGAAAACCATTGTACCGCTTAAATCAAATACCACTTTAAAAATAATTATGATAAATTATTCCAGCACTGTAAAGTATTAAATGTATTTGATAAAGCCAAAATGGCCGTTATAATATAATATAGCCATATCCTGGATAAACTAATTAGGTATAAAAGACCCGCTACATTTCGTGTACTAGAAAAAAGTAAGAACTTCACTGTACCAAAAAGCACTAACATAATATATTGACAAAGAGTATGGTCCAGTCACTTACCGCATATCCTAAATAGTTTAACCAGCGAGGTTATAGAGAATAAACCACAGAAGATCAAATGTACCCTGAAGAAGATCATGTGTAATAAGTAAAATAATAGAAAATAAACAAATAAATATTGTTATGCGAACACTTATATAGATAAAACTTAGAAATTTGATAGATAATAGCTAAGCTTAGCAAATAATCTTAAAAAATTGAGATTGCGCTAAGTAATTGGTAGACATGTTTTTGTAACAATTAAATTACTGAAATAAACACGTTTAATTTTTTAATTTTTTTTTACTATGAATATAGGGTACAAGGCGACTATATACATACTTCTATAGATAAATAAATACTTAGAATTATCATATTCAAATCTATTGAAAATGCTTTGCTTCATGAAAAGTTCTAAAGTACCTACCGGTGACAAAGGGTTAAAATAAAAGCCTAAGTCTTAAATGTCAGTGGCGGCGATATCGCTGTGAAACGACGCGGAACCTAACGACCGGTCGTTATAACGCGCCCTCAGCGATATTACCGCTCGGCTAGTTCTGACGTCTGTGCGATGACAGTTATGGCGCGTACACTGATGTGCTGTTTCCAATAATTCCGTTCCCAGGAACGACGCTGCCAATATTGCCGGGAAATTGACTTCCCAATTAAAAAACAACAAAAATAGATAAGAAACATCCCGACAGACAAGACTTTTGAATGAAAAAAACCAGCACTCAAATCGGTTATTCCGTTTGGGAGGACAGACAGATACACAGACACACATGTAAAACATATAACACCCCTAGTATGTATCAGTGGTTAAAAAGTACACATGCACAACATATCATCATCATCATCATATCAGCCGAAAGACGTCCACTGCTGGACAAAGGCCCCCCCCCCAAAGAGTTCCAAAGTGACCGGTCCTGCGCCACCCGCATCCAGCGGACTCCCGCAACCTTTACCTGGTCATCAGTCCACCTTGTGGGAAGTCTACCAACGCCACGCCTTCCGGTACGGGGTCGCCACTCGAAAACCTTTCCGCCCCAACGGCCATCAGTTCTACGTGCAATGTGCCCCGCCCACTGCCACTTAAGTTTAGCGATTCGGAGGGCTATATCGGTTACCTTGGTTCTGCTGCGGATAGCCTCATTTCAGATGCGATCACGCAGAGAAACTCCCAACATATCCCTCTCCATTGCCCTTTGGGTGACTCTGAGCCTTCTTATGAGGCCCAATGCCCATTGTAAGCGACCACGTTTCAGTGCCATATGTCATCACTGGCAACACACACTGGCCAAAGACTCTCGTCTTGAGACACTGCGGAATATTGGACGAAAAGATGTGCCGTAGCTTCCCGAACGCTGCCCAGCCGAGTCGGATTCGACGATTGATCTCTTTCTCGAAGTTGGACCTACCTAAGTGGACAGTCTGTCCTAGGTTTACACAATCGTCTACAACTTCGAGCGTAAAGTGTCCGATTGTAATGGGAGTTGGTACTACATGGACATTTGACATGATCTTCGTTTTATCCATGTTCATTCCAACCAACCAACTCACTCGGAAGCTTTACTAAGGTCATCGAGCATCGTACTTAAGTCCTCCATGGTCTCAGTCAAGACTACTATATCGTCAGCAAACCGAAGGTGAGTGATGTACTCGCCGTTGATGTTGATGCCTAGCCTTCTCCAGTCCAGAGTCTTGAAAACATCCTCCAGCGCAGCGGTGAACAGTTTTGGAGATATAACATCTTCTTGCCTGACTCCCCGCTGCAGCGGAATAGGTTTCGAGCTCTGGTCCTGGAGTCGGACTGACATAGTGGCGTTCTCGTACAAACACTTCAGAACTTCGATATAGCGGTAGTCAACTTGGCACCGCTGGAGAGACTGCAATACAGCCCAGGTTTCGACGGAATCGAAGGCTTTCTCGTAGTCTACGAACATACACAAAAGTACATTACACTATATTACCTTATGATTTATCTTTGAATACCAACGCTGCGCAGGATTTTACAATTTGTGTTCGTTAAAAAAATCCTGCTTGGCGCTATTGAGATTTTTCTTGGAATAATGACCTCTGGCCGATAGCGTTTCATTTTTGTGCAAGTTTTATAGAAGTTTTTGTGATGGGAAGTATCAGTGATAATTATTTTTGGACCCCTGTGAACAACCCTCACTTGCTTTCGGATTTAAAAAATGGTATCCTAAATTGCTAATGTTTTTCAAAACCGTATTTTTCCTGGAGTAATACACATTTTAGTGAAATAAAAGAAATCCTAGTCAAGTCCCTAGAACCACTATATATAGCGGTACATTCCCGTAGGTGAAGAACCTGAAAATTGCACAGGCCCGGCCAGGAAGCTTGTTGTCGCAGGAACCACTTCCGTTCTAACTATCCGATGCCCGCCTCTGTATACGAAATGAGCTGGACAATATAGGGTTGTGAAAACAATGGGATTTTTTTTATGTTCAACAAAATCTTAATATTTCTTTAGCAAAAATGTATTTTATCTATAGACTCTTAATTGAATACAAGCTCTAATACATCATTTATAATAAAATTATCTACGTCAAAGTTTATGTGTCAATAAAAATAAGAGAAAAAAATTACAATCCATGTTTCTTAGAGATATTTAAGGTAGGTAGTAGATATTAGCATAATTATGATGAAATCTGATAGGTACCCTCAGAAATGTATAAGGTCAGAGCGTCAAAAACAAAATAAACAGAAATGTAAATGTCACTAAAACAAAATGACTGAATAACGTGAGGCCATTTTGAGAACGCTACGAATATCGATTATATCAGCTTTAAGGGGACGTAGGTTCGTGGTCTTCTCTCCCTCTCACTGAGCATAAGCGTGAGCGAGATGAAGTGCGTGTTTGGAAGCGCGGATATCATGTTTTTTTTATTTTATTTCTTTGTGCGTTTATATAAATAAAAAAGTAATAGCTGATTTCCCTCAAACATGACATTGCCGATTTTTAAAACTAACTGTTATATGTATGTTTAGCTGTTGTGCATAATTTGTTACGATTTTTTAAGTGTATTTTAGACCTATGTTCGTGATTTTTTTCTATCGAGCGAAAGTCAAAAACTCAGGCTTCGAATAGCTGATTTCTCTCGAAAAAGGGCCTCAAGATTGCTAATTAAATTTAGGGGCTTTAGGGCAGCCGTATTATAATCCAAACAAGAGCTAAGATTTTTTAAAAATCCGTTTTCGGAGCTCACGTCGCCTTAAGTAGTAAAATTTTATAAAAAATAAATTACTTACAATATAAATATTTGAGAAAGAAAAAAGTTCCATACGACTTGACGAATTGTGTTGTCATCATACCTTAATACATATGTATGTGCGTTTCCTAAAATCACGTTGTATGTACTTATACCGCCATATAGGACCCATAACACAAACTTTATTGACCTCTATGGTGCTAGTTCCATTTTAGTAAGATTGTCCTCTACTATATTTTATTAATATTAGAGATCTTTCTCCTTTTAAACTGTAAATTATACAAAAGGCAAAAAATAAATAAGTAGTTTTTAAAAAAAAAAAAAACGTTTTGCAGCCCTAGTCCAAACGAGCCGAGCAGTCGTTCCCGAATACGAAGCTAAAACATCCCACGTTATATTTTGCCACGGCTTACTCTTTCGGATACTCGCCCATTTAGATGTGTTTGCATTTTCCAAAGAACATGCATTCAAACGTTTAGTTAAGTAGTAGTAGCTCGTTAATGAATCGTTAACTGCAAGCCTTTTGTGCCTAATTGCCTTTTAGTCTAATGAACGAAATCTTCTCTTTTAGTTTAGAACTAAGGTAATAATTTAAATTGTTCGGATCTTGAGTAGGTACCTATTGGACGTGCTTGTGGATTAAGAAGCTAATTGGTAATTATTTAAAAGGAACAATTTATGAGTGCGATTTGTGATTCGGTTTTCAAATGCAAGTGTCTAATACAGAATTCGTTTTTAAAATAGCCTGTTTGAAACATTCCTATGTTTTACACATAATTCTTCAGTGGTGTTTTTATTTTGTATAGGTCGTGTCTGTCTTGATTTTTCTTGGGTTTCTGTCACAGTTGTGACTGTGAGGGCTGTCAGAATACGAACCTGATTTGTCGATCCACTAGGATACCGTGTGAGAACTCGTACAACCAAACTAGTGGGTCGGTGAGCTGTAGAACTCTCAAACCTGTCGTTTTTAGGGTTCCGTACTCAAAGAGTAATACGGGACCCTATTACTAAGACTCCGCTGTCCATCTGTCTATTTGTCTGTCTGTCTGTCCGTCTTTCACCAGGCTGTATATCATGAACCGTGATAGTTAGACAGTTGAAATTTTCACATATGATTTATTTCTGTTGCCGCTACAACGACAAATACTAAAAAACAGAATAAATAAATATGTTTTTTTTCTTTTACAATCTTACACAAATCGACCTATGCCCAAACTAAGCAAAGCTAAGTAGGGTACTAGACGACGATTAACATACTTATATAGATAAATAAATACTTAAATACATAGAAAACATCCATGACTTACGAACAAATATTTGTGCTCATCACACAAATAAATGTCCTTACCGGAATTCGAACCCGGGACCTCCGGCTTCGTAGTCAGGGTCACTACCAACTAGGCTACAGGAGGCTCCTATACAACAAACCTATTTTTTTTGCCGTTTTTATAGATACCTACGGAACCCTTCGTGCGCGAGTCCGACTCGCACTTGGCCGGTTTTGTAATTCCCCATTTACAGTGTAGTTATTTTTTTATTGCAACATTGATACTGCCATTTTTATTCTATACTCTATTATGATCAATTCGGCTATGTCAGACAGGTAACGTCAACTGCCGGTTCATTCGCTCGTTCAAAAATACTTATGCTAATTTACTGTTATCTCCAGTCTTCACCAGCTCACTTGTACAAAGTTTCCTGAAGATTAAAGCGAAAAATCCCCGCTCCACGTCCACGTGACGCATCCGTGCTAAGTCCTGACCTACTGTATTCTAAATGAGCTACTTCCCGCCACTTTTCTGGCACGTCACGGGAACTCGCGTCGTCACGGACCGAGCACGAATTTACGACGACTTGTGGGCGGTCTTGGAATCTTTAATTTGAAAGTGGACATTGGGAGTTTTTCGAGTAAAATGTTTAGGTAGGTATGTAGGAAGAAGGTAAGACAAAAACAAAATCTAGTTGAAGGCTTCAGGAAACTGTTCACGGTTTGTGATGTTTAGCCATAACCTGGATAAACTAATTAGGTATAAAAGACCCGCTACATTTCGTGTACTAGAAAAAAGTAAGAACTTCACTGTACCAAAAAGTACTAACATATATGGACAAAGAGTATGGTCCAGTCACTTACCGCATATCCTAAATAGTTTACCCAGTGAGGTTATAGGTATTATAGAGAATAAACCACAGAAGATCAAATGTACCCTTAAGAAGATCATGTGTGATAAGTAAAATAATAGAAAATAAATAAATAAATATTGTTATGCGAACACTTATATTATATAAATAAGTTAAGTTATATAGATTAAACTTAGAAATGTGATAGATAATAGCTAAGCTTAGCAAATAATCTCAAAAAATTGAGATTGCGCTAAGCAATTAGTAGACATACTTGTAACAATTAAATTAATGCAATAAACAGTTACAATTTTTTTTTTTTATGGGTAATCGGATAGTTTTCGAAAGCACTAAGACTAACAACTTGGTAAAGTAATCGTGGTATTCAATTATGATTATGCGCGTACCTAAGCGCGCGCGCTTTGAGTGGTTAGCCTGGTGATTAAATATTGCATTTTGGACATCGTCATGGGTTAAAACCATATTTCACAGGGTACTAAATGGTTTTTCAAAAATTTACGGGATACAGTGTAGTATAAATGTAGTATTGATATCGGTGAGGATCTGCTACGAGTATCACCCATGAATTTTAAATGTATCACAAACTGTAGACTTTTCAATTTACGTCTCCGTGACTTTCTCCTTAAGGGGTGTTATTATAACATAGAAGAAATATGACTAAATTAAGTAGAATAAAAATAAAATATAATAAAAACTATGTACTAAATGAACCTAATTATTATCGTAAATAATTCAATGTAATTGAATAATTATTTATTTTTGTGACAAATTCAAACACAATTAATGTATTGTTATTGAATAAATGAACTATGAACTATTAGCTCACTATCACTAATGTTTTAAGCTACTGTATAGTTTTTAAGCTGGTGATTATCCTATATAAATAAATAAAATAAATTAACCACTTAATTTAGTACGAAGCGTTCATAGTCTAACGGCGCCTGCGAATCGGAAACGATAACGCAGGTTAAGCAAAGATTGCAGCGGTCTTCGGATGGGTGACCGCCTGTTTGAGTGGTTACTATAAATGAGCGCTTCCGTGCTTTGGAAAGCACGCTAAGCAGTTGATCCCGGCTGATGTCTATGACAGTAGTCGCTCAGCCGAGTTAGAGGCCTTCGGGCGGCTTAAGAACCTCTAACAGTCGAGTTGCCCACTCACTTGACAAAGGGGGGTCAACTATCACTTGCGTCCGCAGGTGCTACCTACCACAACCATGCACTTGTCTCCAAAATAAAGAGTGACGAACTCAAAGGCCAAAATAATGTATGCCATACGATTAAATAAAGTAGGTATGAAGAATAAAGATCCCTGCAAAAGAAATAGAAATTGTGAAAAGCTTCAACGCCCTTGTGCTGGATTAAATTTCCTCACATTTATGAGAGGAGGCTTATGAGCCATTATAGACCTGCAGGTCATTCACGTAACGTATTGTACGCGCGTCAGGTAGATCTAAATGTCCGTTTTTATATGGAAAAATTACAGTTAAATTGTCCTAACGCGCGTTCGAAACGCTAGGTGATTACCCCTCTGGACTGTCAAGAACTTTCACAATCAACGGCCGAATTCAAGATTCGAAATGTGATTTCGAAGAGATGTTTTCTTATGTCAATTAAGACAAATGGGACCAAGTCCCTATTATTGTGTAAAGTCTATATGACGGCTGCGTCATTACTAAGTTTAATCACTGTTAAATCTCTCAAAAAAATGTTAAAAAACCAAGCATAAATTGCCAAAACATAAACTTTAATCACACCTGTTTTAGCTAAAATTCGGAGTAAAATTGTTTCTCACTTCAACATTTGTGTTTGCGAGAAAGAAACACAAATGTATTGTCTGAGGTTTCTTAAGTTACTTGAATAAGAGGTTTATTATGTAATTTAACACACTTCTCACACGCCTCATACCTAAGCATCTATCACCCCACTAAACTCGGCTAAGTGCAATCCCCGAGATTTCTTTCGGCGTATGATTAATGGTCGTATCAATAGATCGCTAGTGGATAATCCGGGCCGTCCTGAGTGATGTATTGCTTGAGGTTGTGTGGTTAATCTGAAATTGACCGGAGGAGTGGCTTGGCCATTTTGGACCTTATTTACTACCATTAATTTACAGGCTCAATTTCGGTGTATGTATTTTTACTAGTGCACTTCTCCTCTTTTAAAGGAATTTAGGTTCCCAGTTGTAAATAGATAGATCTAATAGGGTTTTAACTCATTTTAGTCTGTTGGGTGCATTATGAATCTTACGTTACATTCTCCTGCTGTGGGGGCAAATTGACAACCCAGTAGCGTTGGAAGGCATTCGGCTGTTCGTCCCCGAGCAGTATACGGCGCTATTCAATAGACCCGTGTTGAGGCAGGGTGCCGACGTGTTAGCTGATACGCTGGCAAACCCCACTCACTAAAATAAGTGCACTATGTAATATGTATTGTTAGTAGTTAGTAACGTGCCTAGATTAGTGTGTAAGTTTTGTGACACTCATTTAACTTATTAAGTCCATTGTAGACGCTTTGGTGGCCTTTACTGTAAGCCTACAAATGTAATGTTCAAGAAATGAATAAATTAACATTCCTATAGTTTTGGATGAAAACTTTCATTCATAGAATAGCTGAAATAACGTACATAAGTTCCCTCTTGTATTTCCAAAAAGCATAGGCAGAGCAGCACATTCAATAATAGCACCACTGCTTTGTAGTGTTGCTATATTATTGCATGCTATGAAGTATGTGGTGTTGTGTTCCTGGTGGTAAGTAAGGTCGCGAGAGCTCCCTAGGATGCGCTGTGTTGGGAGTGAGGGACATGCATGTATCTATCTGCCAACACAGCGAATCCTCAAGTGAATAAAGGGTTGTCACCTGACAATAACTCACCTAAGTCCTACTTACTCGGGGAATATTACCGGGACATTAAATAAGTAAGATTGATTACAAGGTATAATTTATTTTAATTAATCATGCAAATATACTTAGTTTAGCTTAATATTCTAGCTTTAGGTTTCTATATTTAAGTTTAGGTTTTTATATTTTATGTTAAGATTCTAGGTTTAACATTTTAGGTTTAAGATTCTAGGTTTAAGGTTTTAGGTTAAAGATTCTAGTTTTAGGTTTAAGATTATATATTTAAGATTCTAGGATTAAAACTGAATTTAATTACTTAAGCTTATAATAACCCTAAGGTCCTATGTTAAAGTAGGGCAGGGCAAATGGGTCCGAAGCCTAGATTTTGGGTCAGACGAAATACAGGAGAGTTGGGCAATCTTCCCATTATACCCAACGTCCCTCGGCGGTGCGTAAGCGTGACGCGGGCTTGGTACGCAGAGATGCCGGAGATCTGTAAGAGTAGCAGCGGCAGCAGCGTTCAGGTAGGGCCTTAGGGGGAAGTCGAAGCGCCCGCACTTAGTAGTGGGGAGGTCGTCGGGGACTCTGCCCGGTCCATGACCTATACTGTAGGCCCGCAGGGTGTTCCTGGAACGCGTCCAATAATATTTATTAGGCGGGTACTCATAGTTTAGCCTGGACTGTCATCATCACGCGCTCGCACTAGGGATGGGTATTTACAATAAAGCAATCGTTGTGTGTGATGGGCAGTCCAGGTAGGTACATGAGAAGCGTAAGGCGGTGAGACGAGAATCAAATGCCAAGCTTATAAAAATAATAATTTTACGGCAGTGATTAAAATGCGCAAGCAAATCCGAAGGCAGCACTAGTATGGCTCGTAGCGACATTAGATTCTTTCGTCATTACATTAAACTAGCGGTACAATGATAAGCATGATTATAATGCGTTGTACTTCGCTAAACCTTTCCTTATAATTAGCGTTACAATGTAGGTACTTATGACTTAAATATGTACAGGTATCGTAAACAATAATTTAATCTTTTTAATTATAAGCAAAGATTGATGCTGCTTGAATCAGGCAAAATCAATCTGCGAAGAACCATGCATGAGAAGGAAAGTGAATTTAACACTATTTTAAAAGAAAAGCCTATATTAATATTAATATAAGTACTACTGTTACACTACTGGTAGAAAAGAAACTAGTTATAACTACTATTTACCTTAATGGGAATTCAAGTGATATTGTAAGGTGAACTATCTTTTTTTTTTGCCTGGGAGACATCTAACGGTATCTTTTAATTTCTAGGAACTAAGAAGAAAGACTACGTTTACTAAGGCTACAGATACTTAATTCATATTGATTTATGCAACACTTACCCGATTTTCGGGACACAAACACTGATTTTATAAACTTAAATGTAAAAAATATGATTACGTCCGCTCGGCAGCGGGCGCCTCAAGGGCAAGATTCCTCAACGGAGCGACACGGGCTGTGCGTCAAAACGCCATCGGCTCAATGACGCGGCGGCCCAGTGGCGATCGGCGAGGAACCGCGGGACGCGAAACCAGTTATCAGCGCAGAGAAAGCCAGCTATGCAATGCAACCAAGTACGCAAATTAGGGCAACAAACAACTCACCGCACCTCAGTCCAAGGTTCACGATTTATAAACGTGACAGGGTCGGCACCGCGCTTGTGATTCTTCTGGAGTCACAAGTGTCCGTAGGCTACGGTAACTGCTTAACATCAGGCAGACCGTAAGCTTGTTTGCCACCGTCGTAGTATTTTTTTTTCAGTGCCTCTTCTGGCAATTAGATTTTCAAAGCTTGTTGGTTTTAGCTTTAATTATTTGTAATTTGAATATTTGTATGGAGCTTTGGTCTCAAATAAAGCTTACATTAAAAGATGGAGAAAATGAGATTTTGTATTATTGTGATATTCTTCCCAGGGTCTGTATCCTTATGAAATTTCATCTATATTGTACCAGCGGTTTAAGCGAGAGTCACTTTCACATTTAATATAATGTTTGTAACTATCAGTCGCGGAGCGCCCATACAAGCCAATTCCGACCGGGTTGCCTAAAATTTCTTGCTACTTATTACTAAACTCATAAATCATTAAAAACAGCCATTTATTGTGCTCCGGGTTGTCCAGTGAAAATTCTCACGCTTTGCCACTGGTAACTATAGTATGGATACATAGCATATCAGTATGGGTATGATGATAGGTATTTTTATGAAACACGATGAAAAACATTTAATCCGTGACCCAACTACTAGTAAACGAATCCCATTGTGATTTCAATCGCAACAAACAACTGCCAAACATCAAACTTGGGAACAATGCTCAAAATATTCGGGACAAGCGCAGCAGCTGTCGCTAGCTATGACAAATTGCCATGTCGCCCAAATTGTAAACTGTCCATGTTTATGTTACCACTTGATGTTAGTGTTTTGACTATGATCAGTCCACTGAATTATTGCGAATGCGTTGCTTTTTGATTGATAATTACTTTTGTGGAACATTTTAGTAATCTGAATGATTCGCCATTATACGCCTATCAATGTCTAGGTTATTCTAGCGCTAGAAATGTAAACATTAACTAACTATGTTTGCGAAAACGACAGTAGGCCTATCCTCTTTCATATGCAAATTGGCGGTGTCAGTCAATATGACACTAGCGACCAAAATAACTTGGTCTCCCCTGCCTCTCTTCTAAGCTCTGTTAAGGGTAAGTTTCGGCGCACTTTATACAACCGTTAATCGGACTTTCCATAATTTTAAAGCATTGCACCATTTATTTGTGTGATGAGCACCGAATATTTTTTCCTGAGTCATGGATGTTTTCGATGTATTTAAGTATAAAGTTTATTTATCTATATAAGTACAAAATACATAGCGTCGTCTAGTATCCAAAGTACAAGCTATGCTTAGTTTGGGACTAGTTCTATTTGTGTATGATTGTCCACAAATATTTATTTATTTACTGTCGTAGTATTACACTCACTATATTTTATTCCCGCGAATCATTTTAGTTGTAATATAAGGTACAATAGGTACCTCTACCTACTGTAATATGTTTTCATTTTTCGTAAAATTATTGTTATTGTCAGTTTGACTATTTTGCGGCCATTAAATAATGACTTAATTTGAAATGAAATAGTTTTTAGTTAAGCATTTTTTTCCTAAAACACGTTTTTACGAAAAGCGACAGGAAAAATTAACCCGTAGGGTGAATTTCCACAAAAGATGTGCTTTCACATATTAATTGAGACCTCCAATGTTTGACAGTTTGGCGGCATAAAGCAGATCTCTGGTAATTCACCCTTAAGCTAGACTTGTTAGGAAAGGGGTTATACAGGCTGAATTTGGGGTCAAAATGGCTGGACAGTCTAGTGTTCGTCTAGGTAATTTATCCAAAGCCTGGCTTTTGATCGGTGGCTGAACGATGTGTGACATCGTCATCGGTACCAAGTGTTAATCCTCTTACAACGCTATTACACTGTATCAATTTATGTTTTAGTATACCTACTGATATTGCAATAGGCAACATTGGAAGTTTTCCTCCAGCTGATCGTATCATCATCATAATCATCGTCCTGGCCCATTTTGACCACGGCGACTGGTAATAAAAGAAAAATTGGTCAGCTGGAGCTTCTTTCGTGAGCTCTGAGGTGACTAATGTAGCCTTTCTTTGCAGAGAATGTGCTACCATATGGTACCCCTCCGACGAACTTGGAGTGCATCATGTAGTTAATACTAGTAACATGACTACTAACTAGTAAACTAAATGACGTCATTAGGAAAATCCTGGTTTACGGATTTAAAAACAGTGAAATACTTCTTCAATCTTTCCTGATTACGGATTGAAGCAGACTTTTTGTTAATTTGTTCCCAGTCAAGGGTGATTCCGAATCTCGCAAATTAATTTACCAAAAATATCAAGTGAAAAGGGTAAAATATTTAATCGAGTAAACGTCAGGTTTAGCAAAGGGTTAAGGATAAAAATGGACGACAGCAAAAACTCGCTCAATTCCAAAAATACTAGAACGTGAGAGTAGAAGTAAAAGAAGTATTTTCATTATTTTATCAGTAAATACAGTTGTGTCAACAATTTCGAATCAAAGGAAATTTTCAGCAACTAAAGGTAAAAATATTTGCTTAATTAATTTTCTTCTTTCCAAGAATAAAAAGAAGCAAGCAATGTACTAATAAACATTTTACTAATCTATACCAATATTATAAATTTAATATTGAGTACAAGATTGACATTATAAAAGTGCCACAGTCGTTAATAATTGAAAGGATTCTAACGATCCCAAACACGATGGGTTTTGTATTGTCACCCGATACACAACTGTCCTAAAATGTCAGCTCGATGAAATGTCGGGCAGATGCTCTAACTTGCTAGATTTGACCCAAACAAAGCTTGTATACGTATACATACATGTAAAAACTACTAAAACCTACAATATAATCCTCTATAACGAGCCACACTATAATCCCCAATATTCTACGAAGTCGCATATGTATGAACCGATGGCAGCCATTTTGAAGCATAGGTAGTATTTACTAGAGCACGGGGATCGCGCTCTGAGTGCCACTGAACTTTTGATGATATCGGGCCTTTACACCTGACTGTGTTTTGTCGTCATTGTTTCTGCTTTTCTTGGTTTGCTATTTTAGAAGTAGAACTCGAAAAACCTTTTTAAAAAACAATACGTTCTTTTTCGTTGGGAAGTAGTGGTAAAAAAAACGAAAAGCTGAATTGACCAAAAAATTAAATATAACTATTGAACCCGTTCACGTTCACAACATTTCACGAGAATCGGATGAGAAATGCGACCGGCCAGGTCTATTTCACCAAATCGACAATTGTCACCTGACACTGACAATTCGCCATACATTGCTTGTTAAGGTGGTCGCTAGGTTACTTGTGGAAACAGCAATGTACGGAGAATTGTCGTTGTCAGGTGACAATTGTCAAGTTGGTCAAATAGGGGCCTGTAGGGGAGAACAGCCTGACAGACGCTGGAAATACGAAATAATTTTCGCCCATGCTGAAACAGACAAATTCGTTCGCTTCGCTCGCTCGTTCTATTGGTTTTTTATCGATTACTGAAACATGAACGACATGTGAACGGAAACATAAAATAAATAGGTATACATAGATTGCTTATTACGTAACGAAAAGTCACAAAGAATCCGCAGAAAGCGCTATGTTCAGAGCAAGGTCGTTTTAAAAGCTAGAGACAGGTCTATAAAATTGAAATGTAACACTTGTAATAGATAGATAATTTATTGATAAAACATAATGTACATCAGTATTAACTATAGACTAGGAGCTTAATATTAGAGGCAAATAACACGTGTCTGAACTAGGATACCCTGTGTTTCAGGCAAAAATACCAGGCAAAATGTCAGGTAATGACCATGATTCAAGCAAATAAAGTACAACGATCTTGAATATACACTCGCGTTCAAAAAATTCAGGTCACCCTAAATTAAATAACCGCAGTAGGTTTTTTTTTATATTTAACACTTTTTTTATTTACTTAATATACTATTATTTATAATACCCAACTGTATTGCTTAGACTAAGCCTTATATGATGTATATGCCTGTTGTTGTTCCAAAATAAACTTATTCTTATTAGCAATTTCCGGGATCCACTCCTAAAAGGGTGATTCTACGAGCGTTCCAACCGCCGTCAGTCCGCTGCTCGCATTATTGTCAAAGTTCTTGCAGATTTGAATCCCCTTTCCCAATAAATTGGTAGTAGTCCTGGACTTGTTTCAAATACCTGAAGATGCCATGCCAGTTTGCCGGTACATTGACAATAATGCGAGCAGGGGACTGACGGCGGTTGGAACGCTCGTAGAATCACCCAAAAATATCAATGTCCAAATAGGACGATTTCTGCGATATCTCGCTCCGTTAACGTTGTTTTTCATGGGTCTTTATGAGTCTGATTTAAATCTGGTAACGTTATTTTTTTACTGTTATTTTTGTAGTATTGGTGTAGAATAAATAAAGATCACGACAAGAATTAAAAAAAACTGTACGACCTTGCACTATTTTAGGTAATATGACGGTATTTTACCGACCCGTATTCTTTGTCCGCGAGTGTACAATGATAGACAGATAGATGACCTGGTCGATCACGTTACGCATTGTACGCGCGTCAGGTAGATCTAAACGTCACTTTTTAGGGATCTGCGCCTCGAAAGGAAAAAGCGGAACCCTTGTAGGACCACTTTGTTGTCCGTCCGTCCGTCCGTCCGTACGTTTGTCCGTCCATCCGTCCGTCTATCAAGATCCTTTTTCTCAGAAATGCGTTAATGTATCGAGCTGAAATTGATATCAAATACTCAAGTCTACTGTGCCTTAAAACTGTGAAAAAATCAAATTTCTAAACCAACGCAATCAAAAGATACAGCCGTTTATGCAAATTTTGGAAATTCTTAAGGGAATCAAAACCTACAGGGTACTTCCCGTGAACTCAGAATCTTGAAATTTTGTACGAAGCAACGTCTTATTGCACATCAGATAAAGGAAAAATTGCGAAAACCGTAAAATTTTAATTAAGACATCACTGAAAATTTAATGTCCAGTATAAACTGACGACACGCACAAAGTATGTGAATACATACTTTGTGAGTGTCAGTTTATAGTGGACCTGTTTCTATTGTACGGGATGGTCCGGAACCCTCGGTGCGCAAGTCTGACTAACACTTGACCGGTTTTTTATATGGAAAAATTACAGTTAAGTTGTCCCAACGCGCGTTAGGAACGTTACGTGATTACCCCTTTGGTAGGTATAGGTCGCGGGAGACCGGTCACTCTTTTTGGGAGGCCTATGACCAGCAGTGAACGTCTTTCAGCTGATAATTATGATGTTGTTGATGATACAATGATGATCATGAAAAACATGTAAAAAATGATGTCATGTCTCAGAATGCTGAAGAATCGTGCCTTCTAAACGACAATCTACTTTCAAGATTTCCCTCGTTATTGTTTCAGCTCTCCCCATCGCGCACTGAGAATTTGAGCACTGCTCTACCATCAGTTCCAGAACAATTTAAGACGATAGGGTTACGGATAACATGAGACTTTTTGTAGCTAAACCGGGTTACACTTTTAAGAAGCACAGTGAATGGCGTATTGAACTGCGGAATGTTTCTATTGCGATGCATGTGTATGGCCTTCTTTACTTTTAAGTCAGCGGCACGGCGCAGTCAATGTGTTCGTGAACATTCACGAACACAATCACTTTTGTTCGTATGTACTGCAGTTTGAAAATATGTGCACGTACTATCAAACCAACTGAATCATGACCCACCATGGAACCTTGTCACAATTAACTGACGTATTAACGTCATATGATCGTGCGTATGTTCCTTAACTGTAACAAGGTTCTATGGTGGGTCATGATTCAGTTGGTTCGATAGTACACACACGTGCTTTATGTTAACGGGCATAAGGTTGCTCAGACATTTTTCAGCTTCGGGAACATACGTTATTATTATAATTAAACAAAGTTACGAGTAAAACTAAAGTCTATTCTATTTTACAAGCTTTATATTAACTTGCACTGTTCGTATGTATGTATCTATGTAAGTTGTCCGTCAAAATTTGCAATACATTTTTCAGTCAATTCCCGTTATCCAATTGAGCTGATATTTTGCAAGCATATGTTGACTTGGAGTGGATCTGATGCTGGAGCTGGAAGGTGGCCATAGGAACTCCGCAATAAAACGACACAAGCCCATCGAGTTTGGGCTCGTTAGAATCGTCTCAATGAGTACTTGATGATGATATGCAGAAAAGTACAGTCGGCAATAAAAGCTTGTACCAAAAATGAAATTTTTGACAGAAACTTATTTGTTATTGTTTATTTTATTCGTTGCCTTCTTATTGTTTAAATCACTAATTAGGGGTTCTTGAAGATCTAGAACAGAGGTCTTTTCCCAGCAGCGGTGGGACATCCAATAAACATAAAAAAATCTTGTAAATATCATTGACTCCTGAGTCGGTAACTCCTCGATTTTCGGCGGCGTAGCATAAAATGCAAGTACATGTAGAAATTGTTTAAGTAAAATGTAAGCACATTATTATATTCACAATGTAATCTGAGATTAATCATCATATAGGTTAAGCTAGCTTTACTTTACATTGTAATTGTATATTATGAAATAAAAAAATCTAATCTAATCTAATCATCGTAATCATATGACGACTTTTATGCGATAAGGCGAAAGCGGGTTGCATCTATCCTAAGCCGCATCCGACGCAGCGACAACAGGATACTGAAGGTCATCGCTGATAGATCAGACGGTTCCATCCTGAGTACCTGGGTTAAAATTATTAATTAAGATGCCTACCTAGACATTCTCTTGACATTTTCACATATTATGTACCTAAATTATATTGTATGGAATGGAATGTTCTGAAATAAAGATATTTTTTTTTTTTTTTTTTATTTATATCAGCCGAAAGATGTACACTGCTGCACATAGGCCTCCCCCAAAGAGTGCCACCATGACCGGTCTTGCGCCACCCGCATCCATCGGACTCTCGCGACCTTTACCAGCTCTCTGGAATATGAGATTATTTATAATAATATACTTCACTAATAGTTCAGTCCAGGCAAAAAAGCTTTGATTTCGTATCGTAAATGAAAGAGAAGTATTCGACAATATGCTTCAATATGTGCTTATCTGTTATACATACCAAAAAATTTGGTTGTAGGTGAAGCTGCTTTTTTTGTTTATTATAAAATTGGTTATAATATCTTATTATAAAAATCAATACTTGCAACTAACCCGATAATACACAAAAGTCAATATTTGTTTCAGTTAATATGAAAAAAAGTATTTAAAACCAACCCTTACCAACCTATATTGTTTAATTGTTATCTTCAAGGAGGGTTGTTAAACCATTACCTACGCATAAACAATAAAACAAACAGAATACAGTATAGCGAACGCTCCGTGGTTCTCCAGGAACAGAAATATACATTGTAAATCCCACGTTAAGCGCATTTCCGTCATTTTATCTGGAACAAACTATACCTGAATATAGAAACTACATCGAAACTGAACCAAAGTAGCTTAATGAAAGCATATGAAACATCGTCCAATGCCCAAATCCAACCCAAATCTCTAGAAAAATAGGAACGTGGATATGATACAATCCTCGTTCGGATTTCAGGTCTTGTTTCTGTTTTAATTTCCTCGCTGTTTGGAAATTTTCAGCAGTAGGAAGTCTATTTATACCCAAGTGCGGCATCAGGGGGGTTATCTTTTTCGAGATTATGTATGTACAGTGGAGATCAATATATACATATGATCAATATATATATATATATATATATATAGATATGTTTACACTTTTGCACCTTCATCATCACCATCATATCAGCCGAAAGACGTCCACTGCTGGACATAGGCCTCCCCAAGGAGTGCCAAAGTGACCGGTCCTGCGCCACCCGCATCCAGCGGACTCCCGCAACCTTTACCAGGTCATCAGTCCACCTTATGAAGGGCCTACGCTCGCCGTGCCATCCGGTACGTGGTCGCCATTCGAGAACCTTTCCGCCCCAACGGCCATCAGTTCTACGTGCAATGTGCCCCTTAAGCACCTTATATAGTAATAAGGCGAAAAATGTAAACATCTCTGTGACGTCGTCTGTACCTACATGTTATACATCGTGTATTTTTAATATTAGGTACCTCAAATTGTAACCAGAGGTAGGTGTTAGGGCTATGAACCGATATTGCAAGAATTTTAATTTCAACTTTTTTTTTTCTTATAATATAATTCAGCACGCAATGTATCACTACATTGGCTTACTGATGTGACGTCACAACTGTCACAAGTAACCCGCTTCTTCCATGTGTCAAATGAGTGTAAGCATTACATTGCTGCACGATAAATTTTCAAAAATGAATTGCTCTTTGGTAGTTGACTAACTTACAATTTTCTTACAATATCGGTTCATAGTACTAAAAGCTACGTATGGTTAAAATTTGAGGTAATATTAAACATACAGGCTGTAAAACATATATACTTAAGATTGTTTGAGTTAGCCGAAAGGCTACAAAGTAGTCATTCGAAAAGCAACTCTACCACCCAAGATGGAAGGTTCCAATTCTAATGACAGCTTAATAAGAAGTGCATGGGGTGCGATAAATAATCTCAAATTTATGCAGATTTTTTAACACGCTCTGGCTCTGCTGCTTAAAAGGCTTGATGGAGTTTTACACAAGTCTTAGTCATATGCGAGTGACATATTGCAGTTATACCCCTTGTGCCCCACTGATTTTTTTTTTTTTTGGATTCGGAGATATTTTGATCAAAAGTTATGACCTCCAAGTAATGTATCTTGGCACCACGACATCATAGCACAGCAGTCAATGCGGATTTTGAGGTAACATCATGTAACGACTCATAATAGTTTTTGCATTTTTGTTTTCAAAAGATATTTTTGTGATTTTTTAATTTTCATTTAATTTTTTTTAGGGTCTTTAAATAAAAAAGTTACTGATAGCACTCCAGAAGAGTAAAAAAATACAACTAAACTTATTTTGAAAAAAAATAAATAAAAAAAAACCGTGTGGAAATAATTTGTGCACTCGTTCATAATAGAACCGTTTAATTTTTTGCTCCTATTACAGGCCACACACATCCTGTATATTTTTATATACGAAGTCAGATTTTTTGAAACCTCAATTAGGTAATTTAACTGCAAAGCTTTCACAAGCGATTTTATTTGGTTTCTTGCACTCAAATATAAATTAGCTCCTTTATATTGACAGCATTACATATATATTGTAATTTTTTGTTGTACCTACAAATTCATAACTTTACTGTTTTATGTAACTTGCAGTGTAAGTTCGTTCGTTCGTTTTAGTTAGTACAGTCAGCGTCGTATAGATAGTAGCAGCCAAAGTAGTAATAAAGACGTGTTGCGATATACATTTGGCTACCGTGGCTGCTACTAACTATCTGATGCTGACTGTAGCTAGGCGAACGAGTCGTGTTTTTCAGAGAGATAACGAATTTTCCTAGACATGAGACCTAGATTGATTGATTTCTCGGCCCCGTAAACCCCTATATTGCAAATCTAATCAAAATCGTTAGAGCCGTTTTCGAGGACGTGATTACAAATACAAATATTGCTCGTTTAATAGTAAAGGATCGCGTTTTCTTAAGATACTATTCATAGGTACCGTAATACCGTTAGCTATTCAAAAATTATGAACATAGTATTCCATTGTATCAAGTAATTTAATAAGGAAGGTGGTTATAAAAAAAAATTAAAATGCAATACCAAGAACACAAATCAAATGACGCTCATATTGTCACTGCGCATGCATCCTACAAAAGGAGGAAAAACTCCCATTCCGATTCTAATACAAAAACGAAGCTAACATGAGGTCTATGTGGTTTGACGTATTGATATAATATCGTTATGACATTTGTTGTCCGCGCTCGCTTGCTCGTACGCCAATCTTAAGCTTCTCACAGACTGGCGTGGCCTGCGGTGGGGGTGCGTCTCACGAAATATAACAACATAATATATAATTTCATATTAATAACGTTGACAAGATATAATGAACGTTAGCTATAATAACAAAATCAATAAAATTATAAGGAATGATGTCAGTTGCCATAATATTCATTTTATATAACGTTTTTTTACATAACACTCAAAGTTACTAATTTCAGTTGCTATAACATGCAAAATGCTATAACATAATATCTTTTAGTATAAGCATTATAAGATATAAGAGACATAAGATATAAATCAGAGCCCGCGGAATTAGGTTAAGGCAGCTAGAAAAAGGGGGGCTCGGGGGGCGTAGTAAAAAACAAATCAACGATTGTATTTTTGGTAGGTTTAGGTTATGGTTATCTTGTGTCCCTTAGAGCGGAAATAGGCACCCCGCGAAGCGGGGTGACGTCGACACGCTGGTGGTTAGGTTAGGTTGAGGTTAGTTTAAAATAATTACCATGCGTTTCTCAAAAAAAAAAAGTTCGGTTAGGTTAGTTTTAAGGTTACAAGGAGACAATTTACTTTAACTAAATGTTCAGGATTATTAAGTAAGGTGAGGTTGATTTTAAATTAGGAAGACCACACAACACATACAAAAATATTTAATTTTAACGAACATAACATTGTAAAGTATAACTTTATTAAGATGTAATACCAATTGATATAACGATTAAAGTGTATAATGTTCATAACTCCTAAGATTGAAAACATATTTTATACAATTTTATTAATATAACATCAAAAAAAATATACTCAATGTTTACTTTTCTTCAAACACAAATTTGAGGCTATCGCTCTAAGAAATTCACATTCAGTATATTCAGCGATTGCTATTAAAATTATTGTGTGCGTTTTATACGAGCATTATGCTTTTTGATGTTAGATTAATTGTATAATATATGTTTTCAATCTTAGGAGTTATGAACATTATACACTTTAATCGTTATATCAATTGGTATTATATCTTAATAAAGTTATACTTTACAAAAGTAGATATTTTGAAATTATATATTTCGTTCATTATATCCAGTGAATGTTATACTCAACAAGCTTATACAAAGTGAGCGTATATTATATGAATGTTATATGATGAGTTCTTATATCTCGTATTACTTACCCCTGCGGTGGCGGTCAAAAGTAAACTTGACAGTTATTGTCAAATTCACTATTGACCGCCACCGCAGGACGCGCCAGTGTGATTCAGGCGTCATGCGTCAAAACGAATGCGTTCAACGTCATACAATGTTTTAAACGAATACATAATAATATAGTGAAATGTTATTACTTATTTAAATTCTGAACTATTGTTGAACGAAATGAATAAAATAATAATCCTTCATTAACTAAATGTTATTCAATTCATCTACTCATCCATTTTTTTTCTTCTCATCCAACTCTCGTGACGAATGATTTTAATCTCTGGAACCAATTAAAAAAAACTGAATATAATTTTGGTACTAATGCTTCAGTTTATAGCGTAATATCTGTGGAATTGTGCATCGAGACAAACCAAGAATGGTTTAACGATGCCGTTGTATTATTTTAGAGCCTACATTGTATTTAACCTAAATAAACAATAAATAAAAACCGGCCAAGTGTGAGTTTCGCACGAAGAGTACCATTATCTACAAAAACTGCAAACGTCACGTTTGTTGTAGGTAAGGGAGCCCCCTTAAATATTTAGTTTATTCTGTTTTTTATATGTGTTGTAATAGCGGCAACAGAAATACATCATCTGTGAAAATTTCAACTGTCTAACTATCACTGTGCATAGTGTTCATGAGATACAGACGGACGAATAGCGGAATCTTAGTAATAGGGTCCCATTTTACCCTTAGGGTACGGAACCCTAAAAATTGCATCCTTAGTAGCATTAGTTATATTTACGCAATAAACGCAATACGGTATTGTGGTATACAGAGCAATACATATATTAATTATACGTCGGGTTAAATACACTCCAAATTGTCGCTGAAAAAAGTTACGTTAGAATCAAAGCACACAATGCATGAATCTCATCGATATGTGTGGCCACATATCAGTTCATATTTTTATTTGTGCATCCCACATATTGATTGTATCCAATGCTGTTTCCGATTTAGATCGACGGATATAGTTTAGAATCAGAAGTGGCTATACGAATGTATCATTTGATAGTGATTTATATTTGCAATGCTCATTTAGGCACATCGCGCCAATTAGGGGTGTATACACTAAATAAAATGATCAATAATGTTGCATTTTCTCGAAAAAGTATTAAAAATGTAGTCAAATGGAGAAAAAAACAACGCAGGAAGTTAAGAGTGCTCTTCAAAAAAGCGCTCGCTCAGAATTCGGTATTTTGACACGCGTAGTGCGTTTGTGTGTGTAAATACTACTACCACCCACACAAACGTACCTAACCCCCACATGCACAGCGAGATCGCACCAGCCGCGGGTGCCGTCCCTTTCTAGCTATATGTAAGTGCGATCGGGATAGAACTAACCGCGGAGCTTGCCGATGCAAATAGTTGTATAGCGCACCGTTGGAATTCACTCCGTGACCGATATTGATACTTGCACTAAAAAGTGGTAAGTATTACTTCGCTAACATGATGTTCTAGAACATCATGTTAGCGAAGTTAGATAACTTGAATAAAGTAAGTATTTGATTTTTGAGCACAAGTTTTCTATTTGTATTAAAATACTATGATATGACAAAGTATATTTAGTTTCGTTTTTTTAGTATAAAATAAACTAACGAGTTTTAAAGTTGTCAGTAATAAGAATAATAATTTGTTTTACGGATATTAATAGTTTGCATATTATCCGAGTCTTATTTATATATAGTAATGTAATGAAATTATACCAGTAGACCCACTACTAGGAAATTACTGGGTACTTACGTATTCATTTCTTGAAGAAATTTTTTTTTTGTTATGTACAGTAAAAAAAAACGGCCCTTTATAGAAATTGCTATGTCCGTTTCTTACGAAAGGAACTGAAAATTATAAATTATACAAACACAGCTTTTTATCTAGAATACAATTAATTAATGCGTGATTTTATTCAAAAGCCTAAAACCTCAGATGATAAAAAGGAATAGATATGAAACGGGGGCTTGGCGCGTGTCGGTGCGACATGGCCAAATGGGCATGTCACTGCCCACCGCATGTTAGTCGCAATTTGCCGTGAATCTGAAATGTTTTTCTACGTTTACTCAAAATGCCGAATTGTAGCGTGGTTACATGCAAAAATAGGAATGAAACTAAAACCTACATGAATGGTGGAGTCACGCACCACATGTGAGTATTAGTATTTTCACTTAAGTCAGTAAAAACTAATATTTTAATAAATAAACGCAACGCCGCATCATTTCTCGGGATCGAACTAACATATCGAATGAAAAAGCATACTTTTGTTCTATGCGTTGTACATTGAACGTTCAATACAGTAAACCACGGCGCAATGTATTAAACCACTATGGATATGGACGATGCTAGAATTTTTTAGTGGTACGGCCGCTGCTTGGCGTCGCAAACTAGAGCGGTGCCAAAGTGCAGTTACAATTTACGCGTAATCGATAAAATAGAAGGACGATATCATACTAGTTATTTTATTTCGACTACTTTCGCTGTTTTATTTTATTTAATTACTTGTTTTGGTTGGGTGCCTATCTTAAAGGTAACTAATAACATACTAATAAGATTAAAAGGCACAAAATGTTTACGGTACCTACTAATAAGATTTTCACTAAGTTGCAGTATGAACGGTAAATAGACATATTAAAATTGTATATACAAGTATATAATTTAGTTGCAAATGGCTTCAGAACAACTTAAAATGTGATATTATTACCAATAATTTATTTTAAATGAGTATTTTTTACTTTCATTTGAAATGTGATAATTGAAGAAGAAATCTCGGTTTCTTATTACAGTTTTCCAAAGAATTCGAGTAGGTACTAAAAAAATGGATAGATGCTACTGGCAGAGGTCCTAAATGGTTTCCTGTACAGAGAAGAGTTAATGTGTTCGTAACATTTTCAAGAAAAATGTTTCCAACCACTTAATAAGAGCCGTACACTTTTCGAATATTTGACACCTCGCTTGCTTGAAACCTTGGTGTAAAATGTATGGTAACACATCTTCGCACATCTTTGGTGGATACTCGCCCTTAGCCTTAAATCTCGTAATATGAGTAATGGACATATTATTTCGCGCCAAAATGCGAGTCGGATCGGCCTGGTACCTACAGGTCAAAAATATCGATGTGACCAGAGTTTTAAATGTATGTGAGCACGAACTTATAAAAAGCTGTTTATGTTACTCTGTAGGTATTCGTCAATATTTTTTACTTTTGCGATTTATGGTAAGTTAACAACCCGTGTTATTTAAACTTGTAGCTAAAAGTTTAAATACCACCACATAAACTTACCAAGTTGTTAAAGTTGTTACCCATCAAATATCATAACATAATATTAATTTTAATATCAATGTCGATAAAACATAATTTTAACGTTTGTCGCCCCCCTACTGTAGTGCGTTTAAGCCAATCACAGCCCTTGTTTGCATGTTGCCGTAGACTCACTGGCAACGCCCGAGTCTTTGTTTTTACACGGTTCAATGTGTGTGCCTGTGGGCGCTGCGGTGGGAGAAAACTGGGGACATCGGTTTTGGTTGAAATTAAGCAGTACGGCACTTCTCCCTTTTTTTATGTTCTGAGCCTAAAACCTATGTCACTTATTAGGATTCCGTACTCAAAGAGTAAAACGGGACCCTATTACTAAGACTCCGCTGTCCGTCTGTCTGCCTGAATGCCTGTCTGTCCTTCTGTCACCAGGCTGTATCTCATGAACCGTGATAGATAGAGATTTTCACAGATGATGTATTTCTGTTGTCGCTATTTATAACAAAAAATACTAAAAAACAGAATACATATTTTTATTTTAGTTTTTATTTGTTTCTTTTTCTTTTACAATCTTACACAAATCGACCTTGCCCCAAACTAAGCAAAGCTTGTACTATGGGTACTAGACGACGATAAACATACTTATATAGATAAATAAATACTTAAATACATAGAAAACATCCATGACTCAGGAACAAATATTTGTGGTCATCACACAAATAAATGCCCTTACCGGGATTCGAACCCGGGACCTCCAGCTTCGTAGGCAGAGTCACTACCAAACTACTAACTAGGCTACAGGGGGCTCCTATTCAACAAACGTGATTTTAGATACATATATTTTGCCGTTTTTAGATATAGATAATGGTACGGAACCCTTCGTGCGCGAGTCCGACTCGCACTTGGCCGGTTTTTTTAACATTTATTTCGAAATAAAGAGTGATACTCGGAAATGTCGAAGGGAAGGTCAATCGTCGAATCCGACTCGGCTGGGCAGCATTCGGGAAGCTACGGCACATCTTTTCGTCCAATATTCCGCAGTGTCTCAAGACGAGAGTCTTTGACCAGTGTGTGTTGCCAGTGATGACATATGGCACGGAAACGTGGTCGCTTACTATAGGCCTCATAAGAAGGCTCAAAGTCACTCAAAGGGCAATGGAGAGGGCTATGCTGGGAGTTTCTCTGCGCGATCGCATCACAAATGAGGCTATCCGCAGTCCGCAGCAGAACCAAGGTAACCGATATATCCCTCCGAATGCTAAACTTAAGTGGCAGTGGGCGGGGCACATTGCACGTAGAACCGATGGCCGCTGGGGCGGAAAGGTTCTCGAGTGGCGACCACGTACCGGAAGGCGCGGCGTGGGTAGGCCACCCACAAGGTGGACTGATGGCCTGGTAAAGGTCGCGGGAGTCCGCTGGATGCGGGTGGCGCAGGAACGGCCATTGTGGCACTCTTTGGGGGAGGCTTATGTCCAGCAGTGGACGTCTTTCGGCTGATATGATGATGATGATGATGATGACTCGGAAATGTAATAAAACCACGTAAAAATCTCCCTTTCCAGTGTAAACCCCCGGTGTGTGTTATTATTATATATAAACGAAATGTATAACTAAATGCAAGGTAGGATCGTGCTGTACTTAACAAACGCCATATAAGCTTGTTTTTTAAATTTTTTTTTATTCATTTTGTTATTTTCAATAACCCTGCATATTATGTCGCTGGTTCGTGGGTACTTGTACAGACAAATCACACAAACCCAAACAAGATAGGTCTATCTATTTTTGTTTAGGAGTTCCCATGACCACCTTCCATCATCAGATCCTGGAAATCATCCATCACCAAAGTGTTTACCAAGACAAAACAGATGAGCCCAAACTAGATGGGTTTATCTAGTTTAGTTTAGGAGTTCCATGACCACCTTATAGCTCCATCATCAGACTCTGGAAATCATCCAGCACCAAAGTCTTGCCGTGCCATGACCAAATAAATGAGCCCAAATTCGATGGCTTTATCTTGTGAGTTTAGGAGTTGCTATGGCCACCTTCCGACTCCATCATCAGACCAGCTCTATGATATTATGTCACCGAAGATACGCAATTGTACCTAATTTGAAGATTTCACCCAAACTCCCATACATACATACATACTAACAAGGTGGACTGATAGTAACAAGTAAATAAATTAAATCTATCAAGTATCACGATCACTCGTACAATAATAATTGACTATAGAACGCGTAGTTTAGACAAAAGGATCCAACCCACAAGACATCACCATTGAAATGTATGACTTTTGTTCTAGGTAGAAGGTTCAATTTTAAATGTTACGTATCCGGTGGGTTTGAGCCTTTTCGCTACACTACGTCATATATGGCAGCTATGCAATTCATAACTTGTCTCGATTAGCCTCACGAATGTATCCCCAGTATAGTTTGACCCCGAGGTTGGTAACAACTATGCCTAGTCGGAGATCAAAATAATATTATTTTATCTGAAGAGTGGCCGGTTAGCTTCGTGAATAGCCACAAATAAACACACTACACGTCTGTCTCGGAGGGCTATTCAGCCGGTACTGAGATAAATTCCCGCGCGACGGTAAATTTATACTAGTTTTGAATAATTATTTATAAATATAAATTTTGACAAAAGTTATATTTTTTGGACTGGATCTTGTTGGTACAAGCATGAACTTTAATGTTGTGTAAGATTCAATACAAAAATTATTCAACAATAATGAGAAAATCCTTGAGTTTTCAGTACGATTTTGTTGACAAATATGGTGTAATTGAGAACAGTTTACATATATATACGTGCAGAATAAGGAAAATTCGAGGCGGCTAGGCGCAATGGCAACATATTACGCTAGTGAAAATAGAAAAAAACAAGTAGGTTCTCATATAACATCATGGAGTATTAGGGGCTCAAACTTATGACTCTGCGCTCTCTTCAGAAAACTACTGTCGGTAATCGGGTATTTTCGGTTAAAGTATTCAGTTCTTCGTAAATTGGAGGCGGCTAGGACCAATATGAGGAGTTTACCTATGCAAATAAGTAATCAGGATCTAGAAAAAGCTCTCCGTTTCTTAGAATTACAACGTCAAAAATCCGTCATTCTCGCTTATTCCTGACCAAAAAACGAGCGCCCTCTTAAATAATCACAAAGTTATAAATATCCATAGTTTGATGGTATGTTCTGTCCCTTTTCCGCAAAACGCACCTTCATATGAAACGATTGTCATTTACTATGACGCTTGAGAATCGTGATGTCACGATCCCCTAGCGTTTTCTCTCTCAAGCAAGCAACGTTAAAACGGTTGTAGCTTCGTAATTTTTTGAGATATTTGAATGGGATTTTCGTCATCAGGCATAATTTTTTGCCTTCTTTCTTTTGAAGTAATAATATATTTTGAGTCAACACCCCTATTGTACGGGTTGAGCAAAGCTTCTAACAGTTCTAATGTTGTCCTCACCGGTTTCGGCCACAGCGACTGTGTATTCTGGCTTTTATTTGGTATTAACAATTATTATTACAAGAGTGTTGTTCTTCTACTCTCTGGTGCGCTCTCAAGTGGCTTATGTACTCTATCTTTCTCACAAAAGTGCAAGCGCACTTGGTGCAAGTTAACACTCCACCGACGTAGTGGTAATTGATGGCTGCTGGTGGGCGAGCCTTGAGGTCGTCTCGCTTTTTATCGAGCTCGTTGCGAAACTCAGTTTCAAAGTTGTTAACATGCTCATGGATGAGCCGTCGACGTAGGTTCTACACATTTGATGAAGCCCATCAAGAATCAATGTTACCCTTATAATTATTAGATGTGATTGCGTTTTGTTTTCCAATCATTATAGTAGTCGAGACTGTAGAGTTTTTCTGTAAAAGAAAACGGGGAAGAGGGTGTAATGCATTTTTATATGGAGTAGTGTAGTAAGTGTACAAAATGCGCACTAATTTGCAGCTACTTTATCTCCTCTTACTCTTTGATCAATGTCATGCTTTTTATTCATTATTTAACTTGACCTATTCGTTTGTTAGTGTGGGACATATCCTGCAAATGAATTTTGAGCCAGTTAACCTGAATCGATTGAGCTGAAATTTTGTATAAAGGTATATTTTGGATGACAATTCAATATTATGGAACCATCTAGCTGATCTGATGATGGAGACAGAAGGTGGCCATGGGAATTCAATACTTAACCAACGTAACCCCGTTGAGTTTGGGCTCGTTAGAATTGTCTCAATGAGTAGTTGATGACGGTATACAGAAAAGTACAGTCGGCAGTAAAAGCTTGTACCAACAAATATAATTTTTGACAGAAACTTTATTGATTGTAAAAAGCTTCCAGCTAGCTTTGATTGTTCGATTTTTCGCAGGTGCAGTGCTTCTGATCATAACTTTGATCTTTACTCGTTGATCATAGTGATGATTTTTATTCTTTATCGATTGAAAACGCTTCCAGCTAGCTCTTTCTTCTCAGGTGCAGTGCTGCTGATCAAAATATATAATGTAGTACGCAAAAACCTTTTCTAAGTAAACCACATTGATCTCAAGCGGTATCTGAAAAAAAGCAACTGAACTTAGTTTTAATTGAAAACTATAAAAAAACTATCGACAAATTCAACATGAAACGTTATTCGAACGCGTTCGAAACTTTTTGAATTTCGAATTAAACACGTCGATCGAGTTAGAAAAGCACGAAGTTGGTACGAAACAATCTGTGACTTCAAACTTCGAGACCAACTTGCACCCAACTTTGTACGAGTACATGTGGACTGAAGTTTCTGTGTCCCCGTTCAAGGCAAATATAAATTTTAAAGCAAATGTTCAAGAAGTGTTGGGTATTGAAGTTGAACGGGTGGTTTGTTAAGGGTGTCGGAGTTGCTGGGCGCTTGGTTTTCCTTTTTAAGTTCAATTTTTAACTCCTGACGCAAACTAGGGGGGGTATAAGTTTAGGGGCTCCTCTACACAATGACGTAGACATATCGTGGACAACTATGTGTTAGGGGAAGAAAAACATACTTCGATCGCATTCCAATGCATAACTGCGTCCCTGTCCCGCGCTATAATGACCCTTTGTGTGGAGGAACCTTGGCATGTGTATTTGTGTGGTTGAAATTTCCAAAGTTTTGTACGTAAAAGGTACATCTACGTCTATTATTATTATACGACATCTATTGTCTTTACGTGCGTTCGAAAGTACGTCTGAACTACTTATCCGAATTATCTCACCGATATGCAAAATGAACCTTCTGGACAAAGGCTATAATCTATCACGCAACTCCGCTTGCGTTCTTGGTGCAGAGCAAAGGCTAGTCACAAATTAACATTCTTACAGCCTTATTCATTACCTAAGAAACCTCTGTTGAGTTAAATATGTCTTGATCCTTTCACGCAAAGTCCTAAAACACTACTGGTACAAGTAGTGGTGTAGTGGTACTAGGCTCTGTGTGTTGTACAAGTTTTTTTTTGTTTTCGAAAAACTGAAACGACAAAAAAGACGATATATTACTATTCAACCTGCTCTAAAAATTTCACGAGAATCTGCTGAGAAATGCGACCTGTAGAGGACATCAGCCAGAAAGTGAAAATGGAGAACTTGGTTCGCTTCACTCGCTCCAACAATTAACGGCATTTTAGCTCAAATTGGTCTGATGATTGTTTTCGAATAAATCTATTAATATACGTAACATGGGCAGCAATGAATCCATCGAAAAACAATATTGAGCAATCGAATAAGCAAAACAAAACACGACGCAGAAGTTCCAACCCGACTTACTTCCGCGCGACGGCCTCCATTCAGTATGAAAAACGAACCGAACGCACAGAGCCATGTACCTACCAGATATGTACGAGTCTGCTATTTTGCTATTTACAACGTGTTTCACCTCGCCTCACCGCTCGCTTTTTGCCCGACTACGTAACGATATAGAAGTTGAAACTGCTACTGGTTTAATCTGGGACAACTCTTAAAAAGTCTTGACTAAGAAAAATAATTTTATAGTTCTATTTTGCCCGACTACGGCATGGGCGAAAGGAAGGGATATGATTTTAGCAGTCTTTTTGTATTTGGACGTTAATGGTACCGCTGGAGCGACATGGTCCAAGCGGATCTGCGCGAGCTCCAAAACTGCAATTGGCAGAGTTAGCGCAGAACCGAGAAAAATGGCGCACTCTCGTGTTTAAGATACTGAACCGATTTTTGATCAATGGTAAGAAGGTATCAATCGAATGCTCAGTGACTTTTTATATGAAAACAAACAGTTTTTTCAGTTAGTGTTCCGTAGTTGGGATTCAGTTGTTTGAACGTTTTATGCTTGTATATTCTAAGATTGAAGAATAGATTGGCTTTACTATTGTTGACGCTTAGAGGCCTTAAAGATCTCTGAGAATATTAGATACTAGATGAAAATGAAAATGAAATGAAAAATGAAAAAATATTTATTCGTTTTCTGAAGTACCTACTAATTTAACATGTTCTGGTGTCCCTTTTTAAGTAAAAGTAATACCTGTGCTAAGGGGCACCGCTCTTCCATATGCAGGTATCGATGCAAGTAGTTAATATATATTAATGATTACTTAATTAATTCTATAATATGTTCTAGGGGTAGTGTAGTTTATTTTTATTTTGACGACCAATAGAATAATATTTAACAGTGTAATAATTAACTTAACAGTGACCATGATTATTGTGAATGTCCTTAAATGATATTTGGACACTTAGAGATATCATACAATTATAACTTTCCTTTCAAACCTCATTAAATAATGTATTGTATTTTTATTTGTGTAAGTGACCCTGGTAAGCCGGGAGTCCGCTGGATGCGGGTGGCGTAGGATTGGCCATTGTGGCACTTTTTGGGTGAGGCCTATGTCCAGCAGTGGACGTCTTTCGTCTGATATGATGATGATGATTTTTATTTCACTAGTGTCTTTGTGAGCGTAGAACTTGCGAGACTGTTCGACTGTTTTTTTTGATGTAGGTAATCGAGGGTCTGCATTACTCTGGTCCACTTGAGGCGAGGTAAGAGTGACGTGAACATTCCTACGTGGATAGTACCATACTATTCTTTCAGCTGTTCCTAAGATAACGCAGAATGTGAGATGCTTTGTGCGAATGTGTTTTCTTTGACACGGGATTCCGTTACTGTTGCTTTAGGGTTGATTTTAATTTATTTTAGGGGCCCGTTGCAAACTTACTTTATCTCGCAGTTTGGTAGTTTTCTGAACCCTGTTTATTTTTTATTAAACCATAAATAATGAATGAAAAATCTTCGGTAGTATAACCGGCCCGAAAAATAAAAAAACACGCATTTTCTTTTCTATAGAATATTTATAGCCGCGTGTATTAAGCTACTCTCAGCTTAATTAAACAACTGGCTTCTAAGACAAATCAAATTCATACACCTCCTGTGACTTATATTTGTGTGTAGATATACATTTTGTGACAATTGTGTCCGTTTTGGCCACATTTATAATTATGTCAAAGTTGCAGGAAAAATTATTTTACAAACGTAGACATCATTAGATAGGTGCCACACGATGGGCAACGGTGCCGTGGTCGGCCGAAGAGGAGATGGCGGGATGGACTGGACGTATTTCAAAGGGACTGGCCAGAATTGGCTTTAAATAGGGATAGTTTGGAAATCTAGGGTAATCTAGCCTTCGCTCAGCAGTGGGACACAACATAGGCTAAGCAAAAAAAAAAACATTATTACTTTGTCTGTGAGGGCTTAACAAAACAGACTTATTTTTTAAATAGTTTTTTGTATTGGAATCTATTACATAGCCCGTCAGTTTTACTCTATTAAGGAATATTATGTTAATAAAATTGCCTAATGAACCTGGTACCATTGAATGTTAAGTATTTTAATTAGGTATGTTGTTTGGTGCCATTGACTGTGATTGTTTATTGTACATACAGTTTATGTCTGTATTTTTTGTAAATATTAATAATTTAAATGTAATTGCATGCATTGTTATGTGTTTAGAGCAAGTAAATATTTGATTATGATTATTGTTAATGTATATAATTTATATCAATGAATTAAGTTTACAAGTCATTAATAGAAATTATATAAAAGGTACTGTCATTTTCGGCCTTCATAAATATGATCACAATACAATACGATACAATACACCATAGTTACAAGTCAAATTTGAGAACAATAACCCACGTTTCCTTCTACCGACGCGGCTCTCCATTCGCCGTCGTAGGTCCCTTAGATTACTCTGTGCACTTTTTCCAATCCTGTTTGAGCCTTCTGCTCTACACTCTACACTCTACACTCCTCACCCAGGCTGTGAGCTGTGTTTTTTTTCTCTTCACGTATTCGTAACAGAAATTATTAGACTTTTTTCTTTGCACCTTTTATAAGTCTCTGTTTAGCTGGTAGAGAATGCCATTTGGCATTAAGCTCGCCATTTTTACTTTTTTTTGTATTTTGTGCAATAAAGTTTAAATAAATATATAAATACGGCACCTTAAACTTACTTCCCCAACTCAAACTTGACGCTGTTTTATAAATAAGAATAAATTTGATACCAGAGACTCCCGTCAGATGTTACTTGTAGTGACGGGTATATTTCCCTAGGTTGGTGTTTGCTGATCTTGTTTGTATTTTTCACCGAGAACTTTTACGAATAGGGATTGCTTGTGGAGTGATATCAGAATAGCTGTCAACTTATGCTAAGTAGGTACGTTACGGTGAAAGGCTTTGAAATATTATTATGGTTACACAAAGTTGATACATAAACTGACGACTGCATTACCAAAAGGTTTTAGGCAGACGTCAAACTTAACGACGCAAATTATTCGAATTGTCGAAACGTCGAATTAACACAACAAAGGGACACGTACGTTATGTATAATTGTAAATTGGTTATTTCTGTGTTGTTCTCATATCCCGCACCAGTAGAGACTGCATTATGGCATTAACTTAAGTTCACTTTTAGTATTTGTAACTTGTTACTGTACAATAAAGTTAATATGTATAAATTAATTGTAATATATTATTTACAGACATAAATGGCAGCTATACTATAATCACATCTGTTGCGCTCTTTGTTGCACTTACTTACCATGATTGGTGCGACAGAAAGCGCACAAGTTTATTGATGTCTCGTCCCCACATTTTCTAGGTGCGCGCGGCGAGTGATTGATAAAATAATGGTATCCCCTTATTTCATCGACAAACGTTTCACTGAATGAATTGTTTCGCTGAATTTTTATTTCATCGAATTTTTGTTACTCAGAAACCGTTAACTTTTTAGGTGCAGCTAAAAGGTCATTCCGTAGACACCTTTTTTTTTTTTTTTTTTGTTATATGGGGGAAATGCTTTACGCATACCACCCGGGTGCAGGGGGTGACCCGAGTGGTTATGTGGGACTACCGTATGAGCTAATGAGACCCACGGTGTACCCACTAAAAACCCCCCACTTGCCGCCTCGCCGCCTTTTGTGGCGAGGTTACGGGAACACATCCGCAACCCCGCCGGCGGCAGCCGCCCACAAGCGGCTCCATCGCGGATGCCCGGGGGCCCTCCACGTGAGGCACGCCAGATGTTTTGGCGCGCCTGCCTCCTCGATCTCCACCTGTTCAGTAGTGGACCCCCCTGAGTCCGCTACGAGGAGATAATGGGTGCGGGAAATCCAGCACCCGGTGGCGGATCAGGTCTGTGGTTCCGCCACCGACCACGTCTCGGCCGCAGAGAATAGGGAAAGCGGCGCACCGTAATACCGGCATTCCTCTTCCTCTGCGGTCCCACCAATGCCGTTTCAGCGGAACGGCCCCGCCAAGTTCGCAGGGGGTAGGGAGAGTGGCGTACCGTTATACCAACACGCCTCTCCCCCTGCGATCCCACCTCGGCCGCAGAAGATAGGGAGAACGGCGAACCGTAATACCGGCACTCCTCTTCTTCTGCGGTCCCTCCGTAACGCATCCTAAGCGGGCTTAGGCAAGCCCGCTAGGAGCGCCCTCCTCGGGCCAGCCAGCAGCCCAAACAGGCCGGCCCTGGGTGCCTCTTAGCTTCGCCGTGGGTGACCAGTCCACGGTTACTAAGCCCCCCCGCCCCGACAAGGCAGGCACCCTCGAGGGGGATTCTGTAGAATCCTAATCTAACCTTATGGTTCGCGAGATTGTTTATTTTCATTGTTTTTATAAAAAATTGCAAAAAACCGAATTGACTAAAAAGTTCTAATTGAACCTACTCTCACCATTTCACAAGAACTGGCTGTGTATTGAAACCTGTATAGAGACCAGCCGGACAGACATCGGAAACACGGAATCATTTTTGCTCAAAATGACATGGAGAATTTCGTTCGCTTCGCTCGCTCGTTTAATAAAATGTAAAGGCGTTTTTTTATAATCGTAGTAGTCTACTCTTTGTAGTTAAGAAAATAGGATAAACGTAAATGGAAAATCAAAAGTCCGAAGAGACGAGTCTTTTATTAATAAAATAAAATTTAAAAAAATAATACCCGACTCCGGACATGCGATCTGAAAAGTATTAAATAAGAAAACAATTTACTTCTGAAATCAAAACCTGACATTCAACTCTCTCATATTTGGATAAAGCCGTGGTCGCATGCATCAACATATATTCAGGCTCCAAAGGCATGCGACCACGGCTTCATCCAAATATGAGAGAGTTGAATGTCAGGTTTTGATTTCAGAAGTAAATTGTTTTCTTATTTAATACTTTTCAGATCGCATGTCCGGAGTCGGGTATTATTTTTTTAAATTTTATTTTATTTTATACTTTTTAGATGTGTTTCTGTAGTCGGGTATTAATTGAAATCCTATTTTATTAAAAAAAAATATTGGTGATATTATTATTATTAAATCTTTATTTCGGACTTGTATTGTATCCATATATTGTTAGTATTTTACTTAACCTAGGTATGTTAGTCTTATATACTAGTTACACATTATTTATAATCTATTTGCACACCAATTGTGCAACGGACTTAGTCTGCCCAACCCAGTGCGACAAGATAGGGCAGTTATACCTGTCTGCAATGACACTTAGAATGCTGTTGGTACTTGCCCTGAGTCGGCCCAGCATCGACACGATTTTTTTGCGTATGATCGCTTGAAAACCGTCCGTGCGGGCCTCGGCGAACATATGACATATGACTGATATGTGAGGGTAACAATGGGGTAATTTAAATAAATAATAAACTTAATTGACTATTTATTTCATATTTTTCCTTTTTTTAATCATGTTACAATCTTGATATGTATATATTATAAAACTGTTTGACTGAAACTGGTTGTTGATATTTATATTACAAAATTACTATCAAATGTATAGAGGACAATTAGGTATCTACTTATTACTGTTCCTTCTGAACCTCGCAGCGCACACAAGAACTCTATCAGCGACATCGATACGAATACATAATACTTATGTTCCAGAGTGTAACCGTCATACGATAAATAAATAACCTCGTTCGCTAATTCTCGTCAATGCTTCAGTCACTCACTGCTTTTTGTATTTGTGCAGGTTCTGATTTTGTTATATACTTGATGAGATGCGCTGATGGGGTTTTCAGTATTCAACCGGAACATGAATTGCCGCGATAAAGTAACACGATACGACTTCACTAACTGTACTTTTTCATCAAAACTGAGATCTTCCACACGAACATAAGGTCTTCCATTCGCCACTAATAGCGCATGTAGCATATCTCAGATCATCAGAGTAACGTACCAGTGTGCTGGTCCAAGGTTACGCACCATGGCCATTAGCTCAGAATATGCCCTGTGCCAGTATGAGGAAGTGCCTCGAATATTTCTCATGCATAGGTGTATGTTTTGGACTAAATCACTAACTTGGACGCCATCTTGCCGCAATCTTCCGCAAACGGAAACATTTTGTCTCGCTTTCAGAAGCTCTACCACTGAGAGAGCGTAAAATATATATTCTGTGCTCTGAAATCGTTTGTTACTTCCCATCACACGTGATTGAAAATAGTCTAATGGACAGGTCTAATTTCATTTAGCCCATTTTTCCCGGAAATAGTTGAACCCAGGCTAGCTCTTCAACCCTCCGCTCTATGAGAACACTGACTGGTGGTGCGGTTTTGCGCTGTATTTCACGGATCGGTAAGACGGTGTCATTATCATAAATGTTTTGACATATTACCTCCGCGAAGTTCGGTACTGGAATCTCATTTGGCATTAACAGAGTAAGTAGTGCTTATTATTCCGCCATGAAGTTCGTTCGAACTGGCTTCATTTAATTGGTTCCCTTCAATAAATGCTGCGCTGTCTTCTGTTAAATGTGACTTCACTATTGTGAGAGAAAATTGAATATCTCTACTCAACCCCACTGCCAGAACGAAATGTAGGTGTTTTGATAAGGTATGTAGGATTGGAAAAATCATAACCATTGCACGACCAGCGCTAGGTGCGACGCGGCCTTTTGGACCCCGAGAGTGAGAGTCAAATAAAGTAAAATTTTTGATATTGTGAAATTACTGCCACGGAAATATCATTGCAAGTAACAATGCAAGATGTGACATCGTGACAGCTCTTCCAGTCCTGCTTTAATACTAGTGTAATAGCCACCAAGTACAGTCGCTGTAGGATTCACTAAGCCTACTGCGGCGTCGCATCCAATATCCAGTGTATAACTTTTGGATTTTGGTAGCAATGGTAATATAATACAAGGCAACAACTCATCGATAACGAGATGGTCAGCTGTATATCTAGATTTTCGAGGCAAACCTTATGATATTTGTCACCAAACATCAACACACGGTCAATATCTGAAGGTTTCCAGCCCTATAGGGGATTTCAGGATGAATGTGCGATTTCGGATGTTGCTGGAAATGAAAATATCACTGCCTTGATAGAAAGAACCTGCAAGAATGAAGAGAATTGGAGATGAGTTCGATATTTCATGGTAATGAGTCTCAGTATTTACTTCTTCCTCAGCGATTTCGATGATATTCAAACAAAATGCCTGTCAAACAAAATGATTTGCAGAATTGCCGATAGATAGCGCTAGTTGTATTCTTACAGGCTGATATAAACTTTAATTGTCTTCCTATCGCTTGTTATACTTTAGTTTAATAATGTTTTAATATATTTGAACTCAAAATTTTCTCCTCTTTCATCTGATCCCCCACACGCTATGATAGCAAAATATTTTTTTCAAAGTCAGTCACTTATTTGTATGTGACAGCCATCATATTTCTCTTTTTCATACAAAAGGTAGCCTTCGTTACCCGGAGCATAATTTCGAATCGATTGACACCCCATTTATCAAAATCGGTTCAGTATTTAAAACGCTACAGTGGAACATACAAACATACAAACATAGACTGCTAAAAACATATCCCTTCCGTTCGGCTCTGCCGTCGTCGGGCAAAAAGAAACTGCCACACGCCACTGGTACCGCATTCGCTCCGAGTAACTGGACACTTAGAAAAAAGAATCGCAACCGACTGATATTCCTGTAGATCTTTTTAACTTGTTCATATGTGATTGGGACGGAGCTTTTTTTTTATTTTACCGAAACGGGAGATGCTTTCGGTTGCTTACGAATCTTATGCCGTTCCACTTTTAAATTTCCACCAGATTTTGTTAGGTAACCAAGAATGTACAGTTCTGCTGCGAATATTAAAGTGGTGAATAGAAGAATAGTACAAAATTCAAAATTCTTATATTTATTCTGCAAAAAATAGGCTTCAAGAGCTGTTTTACATGTCAGAGCTTACAAATACATTCTGTTAACGATAATGTCATTTAATATATATGTCACCGTTAGATTGTGAACACCGTCAGTTTATAATCTAACTCGCGATATAAACTGACGAAAAATTGTAAACTGTCAAAACCGTTCACAATTTAACGCATTATTTTTCGTTAGTTTATAAACTATCAATGTCGAATCGTCAAATTGTCAACTGAGATCAAATCGGCATACTATATGTTTGTAGCATGGCTGCCATTTTATCACTTATCGTTGTGGATAAGGCATCTGTCACTCTCGCACTCGCATACTTGTCAGAACGTGATGGATGTCTCATCCACAGCGATAAGTGATAAAATGGCAACCATGCTACGCCCCCTGGGCACACATTTCCCGAGAGATGTATATCTTATCCACAGAACAAGTAAATACTATAGAAACGGTAATGGGCGGGGAACGTATAGCCGATGTTATGAGTGAACACTCATAAAGCTGTCAAACCCAGTCAAAACGCTGATCAGTTGTCTGTTGACCGTGGTTGACGATTTTTGCCGTATTAAAAATAAAAACGTGCCGCGTTCTGCAATTTAGTCGTGCCGACAGGCAAGCCAGGACCCAAAGGTTCCTCTTGGAGCGATTTTCTATCACCGGTAAGTACTAAAATAACAGTTTTTTGAATAAATACGCAATCGATTATGAAATTCGCCATTGCTTTGCATTGCTTGCTAGCTAAAGCCGCAGATTAGGGACTACCGTAATGACGCAGCAATGTATCGCGTTATTCGCGTTTGACGTTTTAACGGGGTGATTGTCAGTATGACTAGAGTGGTACCATGCTTAGTGTATGTACTTAGTAGTTAGCTAGTTAGTTAAATGGACAAGTCTTTTCCATAACCCTATCCACTACGAAGATGCACGCTGAAGTCCATAAGTCTCCCAGTTACAGTGCGATGCTTCAAAAACGATTTTTTAAAGTTCCACTCCCCCAATTGGACACATCTTTCGCTAGAAGGTTTAGTAATTTCCTACACCCTTTCATCTATAACAAAGTTAAACGCAGACTTCCATTTAAAAACCTTACTGTGAACCAATCTAAAAGAAAACTCCACGAATGGCTGAGCACACTAACTTACGCAGAAACTGAGAGCCTACTTACCTCCTGAAAGGAATCACTCACAAACAAAAACACTAAACTCACTCCATTACACACACCCACACGCACAATATACACACAAATACACTATGCCCTACAATGAGCACTTATTTTAATTTTAATTTGCTAGTTGGTTTGTAATTTAATACTTGTATAATTATAATCTGGATAATCCGTATGTATAATTTAACTAGAATATCTTTATGTAAACCTGTCTTAGAATTTGTCAAGATAAATAAATAAATGTTTTATGTTTTTTTTTATGTTTTAATGGTGAATATGTATGTATAGGTATCAAGCATGTGAGGCGTCCAATTTATGAAAGCACATTTTCCGCTGCATATTCACCCTTCGTCACCTTTCCGACACCAATTGAAATATGCAGTATTGCGACATAGCCAGCATTGTGGAGATTCATTATACAACCCATACTCAAGTTTACTGTATTCAATTTTGGGGGTATCCTATCGCAATCACTAAACTTCATTTCCCATCTGTATCGTTTGGTTTTTTTTAATACTCATCGAGTAGAACCTGAACCCGTGAAACCGTGTGGTTAAGTTGGGAACCTACAGTTGGAAATCAATTTTTAGAGATTCAGACAGGTAACCTGCACATAAAAAATATTTCATTGCATAAAATTATATAAGAGGAGACGCCATTTATGCGGATTAAGAGACGAACCAAAAATAAGACCGTAGCCCTTAATTTTGCAATGTCCACAGAAGAGATGCGAACTTTAATCTCTCTATGACCATTCGGTTTGGTTATATTCGGTATGTTCGGTAGAATACATTTACTATACAAGTTTTCAGCACCAGCACACCGTACAGAGGCCGGGCCGTTCCCGAGCCGACGGTAACATACAACCCGACTAAATGAAGTGAACACATATTTCCCGACTTATTTATTGGCATTCCGTATCCGATGCGATTTTGACGAGTATGACCGTTTTCTATGATGTGTGGGGAGCTCAGTGACTGGGCCGAACTCTGTACGGTAAACAGTGAAACATTCATTAGATATAAGTGGCAAGTTAAAATCAACATTTAAATATTAATAACAGTACAAGTTAAGGATGACTCACGCTAGAACGGCCCGGGCCGTTTTCTAAGAAAAACGACGGCGTTTTTGCGTGGCTTGGCCATATGCAAGCCCGGCCGAGCCATGACCGGGTCGTGCCGACACCGAGCCGCTTCCGAGCCTCGACCATGGCTCGGCTGGGCTTGGGTTTGGCTCAGCCGCGCAAAAACGCCGTCGTTTTTCTTAGAAAACGGCCCGGGCCGGACACGGCCCGTTCTAGCGTGAGTCATCCTTTATTGTTTTTCTTTATCTTTGTAACTTCGTTTGTGTAAGCTGTGCAATAATAGTAGATTGCGTCTCAAGGGAGCAAAATAATTTATAAATTTACGACGAGGGCGGTATATTGATACCTGAGTGAAACGAAGATCCTGCAATAGAATCCTGAGCGTAGCGAGGGATTCGCAAGTAGAATCTTGAGCGTTATAAAGGACTCAAGTGTTTATGCCGAAGACGGAATTAATTTTGCCACCGAGTGATACATACTGCTTCTCACATCTTCTATTAGGGAAATTTAAATCCCTCATTTGCAGTTCAGAGATGAAAAGAACAATTTTGATCCCTAATTTTAAATTGGCAGGTGTGAAAAGAGTATTTGCAGTGTACATAAAGCTAAACATCAAGTACAAAACCGCTTTTACACGCCGCAGCTGATTATGTTTTTACACCAACCGCTCCGGCAATTCGGTATTGAACGTAATCTTGGTCCCTCGAGCGTCTTATCGCGTCAAGTGATCGTACTTTGGGAAACAATGCCACTGATACCGCGCTTCCGCAGTCTTGTTTAGTGGTACACAAGGCAGGGGTGGGTTAACATAGTGTTAATCTGACGGGTAATTTATGGGCGGATGAATCTATTGGTGATTTGTTGAGGAATGAAATGTGAACAATAAACGGATATGATTATTATTCATAATAAATTTGAAGGACAAAATGGGTTGGGTGTGTCTGTCATCGATTAGTCGATGTTATATTATAGATGTCACAAACGTAAATATCTAAGTACAGTCAGCAGCAGAAGTTGCTAAGCGGTCCTAGTGATCAAAATGATCTACACACGAACTCTAATGTCAAGGGAATAAGGATCTGTGTACCTCATTTTGAGCGTGTTATTTTGCTTAGCTACTTCTGATGCTAACTGTACCTAATAGTTTACCGTGAATCGATTTTGTGTGAAGTATTTTAACAAAAATAGCCTTGCTGGACATTTATGAGTTATGACTAATAACTTAAATATTAACATTTAATAATGGCGAGTGGAAAGCATTGGATCTAAGTAGGCCGGTTTTTTCACCAGTGCTAACCTGCGTTATGAGGGATGTGTCAAATATCCAACAATAACATAAAAATATTCCATGTAAAAAATAGGCCAAGTTTCGAAACTCTTCCACAGTAAAAAGTGGTGAGATATTTTGTAGAGCCAAGTCAGGCATTCTTATTAATCTTTATTTGCTTCAAGAAAAGGATGGTATGGCCGTGCCTCATTGTTTTGCTCGACTTAGCGGGGGCACTGCCGTGCCCCCAGATGTTAGGTTTCAATCTTACACAGATTAAACTAGCCCCATATTAAACGCAATGCGGCTGGTCTAACATAACGCCCACTAACGGGCACTAGATGGCGATATATGTAATAGGTATAAATACCTACCTATAAATACTTTCATACATAGAAAACACCCAAGACTCAGATACAAAAAAATCATGCTGTCTACACAAATATCTGCTCCTACTGGGATTAGAAGCCAGCACCGTCAGCTTCGTAGACATGGTCATTACCTACTTACTGAAAAAAAAACCCACTAGGCTAAACGGGTCGTCAAAACATGTGATGGGCCTGGATAAGTATACGGAATGGACCTCGCAAAACGGACACCGCAGCAAAGGCAGACAATAATTTACTTTAAAAACAAAGTTTAAACAGACTTCAATTCTGTACTTCGCCAAGCCACATGGTACATGAAAATTTCCACATTTCCTTTTCAATTCACCACATGAACTGCTTTCCGAGAGCAAACGCGTTGATTATTACAGAAAAAACCCAAGTCGCTATCTGTGGGCTGATAATATTTGAGGAGTTTCGTCGATTCCTCAAGGATCTGAGAATTAACACTTCATTAGTTCAACGGAATCATGTCAGAATCTTTGAAGTACAACTTTAAGGAGTTCCATAAGTCGTCTGTGGTCTTCATCTTCAGTTCCACTTCACCAAAATTGCGATTTCCGAGGGTAATACACGAGTTATAATAGAAAATACCGAAAAGGCTACACGCGTAAAAAGTTTGAGGATTGCCCTCAATTTCCCTTGGATCCCACAATCAGATCCTGACTTGGTGACAATGGGACTACCTTAGGAGTATACTCTTTCGATTAAAGAAAATATTTTGGAATTCGGTCCACAATTGACGGAAATATCGGCGAACAAAAAAAAAACCTTTTAAAAAAGTCTGTGGGATGATTTGGACGCGTTCTGCTTGGGTTAGCGGAAGCATGCCGGCCGAGTGGAGGAAAAGCCGGAAGGCCTTTGCCCAGCCGTAGGACACCTAAATAGGCTAAGAAAAAAAAAATAACATGAACATATTTAGCACTGAACCGTTTACCTTTAACACAGTTAACGGAGAATCTAACGAAATATATTCTTCACTTTTGACAAACTAATGCAATAAACCGGCGAAAAGCCCGTACTTAAATCGAACGAAATGGCTCGTTCACGTTATTAAAGTCTTTGGACAGGAAACTCGCCTTATCTAAGTACCTAGGCCCTAAAATGCGAAGAGAATTTAGTTTTTAAAGATTTCATTCATAGAGCTGGCGTTTCACCGTAAGCTCACCTCAACGCTCACCCACAATTATACCTTGACACCGCGATGCGTAGTAATTAAGCGTAGGTAGAGGTCTAGTTTCGTAACGCGTGACCGGCGGGGTGAGCCGCATTAACGCGTAGCGAATAACAGCCCAGGTGCTTGTGTTTTATCGAGGTACTTGCATTACAAGCAAGTGAAACTCTCTTTTGAACCCAATTTATTGGAAAATGACTTCCGTTTATATTAAAAGTCACAAGGCAGCTGCAGTGGAAAATTGAGACAGGTGAATAGTCATGCAAATTGTACGGCAATTCTAGCAATTAGACTAGGTGAGAAGGAAGGTTTATCTTACATAGATTACCTTCATGTTAATCAATTCCGTTTCATTTCAGTTTCTTGAAAAAAGGTACAGTCAGGGGTCATAATATATGTACACGCCTTTATGACATTGACAATAGAATCGTGTACAGATAGTTATTTTTGTACGTATATATTGAACCATATTGAACCCTGACTGTACATATTGAACCATCTATGAGTTGCAAATTATTAATTTAATACATTATTGATGTCGCGTGTTGCGGGAGTGTAATCTTCATCCTAGCACTATCCTAGTTGCATCCTAAAGAAGCCTGGGGCCGCGAGTAACCTAACCCTAAGTAATGGAGTAGGTACTAGTTTTAAGCGAAAGCGACCGCCACCTGACCCTCTAACCTAAAACGTCCGACCGAGCGACCTTGGTCGGCACCGACCGCTGTAGTATGAAATTTTGCTGCAAACTACTGTCTACACGGTCGGTGCGGACCAAGGTCGCTCGGTCGGAGGGGCGTGTTGGCGGCCGTCTAGCAGACACTATACCCATCAAAACTAGGCCTTCTTGGGATGAGGATTTGCGTAAAAGTAGGTACGGTCGCCCTCTCAAGGGGCTGAACACCATACCGTGTGGCTTTAACGCCATGTTTAAATTGCGACGAAGTTGTCAAACAGGTGAAAACGACAAGGTATCCAGGTGTTCAGTTACTTATGAGTTAGACTGTAAGTATATTTATGTAAAATACAATAAAATTACCTGTAGGTACCTATTACGCTAGTATACAGCGGGCAGCAGTGTTGCCATTTTATCCCGTACCGCTCGGCTGTGGATAAGACATCCGTCACGTTCTGACAAGTATGCGAGCGCGAGAGGGACGGGTGTCTTATCTTCAACGATACGTGATAAAATAGCCACCATGCTACGCCCGTACGACATCATATGATCTTGCTTCGGTGGTTCCCATAGAGGTATAATAGAATAGGGGAACTAACGCACACATACACACCATGCACGCACACATACAGCATGTGGTGTTGTGTTCCTGGTGGTGAGTAAGGTCGCCAGAGCTCCCTAGGGTGCGCTGTGTTAGGAGCAGTGATCGGATCTAGGATGCAATTTGGGGTGAACGACCCCAAACGTTATGCTTATCGTGGATGTGTCTCGGATTTCCCGGGATTTTGGCTATTGTAAATTAAAAAAATACGTTACTTAATATTTGCACACTTAAAGAACACTAAAATCGTCTAATAATGGGAATTAATAACTGAAATTATTATTATTTGTCGATATGTTGAGAATGTGATAACGAAAAGCAGGGCTCGATTTGAATGACAATGTCAGTCAAGACATTATATACTGCTCATTTCAAGTGGCCATTTAATTTAATAAAAGAGATTGATAATTGGTAATTGTTTACGAAAAGCCTATAGTTGAAGGCATCCTATGTGCGGTGCAGTGCAACGTCATCGGCTCTAAAAGTTTGAGCCCTGGTGATAAAATTAACAAAATAGTGATACTAATAACTAATAACAATTATTACTTTTACTTGTATACCCTGGTAAACATATAAGAATAATAAAAATACATAAAAGTTAAGACATACAAGTTACGTTCAGTTCTGCTATGCAGTAGGTACTGTAAACATTTTTGTTAATTTTATACTGTCATCATCATCCTCCTAGCGTTATTCCCGGTTGTGCCCTGAGACGATCCGAGAGCTTCGCTCTCAGACTCAATAGTATCTAAGGGCGGAATTACTCTTTTAAATTGATAGATGTTAGCGTTGTGGGTTTCAGGTCCAAATATGAAGGGATTGAAGCTTTCATTCGTTATCATCCTGTTAATTATGTATGTAAATAAGTTAGATATAAATTGCGTTAGATGCTATTCTAGGCTAAAATCAAGACTACAATGAAAAGTGTAGAAAACTCGCGTTTCGTCCAAAATAATTGGTTTAAAACATACTTCAGCATACTAATTCAGTATTGTTGGATTAGTGTATCATTTAATGTGTGCTAGATCTAGATTTATGGATTCATAAATTAGACTACTTAGGTTAATTGCAGGAATGGATCGCTGGCCAGCAAGAAAACGCGTGGACGGACGCGCGAGCTGCAGAGACATTCTACCCGCGAAGTCGAGAAAAGTGCTTATCGATCGGCACTGTGGGGCGAGGAACGCTCCCTGGAAAACGGGCCTTATACCCTTTAGTTAAGGTATATTTTCAGATGAGGAGTCGGATTAGTGGCGTGATCGTGTTAGTATTGGCTATAAATACCCCGGCGGGCCGAGGAGCGTTTCACTTTTCTATGGGACGTCGAAGCGAGATCACGCTGCAGAATACGAGGGCGGCCAGGCTAGGCTGACCTCTGGGCGCGTACTACTTCGAGGCGGAGCAAGGCTGGTCACTGCTGGGCTGCATTACGGCTGTTGCTGAGAGGAATTAGAGTTTGGTAAGGTCGCAAATGCCTTTGCGATCGTCTGGTGAGATTGAATATTTTATTTTAAAGTGTGACTAATCATAGTGAATTCTGGAATTTCTTAGGGAGTAATTATCTTGTGCGCACATTGTCTTGAATTGAGTGATTAATATTTAGGCAATATCTTTCTGCTCGTGAACTGATATGATCTTATATGATCACGTGTGTATTTTGAATATGTGGCGGTCTAATAGGTTAATCACCTAATAAATGCGCTTAAGACATCATCATATTAGGATTCCGTATACTCCCATGAAGTGAAGTGAACACTTATTATAGTCTGTTACTGTTACAATGGTAAATAATTCCTATTTGTATACCAGTATCTAGTGGTTAATTGTAGGTACAAAAGAGGGAAATCTTTATTAAAATATGTGCTAATATTATATTGTAATTTATTTATGGAGGCGCGGGTCACCTTTTGCTCGGGGCGTCAAGGCGGGATCACAGCGACCAGCAACCAGGGACCCTACAAGTCGCAGAGACAGGCCGGTACGTGTCTGTACTATTAAGAGATTAAAATCTGGTGAGTGACCTTTATAATCACTGTATTGAATGATTCTGAAACTTATTAATTTGTTTTTGGGGACTATTATCTAACCATTTCAACGTTATCATACTTGTATTTGTGTATCGAAATCTAGTTCTACTGTATATATTTTGGGGAATATGCTAGATAAAGTACGAGCGGTTTATGTATAGGTTATGAACGGATCTAGGTCATTGGTCAAATAACTGACGTTATTACAGAAATGTTGTTTTGTTCTACATATATATTACTAGTTGTTTTGTCACTGCGATATGATTGGGTTCCGTGCGCCCTTACGAGATAAAGTGATCAATTATTATACGACAACCTAGCTATAGCAATTGACTCGGTCCGTGGTACGCGTTACACTATGAGGATAGATTGTTAAGATGCGGATAAGCGACAAATATTACCACAAGTTCATATTAATATCCGGTGGTTAGTATAGGTACTGATGGGTGGTTACTTTACTAGATTAACGCAACTGAATAAAGTAGTTATATACACTCGTGGCTGTGTGCTCAGTGTCGAGACAACCATATCCACAGGGCACATTGAGGACCCTGGCCACACGAGAATTCTCCCGAAAGGGGCTTCTTAGTCAGCAGAGATGTGCCCGCACTAGAGCGCCAGTCATAGATGTGTAGACAGAGTGAGTGGCTGAGAGTCTTCAATCTTGCAAATTGAGGGACCTCACTGGTCGAGCTGCTGTCTTAGTTCTAACAACCCTCTTAACAAGGGTTACGGTTGTGTTGGTTTATGAAGTAATCAGATGTACTTATAGATATATTGTGTGGAATTCCTTGAATGAATGAATCTAGCGTAGTAAATTAGTTATGTACACCTGTGGCCGAGAGCTTAGCGTTGTGGACAACCATATCCAAAGAGCACATTGACGACCCTGACCAATACGAGAATTCGCCCGTTAAGGGGTTTCTTAGTCAGTAGAGATGATGATCGCGCTTAGGCCTCCGTCACGGATGTGTCAACGAAGGTAAGGTTGGTGAGACCTTTCAGTCTTGCAAACTGAAGAGTTTCGCTGGCCAAGCCGTCGTTTTGCTTTAACCGAAGCTTCTTACCGTGAAGCTAGCTATGTTGATTTTACAAGGGAATCCAACACTTTCGCTTTAGTAACGGCAATAATTAAGTAGGTATCTTGTTAGGTGGGGTCGTTATTATCGGGATCTCAACAAAAGTATCGCAGTGGGTTGGTAATTAATTATCATTCGTCAGTTCAACTGTGCATTGTCGTATATTTAACATTGTTCCGACTATAAAGTGCCTTTGAGTTGATTGGGTGAGATTGGTTGCTAAGACATTGTGTTACATCCATTGAGATATTTTGGGGGTGAATTGTATTATAAATAGCTTAGGAAAAGTCAGTACTAATTGGTATTAGATTTGATAGAAATAACGATAGGGTAGGCGGAATCAACAGGTGAGGTGGGATTACTAGCGAGTACGAGCAGCCGCGAGCGAGCGAGAGGCGAGCGCTACAGTTCACTAACAACTCTAAGATTCATCGTTAGGGAGAATCGATATTATACTAGACATTGCGTCATTCATGTACCTGGAAGTAAAACATGTACTAATATTCTATTTCAATAGACTATCATCGCATCATCATCAATATCTTGACTTACGATTATTTTCGTTATTATATCATCGCATCATCATCAATATCTTGACTTACGATTATTTTCGTTATTATATCATCGCATCATCATCAATATCTTGACTTACGATTATTTTCGTTATTATATCATCGCATCATCATCAATATCTTGACTTCATGATTATTTTCATTATTATATCATCGCATCATCATCAATAGAGATCCCATCATGGCCAACACAAGTTGACCACTATTGTATTGCGAGTCTGTTTAAAGGGCGTCACCTACCACATAGCGTAATTTATCACTTCCCACAACTTAGTATAATAAGGAATTTATGCCCACTTTAGCCTCCATAATTGTGCATCACTTAATGAGACTACTGAATTGTAAATTAATTCTAAGGAACTGGTATAATTGTCTTACTTAAGTTATAGGTTCTACTAAAATGGGGTTAATGTACAACTTCAATTAACGTGTAACTTTTTCCCTTTATAGAAATACAAACTTCATACTTCTCGAAAAGGACTGGGTCTATTCGCACAACGCAGAGCCTAACCACTAGACGAAATCACACGCCAAGCCACTTCACCAGCGCGAATCACGTATAGCTTAGGTCTAAATAGGTCTTCGAGGTTAGGTTCCAGAGATAATAAATTCTAGGTTAGATTACGGCATTGTAGGCCTGGAGTCGGACGGTTTTTTATTTGACCGAATCACTTTCCGTCCGGCAATATCCTAGGAGATGATTTGGTCTGTTAAAGTACTCAAGCTCGATTACTTTAACATAAATAACGAGAGATTCTGTAGCTGTAGGATAGATTTACCTAGACTAGAATAAAACCCAACCTTTCTAGTAGGATCGGCCGGAACTAACTCGGTTTTTCTATTCGCTTTGGTACGAGTTAGTATTTATAGGATCAAAGTGGATATCTAGTACAATCGAGTCTTGATTTTACTGGATTAATTAATCAAAGGTTCTTTAGCTTCAAAACAAACAAAATTAATTTGATATTTCTATGGTAAATAAATGATTTATTTTCTCGCTTACTATCTGTTTAATTTTATTCAATAGCTTTTCCTTCAGGTAGGATTCCATTTTCAGACGACTAGAAGCTTCTCAGGAGCTTCAGCTTTCAGCTAGGGGTTAATTTAAGTTCAGAATACAAAAACATAAAAAGCAAGCCATTTAAGAGGTTGAATCGTTACAGCCCCTAAAGGAACCCGGGGTCCGTTAATTTTATACTCTAAACTACTTAAAATTAAATGTTATTTACCTTTTTGTAAAGGTAGGGAAAAAAAAAGTCGCGGGATTGTAAGTCATATCCATCTTAATATTACGGACTTAAACCCCGGGAAATTGCATCCTAGATCCGATCACTGGTTAGGAGTGAGGGACCTGCATGTCTCTATCTGCCAACACAGCGAATCCTCAAGTGAATAAAGAGTCGGAAACGCGCTTGTGATTCTTCTGGAGTCACAAGTGTCCATAGGCTACGGCACCTGCTTAACATCAGGCAGTTACTACCTTGTTAGCCACCGTCGTTATATAAAAAAAAACATGAGTGACAAGGGTGTATGCATTGACAATACCGCAAGTGGGAACGAGATACAATGTCATATTTTCTGTCACCAGCTAGTTTGTCACTACACCTGTCAAAATATTGTACTGAAACTGACAACACCTTGACGTCAGCGATATAACACGACTAAGTTATAAATTACATTAGACGTCAAGAATGTATTAGTTCTAATTTAGTAAGGTTCATTTATCATTGTCCCTTTTGGGTATAAGCTAGGACGGCATATTTTATACTCGTATCCTGTATCTACGGTGCTTTCTCTGCTACCACAACTTTCCGCTTTCGCTTCCGCTATCGCCCCCGCCTCCGCTACCTCCTGCGACTTGCCGCCTTCGCATAAACTTGCCGATGATAAGATGGGTGATACATCTTTCAGTACCGCTGCTTTTGTGTTCGAGTTTTATGACTCGGGAAATTCGGGGCGGGACGTGTCAAACCAACATGCTACAATATGTGCAAAGATATTCTGTTGCTATTTCGTAGGCAAAGGTTGGGATCACTTTGTTGCGGTTGTAGCGTGGCATTAAACGTGTTGAATTAACTAGAGGGATTCATTCAACAAAGTGTTTTCCAGGCTGGTTTTACATTTAAAAAATCATACGTGGGTCTGTAACATTGTGTGGTCATTGTGGCACTCTTTGGGGAGGTATATATCCAGCATTGGGCGTCTTTCAGCTGATATGATGATAATGATAATGATGACATGTCTCTGTTATTATGATTTTTAAAGACAGAGAAGACTTTACACATTACGATGTGTAAAGCGATATGAAAATCATAATATTTTGGGGATTATGTCAATTTTGATAATAAAATCGTGCCTTGAACATGATGTGACTTACTGATTGATTAAGTATCAAGTATCATCATCATCATCATCATATCAGCCGAAAAACGTCCACTTCTGGACATAGGCCTCCCCCAAGAAGTGACCGGTCCTGCGCCACCCGCATGCCGCGGAATTATCAAGTATACTCTATGCGAAACTGAAAGAGTCAATTCTGTCAAACGAACGCAAACAAAAAAAATCTCTGTGGTCAGCGGCGCTACCACGAACTTCAAATCTCGAACTTCGTGTTTCTCCGTTTCGGTCGCTCGAGTACCATAAACCATAAGTGCGATAGAGACGGAGATATACGAAGTTCGAGATTCGAAGTTCGTGGTACCGCCGCAGGGTCGATCACGTAACGTACGTTGTACGACACTAACTATACTAATTTTGTTTAGTATTTCAATATAATCTATCAACTAAAACATTTGGTAAATGTGGCTATTTGTTATTTCATTTAGTATAGGTAAAAAAAAATACCTACATGAATACAAACAAAAGGTAAATCTATATTATGTACCTACTTATAAAAGAAAAAGTCCTGACTGACTGACTGACTCATCATTCTCATCAACGCAAAGCCGTTGACGTTTAGTAGGTTAGTTTTATAACGTGGGCTAGAAGTAAGAAGGGATTTTTGTGAATTTCACCCCTAAGGGTAAAAAAAGGGGTGGGGTGCAAAGTTTGTACGGGGGAAACTTTTTTTTTTGAGCTAGAGATTTAAAACTTTGTAGAAAGATTACCTACTCGTACTTATTAGAATACAAAAAAGCGGCCAAGTGTTTACGATTTATGGCGTATTAAAAAAAACTACTATCTAGATCTCGTTCAAACCAATTTTCGGTGGAAGTTTGCATGGTAATGTACATCATATCGTTTTTTTAGTTTTATCATTCTCTAATTTTAGAAGTTACAGGGGGACACACACACATTTACCACTTTGGAAGTGTCTCTCGCGCAAACTATTCAGTTTAGAAAAAATGATGTAAGAAACTTCAATGTCATTTCTGAAGACCTATCCATAGATACCCCAAACGTATGGGTTTGATGAAAAAAAAAATTGAGTTTCAGTTCTAAGTATGGGGAACCCTAAAAATTTTTTGTTTTTTTTCTATTTTGTGTGAAAATCTTAATGCGGTTTACAGAATACATCTACTTACCAAGTTTCAACAGTATAGCTCTTATAGTTTCGGAAAAAAAGTGGCTGTGACATACGGACGGACAGACAGACATGACGAATCTATAAGGGTTCCGTTTTTTGCCATTTGGCTACGGAACCCTAAAAAGTACTTTCAGCGTTTTAGAATATAATTCCTAAGGGGGTCAAAAAGGGATGCAAGGTTTGTATGGGGAACACACACAAAAAGAAGAAAATGAATTTGAACGTTTTTTTTTAAATGTATCCCCTAAGTGGGTTAAAAGAGGGTTCAAAGTTTGTATGGAGAGCAATAATTTTTGTAAGACTATAAAAAGTCGCGGGCAACAGCTAGTAAACATAATATTTTGACAATTATCAAATATTATTCCTAATTATAATTACTAACTATGCCGTGGGCATTAAAAATATTTTTGCGTTCTATTCCAAAGCCAGCTTACATTGCAAATAACGCTATGTTCTATTTTTGTACGAGCACACTCTAGAGTCTAGAGTCAAGTGCTACTCTAGGGCGAAAAATTACATTCGAAGGGATATTGCTGTCAGTATCTGATTGAAAATGAAAGGAGGAACTAAAATAAAAATGAAAACTGTTGTTGACAACAACAATAAATTATCCTCTACCGCCGCAGAGCAGTCCGCTTTTTGAAAAAAAATAGGGCAAACCCGCTGGATAGAATATAAGTACCTACATTATTGCCGTGGCCGGGAAGGATGCAATTGCAGGCTGAGTATTTGTTTAAACGGACGAGCTTGCGAGTCCGTTTAATTAAAATACGACCTGTGGCGCCTTTTATATGCCAGTTTCTGTTTTTTTAAAAGTTTGGTACTCGACAAATAAAGAAATTTATATGTAACATTCCAGGCGGCCTGCAATGTTTTGAATTTTTTAATTTTGATCTGGCCTTAAACTATACACTTTACCTTCCAATATGTAGCGAGTTATGTTTACTTTGCGGGCCATTTTTGAGAAAAGTATCTTTATTCTATTCTATAAACAAGTAAAATATTTTTTTTAATCGGATAAACGGTTCTGGAGATTAGTTAAAACATAGAAACTTACAAAACTACAATCTCACAGACTTTCCCTTTTTAGGGTTCCGTACTCAAAGAGTTAAACGGGACCCTATTACTAAGACTTCGCTGTCCGTCCGTCCGTCCGTCTATCTGTCACCAGGCTGTTTCTCAAGAACCGTAATTGCTAGAGAGTTGAAATTTTCACAGTTTCTGTTGCCGCTATAACAACAAATACTAAAAACAAAATAAAATATTTTTAAGGGGGGCTCCCATACAAAAAACGTGATTTTTTTGCCGTTTTTATAGATAATGGTACGGAACCCTTCGTGTGCGAGTCCAACTCGCACTTGGCCGGTTTTTATTTATATAATTTATATTAAGTATAGATAAACAAAACGCACAAAAAACCGTCCAAATTTTGCTATTTCAAAGATTTTTCAATACCTACAGAAAAATAAAAATAAAAGCAAACATAAAGTCGAACTGAGAACCTTCTTATTCGAAGCCGGTTAAAAATGGACACTGTTTGACTGTAAAGTTATTGACAGACGTTTTCAACGTTTCATAAATGGCTGATTTGACATCATGATACTATTCGTTACAAAACGAACCCAGCTTACTTTAATTACTAATGTGCCCTACATCCGAATTTTCATGTACCATTGACACAATTAACTGACCACTGAATAACCTTATTGCAACGCAATAAGTTCTACTAATTGTCATAGTTATTTGTATCTGAAGTGAAATGGAAACGCTTCGGTCTGTGAACTGCGAAGCTATTTCATAATGCAGACGCTGGATCATGCCCGTTCGCAGAGTGCAATTCGATGAAATAAGAATATGAAACAGGGGAAATGTTGATGAAAGTAAAGCTAACATTTTGAGATAGTTAGTTACTAAATATTCAAGTAGAATGTTAGGGATCGTCCTAATAAAACGCGACTACGCGATTATATCGCAAGTTCGATATCGCGCGAGCAATTAGGACACCAATTCGAGTCCAACATGTTTGATTGCGCGCTCGCACGAGTAAAATTCGCGCGAATTTGCGATATAATCGCGTATTAGCGTTGTATTTAGGACAATCCCTGAAGCATTCACCTAAGCTAAACCGCGCCATTTACCTCTTCGCTAAATGGATGATTTTTTTTCCACCTATTATTCAGAAAAGAGTCAAGTGAGGGATTCCAATTTTTCTCATAAAAGACGTGTGAAAAACAGTATATGCGAATTGGTAGCAAGTTTTTTAATTCCGTATTTTCATCCATTATTTCCGTCTTGCGCGTAAACATTTGAATCCCTCGTTACGGTCAAGATTCTACTTTCGTACTAAGTATTCTATTTTAGAATCTTTCGCTTCACTCATGATTCAATATTACGCTCTCCCAGTAATATATACTATCATTTGGCTGCCTTAAGATACAATCTACTAAACTACACTTGCTCGTATTCTTGGGTGCTATTTTGACATTCACTTGAACACCCTTTGTCTCGACGACAAGTGGGATATTATTCGGAACGCACTAATGCGCCTCACCTCATCCGTCACGCCTTACGAAAGTAGACCTCGGATAACGCTTAGTTACTACGAATTGCGGCGTCAAGATATATTTGTGGGTGAAAGATGAGTGACATGATCAACACGTACGCATTGTACGCGCGTCAGGTAGGTCTAATTCTAAATGTCACATTTTATATGGAAAAATTACAGTTGAATTGTACCGATGCGCGTTCGGAACATTACATGATTACCCCTCAGGTTAAATCAAGTAACAGAATAGTGGGACTGCGTCCAAATTGATAAACTTTAACAAAGACGTCACATGGCCCACAATCGCACAAAACCACGCTCGCGAAAAACATCGCAAATACGATCTGGCTGCAGAAGATCTTAGAGCCTCATTTACTCCCCTTGTGGTCTCCTGTGATGGCATCGTCGGAATGGAATATGAATCCTTTATAAAGAAAACATCTCTAAAGCTATGTGAAAAATGGTCCAAACCATACTCACAAATAATAAGCTGGATCAAAGTCAAAATACAAATATCTATCATCAGAGCGGTCTCTATGAGAATTAGAGGAACGAGAAGAAGAATAGGAAGATTTGGATGCGAAGACGGCTGCGGAATACCCACCATAGAACACTAGATTCCTCTTCTTTTTTTATAATACTATATGAGTTAATAATATTGTATTATTTAACGCAATAAACTATATGTCACCACAAAGACGTTGGATGTTTCAACGTTGAATTTTGCGGCTTAAAATATTCCAGCCATTTCCAACGAGATTAATCTTTGAACTTGACTGGAAAAAAGCGTTTTTTCCGGAAGACCATTAAAACCACGTTACCTGTCTGCTTGTATAATATTAAATCTCCTGACTGACATTGGCCGGGAGCGTCGAGCGGAGGGACACACGGCTTCGAAGAAATAGTAGATTGTACAACAAACGCATAAAACTAGCCATTTAACCTGAGACGTTTATATCCACCTGAGCCACCGGCGAGGGTGGATAGTTATGTCGAGGGGTTAAATGGCTAATTTATGCCCTAGTTATACACACTGTTTTTTACTTCGATTGCGAGAAAATAACAAATAATTGCAAAATTAAATTAAATAATAGCTCATTCCCGTCACTTAACTTTTTAAAGTTTTTATGTTTAAATTTCGACACTTAGGTACTTCATACTGCCAAGTCATTTAATGGTTCAATACGTTTTAAAATAATAATTGACTCCCTATTTTATCTGGTTTTATTAATTTAGTAATGGAAAACACAAATGTGAAATTTATTAAAGCAAATCAAATCAAATGACAAGTTTATTCTGCGAAGTTTTATTGTGTGTGTGGCTGTTAGGCCCGATAATCTTAGTCTTTAATACAATTTTACTTTGTGCACTAGAGCATAAAAGTGGCATTATGTGCAGCATACATCCAGCACAAAGGCGAACTTTGCGAGCATGAGAAGTGAAAATTTACTTTCCGCTTTCACCACAGTGCGAGTAAGATGGGAGTCGTGGTGCCGCGCGGGATACTGGATTATTATTACGACGGATGATTTCGCGTTTGAATTTTGGGTTGGTGAATATCGGGCAGTCTTTCAAAAGATGTTCAATTGATTTTGAGGTATCTAAGTTGTGCGTAATTTTGAAGCGGTATAGGCAGGGATTTGTGGTAGCCGTGTCCGGTGAGGATTTGAGTGAGAGGAAATGAGATAATTCTCTTATTTCAGATATCCTAGATATGCTGGAGTGTCTTACCCAATTTTTAAGTTTGATCCAGTAGAAGAAGAAGTACCTAATTGATTGTGATTCTGTCTAAAGTAAGCACCAGTTGAAAACGAAAAAAATGTAAACAAACAATGTATTGTATTTGACATATTAAATGTAAACAAACAATGTATTGTATTTGACATATTAAATGTAAACAAACAATGTATTGTATTTGACATATTAAATGTCAAATTCAATGCATTGTTTGTTTAAAATTTTTTCGTTTTCAACTGGTGCTTACTTGAGCTGTCAACACAACACATCATCAAATCAAAGGATTCGGAATCTACTTCTGAATCCTATAGAATAGCAGGCGTTCGTAGGTTACGATGTGCTGCTACCATTTGGCTAGTTTTCCAACATTGTGGTAAAAAAAAACATAGATATACTCACGACCTTATTTGTATGTAATGTAACCTAACTAATGTAATGATTGAACAGATCAGCCATTTTAAGAGGCAGTGTTTCCCTAACGTTCTTGCGGGTGATACATCGCGGGCCCACACGCAATGGTTGTGTTGACATAACAAAAGAAAAGCTTCCACGAGTTATTTATGGGTATTTTGTCTTTCTGAAACGACGACTCACAGCGAGGAAGGTTCGGTAGTTGTCGGTGAATTTGGAGTGAACCTATTTATTTACACAATCTGCCCTGCCTGGCAAAATTTTAAAACAAAGTACTTACATTTTTTAATTATACGGCAGTGGCAAACAAGCAATTGATGGTTAGCAGACATTGCATCTCATGGAACTTTGCGACTCCAGAAGAATCACAATCGAGTTTAGTGATTTGATATTCGTTGTGTGGACAGCTAGCGACAAATGCAACTTCTGCACTCTCAACTCAGCGCACCAATACAGCTTTGGCAACCTTACTTACCACCAAGAACAAAATACCTATAGAGCAAATAGTTTGATTAAATATGACTGTGGTCCTAGTGTATATTTAAGGTAAGCGAGATGACATTCCGCCGCTGTGGCTTAGCTCCAATCTAACGCATCAAAACGACGAATGCAAAACGTAAGTCTCCGAGCGGCCCTTCATCCTTTCCGTACGTGGCAACAATTTGAACGTAAAGTCTACTTTGCCTAGTTGTTTGCTCTCTAAATAAGGTTCGAACAATCCACTCAAGTCACGGCTTTCTTTATTCAGTTATGATGAGAATATTCAAGATGCACTGGAGTATGATTTTTATGGAGAAGTTTTATAAGTAACAGTCAGCGTTTATCTTCACACCTTCGAACCTGAATCGCGCAGAGCACGGTTCCAGAGTAAATTCCTCCCTCAAACTCACAGTGAGTATCGAGCCAAGAGACACCAACACAGCACCTGTTCTCCGCGAGCAAGTTTCACTTGCTGAAGTTCCCGTATGGGCATGCTGTATAGCCGGAGACGTTGTATCTTTCTTTATCACCTTTTTATGGTATTTAATAAAAAGAAACAACGCAACCACCACCACCAACTCGACCACCACCACCGCCACCTACGTGGTATAGTTCGGGAGAAACTTTACCAGTGAAGATTGGGTACTGACGTCACATAACCACACTTGCCACACTACGTAGCAAACTAACTAGCTATCACAGGAACCGTCTTAGGGTTGTTTGTTTCAAACCATTCATAATCGTCAGTTGCGTCCATTAAAATCTGATTGTTTGGGGTATTTGAGAATTTTCCATGCAATGACAAGTTTTGACTTTTATAAAGACACTACTACTGCTTAATTAAAAAAAATGTGAACACGTGTAAAATAATATAATATAAATAGATTTAGTAAAGATAATTATTTGTACACACATATTATTTAAAATTATTGTTTTACCCGGGTCTAACGCGATATATAATAAACAGAAACAAAATAAAATAAACAAGATAGACTAGCGACATCCATTAATCGAAGCTCGTTGTATCCAGAACCGTGAATCTTTTGTGAATAAAAATTGCGGCCAAGTTAGCAAAGCTCCGAGACTGAAAGAAGCTTCGGGAGCGGAAACCGAAGCTTCAGGTCAAAGTCCGCATTAGCCTGAAGCATTAAGCTTTGTAGTAAAAGCTCACTTAATACCCATGTCGGTTTAAAGTAGATAGATGTGTGGCAAAGATGTACAAAGATTAAGTGTATACGTTGTTTATACTTCACTTAAGAGCAAAGAAAATTGAGACTGCCCAAGAATCTTAAATACCAACAGAAAGTAGTTACAAACTACCAAGGGAGGTAAATACGGCTTAGTAAGAACAATTTTATGTGCGTGTATCAAATGGTGACTCGTAAACCTTACATTGTTCGCAACTCATTAAAATTGTATGCCTTATCGATAAGGGTCAGTGCAGACGAGACACCCTAATGATGTTGACGAGACATTGGGATTTTGCAATTAGGTCAATTGTATCAGTAAAATTCACTATATTTGCACAAAAATTGGAAATACATACCTATACATATAAATATGGGTACACTACATGATTCCGAAGAGTTATTTGTCCGAAACATATTTTCTGAATTTCATAATTCCGAAAAGCATGTTTCAGCTAGTGGAATTTTGGATTTGCCAGGGTATAATTACATAAATACTAACCTAACGTAATCTATTTATATATACCATTAAATCATCTGCATCCAAAATTTCGTTGCGCGAAATTTCGTTTCGTTTTGTACGAAAATCGAAAGTCGACAGTTTGGAATATTTTACAGCTATCATGTTAATGGACATCATTAACAGCTTAAATATAGCAAAATTGTAGTCTGTTGTTTGTGTCAAACAGAACCCAGAGCGAGTGTGTACTAAATATTACGTCGAGTCAGATCGTCCTCTGGAAGTTTGCTACAGTTGCAACGGGAGACCTGCTTTATCGTTGTAATTTAGTTACAACTAACTTAAAGCGCTATTAAGCGCTGTTTCTGAGCAGCTACAATATTCAGATAGTTTGTAGTGCCACTAGGAAATTTAATCCATGTTGGCGCAATTATTTCTAATTATGACACGTTTATCGTATCAATATCTAGTGTGTTACAATTTGTATTCGAGCATTTCCTGACTGGAAATCGATTTGCCAATAGCGACAACTGCTGTGTCACTGCCAAATATTTGTTTGTTAATTTAAAACCATGTTCTCTACGCTGACAAAACATTCAAGAGTTAACTGCATTATACAGGTTGTTCGGCACATGAACCGCCCAAATTGTTTGGGACATTAGTAGCAAATGACCCCACTAATATCCAAAAAAAAGTTTGACGGATCCTGTGCCCAACAACCTGTATTTGAAACCAAAACCGCTGATGCGACCGGACTGATAGTTGACGGTCGTACCAGTCCAGTCGCACCCTTGTCAAATTTTCTCGATGATCCTTCAGTCTGCTCCAGCCCTAAAACCCTTGCAAATAGTTCCTAGTTCATTTCTAAACTCCCATTCCTCACCCGAATCACGAACCATCATAAAAACCAGCCTACTCTCGCGTGCGAATTGCGCGACAGACTGAAAAATTCAGCATTTTCTTACATCCTTAAAAATATAGCGCTAAGAACGACTTTCGCTTGAGGAGTGTTATACAATTTCGTTTTGCTTCTATATACTGCGACCCGACAATATCAACTTGTCCAAACATAAATTTAGACATCCTCCAGGCCATAAACCAGCAGAATTGATTAGCGGCAATCTGCTTATCCCGTTTGAACCTTCGTAAATTATCGGCTAATGCCTCTCAAGAGGCGTTCCAGAATTTAGTGATGTTAGAATTTGGGGGCAAATTTTGTTTCGTTAATGTGGACATCTTGGGACCTTGTGGACTTACGGCCACGTTTTGGGCAAGAAGCAAGAACTTAAATATTTTAGACATACTACTTACAAAAACATTGTCCATAACCTTTCGTTTGCGGTTCAAAAACTCGCAGTCAAACGTAGGCAATAAAATGGTACTTGTAAAAAATGCAAAAAGGTGAATATTATATGTGCTGCTGACCAACACAGACGAAAGGTTAAAGGTTGATACCTACATTGATAAATCTTCAGTTGTTGTTTAGGTATACGTTTAGGTGTAGTGGAAAACGTTTACGAAAGTATTTAAGTCAAGCAAAAAGATAGTTTCCCTTTAAACGAATACAACAATTTGTACTGTAGGCATGTTTCTATATCATAGTATTACCAAAGTCAAGTTAAAAAAGAAAAGTTTTCTTTCAGCGATAAGTAGAGTTACTAGGTATTGTTGGTATGTTTCTATAATACGAAAAGGCAGAGATCTTACGAAAAACGGAAGTAATAAAACTCAGGAAACCCATACGCAATAATACCGACCGACTTAAACGCTTTTCCACCCACAAAAACGTCAATAATAAAAAGTAAAAACGTAATAGGAAACAAATACCCTCATCGCTATTCAGAATACGCACCGATACCGCGCCGCAACGGGGGGAAATTTGAAAAATTACTAGTCCTCCTGTAACCAGACACGTAAAAGATAAAAATCGTCCGTCACTCCGATATTCAGCGCACCGCCAACCCTTCCGTGTCCTTAATACGGGCCCAGGAGGGTAATCTCTCAAGAGAAGTAATTTTTTTTACACCGGTCCACTTTGTGCTACCTTTTGTTTGAGTTTAAGTACGTATTGTACGGCCTTCCTACGAAAATATACACGAGGCAGAGCAATGGTTGTAGGCAGGTGTAGAATTTTGGAAGTAAATATATGTCCTCTGTGAGCTGTAGAAATCGCGAGCTAATACTTTTTTATGGTTCCGTAGCCAAATGGCAAAAAACGGAACCCTTATAGATTCGTCATGTCCGTCTGTCTGTCCGTCCGTATGTCACAGCCATTTTTTCCGAAACCATAAGAGCTATACTGTTGAAACTTGGTATGTTGATGTATTTTGTGAACCGCATTAAGATTTTTACACAAAAATCGAAAAAAAAACATTCTTTTTAGGGGTCCCCATACACAAAACTGAAACTCAAAATTTCTTTTTTCATCGAACCCATACTTGTGGGGTATCATTGGATAGGTCTTCAAAAATGATATTAAGGTTTCTAAGATCATTTTTCTCTAAACTGAATAGTTTGCGCGAGAGACACTTCCAAAGTGGTAAAATGTGTGCCCCCCCCCCCCCCCTGTAACTTCTAAAATAAGAGAATGATAAAACTCAAAAAAATATATGATGTACATTACCATGCAAACTTCCACCGAAAATTGGTTTGAACGAGATCTGGTAAGTAGTTTTTTTTTAATACGTCATAAATCGTAAACTGCAATTTATTTAACGGAACGGAGTCCGACTCGCACTTGGCCGTTTTTTTCTTAATTAACGCACTTGTTCGAAAAAGTGACTCGACTATTTATTATTATATACTCAACGAACCTGTTCACAAAATTTGACGAGAATCGGTTGATAAATGCGACCTGTAGAGGAAACCACCGGACGGCGGCCAACCAATTTTCGGCCCAAGCTGAAGCATAGAACGTCGTTCGCTTTGCTCGCTCGTTCGATAAAAAAGCGGCCAAGTGCGAGATTGTACATCATATATTTTTTTTTGTTTTATCATTCTCTTATTTTAGAAGTTACAGGGGGGGGGGGGCACACATTTTACCACTTTGGTAGTGTCTCTCGCGCAAACTATTCAGTTTAGAAAAAAATGATATAAGAAACCTCAATATCATTTTTGAAGACCTATCCATAGATATCCATATATATACACGTATGGGTTTGATGAAAAAAAAAATTTTTAGTTTCAGTTCTGAGTATGGGGACCCCTAAAACTTAATGTTTTTTTTTCGATTTTTGTGTGAAAATCTTAATGCGGTTCACAAAATACATCTACTTCCCAAGTTTCAACAGTATAGCTCTTATAGTTTCGGAAAAAAGTGGCTATGACATACGGACGGACAGACAGACGGACATGACGAATCTATAAGGGTTCCGTTTTTTGCCATTTGGCTACGGAACCCTAAAATCAATTTGTGCCATTCGTTACGTTTTGGTTTCGTCATTTTCATCATCATCATCATCATATCAGCCGAAAGACGTCCACTGCTGGACATAGGCCTCCCCCAAAGAGTGCCACAGTGGCTGGTCCTGCGCCACCCGCATCCAGCGGACTCCCGCGACCTTTACCAGGTCATCAGTCCACCTTGTGGGGGGCCTACCCACGCCGCGCCTTCCGGTACGTGGTCGCCACTCGAGAACCTTTCCGCCCCAACGGCCATCGGCATCGGTTTCGTCATTTTGGTGAGGGAAAATATTCATGCACGTTGTCTTAGTACTTTCCGGATGCATGTTCAGTTCATGGAGACAATGGGTTTGTGCACATTGACCGAATGATTATTATTTGAAACAAATAATATTTTTCTGGAGATCTCTACAATATAAAAATGTATTTTCTAAAGTAAATACAAGATGATACTTAACATTAACAAAATAAATTAAGACTACGTTAAATCTAAATAAGTTTCTGTCTAAAAAATAATTTTTGGTACAAGCTTTTACTGCCGACTGTACTTTTCTGCATACCATCATCAAGTACTCATTGAGACGATTCTAACGAGCCCAAACTCGATGGGGTTGTGTCGTTTTATTGCGGAGTTCCTATGGCCACCTTCCAGCTCTAGCATCAGATCAGCTCCAAGTCATCATAATATTGCATTGTCATGCGATATACAAATGCTTGCAAAATTTCGGCTCAATTGGATAACAAGAAGTGGTTGAAAAATGGATTGCAAATTCTGACGGACAACTTACATATTTACATACTTACATATTTACATACTTACATTTTTACATACATACGAACAGTGCAAGTTAATATAAAGCTTGTAAAAAGGCCCTCGAGGCATTGTACCGAAGATGGTGGTGACATTTCCTCGATGAATTGCAATGCTGATGCGTCGCGCAAGAAAGCCGCCAGCTCTTTGGTCACCGTTACATCAACCAGATATTTCGCGATTTCCGCGAATACTGCACTGGGACCCCACGGACCGAGGGTCTCGACGCCAAAGGGTACAAAGTTGTACTCCCTGCCGAGGCCTCTATATTTATTACATTTCAGGAGTTCGGCGTTTTCGCCGCTGCACCCGCTTTAGAAAATATATATATGATTTTTTAGCCTTGAAGGGTCTGACCACCTGAGCAGTCCTTACTCACTCACTATGCGCAAGCGAGCTACATCCCTGGTGCGCAGAGTGCGGGCTAGCTCCAACAGCATTCTGAGCATGATAGCGGACAGGATCGATGTCCTGTACATGAACAACTGCTGCATGATACATGCACGCAGAAATAAATAATAAAAATGATAATAATGATGTTAATAATATAATGTACTAACACTAGTCTAATAAGTAATACAATTGTTACTAACACCATGATCCCATGTTGGTCGTAAATAAAGTATTTATGTATGTCTTTCCCGCTCACGGGACAATGATGTCCCGGACCTTTGGGAGGCGTGCGTGGGGCTAGGTACCTACAAAGTACCAACTGAGCCAACACGTAGAGGCCCTTTTGACAATTTAATGAAATGCAAGGAGTACACCGAGCGGATGCTGTCCCTGCCCGTGTCATGGGACGCACACAGAGACAGCGCCCGCTGGGGTGTATAGGGACTATTGCTGGTTGATGGAATCTGAAGAAAACGGGTTATTGGGTGAAAATGATGGACTAGTGGCTGGGCTATTGGGTGAAACATCGGACGCCTGCCTAATAAACTGTCTCATTTTTTATCTCTGGCAGACGGTGACTCGCCAACTGCTAGATGGGCCCCTATTAATAGCGACATTAAAAAATGGCCTAAGGGCAACACCAGTCAGAGAGGCTGGGGGGGTAGAGAGGTGGCACTGGACTTTAAACATATAGCCAACTCGCCACTTAGGTGTCCACATCTACCCTCGAGCAACAGCTCTTGCGACTCCACTCTGGACAGCCAGTTAAGGCAAGCCAGAGGTGGGGGGCCTGTCCAACCAACCACCCGATCGGCTCAGCCTGACCACAGGACACCCCCAGGAGCACTCAGGTACGTAGGGTCGCTACTCCCTAACAGCCCGCCACAAGCTGCCTTACGTTGACTGATTGCACCAGAAATCTGGTGGGCGATGGGGCCGTCACATCCCTACGCCAAAAAAATAAGTATTTATTATTATTATTACAATTTTACTCGTCACCTAATTAGCCTCTCTTAAATTAAAGCTACTATTAGAACACGGCAAGTTTAAATTAACTCAACTTATTCGTTCGTCGACTGTACGTGCTTGCTTTTCGGTACAACTTTAATATCGGGTGCCCCGTGGGTAAAGTCTCAGGGGAAATGCTTTTTTACAACCCCCTGCCGTACTCTTTGTCTATAAAACCGTTCGGTAAAGGTTGTATTCGAAATAGGCTGCTGAAATAGTTTAGGGATAATCGTATAACATAAATAGTTCAAACGTGCACTTTCAACGAATCTCTTCTTTTTTTTATACAACGACGATGGCAAACAAGCTTATGGCCTGCCTGATGTTAAGCAGGTACCATAGCCTATGGCCACTTGTGACTCCAGAAGAATCACAAGCGCGTTGCCAACTAACCCGTGACTCTTTTGCTCTTTTGCTTGACTTGGCGGAGGCACTTCCGTGCCCCCCTCCCCCTCCCCCGATCACAGCTGAGACTCTTCCACTTATGTATGTAACTACTGTATTGTACACAAGACACAGGTCAGATGTAGTTAGTCGCACCCAAATTTATAAGCTAGATGACATTCCGTTGTGCCTTACCTCTCCATAATGGTTAGTTTTCTAAAGAAGTCCGCCAATATCAAAAAGCCAGCGAATCCCTTTAATGTAATGTTTAAATTTTTCCAGCATTAAGACGGAACTTCACATCGGAAGCGGTATTTTAGTCGCTCATGATGAATAACACATGAGCTGCTGCGTACCTTTATTTGACCTACGTGGAGCCGAGTGAATTTTAAAGCGAGTCATGGCGGTCGATGCAAAGTTTTTATTAGCTGGAGGTCAATCTGATACCGAAGTTTCGCAATCTGTTTTGATTTGAAATTGTTTCGCGCGGTTGCTTACATACGCACGGATTGCACGCCAAAACAGATCTGCGCGATATCAATACGAAATGCGGAACTTAAGTGTCTAAATGAGCCCCTGCTTTTTATGCATCGGCCTGTAAATCTATCAGATTCAACTTTTTAAGATCATATCGGTATGACATTCGTTTCACGTATTTCCACAGTGCTGCTACAGGCTTAGAACGAGGAAGCAAATGAAGGTCATAAATATCACATTTTTAATACGTCGACTCCGATATAATATACAAAGGGTGTGAACTGTAAAGCCGAACCCAATGGAGTTTTATTATAACTTTACGTAGAAATGTAGGTGCCTAAGAGTAACGTGAATTCAAATAATAAATATAAAAAAAATATCAGAATATTTATTTAGTATCATAAGTATTTTAACAAGGTTTTATGGTACGGAACACTAAAAATATATACCTGTATTGAGAGACACCTATTCAATATACCTGGATTGAGAGAGAGAGAGAATTGTTAGTGTGTATGTTGTTTTTGTTTATAAAATCGAACCAACTCGTGTCGTGAAGACCTTTTCTTTGTTTTGTAGGTACAGGATTTTTTCGATTAACCTGTATCAAAGTTACGGATATATAGGGACATACCAAGGTGGAGGTGGCGGGATGCCCACGACGCTTTTTGGGAGAATTTTCCTAGTTTAGTTGATAAAGACGCATTACGAGTATATCTACTAATGCACTCATGTTTTTACCATCGTGAAAAGGAAAGAAATTAGCCACATAATCTGTAGTTCCCTTAACCTGTAACGCCCTTCTAGCCAATTTGACTTATTTCTAGAGCCGTGAAAGTAAAAAAAATTAACAAGGACTGTCAACGTTCCCGATGTTTATTTACTTACATTCGTGAAATCGTGATGTTCCAGTTCCAGATGATCTAATTTATGTTTTTATTCTATTTAGTTTTCCTTAATCAATTGTCATTATATTTGTTTATGAGTTCCCAGCCTGAGTCGACGTGCCCTCATTGTTATGGCTCCTCGCGTGTGTTTACGTCGCGAGGACTTAAGACACATATTACGCGCATGCACAAAGATGCTCCCCATCCTCCTCTCTCTTGCCCCACTAGCGCCTTGCCCGGTAATGCCTCGCAACCAGTACCAAATCTACAATCAGATGCACATACATTGGATCAACTCGCCACATTTAAGGAGTCGATGCGAGTTCTTCGTCACATTCCGAAGGGGGCGAGAAGCATGGCAGCTAATAAATTGTGTGGCATAATTGATAGTTGCATTACCGTTAATGGGGTGGACGAATGGTACTCTCTACTATCTTTTTCATATAGGGCCTTGAGAGCTCCTGAATCATCGGGCAATGGTTCACTAACTTCGAAGGTAAAGTCAAACATAGATGCCTTCTCAGATTTATCATTCGATGAATGTACGACAGCCTCCCACTCGCTGCCACTTGCCAGGACTATTGAAGCCAAAGTCCATGAGGGAGATTTAAGGGGCGCGGTCCGATTGCTTATGAGCGAGGACACAATCGCTCCACCCGGTCCAGATACTCTAGCAGCACTGCAGTCGAAGCATCCGAATCCATCCCGCCCTCTCAGTTTCCCGTCTGAACCAGATCATGGCGTCCCAGCCTTATCGGTTAGAGTAGAGGATGTGGTTCTGGCAATCAATTCTTTCCACTGTGGGTCAGCCGCAGGTTTGGATGGCATTCGTCCGGCCCATTTAAAAGAGTTAACATCAAGCACTGCTGGAGACCGTGGGGTACGCTTGGTGGAAGCCCTGACCAAACTGTCAAATTTCTTACTTAGTGGAAAGCTTAATCCCCAGATATGCCCATATTTATATGGAGCCTCACTCTGCGCCTTAAAGAAGAAGGAGGGAGGCATAAGGCCAATAGCTGTAGGTAGCACTCTTCGCCGACTTGTAGCTAAGCTTGGGTGCCATGCTGTGAAGATAGACATGGCCTCCTACCTTCAGCCACATCAGCTGGGGTTCGGGACACGTCTGGGATGTGAAGCAGCCATACACGCTGTGCGTGCGTTTGCTTTGGATTCAAAGAATGTTGGAAACATTATTCTGAAATTGGATTTAAAAAACGCTTTCAACTCATTGGAGAGGGACGTGTTGTTGAATGAGGTAAAGGAGAACACTCCAATGATCTACCCTTTTCTTCGTCAGGTGTATCACCAGCCATCCAATCTTTTTCGTGGTCCGGACCTTATTCTTTCCCAAGTGGGAGCTCAGCAGGGAGACCCTCTGGGCCCTTTAACTTTCAGCCTAGCCATCCATAAGATCATTACCGAGCTAAAGTCTCCACTCAACATCTGGTACCTAGATGATGGTACCATTGGGGGTAAACCTGAAGAGGTGGAGCAAGACTTACTCGTCTTGCTGCCACGTTTGAAAGATATGGGACTAGAGGTAAATACGGCCAAGTGCGAGTTCTTTCCCTGCAGTCTGGAGTCATGTTCTTATTTTTCCTTTTTCTTGTCGCTGCTCCCAGGGCTCAGAGAACTTAACACTGACACCTTTTCTTTACTCGGTGCACCGATATTTCCTTCCGCAGTACCTGAGGCACTTTTGATACGCAAGAACCTCCTTCTGCTTGCCGGCGAACGGCTCAAAACCATTAGTCCTCATATAGCTATAATTCTACTGCAGAAGTGTTTTGCGGTACCAAAGGTAATGTACCTGCTGCGTACGGCCCCAGCGTGGCTATTCCACAGCGACGTCGATTCTTTCGACGCAACCATTAAATGTTTAATAGAGTCGATAGTCAACGTCTCCCTGAGCGATGTACAATGGACACAAGCGGCTCTGCCAATCCGACACGGAGGCATTGGGGTACGGCGGGTCCGGGATGTGGGTTTGCCGGCCTTCTTGACGTCGGTACACGGGGTTGTAGATCTTGTCGCTAACATATTACAAGCAAATGGTGACAGGACAAACATTCCGTATATGGCTGACGCCTTGATAGCGTGGTCAGCTCTCAATCCAGGGGCTACCGTACCCGAGAACCCCAAAGCCCAGCGCGCATGGGATGACATAGGCTGTAAAGCAACAATCTCTGGACTTATCGGTGAAGCAACCGGTGTCGACCTCGCAAGACTCCTGGCGGTATCGCGGTCTGAGTCAGGGGCATGGTTGCACGCGCTGCCGTCACCACAATTGGGAACCCTAATGGACGGTGACTCATTGCGTGTGGCCGTTGCTCTCCGCCTGGGCTGCAATGTGTGCCAACCACATGTTTGCATCTGTGGTAACATGGTGGGTGCTGACGGTCATCACGCTCTGAGTTGCCGCCGGTGCTCCGGTAGGCACCCCCGACACCATGCCCTCAACAACATAGTCCAGAGGGCCCTAAGGTCGGCAGGTGTTCCGTCTATTCTTGAGCCGCCGGGCCTTAGTCGCACTGATGGCAAACGACCCGATGGCCTGACGTTGTTGCCATGGGAAAGAGGGCGGTGCTTAGTGTGGGACGCAACGTGCGTCAGCACCTTCGCGGCATCCCATATTAACCGGACTACGCGCGCGGCCGGGGCAGCAGCCGAATTTCAGGCCGCATTAAAGCGACAAAAGTACGCTCCCCTTACATCAGGCTATATTTTTGTACCCGTGGCAGTAGAAACAGCGGGTTGCTGGGGGTCGGACGCAAAGAAATTTGTCCGGGACATAGGCCGTAGGCTCAGGCAAAAGGGTGAGGATGCCCGCTCCGAGTCGTTTCTGGTGCAAAGGTTGTCTTTAGCCATTCAACAAGGTAATGTGGCAAGCATAATGGGCACCTTTGCACCAGAGGCGACCAGGGGTGGTTTATTTGACTAGGGTTTTTTTTTTTATATATAGGTACCTATTTAGTTATTGTATTTGTTACTATTATTAACAAGATATATTTATCAAATTGCAAAAAAGGGTTTAAAAATGTTCGACTGAACTTGGTACTGTGGCCACGTTCTAATTGAAATATATTCTACTTTTTAATCGCAAAATCCACAAAGTGAGTCATTAATTCCCGAAGAAAGCTAAAAAAATCTTAGAAGCGGTATAAAAGGATTTCAAAAGGCGCCGACGTCGGCCATATATTATTCAAGCAGCGTCCGAGAGCGTAAATGAAAAAGTTTTCTGTATTCAATGACTATTGGAACACCACCAAAATACTCGTAAACCCCAAGTTTGAGAATTGAACCAGAATTGCTGGAGAGACAAGTTCGCGGGGACTATTAAGGATGCAAGCCGCGGAGTGTGAGATTACGTTTGTTTAATTTAGATAAGCGTGGTTCTTATCGTAAAAGATATATATATATATCAGGATTAAAAAAGTTAATATTCATTTAATTCATTTGATGTCCTTCGCACCACAGGGCTGAGCCTAGTCTACTCAGCAGGTGAATATTGTGCTCCAGCCTGGCTGAATAGCTCTCACACTTACAAAATCGATGTACAACTACGAACTACTATGCGTTGCATTTCGGGTACCATCAAATCCACTCCTGTACAATGGCTCCCAGCTCTAAGCCATATCCCACCGCCGCACCTTAGGCGGCAGCAAGCGCTATTGAAGGAGGCCAATAAAATATACAACAACCCAAATATGCCCGCCTACCAGGAATTTCAACATCCACCACAGCATCGATTGAGGTCCCGGCATCCTCCTTACCAGACCGCCCATAACCTGAAACATCTTGGCTTCGGCATGAAGGAAGCTTGGAAAGCAGAGTGGCGGTCGAACGCTCCAGCCAGCAGTCCGAGTAATTACGACCCCACATGCAAACCTTGGGGCTTCTCAGCACCCAGAAGGCTATGGTGCCAGTTCAACAGATTGCGCACCGAACACGGACGCTGTGCGGAGTACCTGCATAGATGTGGTTGGCGCGCATCACCAGCGTGCGACTGCGGAGCGCCTGTGCAGTCGATTCACCACATAATCAACGACTGTCCGAACCGGAAATTCTCTGGGAATATCTTGGACCTGCACTCACCTGACGCGAACGCTACCCAATGGGTGAAGAATTTAGACATTACATTGTAATAGTTAAGTAAAGCGACTCTGTAATTTAGTAATGCCATACGAATAAATAAATATTCATTTATCTTCTAGACCGTACTGCTTGATGAAGATATCCCGCCATATCGGCCTGTGTCTGCTCCTAGGCCGAACTCTATTTTGGTAGGATCTAGTCAGTAATTTGTTGGCCCACACGCTGTTTTGCATACGGCAGATGTGTTTGGCCCAATTCCACTTAAGCCTAGCAGCAGACTGTAATTATTACAAAAAAAAATATGGGACTAATCGAACTATCACCATAGTAAGCTAATAAGCTTGTTATTTATTCATTTTAAAGGGTTCCGTTCCGTACCTAAATGGTAAAACAGGACTCTATTACTAAGACTCCGCTGTCCGTCTGTCTGTCCGTCTGTCACCAGGCTGTATCGTATGAGTTAGACAGTTATAGAAATAGAAATAGAAATAGAAATGTTTATTGCATATCACATTACAGACGTAGATGGTATTAATAAGTAGGTATACATGTGACACCCTGCAAGGGCACAGCAATATCAGAGGGCTAACTAATTACAATTATTAATAGTAAAGTTATACATTAAAAAGCCTGATAAGAAAAAAGAAAAACACACATCAAGATTTTTAACTTTTAACGTTGAAATGTTCACAGATGATGTATTTCTGTTGCCGCTATAAAACAAATACTAAAGAGCAGCGTGTGCTAAACTTATTTGGCTTGGTTGACAACCGGCTTCTTTAGGTTGTTCGTAATGCTCTGACTTTCTTTTTTCCTTGGTTCGAGTTTGTACGACTCTCTAGCTACGAGTTTCAACACAACGAATCTTCAAATCAACAGAGGGTCGGTAACGCAGGTGCGTAACATTAGGCAGACCGTTTGTTTGTTTGCCACCTTCGAAGTATAAAAAAATATCATCATATCAGCCGAAAGACGTCCACTGCTGGACATAGGCCTCCCACAAAGAGTGCCAAAATGACCGGTCCATCGCCACCCGCATCCAGCGGACTCCCGCGACCTTCACCAGGTCATCAGTCCACCTTGTGGGGGGAATACCCACCCCGCGCCTTCCGGTACGTGGTCGCCACTCGAGAACCTTTCCGCCCCAACGGCCATCGGTTCTACTTGCAATGTGCTCCACCCACTGCAACTTAAGTTTAGCGATTCGGAGGGCTATATCGGTTACCTTGGTCCTGCTGCGGAAAAACAAAAAGTATAGTGCAGTCATTTCATTCAGTTTATTTTTGCACAACTTGTAGACATTATGAAAATCAATTTCTGTTTTTTTTTTATTGCTGACTGAACATAACTTGTCCAACTCCAAACCAGTCATGGCTCCAACTAACTATATAGAGTAGTTCCACCCAATGTATACATGTTGTTTTAGAGTAATTCAATTTAAGCATAGAAGCGAAACAGTGAAGTCATTGTGCCGTAAGATTTAATCTAAAAATTCTTGGTCCAGCGATTTTTGCTGCCAATTTTGCCGGACCGTGCGGGAAATTCGTTTTGCTCCACTTCAATTTCATTACATGCCAAATTCGAATTGACATCACTAAGCAGTGACTTCTGAATCATTTTTCAGAAATAATATATTTTGATTGGAGCAAGAGGAAATGGGGAAGTTTTAATCCAGTTACGTCCGGGCTTGCTTTATCTGATGTATGTGTTTTATTGATTCCTTAGGCTAACACTTATACTCTTAATAGTCTAGACTACACGTGTTAACAGGACATACATCTAATACATAGGTACAACCATGGTAAAGACACAAGAAACAATACAAATGAGCAAACATAAAAGGCATAAAACTATCCCAGATAAATGGAGTAGAGTAGAGCGTATTCATAAAAATTATTCGAAATATATTCCGTTTTTTGGAAAGAAAACATTTAAGCTTAACAAAGTCTTGATAAGTTTTATGAATATGGGGGGAAAGACCGTCGTAAATAAACCTTCTCTCTAGAATGAACAAAGAAAATGTTAGTAATGTTCAAGTTTTCAGGTCCTTTTAAAGGATTATTATAGGATCATTTAATTGTCCATCTGTCTGTCACGACTCTTTTTCTCATGAACGCGTGAACGTGTTATCAGTTTTATTGGGAATACCCTTATTTACCATCTAATTTTTGTTACTCTGAAACCGTTAACTTTTCAGGTACAGCTCAAAGGTCATTGTGTGGAACCCATTAGGTTAGGTTTGATTTATAACTATCACGAAAATTCTGAAAAAATATGATTTCGATGAAATTAAAATTCGACAGAGCAATGCATTTAGTGAAACGTTTGTCGGTGAAATAAAGGGATCCCGTTTATAGGCATTGCACTTCAAAAAAGTTAGACAAATAAAGAGCACTGCCCATCCAACTCCAAGACGTTGTAGTAACGAGGTAACTTAACTACCTAAATAGTAGCTCTGTGCGCTGAAGCAGAAGCTTTTGAAAAAAAATTTGCTGTAGAAGAACCTTTTTTCTGAAAAAAAAAATTGATATTCGAAAAAGTGCCTCGCTTAAAACAATTAACCTGCTCACAAAATTTCACGAGAATCGGTTGAAAAATGCAACCTAGAGGAACAGCCGGACAGACACCGATCACTAGTCACCCGACACTGGACACTGAACACCGGACACTGGACACCAGACACTGGACACCGGAAAGACAAAAGATTTTCGGCCCAAGCTGAAGCATATAACTCCGTTCACATCGCTCACTCGTTCGATATTATATTTACGGTCATGGTGACTGGTTTTTTGTTTGAAAAGATCACGGTTCCTTTGATAAATACAAATCTCAATAATCACACAGATCTCGCCAGCTTTTAAATAAATTCGCGTTTTTCATTCCCGTCACGGTCGCTTCAATGAGAGGAATCAGCGGAGGTCGATTGAAAAGTTTTCAGACTTAGCACGCTTCAGTTATCGTCTGGGACGGAAATTGCTGGAACTGGCTTGATATTTGAGACTTGGAAATCTATTCGACTTGGACCCGGTTTTATATAATCCGTGAGACCTGATGTCTGTATGTAATGCCAAAAAAACTGGCCAAGAGAAACGGACGACGAACAATAAAGAGTTACGTAACAAAATATTGCGTCTTATCTTGAATACTCAGTATGGTACTCTGATTGTAGTTATAAATTTAAACTTTGACAAGTTAATATGGAATGGCAGCTGCCGGCTCCATATTTAAAGTTGATCGGTCTGTAATTGTAAGTTGGTGCAACTTGTCGTCAAGACGATCGTCTTCAGGATTGAGAATCATCAATAAATAACTACAAAACGACATACCATACCCACTGGCTGGTATAAAACACTTTCTACACCCCATGTACTACAGGAACTCGGAATTAAGGATAACTCACGCCAGCCCGGGCCGGGCACGGCCTGTTCTAGCGTAAGTCATCCTTTAAGCAGCGTCTATCAGAGTTGGTCCAATCTCGCCTCCTCAAACTGTTCGGACACATTTCACGACGCAACAATGACTCCATAGAGCGTCTATTCGTGCAAGACAACGTGGAGGGCACAAGATCGCGTGGACGATCGCCGCCGATGCGATGGACCGATCAAATAAAGGCGATGACGGGCGTGCCTCGGCATGAATGCTCGAGGATAACCACCAATAGAGAGAAATGACGCGATGTCGTGAGGCGAGCACCAGCGGCCACCGCATCAATCGACACTACATGTTGACCGTGAACACTCTGACAAGAGTGAAACGACTGAGAAGAAGACACCTTGTGTGTGGCGTTAGCATGTTGTCGAGACAGGCTCGGCATGCCTGCGGGATGCAGATATGCGTTAAAGGGAGCACGATATAAAATATCTAAGTCATTCCACCGTATAACTGCGTCCGAAGTTGGCCCAGTATGGAAATATCGCAATCAAATTAATAGATAATGCATCACCCTCATAAAGTTCTGGCACCAGACATTCAATCAAAGATACCTTTGGTTCATTCCATTTTTCATTTCATGTCGACAAACAAGCATATTTATTAACGAACTACCTAAAAACACACATTAAAATAACAACAATCACCAGTTTTAATAACACAAATGTGCTTCAGGAAACAAACATTTTATGAAATCGTAAACTCGTCGTTTGCGCGATGAAAAATACACCTCAGAGAATTATTTTCATTTGCCTAAAAGGATGTTATTTTAAACAGCTGTGCTGGTTGTCACAACAAAGTTTGCATTTTGAAATAAGTTTGGCTATTTCGTAATTGCGGGTTTTGTTTTGACTTAGAGTTAGCGGTTTGGCTGACAACAACAGACAACAAACAACGTACATTTTGCTATACAATATTGAACCTTAGGTGGGTTGGAAATAAAATCCCTTGTCTGTACATATACAGGGCGTCCCAAGACTATGCGACATGAAGGAAAAGTACTACCTTAAATATATGGCCTTGTATTTTTTATCTAGTTCTAGTAGTAGCCTTTAAATTCACCACCGTTACATACGTGTGCCTTAACCCCTTTTAATACCTATGCGACCAGATCAAAAGCTATAACAAAACCACCTAGTTTCTAATCCCGCAGGTTACCGCTCTCCGTGAGGAAAAAATAGTGGATTGTGAACCAAAGCTAGGGGCGAAAAATGTTACTTTGTACGGCCATTTGTTTGAAAGACAAGAGACAATCGATTTAAAACTTTACCGACTAGAGGGATAAGATTGATGTTGTATTGCGAATGTTTTCTAAAGTAAAATGTAGTTGGTTGTAACGAGCATATTTCAGTGGGAGTTTTATTTGCTCTTATTTTGGTCGTAATATTTACGAACTTATTTTATTGCGAGTGATAATGGTCTGAAATTGCGTTATCGACGAATTAATATAATATGTATAAGTAATTCGTTTTTATTTTGTTGACTAAAAAAGTAGTAGCAAATATATTTCTTAATCAGGTTTACTTATTGAAAGTATGTTAAGTACTACCTATCGTTGTGATAAGTTTTATTTTGATTTAACGAGTTTCAGCAGTTACACATTTGTTTTCTTTCAGACAACAATATGAATTGTTTAGAATGTGACGCCAAATCATCTTTAATGACGAAAGCATCGTAATTTAATTAGTGCCCAAATTAGTGCGTTGCCGTCTCTCACTTCGCTATACAAAATGACTACTTCTTTCCCATATTATAATTTGATTGCCATACATTTTCAAACATTATCATTATCCTATACTATAATAATATTATAAATGTGAAAGTTTGGATGTTTGGATGTCTGGATGTTTGTTACTCGATCATGCAAAAACGGCTAAACGGATATTGCTGAAACTAGGTATAGAGATAGTTTATAACCCGAATTAACACATAGGCTAAATTTTATGTCGAATTGTTTCGCTTTCTTTCGCCGAATATAAATTTTGGGTATTAATTTCATATTAATTTCATGATTTTGAAGTTTATTTAGATATTTACGCCATTTTAGTTGTTAAGGTACTATCAATAAGCAGTATAATGGCTTGAAACTAAATAATTACAAGTATATGCACATTGACGTATATTTTGGCATATCGAAGTTTTTGTATCTCAAAGACAAAGTGGCGTATCCATTGAAATATTTATGCTATTCTAGAAAACACGACCCATATGTTAAGAAATATAATCGCGTGCAGAATATAATCGATTTGTGTTATTTTGACACAAAAAGGCGCAGTTCTTATGTAATGTTTCTAAATGAAATGTCAGCTGCCAGCACTCAAGTCTTTTTACAGACCGGCAATGAGGTTCGCGTATATCTTTTTCTGTCGCTCAAATAAGAGCGGTAGAGATGGAGATATACAAGTATCGAGGATGTATTCACAAAGCTTCCCGACAATAATTTATCGACGCATGGCTAGCACGTGATGGTGCGTGACTTATGTAGTCGTAACTTTTTAACTGCTCTAATTAGAAAGAGACGGGTAGCCTATTTCGCTCGCTGTTATATTCTCAATGCTAACCGTGCAAACGAACTACCTATTTATGTCAGAGGGACCACGTTTGTCGAAGTTAAAAATTTGTATATCTCCCTCTCTATCACTTGAATACGCAAGTGCAATAGAGACGGAGGTACCTACACGAACGAACGATATTGTATTGGAGTTACATACTATGAGTGTAACCTCTATCCTCCACCGACCACGCATAATAGTTGTTCACTTCATTCATGACTTCAACAGCACGCCCACTATCTGGCCTATTAACGAGCTGCTGAGTCACCCATCGAGTCTCGGGTGCGGTGCGACGAAGATGTTCAGCGGCAGGCAAGTGTGAGGGCTGAAGAAACGTCGGAGCAGCGCCAGCACCGACTTCAACAGCACGCCCACTATCTGGCCTCTCAACGAACTGCTGAGTCACCGAGCCAGTCTCAGGCGCGGCGTGAAGAACAAGCACAGCAGCAGGCAAATGTGAGGGCTGAAGAAACTTCGGAGCAGCACCAACACTGACTTCAACAGCATGCCCACTATCTGGCCTCCCAGCGAGAGACTGCGGAGCAAGCGGGAGCTAGAAGACGAATTGGGTCCCAACTTCCTTCCTGTAGCCAATGAACAGCCACAGTTTTTGCAGGTTTACTTTTTAGGCGACGAGGAAGCGCAACTTGATCGACGGTCCTCCATCGTACAAGGCGTTCAGAGACCAGTACTACAAACAATCCAAAGAGTTCTGGAGGACAGGAACGTGCTAATACATGAATTTAGAAGCGCTTTGAAGAACATGACTGACGAAACGTTTAAGGTAGTGATCCACCCTGACTGCGTGCCCCTTGGGCAGCACGAGCGGCGCTACAACGCGCCCACCACCAGCGAGGTGGTGGCCGTGGTCGCCGGCTCGGAGCCCACCGCCGGCAGGGACATCGTGCTGCGCGCGCGCCAAGGCCGGCTCTGCCGCATCGCCGACACTCACAGGTTCCTAGATGCACTCCAGTATCCAGTCATATTCTGGAAAGGCCAGGAACAGGAAGGGTATCATTTTGAAATACCTCAGGTGAATCCACAGACTACGCAACCAGTACCAAACAAAAACGTTTCCTGTATGGATTTATATGCATACAACCTTATGGTGCGTAGCAACGGGTTCAATATGTTGTTACGCTGCAAGCAACTTCTGCACCAGTTTTTAGTCTGTTAAGCATGAAAGCGAACCCCTTTGGTACATATCACTAAACCAACGCAAGTTGCGAGCAGAAAATTACATTCACTTACAAGATGCTGTAAGGAATGACGCGCAAGTTAACGCCAACGATGTGGGGCAGATAGTGATACTGCCCTCCTCCGTCGTGAATAGCCCGAGATACCCCCACGAGTACACGTAAGATGCGTTCGCGTATGTTCGGAGCGACGGCCGTCCGTATCTATCATCACGCTTACATACAACACGGCATGGCCGGATATTACCAATCAATGAACTAATGCCTGGATAAATAGCCACTGAGAGGCACGACCTCATTGCATGGGTTTTTTAAATTAAAGTACAGAAGTTGGTCGCCCTGTTTAGTGAAGGTCAAATATTTGGAGAATCGCAGTGCTGAACATGAAGTATATTACTATTGTGAAAGGCGACAGATTCTAAGTGGACTGTATCAAAATCGAGTCCTTGCGCGGTCGCCGTGATATTGCAGAATTAATGTTAAAGTTTGGGTAGATTGCGTATTGGCTTACATGGACGTCTTGAAGGCCAGGCTCAGCATCCGATGAAGGCACTATAGAGTGGCAAAAGCGAAGGTTGCCCCATGTACCTACACCTTTTATTGTGGCTAAAGGAGAAATTGCGTCCCTGTCAAATCGATGACGTAATTAGTGCGGAAATTCCTGATGTCAATGTTGACAAAAAACTACACGACACTGTCTTCAAAAACATGATCCACGTCCATGCGGTGCACTCAATATGTCACCTCCGTGCATGAAGGATGGGAAGTGTACAAAGAAGTACCCTCGAGCGTTACTAAAGGACCACGCAGACGAGTGAAAATGGGTATCCACTGTACCGGCGAAGAGTACCTGACGATGGAGGACGCACTGTTACTACTAGAATTCGCGGTGCAGAAAGCGTCATGTTGGATAACCGGTGGATTGTGCCATATTCTCCGCTTCTGATCAAAATGTTCGATGGCCATATAAATGTAAAATTTTGTAGTTCAAGGCAGGCTATCAATATATAAACAAGGGCAACGATCAGGCGGTCTTTAACGTTAGGCAAGCTGGTGATGTAAATATCGACCCCAGGGATGAGGTGCAAACGTTTAGGGCGGGCCGATACGTCAGCAGCAATGAAGCGGCGTGGCGAATCTTTGGCTGGCGAAACATTGTATGTCCACGTGTGGCACATCAATCGATAGGCCTTTCAAAATAAGTATAAAGTTTCTTAGCAACTTTTTTGATTAAGTGAATATAGTCGGAGATAATCGCCCCGAAAGTCATAATAATTGTGTCCCCCCCTCTAATTTCCAAACGGTGAATTTAAAATAAATTAAAAAATTATAGACATAGCGCTTATTAAATTCTTTTACCGAAAAGTATTTTGAACAAGATCGGTTAAAAGGTTTTCGAGATATTGCTGAAAAACTGCCTTTCCTGCAGAAAAGGACGTAAGTGTCGTAAGATTTCTGTGACGATACGACGTTTTTAATAGGCAAGGAACCCTTCGTTGTGCGTGGTTCGACACGCACTTGGCCGATTTTTTTTATTTTATCATCGCTGCCTTTAATGTTAGTGGATTATATATTATAGAAGAACACAGTAAATATGATTTAGCAAAAACTTTAAGTACCTACGTTTAAAAGACGAAACCGTATCTCAAATACATACTTAAAGATTGCTTCTTGCATTTTTTTCGTAGGTTTTATATTCGTGTGTAAGCCTATACAAATACAGGTTATCCCCCCTTTTTTTCTAACCACAATACCATAATAACCTGTCAACTGGATCACCGCCAATTTGCAAGCTAAATAAGGTTCACAAATGGTCAGTTAGGGTTGTCGATTGTACGTATTCAACGCGAACGAAGTCGCGGGTAAAAGCTAGTTATCAATAATGCGAGTGCTTATTTCGGACATACCTAAGAAAAAAATTTAAAAATTATTTCTTATAGATAACGGTTGATATAGGTACTTTATGGTCACCAAAAAGTAGAATGGCCCAAGTATGGCCGAGTTAAACTTAACACCTAACAATATACTTACATTGTGTTTGAATATAATAATGTTGAATGTACAAAACTAATAAAAACAAATACAAACAGTTAAATTAATAGAATCTCAATCAATAACATAAACATTAACATAGCATTCAGTTAAAATACATTAAAAAAATGGCAAAATTAAAAATAAAATAGGTATGTCCATAATTTAAAAATTTAAAAACGAGTAAAAACATTTCTTCAACAAAAAAGCCTTTTAATCATTTTTAAATATGTTTTAATTAGAGCCTCGGCCATTAAGTCAGTATTAAGTGTGGCCCCTCTTATCAGCGCAGCGTAGGAAATCACGAGTTAACTAGTTTTGCTATTTTATATTCTCAGGCTCTCAGATTACAAGGAGAACTTCCTCTAAAAAGGTCCACCAAAATAAGAAAAAGGTTTGTTTTGTTTGAATCAACGTCTGGTGGGTTCTGGAAACCGACTGCAGCGCCACCGGTTTTGTTTTTGTTGCTAGCGGACCCAACAGACGTTGTACAGTACAGTCAGCATCAAAAGTAGCTACGCAAACGAAGACATCAAAAGTCTTTATTAAAAGGGAATAAGAACTTTCGACGTCTTCAATTGCGTAGCTACTTTTGATGCTGACTGTACAACGTCAGTTGAGTCAGCAGGAACTGTCCTAACGTTGGCATCTTGTAAGGAGAGCTCAATTCATTTCGACCTAAGAAATAATGAAGTATATGATTATTACGATTATAAATTCACAATGGACTGCAATAATAAATTTGGATATAAGTATAGCAAGCAAATGTGTCATTAGAAAGAGACGATATTTTTACATTTACCTATATTTTTTGTTTTGCGATTCCATAATTACGTACTTTTGACGTAGTACATTTATAGCTGAATCATCATTTTTGGATGTCTCGATAATGTATAAGTACCTATTACAACTTATTACATTTAAAGACTTTGAAGTTTACAAAATATATCATTGAAATCGTCAAATGTCGCACGTAAGTAAGATATCGAACGATATGATAGTTGGATTGGACTCTAGCTTGTCTCTGAATAAAAAAAGAAGAAGAAGACAGCTGCAAGAAAACAACGCCGCGATGCCGGTCATAATATGCGGCTCCTGAATGCATAGTGTTGTGGATAACGCTCATTTTGAGGCTTAAAGACTCGAACCCTAAAGACTCCCGAGGCTTAAAGACTCAAGTGACGAAAATACAATATTTTGCATTCATATGCGTAAAATAAACCAACACGGTTATTAATGTTATTATACAGCATCGAGTCTTTAAGCCTCGGGAGTCTTTAAGGCTCGAGTCTATAAGCCTCGAAATGAGCGTTATCCACAACACTAATTCATGGATGATATGTGGATAGATAAAGTAGTGTATGTAACTGTAGATAATTAGTCATTGAAACACTCGTGTGACGTTATTATATGTACAGTCACATAAACTAATATTTCCTCAAGAATTATAATCAATATGGTCGTGTTGTAAAGACCCCACAATACAAGACTGGAATAAGCAAATTTCTCAAGACTACCTTAACTTGTGTTTTTGTTGGACGTGTGCATTTCAGGAAATTAATTCTCAGAAATTTAATCTTAACTTTACTAACGTTGGTCGCCCTTTCACTTCACTGCAATTCACGCGCCCGGCGCCGGTGCTATAAGAAAATCTCCAGGCAACTAAGAGCAAGACATGTATAGTTTCAGACATAAGGGTTCTTACTGATGATATACGAGCCAAGCTCTTAGAGCAGCGCTTCAGCGAGGCTTTATTGATCACCCAGCTTTCTGCTCTAGTGTGCAGTATTCTTTATTATGTTGTGTTTCGGTAGAATAAAGCTACAAAGTTGCCAATGAATATTGGCAACTACTAACTTATATTATAGTGATGTGAGTTTTCCGTTGTGCGGCAAAAATATAATACAGTTTTATTTTTAATCAATGTAGGTTTAAATTAGGTCACGCAACGGAACTTTTTTGACTTTGCTGTTTCATATCGTTAAGGAGTTTTTGATACAAGGTACAGATACAAGATATTTATTCATAAAAGTCAATGTTTACAAGTCAGGTATGTACATAATAAGTAGTATTATTTATCAATTACATCAGGTGTCAAATAAGGTCGCATATAGCTTTACATGTCTGATTGATACAGGAAATTTCAATTCAAAAATATTAGTTACTAAATAGTGATGCCTTAACTGTAAGGTTATGTAGGTGCTCCTAATACTTAGGGCCAGTGCACGTCTCAACAAATTCGTCAACGCTGTAGCATGCTATGTTGTTTAACATAGTTTTAAGTTTGTTGTCGAACATTTTTTCAGTTTTTGATAGTTTTATCTCCTCGGTAGCAAGTTATACAATTTTGCGCCAAAGACCCCGAGTGACTTCTGGGTCTTTGCGAGCCTGCACCGCGGGATAAATAAGCGGTTGTTCCAACGAGCCGACGAATGGGACGTTGGCCCTATAGACCAATCAAATTAGCTAAACCCGGACATAATTCGATAACTGTAATTTTTTTTTTCTAAGATGTAAAGTATTGTTAGTTATAGTTAAAATAAAAATAATTAAACATTTTAGGGTTCCGCGTCATTGTAAAAAAACAAAAAATCTAAATTTTTAACAAATTCTGATTTCATAAGTGCAGCATAATATGTAACTTTGTAAAAGTGCCTCTATTATGATATGACGCTTGCATTCCAGTTAAAGAATTCAAAAGTAAACTAATTAATCAACCGAACCTAATAAATAGTTGCAAGCGGTTAATATGTAAACACTGGGAAGGGTAATTATCTTAAGCTCCTTAAATAGATTTTTAGCAGGACTTTCCGCTAATGATACGAATATCACGTTTTTGTAATTTAAATGGTCTATCTCGGTCCGCTGCTGTTGCCCACAGGTCAGCACCCAGAATTAGAATAGCGTGAAAGTAGCCATAGTAGGCTTTTTTAACACTGTCATATGACAAGGTCGGTGCAATTCTGGAAAGTGCATAACACGTGGAAGACAGTTTGTTGCACATGCGGTCAATATGAGGGGACCACGTGAGTCCGGAGTCAAGGATGAAGCCTAGATATTTACTTGATAAAATTAAAACATTCACGAGTCGTATTAAAGTGATACTAATCATAACAGTTAAAACTGACTTCAAACGAGTTCCTATATTGTAAATAACATTTTTTTTTACTTTCGAAGGGCCGAAGGGAATCTAGCTAGTCTACTGTATAGGTATGCGATTTTTCTAAGATAGATTTTACACAGATTGACGAAGATGACTGAGTAAATTTTATCGGAGGACCCCCAATTCCCCTAAATGGGACTTTAATGTTTAAGGGAGTAAGGAGATTATATTTTTTTATTAACCAAACTTTATTCCTAAAGTTATTAAATTTTGTTGTCATGTGAAGTACGTTGTAAAAAAAAATATTTTCATTCATCATATCAGCTGAAATCTGTATCTGACAACCCGAGCGACCCATGTCGGGATAGGGTCATGGAGTCTAATTAGCAACTCGTCTCTGTCGCATTTGGTCTAAATATCTGCTGGACTAAAAAGCAACTGCTCTTCATTTTTTTTGGAGTAGCAACTGGTCTAAGTAGCAACTGGCCTAAGTAGCAACTGGCCTAAGTAGCCAGTCGTATATTTAGCGACTAGTCTCCTACCTATTCTACTCTATTTAAGGCAGGTCGGTGTAGGTACGACGACGAGTGAAGCAAGGAGGAGTGTTAGGAAGAACTGCGACCCTACACCGCGTGAGCCGAGCGAGCGAAGCGAGCGTGCCGCGTCAGTGGCCGGCGAAGCGCTAGAACCGACTTTGTACGAACAAAGTTGTCAGTTCTTAGACCAGTTGCTAATTAGTCCAGTTGCTACCTAGACCAGAAGCATCTGCATATTTTTTCTTGCATACTCCGTTGTGACACCATTTTTTCCATTGTGCCACGACTTAAATATAGAAAAAAACTTATTCCGATTTGGTAATGCTTATCAGTTATCAGTAACGTGGAATTGGACATGGGGGGATAGGATCATGGGGTCTAATTAGCAACTCGTATATGGGGCGACTCGTCTATGTCGCATTTGGTCTAAATATCTGCTGGTCTAAAAAGCAACTGGTCTACAATTTTTTTGGAGTAGCAACTGGCCTATGTTGCTCAACTAAGGCCAGTTGCTACTCCAAAAAAAATTTAGACCAGCAGATATAGACCAAATGCAACATAGACGAGTCGTCCCATAGACGAGTTGCTAAACTTGCTAATTAGACCCCATGATCCTATCCCCCCATGTGCAATTCCACGTTACTGATAACTGATAAGCATTTCCAAATAGAAAAGTTTTATTCTAAATTTAAGTCGTTTGCAAGAAAAATTATGTAGACAGTACTTGTAAAATCATTCAGTAATAAACGTACATATGCTTTCTTTAGTTAAATTGACGAAAGGGATTACCATCTAAAATAAAAACAACAAATTTGTACAAATCCAACATAATGTTTTATTTTACAAACACTATATTATCGCCATCTAACATAATTACGCTATGACACTAAATATAATACATCATTGGAGACATCGCATTATATACAGAAATTTCAACATTTAATGATTAATAACCTAAGTAAAATATATAAGGCACGTTTATAACTCTCTAACAAGAACTATTTATCTATAGGTTTCCAACATGCGTATTAGGAAATTATATTTAATCTATAGTTACTAAAATATACACGACAGTTGGAACCATATTTACAATACAAGATCACGAGTCATCTCATAGGATACCTATAGCTATAAAATTGAGTGATGTCAAATTGCTTATTTTAGATAAATAAGCATTAGAGCTCAGTCAATTATAAAAAATGTCTTTTAAGTCTCGGCTACAAATTATTTTTCCTTGTTTGGTTTAAAATGACATGTGATTGATATAACAAGTGATGTGTACGTTGGATCTGATCAAGATAAAAAATCTTTGCAATTAGGTATTTACATAACACTCTCAAAAAATCTTCCTTAATGCTTTGAGTTCTACAGTTACTTGTCATAAACGTGTTAATTATTGTGCTTTACCCGGAATGGACTTTCTTTTAATATTGAGTAATTATTAAGATAACCAAATAATAAAAACATATTTTCGACGATTAAATGTTTAAAATCAAACTACGAATCAAGTCGTTAGGATTTCGGAAATAATTATTAAAATATATAATAACTAATAATGCAACGATAAATAATGTAGTCACATGACTATTAATGTTTTAATGGTAATATATAAATGGCTTTAAATTTAATACACCTGCAATAGGTACCTGCTTTCGTATTATTAAAAAGAGTTCAGAAACCATGAATGATGAAAAACGAACCACCCAAGACTCTTGGATAAAAATAATTCACTACTCAATAAGTATGACGTTGTACAATACCGATATCGATGATGATAATGTGGTTATATTCGATTTTAAATATGATTTAATGCTGATTCTTAATTATATGGATTTAGGAAGACCTATTGGCAGTTATAAAAAATAGTTTTGACAACGGAACACTTTTTGACTGTTATTATTGCTTCTTCTCGTTCATGTTATTATAACGGGAGTTATATGGTAAAACACATTTGTTGTTTAGTTGACTTTAAATTTCGTCTTAGTATTGTTAAAAAGTACTTAAATGGATTGTTGATAGCATTAGTTTTCAAACAAACTGTTTATTAATTTCCACTGCAAAATTTTAATTACACTCACAATCAAGTACATATACGGCGGTCATATACATAGGTACACTTTAGGTGTTCAAAAATATCGGCACATGCACCCTAATGCCTTGAAAATAAAGGTGTGTTCCGATGTTTGTGACGTGCTTGTTTGCTCCGATGTATGTGATGGCGACTGTACCTATAGGTACCTACATTGTAACGTAACAACATTTTTGTATACTTAGATACGACAAGTGATGTTTTGTTTCGAATACAATCTCAAAGTTACCAAATAAACTCTGCAATATCAAATAAGTTATAACTGTCATATTTTTAACACAATCCTGAGTCTTTGCTAACTAAATATAACAAACACGCAAATGACACTTTCAAAATAAATGTGGCCCTAAAGCTGAAGCAACTTTAATTCAGTATTAAAAAAAAACCATTGATAAAAGACTAAAATCTCGAATTTTGCTTAAATATTTCTTAAAAATTTCACGGAGTCCCTAATTTTACAAGTTTCATTTACCTTAAAATTGAGCTGACAGCGTTCCTGTCAATCCTTAATGACTTGGGAAAACGCTGCCTTAGCTGATGTCATCTCATTGTCAACGACTAAAATCAATGACATTAATCAAGTCGTCACTGTCACTACGAATTTACATAGCTGTGATGGCGCTGAGCACGAAATGGAAATGATCTAAACAAGGTAAAACGCTAAAATAATTGTATAGTACCTACTACTTTTTATTTATGACGTTTAGCTTTTGTGTTCAGTATCGAAATTTGAAAAAACTGAACACTTATGGAACGGCCTTGATATTGTGTTCCTGACCTTTTCAATTCGACCAGTTGTTTAAAAGAAAAACAATCTAATAACTACAAAACTTCGCGGTTTGCAAACATTAGGAAAAATATTCGAGGAAACCATTTCGGAAAATTACTTTTACTACGTACTGTTACTTTACTTCATAAAAATCTAAATACTGGTTTCACCTGATTTTTTTTCCAGGGGGGGAGGATTGTTTTGTAAAAAAAACTGGGATAAAGAGCAAGTTAAGACGATATGACGTAGCTCCAGCTACAAATGAGAAAACATGACAAGCAATATCGTTTCAACAAGTTTTTTCTCATGGTGCCAAGATTATTACGTGTTTAGATCGAGTCCATTTCTCATTTGCTATCTTTCGTATCACACAAAACTTTTTCAGGCAGTTAAATGTGTACGCTTAAAAAACTAAATGAATCACATCATTTTAGGAATGTTAAAGTATCTTAAAAACAAATGGAGTCTCTACTTAATGAGCTACAAGAATTTGTTTATAGAGGATTACGAGTAGGTATACAATAATAATTTGAAAGAGGAAGAATTTAACTTGGAATTAAACATCCCTAAGGTACTTTTTTGTGTAAAAGATAGAGTCTGAATTGTATGAGCTAAAAACAATCGGGTTGTACATTTTAATTAAATCATCCTTTCTTTTCTTATATGGCTACTGTAAAAACTATTTATTACCACTATTAAATATCAGTGAAGTCATTCAGTTGTATATAAAACATTCAGATATGGGATAGATATGTATGAGAAGAATTGTGATTAGCTATTTCTTATAGCTTATTTATTTTAAGTATTTTTAGGCAAACAGCGTCTAGAAAAAGATGAACTATTTATTCTAAGTAAATTCAGTCAATTTTAGTAACGATTTCTCCCATAGTCAACTATGGAAGAAGAAAATAAATTCGCTCCAAAAGAACTTATAATACTAAAACTATACCTATAGCAATTAAAAGTAAACAAAAATATTTAAACTTTTGTTTTCTTACAAATTCTCGTCTTCTAGCTAAAACACAATATTTATGTGTTAAAATAAATCACAATTTGAAGTTTAATAAGCTGATAAATATATTCGGACTGTAATCACAGCTTTACGGTGCTATTTTTATTTATATAAAAACATATATGTATTTTAGATATGCACAGATTTCCTATTCTGAAACTTTTGACCCTTTCTAGCTAAATAATTTCAAAACAATGCTTAACTTTAATAAAATACTTGTAGATAACATAACAAAAGAATAAAATATAAATAACAAATACAATTATTATTAATGCGCATATAAAACCCAATCCAATTTGATACCTATTAAATTAAATAAATAAATAAATGAGATTACTGACTGCCCATACCTTTGGAACTGAAATGAGCATTACATAATCATCATCATCATCATCCTAGCGTTATTCCCGGTTGTGCCCTAAAGGAGTTCAGGGTCCGCTTTGACACCTAATCCCAAGATTTGGCATAGGCACTAGTTTTTACGAAAGCGACTGCCATCTGACCTTCCAACCCAGAGGGAAAACTAGAGCATTACATAATAAGATATAAAATTACCTATTTGATGAAATTTACAGATTCACTGAAACTTCACTGGCACACAAAAAGGAACCTAATTGTAGGCCAAAACTGTAATGCTATTATAATTACGAATAGTTACATTGATTTAAATTACCCGTTCGTACATAACGAGTACGAATAAAGAATCTAACTTGGACATTAAATTTACCTTTACACTCAAATATAATGCCGTTGTACATATTATGTACAACGGCATTATAAATTACAAAATATATTTTAGTGAATCGGCGTTTTAATTTACAACATCAACAGCGTCAGTAATAACTCCAATAGTTTCATTACTGAATTAGTGTTCGGACACTAGCAAAACATAACTTCTAACCACTTCGCATGATTTAGTGGCATCACAACATGATTTCACTTTTCAATATTCACTATTATTTAAAACTAGTCTGTCATTTTTAAAATCACTGTCTGTAAATTTAACCACAAAGACTAAGAACACATTGCTTTCAACAACAAGTGATTCGTAAATAATTATAATATCATAAATATCAACACTAAGACACGTCCGTGTCCAATTTCAAAATGTCCTCCATGAACAACATTCTTGGGTCTGTGAGTTGTTCAAATGAACAATAGATCTAAATCCACTCTGCCGGTTTAAACATCTGTTCTAGTCTGTCTGCTCGGAAATTTTCGAGCGTCCACAAATGCCGGATGTCTTCCTCGTTGCAGGTTTCCATGGTGATTTTGTCCTTGTTCTTCGATATCGCCATGCATTTTTCACTGGAACCATGCTTCAGTAGCTTCGTCTGTAAAAAAGAAAAAAAAACATTGGGATTTGTTGCCATAAGTATTATGGGAACCTTTGGATCAGGCATGACGCAGAGCAGAATGTGCTTTTGCTTTATATGTAATATAGGTACTTCTTCTTCTCTTATAGATAGCTAGTTTGGAGTCGGTACCTATCTTGTTTTACATATTATTTGTCTTTTATATGTTTGGTGTTATATTTTATAATTTGTCCTGTTCTTCCATTTGTCATATTTACATTGGTCAATCTACCTAGTAAATAAGAACTTATGGTTATTACTAAGTTTTACTACCCAACACGAATAAATGTTATTTTACGAGGAAGAATTTAACAGTCAACAACGACTACACAACAACAATAATTATCTCAATTCACGTTCTTGCCAAGATAACACAAACTATTAATATGCTTTTAACCAGTACCATTCATTTTCATCTGTATTTGAAAGTCAACTTTCGGAATTACCTTTCATTTTATTGAATGTTAATAACATAATAAAATAAAAATAAATACCGGTGTATGTCTTTACTTATTACTTTTCTTATTGAATACGTGAAAACAATAAACACACACACACACTTTAAGTTATTAAATCAATTGAACAAAACGAAGTACTTAATGTACAAATAATGATAAATGACTCACATTATGATCATACATCCACAGCTGGTTGCCCTTGGCCCCATGGCACGGGTACAACACCACATCATGCCCGGAGTAGTCCAGGCAGGTCTCATCCCGCCGTATTTCACCCGTCTTCGAGTACATCCAGTACTGTCAATATAAAAATAACATGTTAAATGTTTATCAATATCAAATGAACAACATCAAATTAAAAACTTATTTTATGTTTAATGGGAAAAGGAAAACTTGGGTTAATCCATAAACAGAGATATATGTACAAAAAAGACCCAATCCTTATTTAATTTGTTATTATCTCACTACGGCTACATATTAAAAAATCACACATATTTAAATGAATATAATAAACATATTCAACTAGAAACTAATGAAGTAGATATTATGACTATTAAAATTGGTGAAATGATTGAATATGTGAAAAGATAAGTTTAGAACATAATATACACAGAAATTGCTTATACTAATGAATAACCTAGCGGCAGTACCCAAGTTGTAGGAGTAATATTGGTTTTAATAATCTGAACTTATACAATTACCAGTTTGGTTTATTTTCTCCATTTGTTTACCCTTAAGGATCCCATTAAAAGATAAGCTCTTTCTACAATTGCTTATCTAAAACATTAAATTAAGTACCTTTGAAACAATCCAAGCCGTTTACGAAGCCGATCTGCCTTATAAATGGTGAAAAAACGACAAATTAATTCTACTCTAAAATAAGAAATGGTGAGTATTAAGCATAAAGTAAGCATGCGGACTAAAAGAAGAGTGCCAATTATTTAGTGTATAATAGGGAGAAAAGTGATTAGCATTATGATTTCAAAATACCTGCTTCCCTGTTATACCTTACTAAGAAAAGGATAGCACAACTGAGCTAGAGATTACTTATAATATCATAATATCTATATCTTACTCATCAATCGACAACCTTTTATATTTACCAAAATGCTGTAATCATTATCATAATTATATAATCATCCATCTCTTTTTTATATGAACATTTTCATTCGGTGTAAATAGTATAGGTATATTTTCAAAAAATCTGGCTGTTTTTAAGTTTAGGTTTACATTTTGTCAATTTGAGATTCGTAACATTTTGTATTGCCTATATACCTATTTTTGGTAACTTCGAATTTTGATAAAACATTTACAAGAATATTTAAAAGCATTTCAGGATCATTGAAGCACATTTTTTTTAAGTTGTCAACTTCGGAGATATCACATTATGTAATACAAACTGACAGTCAGCTGCGCTAACCTTTCAGCTACCACCATAACTTACCGCTACATTCGATGATCACCAACACCAACCACATGGAAGGAGATATGAAATTTGAGTGCTACTAAGATGGTCCCCTACAACGAACCTGGTTGCCCCCGTCTCCATGGCAAGGCCAGGCACCGACTGATTTCTTCATATCCTCTGGAGCGGCGGCCGAGTCGAGGCATACGTCCGTGCCGCGGTTCGCGATCTAGTGTGATCCATAAGTTATAAAGGCGTGCCAAAAAAAAAGCGTGTACGGTTAACACAATTACTTGAGAAACGATAAAAACATTATAAAAACAAACTAATTAGTAAATATACATCAAGTAATGGTGTTAAACCGCGTGATACTGAAAATTCTTTAGTGAAAGTTGATGAAACACTTATTCTTCATAAAGGAATAAGTTAAATTAAAAATAATGTCGATCTAGCCCTTCTAATAACGACACACCCAATAATCACGTATCGTATTCCAGGCAGATACCTGATTACCACCCATGTGGTGGCACTTATGTATCTTAACCGTTTCTTCTTTTGATGATTGCTCATCGGCGTCCTGTCCATCGAGGCAGAATCTTCCACTAAATGCTTCATTTTGGATCTAACAAAGACGGTGATAAAAAAACCAGAAAACATTAATCCATGCAATGTTCACGTGTGCTTTTAAGACGGCGTGCTAAACGTGCTTGAGGAGTGCAAAATGAAAAAAAAAAACAAAGACGCAAACAAAGAAAACACCTAAAAAGTGGTACTGCCGCGTTAGGTCGAATCGCAAACGACAGAAAACCTGGTTGCCGCCTTGCCGGTGACACGGGTACAGGCCGACGGGTTTATGGTGATCGGACTTGCGCGTTGGTGAATCCAAACACGTCTTTTGGAAGCCCACGTTTCGGATCTGCATAGGTAATTTTGAAGGCACGTTCAATTAAAACAAAAATTGCACTCATAAACTGTTTCGAATCGTCATAGAAATACAACAACTCATATTTTTGTACGTATAGTACTACTATTTAAAGTCATGATTGTCATGAATTAACAATGGAACAATTAATATTCAGTGTTCAACTCACCTCTCCATGGGCAACTGATTCGCCAGGGATGAATAACTCGGGATAAATGTTTTTAAGATACCACTCAAAGGATTTGCATTCTAATTTTCTCCGCAGGTCTTTTCGACCACTAACATCACCGAAGTCACCTTTGTCGTTACCAACTCTTTGATAATAGTATTTTGAGTAGTCGTCCAACCATACCTACAAAAAATGAATACTTTAATAAACCGAGAATTTTTTTAAACTGTATGATTTAGAGATAGATAAAAAAACATTATATACTAGTACAATTACAATAAAAATTAAAGTTAGCTTAATCTATATGAATATTGGTTTTATTATTTACCTCCGCTAGTCGAACGGAATTCTTCTTCAACACGTTAACGCCAGTCCTCCACTTGTATGGAGATCGTTTTCTAAATATGTGTCCGACATGTGAGCAGGGTACGATTTCAAGGGTCCCGCCACACATCCATGTTTTGAAGGACAGCTCCAAGTTTTCGCCGCCCCATATATCAAATCCGCTGTCATATGTGCCCAATTTTTCAAAGAACTCCTTATCTATGGCGAAGAGCCCACCGGCCATGGTTGGGGACCAAACTGCTTCAGCAGTATTCGAGTGCCTGGCACGCTCTCGGGCTGGCACAGGGTGCCAATTAAACTGTAGGTTCCAATCAAATCCACCAACATTGACGGATGTTGAGTCTCTGTAGTGGTATTCAAGAGTATTATCGTCGATGACGTCGATGACAGGGCACACTACCGTACTTTTGTTTCGTGCTATTCTGTCCAGTAGAGGCTCGAGCCATCCTAAAACATTTGTAAATATCTATTAATTAAAACTAACAAATTAATCATATATTCGTAAGTTCTTGCAAGAAAATTAATATTTTACCTTCCGTACACTCGCAGTGACTGTCCAGATAGGTGAGAACTGGCGCAGTCACGTATCGTGCCCCGAGCAGCCGAGCTCTGATCAACCCTTCACGGCGCGGGGCTCGGACTATCCTCACCTTCGGCAATGACGACATGTAGTCGTCTAATTGCTGCATTAAGTGTGCTGCAACATACAATAAAATAAATGTTGTGTTTTCTGCATCAAGTAAGGAAGAAGATTTTCTTTTCAGTTCAGATCCAAAGATCACCATTGCAATTGAGCAGGGATGACATGTAGTCTAAGTACTACGTGAAGTGGACTGAAAAATAAGATACAATAAAAATTATATTCTCTTTGTCAAATAAGAAAGATCTGAGGGATTTTCTAGTCAGTTTAGATACAAGCATTGTAGTGCACGGCATTGCTACCGCATTCACCGATCACAATTGAGCTGTTAACTAACACAAATTGAAACAATTAATTTGGTACATACGCATGTCAGAGAAATCATCTACAAGTACGATCTCCTTTATCAAGTGATCCGGTGACCTGTCCAAGACCGAATGTACAGTCCTCAATAGAACGGACCAGGCTTCGTTGTGGAAACAGATGACTACAGATGTCTGTGGGAGATCTTCCAGGAACCGGCCTGGTACTTTACACCTGATGAAAATAAATAAACGACTTTCAAAACCAAGGTACAGAATAGGATCCAATAACAACAGATGACTGTGACGGTGTAAGAAACTGATACTTTTTAGCAGTTGTAGATTTTAAGTGGCTAATATAAACAAAACTGAAGATTTAACGTAACTTTCAAACGGTTTTAGACGGATTTGGAACGAGACAAACGAAAATATTGAAATGTTATGCTCATTTCATTTCATATAATTTATTGCATAACATGTGTTTACATTGGTGTTAAAATACAGTTGGTTTCAACATCATAATTAAATCACCCCGTAAAATTTAGGAGATAAATGCGATGTCAAATGCTCGATGCATTTGACATCAAGTCTTGCTCAATGTTCGTCTCTAATTATGGTAGCGTTAATTATGATACCTATTACATAAAAAATTGTGCAATCATATACTGATCTTACCATTCATCCCTCGGATCCGGCAGTTTCCTCTTTATCGATATGAGATCGCTAACATATTGGTTAAACGCGTTCTTCTTCCAGCCTTCAGCGACAGCCGCTTTGGTTTCTTCACTAACATTCTTAGGAAGTACAACAGGCTTTCCAAGTTCTCCGGGAGCATTGTCCGACCCCGGCGCTGCCAGCACACCTAGCCCTACGAAGCGTTGGTCATTAAATAAAGTCATTAAACGCACACCTAGCCTTGCGGGACTCCAATCATTAAGCAAAGTAGGGTAAGTATAAATAGTGGAAGTTGATATCCGGACTATGTGTGAACGAAACCGGTTTCAGTAATTGTGTTTAATGTGTGTGTGTGTGTCACTTAATTATACAGTTGTAAAATGTATTTGTATAAGAATTTTCTGGTGATAGGTCTACAACACTCTACAGTGCGTCAGTGTGAACAAGTATTGATTAGGTTTTTACTTTTTCTTATAAAGTTCGCACATGACTGTATACTGCCATAACTAGCTCATTTGGATGCATTATGAATATGTTATATACCTCACATAAAATTGCATTCATTTGTAAAGCTCAAATAGCAAATACTTAAAACAGCACTTCGAGGAAAATGAAATATTAAATACGAAGTTTTAATTTAGTTTCATGAACGGTCTCACTAAAATTAACCAACACCAAAAGCAAGCTGCAAGCACAAACCCACACCGTATATATTACAAGATTTTTTCTTCTTCTTATTAGTTAGAAGTGAATTATAATTAGTAGACACAAAAATACGTATGATAAAGTATTCTGTTTATGCTAAAACCAATTTCTGTATAAATCTAATACGGGTCAGTGGACATGCTTAATCATTTATTTTAACTTTTAGAAAACTACAAGCATAGGTACTTAATATACTTGAGATTATTTGAGTTGGCCGTTGCGTCAATGTATTCCATTCAAAATGTAACTCTACCGTCCAAGGTAGAAAATTTCAATTCCAATGACAGCTTTATTAAAAGGCGGCTGCATTAAATAATCTCAACCATCATACATCCGATGTGTACAATGAATGCGGACGAATCTTTCTTGGGTGCAATCCAAAAGAAGATGCAGCTAGCCACGGACATGGAGTTTTGCCAAAGGCATGGAGTTAACCGTTTTGCCATCAAATTCTTACCACTGTAAATAATTAGTTTTCTTTTTCAATGAGTAGTCACTCCACTGGCGATGTCTAGATAGATACAATGTTGACATAATCACTATATTTGTGCTATATTATATAAACATAGTTTAGGTTACATACAGCATTAAAATTACCTGATACACCATCAACCGAGACAATCCGTTCCATCCAATTGACCCGATCCTTATTCTTAGCTGTGATAACAAATCATGCAAAACATAAAAGTAAAAGCAACATAGTTAACAATAAACATGCAGAAATATTAGGCACAACTTCGTGAGAGTAGTAGGAGTGACTCTAGTAAAAACGTTACATATATTCTGCATTTGCATAGGACTTGTACCCTTTCACTAGAGCAATGGTATTGGTATTCATGCGATTCATAGATGCAATCTCGATTAGCATTTCAATTGTGTGGATCTTAGAACAATCGTCCTCGAAGAAAGTCTCAAGGAAAGGAAATTCTAGCTCCAGATTATCATAACCATTTCCTGTGCATGACAAGTTACTGCAACGCGATTGAATGAGAACATTATTCAAATGAAGTGTTATATCTCCATATTTCTTTAAAGTGGTCCATTGAGAATTTTTAAGGAGCAACAGCAAAGTAGCTACTTACAAATACAGTCAAATTAAAAAATATGTACGAATTTTTACAAGGCAGTATAAGTATTTGTAACTTCAAAAACTGCAACGGTTGAGTAAATTATTAAACCTCACTTCATTTTCTTTTTGCTGTTGTAAAACACAATCCTACACCAACCACGATCCCACATTGATGCAAATGAGCAACTGAATTACAAACTTTTCATTACAATGGACAATAACATTCCAAAATCACCAACATTTAACCAACAACCAAAACCATACTCATTGAATAATGATAAAGTTATGAATTATCATACACCTATTAACAGCAGCACATTTTGGGTGAATAGTAGTGAATATCAACCAGATATGATCGAAGCTGTGTATTCATATACAGTTATATATATTACTATTGAACGGGCGAGCGAAACGAACCAAGTTCTCCGTTTCATCTTGGGCAAAAAATCTTTCGTATGTCCGGCTGTTCTCCTCTACAGGTCGCATTTCTCAACCGACTCTCGTAAATTAAAAAAAGACAGTCTCGTGATTTCTACAATTCACAGAGCCACTAGTAATATGCATATACAGCTTCTCTCATCCCTGCTTGATATTCACCCGTAAGCCGTGAATTCACCAGTAGACAAATGTTCCGCGACCCGTCAGACAAAATCGCGTGACTTCGCTTGACAATATTCATAGTGCCTCGTATCGCGCGACATGTCCAGCGAAGTCCGGTAACGCTTCAGCCGATGTTGTTGGTGGACATTTGTCTCCAAGTTAATGGCTTCAACTAACCATTGGTAAAGGTTTTAGAAAGTTTCACGACGCTTCAAGTTATAATTTTACATTTTATTGGCAACACAGAGGCTCTTCACTGATAACGAATGGCCATTCAACATGTGTTGCCGTTTTAGGCTCGTAAAAAAATTTGTAACTTGTGCTCGTGAAACGGTCCAATGGCTTTACATTGGTCAGTGAGTTATTGTTGGTACCGACACCTAAGTTCATGCACTTAATGAGTTATTTTAAAAAAGGGCTTATCTATATCTTACTCCAAAAAGTTTTTTAAGCAAAAGGTTCATCTTGACACAAATTCGCGCATTAATAAGCCCTTTTAGAAACGACTCACTTCAAATTGTGTCGAATATCTTACCATCGGATAAATTATTTCCGTACGTGTCACTTTTCTTTTTCACAGACGTTGGTCTGGCTATCTTATACGGCTTCGCCTCCGCATCGTCGTATTCTATCTGCGGCGCTACTAAAGAATTTCTACTACCTCCACTAGTAGTCAGCAAGGCGACCATAAACCATAGTGCCGTCAGCACTAACACCGCTTTCAATATCCACGTCCGCCTCCTCAAGAATACCATGCTAAAGAACTTCATGTTTTTGTATTCTCTAGCTTTGTATTTCACTGATATGTTCTATTCATTTCACTATCTCGACCGTAGTCTTTATAGAACTTAAATTTTATAATTTGAGCAACTTCTTTACTATCTAATGTATAACACAAGCGGTGACTAGCACAAAAATAATCAGATATGTAACGTTTTAGCAATGACGTTGCGAGATATGCTTTGTAGATATGACAGTTTGCATGCAATTTTGATGTTTCCTTCACATGACTGTTGTTCTATTTCCGTCTTGAATTTCCTGAAGTTCTTTCAGAAACTTTTGTCACTTTCTTATCAGTATCTTGTTTCATATATAATGTGTCCATGAGTACTTTTTTCCATCCATAATCATAGGTTTTATGTCTCCCAATCTGAAACAAGTAAAACAACTATGAATACACAACCAACCTACATAATAATTAACTTCTGTCTAGCTACACTAACTTTATAATCCTAAAACCTAATAACGGTAAATTAGAATACACGTACATTTTAGAGCAAACCCTACTTAGAATCCGTATAAAAGCCACTATTTTTTAAATTAACGTGGCGATAAAACGCCTTAAAACGCGTTCATAATTTATATCTGTTAGCATGTAATTAATTTCCAAAGCGGCTTTTAAAAAGCCAGAACGATAACAAAGCGCGTGGCAGTAATGAACCCGTGACATTCCCGTGAGTCAGCTGACATATTGTCGGCGATTTTTCGTCAAATTCCTGCCAGGAAGGTAATGGCACCGAGTCCGGGGGTTGGGGAGGTCGGACAGTCTCCTATACAGTCACAAAAGGACGTAACTGCTCTATTATACCGAATAAGAGACGTCATTTTGTAAAGATGCAGTATATCGGTCAGGCGAGCTCGGCTATTGAAATGCCAACGGTTTAGCTTTTTCGTTAAGTGTTGGATGAGATATTTGCAAATTAGAATTCATTTTCACCGTTTACTAATCTGGCGATTGTATCTAGTTGCGATGCGAAATAATTGCATGTTACATGAAGGAAACATGACTGATGTGAAAATTACGAAAAGTTTGTTCGTTTAGTTAGGCACAAGTTCACTGAGTCCGCGCCTGCTAGAACTGACTCAGCTAACACTTAACAAGCCGGATTTTGTCAACTTATGAGTGTCAGTGACAACAGACACTCATCTTCACACCAAAGTCCGCTGAGTCCACGCGTACTGCAGTAGTAAGTAAAAACTATACAATGAAATTACATGCCGAGTTGTAACATAAATATATAAAAAACCGGCCAAGTGCGACTCGGACTCGCGCACGAAGGGTTCCGTACCATTATCTATAAAAAATATTTTATTCGTGTTTTTAGTATTTGTTGTTATAGCGGCAACAGAAATACGTCATCTGTAAAAATTTCAGCTGGAACCATCACGGTATCAGTGAGATACAGCCTGGTGACAGACAGACGGACGGACGGACGGACGGACGGACGGACGGACGGACAGCGGAGTCTTAGTAATAGGGTCCCGTTTTTCTCTTTGAGTACGAAACCCTAAAAATGAGTAGTACAACGAACAATAACAAAAATTTGCTAATTTAATCAATGTCAAATAAAAATTAACTAGGTATAGTTTGTTTGTGTTCAAAGAATGTCAATGGATTGGAGGTCGTTGTTGTTCTACGTCCGTAGGGGAGGTTGTTGTTGTTCTACGTCCGTAGGGGAGGTCGTTGTTGTTCTACGTCCGTAGGAATAAACCTAGAAACCCTACACGTGACCTCCGGGTGGTGCTAAAAGAACAACAAACTCGGCAGCTGCACTGTTCCTTCTGAACCTCGCAGCGCACACTGGAACTCTATCAGCGACATCGATACGAATACATATATGTACCAGTGTGTAACCGCCATAGGATAAATAAATAAATAAATGTATAAATAATTTACAATCAATTCTGCCAGATATTCAGTAACAGAATAGTAGGCCTTTTGGATTAGCATCGCTTTGAGAGCATCGCAAAGTCAAAACTCGGCCTCGTCTATACTTAAGACTACGACGTCTGAACGTCGAGACTTCTTAACGTAAGACACAAAATAAATCCATAGTTAAAAGAAGGTAGTAGTTAGTCTAAAGAAGCGTCTCTATCCTGAACCCAACGCACGTAACATAACAAATGGCAACACTGCACAAAAACTTGGACACATTATCCAAAATAAAAGCAGATCACACCACACTTTAAAAATCAATAAGCAATTATCTTATCTAAAGCGATTCGATCACATTATGTAACTCTGATCATCACAATTACCGCTTCAGGTCGAACCAGTAATTGTCGGACATTAGGCACGAATTATGTTGCCTCCATTCTAGGGTCCGTTCACCGCACGTCTGACGAATGGTTCCGCTTGAACATTATCGGCTACAGTGCCCGAGCTATTTTTCAGTCGAGCACATTACAATTTGTAGACGAAATGGGCGATTTTTACGAGCATTTTCGGACCCGCAAAGACTTTTGTGCTTTTTGAATTTTATTTTTATCGTCCATCTCATTAGGGACGATGGGCTGGCAGTGACGGTAGCTAATTTATGAGGCATTTTGTTAGATTAATTCATAGCATTTTTATCAATGTTCTTGTGTGTTATATTCGAATGCAGTTATAAAAGGCAGTATGGTTATATGTTGGTACACTTTGTAAGCATAAGGCGAAACTGCCAACTCTTATCCCATTCTGATTGTGGCTAGATAATATTATGTGAAATCTAAATATCAACACATATTTAGACCTGCGAATTGCAGCCTCCGTAGCCATGACTCCAGAAGAATCACTAGAGTGCGTTGCTGACAATTTTAGAAGCTTTAAATTAACTTGCAATGTATCTAACTATGTAGGTATGTAAGTATGTAACTATGTTTGTTCGGGTGGAATCTTGCAACTCAATTTTGAAGCAGATATCTTCAACCGATTGAGCTGAATTTTGGATAAAGGTATAGTTTAAATGACAATTCTTTATTATGGTAACATCGAGCTGATCTGATGATGGAGACAGAAGGTGGCCATGGGAATTCAGTACTTAACCGACGTAACCCCGTTGAGTTCGGGCTCGTTAGAATCGTCTAAATGAGTAGTTGATGACGGTATACAGAAAAGTACAGACGGCAGTAAAATCTTGTACCAAAAATTTAATTTATGACATTAACTTATATTGATTTCAGTATTATTATCAGAAACTTATATAAACTAGTTCTGGTGAATTATTTTCCCATCAGATCAAACATTCTTCGACTATTACCTCAGTAATTGCTAGAAGTGCCCACTGAAAATTATATTTCGTGTGGTCTGCATATCTTTTTTGTGATACAGGCTTGTATAATTTAATAAATCGACCTAGTCCGAAACTAAGCAAAAGCTTGTACTATGGATACTTAACGACGATAAACATACTTAGGTAATACTCATAAATAAATACTTAAATGAATACATAGAAAACATCCATAACTCAGAAACAAATAATCGTGCTCATCACACAAATAAATGCTATTGCCGGGATTCAAACTCAGGACCTCTAGCTTCGTAAGCAGGGCACTACCAACTAGGTTAAACTGGTCTTCAAAATATAATATATATTAAGTATATGTGTTATACATGTACACTTGTTTAAAACAGTATCATAGCTAATTAAAGTCAATTATAATCCGCACAAATCGACACGATTATATCCGTCATCACTTCCCACATCGTGAAACTAAATATGAACTAAAAAAGGTAATAATTTATTATGATACGGATCAATGATGATGCCATCTGCTGACCTTATGACTCTGACCTTGATTGCTATGCTCCGACAGACGGATTGAATACTATACTTGGTTAATTTACAGCTTGAGAGAGGTTTGTTACTTAGTAGTTTTTGTACAAACCTGTCCAGTGGGTGAATGTATTAGGAACTGGCCGTGCGAAGATTGAAATCTGTAACAAAGATATTAAATAATGTTAAATATTGCTCATTTTAGTTTCTTAAACGCTACGGTGCAACACGTAAATACAAAAAAACAATCCCTTAATTTCGGCTCTGCCCTACTCGGCCAAAAAAACCAGATATACCAGATTCTGAAGACAAACAAACTCAAATTTACGTTCCAAATATTTCACAGCACAAAGCAAATTATAAAGGAATACTTTCAACACGTCAAAGTTTAATCAATCGAGGATAAGCCCGTAAACCGCACAAGGCAATAAATATTTGATACCAATCTCAACGGTTTCAAATCTCACGTAAACAACGCTGAATGGCAAATCGCACTATCTCAGAGGGCTGTGTAATAAATTTGAGTGAACGCCTCCCGGGGGCTTAATGAATAATGTGAGATATCCAGGCCCAAAGTAGACTATGAAGTCAGGAAGTGGATGTTGAGATCATTGAGACTGAATGTAAACTGGTGAACAACGTATAATGGCGGGTTTACACCAAGCCATCGAACATCGATTCTGACATTATCTTTATTGAACGAGCGAGCAAAGCGAACGAAGTTTACCGTTTCAGCTTGGGCAAATAATATTTCGTATGTCCGGCTGTCTAAAGGATAGATGCTCAAAAATTTTTTTTTTTCAAAATTATTTGACTGTGTTTTACAGCTCAACAGATCCTCTAGTTTATTTATTTTTATACAACGACGGTGGCAAACAAGTATACGGTCTGCCTGATGGTAAGCAGACACCACCAGAAGCTGTTCGTTTCTGTTGAAATAAAAGTACTTGCCTACTGACTGTATCTAAAGTAGAATATGTAATAGATGAGAATTTTACACATTTTACAATACGATTAAAATCAGTTAACGATTCTGAAGTTAGCATCGAGTCGACTCCCGCATACCCGCCTAACCCCTCTGACACCTTTGCGGCGCTACTAGTAGCTAACATCAGAATCGTTAACTGAATTTAATCGTAGTGAAGCAACTGTTCCTTTAAACAAAAGAAACACGTGTCAAATAACACATTAGTGTAAACATTTTTAGAACCATAGTGGTTTTTACAGGTAACTTAGTTGCTAACGTTTATTTTGTCCTAACGATCATTTATAAAATGTAAATTTACATTTTATAAATGATGAAATAATCAAGATTATTTGGTCAAATCAGTCATTTGTAGAGAATTGAGTTGTAAAAAAAAAATGTCAAAAGAACATTTTGCTAATAATTGTTGGTTGGTAAGTATAAATTTGCGAAATGTTTTTTGGTGAAACGGCAGGACACCTATATCGAGATACTACGCCCAGACAAGCTTAACTCGCAAAGCAAGGATTATAGGTATCTTGTACTATTAGCGAGCATTCATAGTCTAAAATAAAACGGCAAAATAACAAAAAGGACCTGAGAGAATGTTTTCTTTTGCGATAAAACGACGAAATCATGTTGAGCGGGTTTAATTTCTTTTATTGATGGGTTTTCGAATGGAAGCTTAAAGACATTACTTACCTACTCACCTAAGGCCGGCCGGCCCCATAAAGTAGGAAGCAGTCACTGAATTCAGTATCTGGACCACTCAAGAGAAAAAAAAGGTACTTACACCCTTCGGTAGAAATTCTGCACCAAGTGTACCGTTTTATTTGCTCTTCAGTGATTCCGATTATGATTCAGTGACTGAATTCCGTTCACTATGCGACCAGCATAAGCACTGCGGTAATAGACCAATCAAATTAGCTTACCCTGGACATAATTCGTAAACTCGTTGTTTTTATTGTTTTATCGGATTTTACTATTCAGTATCAAATATTAATGAAATATATTAAGTAAAAAATCCGCGATCGTAACCGTAGTTAAAAAAAACACGAGTTAACGTACACTACCTAACTTTTTCCTAAAAGTAAAAAAGGTAACCAAGTACCTTGTTAGTATAACTTTGAGGTGCATTCAAATTCGATCACTTAATAGCAAAATTAAACTGAAATCAAATTCGCATATACGTTTTTTTTCACAGTTTTCCTCTGATCTCATTATCTAGACAAGCCAAAATGGTAACTATGATGTTTTTATCTGTTTAAGCTATATTGCGTCTTTTTAGACATTTAAGATAATATTTAAACATTTATTTGTAACGTTTTAATAATAATGTATTTCTCAGTAATTATAAATAGTAACTATGATTTTTTTGTTTACTAATAGCCTTTTGTGAACGATAATCATGATTTCATCAGAATCAAGCATGTTAATTTCACGCTTAAGAAATTGAAAATTTAATTGAAAATACTCGCGACCTTGTCGTGGAGCCAGATGCATGCGGTGGGTGCGAGGCGGGGAGAGAGTGGGGCGCCAGCGGGCGAGCGCACGGCGAACCCGTCTTAACGAGTTTATTTCAATTACGTGTTTTGCACCGACCGCGCCGTGTACAACAAATATTTATTTATTTATCGTATGGCAAATCATTGTATTAGAACCGTGAGATCTTCGAAAAGACGGTACGGTTGCCAGGTCGTTGCACTTTTAGCACCGCCCAGGGGTCACGTGTAGGGTAGCGATGGGTAATTCCTACGGACGTGGTGCAACTTCAACCCCCAACGTGTACAAATAGAACAAATATAACGGAATATCCTAATTGTAGGATTTTTAGCTCTAATGAAAAATTCACAGTTTGTCCCTTACGCCCTTTGAAAACTCTGTTCCAAAGGGCGTAAGGCACGATTGATTTGCTTTTATCATCGAAAACATAAGTAAACTCTTAACTGTTAAGTAAATGAAAGAGATGATGTCATGATCGTGGTTAGCATAAAAAAAACCGGTCAAGTGTTCCGGACCACCCCGTACAATAGAAACAGGTCCACTATAAACTGACACTCATTAAGTATGTATTTACATACTTAGTGCGTGTCAGTTTATACTGGACATCAAATTTTCAGTGATGTAACTAAAAATTTACGGTTTTCGCAATTTTTCCTTTATTTGTGCTATAAATACTTCGTACCAAATTTCAAGATTGAGAGTTCACGGGATATGGGCATGGGCATTTCGTCCCTTACGCCCTTTGAGCCTACGGTAGTCGATATCCTTATTGGCAAAATTGAGCCGACAGGCCAGAACGCCAAAAAAAAGAGAAGATATGCTTATTGTCACCCACCCAGAGATGGGATAAATTTATTCGAATACGAATAACGTTTAAGAATAAATAGGATTATTTGCGAATGACGAATAAATATTTCGAATAATTATTCGCCCATATTTATTCGCGAATAACTTCTTCATTCGCATAATCATTGGAAATGCTTTTCGGGAATAATATTTTGAACGAATATTGTAGGAATGCTTTTTAATGGAATATATCTCAAAAACGTAATAATTTCCTACAGACAGAACAGAGATACCAAGTTTCTAAATTTGTTAGAAAAAGGTTACCGCTTCATCAAGGGTACCAATTAACATCGCCGTGCATGGTGAAACGGATATTAATTGTAATTATTTCACCTGTTTTATTTTTAATATTTCGGCTTTACCACGGGTGAAAAAAAAACCGGTCAAGTGCGAGTCAGACTCGCGCACCGAGGGTTCCGGACCACCCCGTACAATAAAACCAAGTCCACTATAAACTGACACTCACTAAGTATTGTATGTGTAGTACGTGTCAGTATATACTGGACATACAATTTTCAGTGATGTAACTAAAAATGTACGGTTTTTGCTATTTTTCCTTTATATGTGCTATAGGGCGTTGCTTCGCACCAAATTTCAAGTTTCTGAGTGCACGGGAAGTAGGTTTTGATTCCCTTGCGGGTTTCGAAAACTTGCGGAAATTTGCGGCATAAACGGCTGTATCTTTTGATTGCGTTGGCTTAGAAGTTTGATTTTTTCACAGCTCCAAAAGACAGTAAACCTGAGTATTTGATATAAATTTCAGCTTAATTCTTACAAGATGTTACATATAAATACAAAAAGTCTTACAAGATGTTACATATAAATACAGTTCCAGCATAACCCTGTTAGGGCACAGCAACATTAATATAAAAAATATTAATTCTAAAATAATGTATGCACACACTATGCACAGGAATTCAAACTTTTAATGATTGATACCTCCAAGCGTTCCTGAGAAAAAGGGTATTGACAGACGGACGGACGGACAACAAAGTGATCCTATAAGGGTTCCGTTTTTCTATTTCGAGGCACGGAACCCTAAAAACACACAGATCAGAATATAACATGATTAAGTACATACAATGTACAATTACAGGTATATAGTTGAACAATCTTACATGCGTAATCGCCTCTAATAACATAACATTGATCCAATTACAAACAGTGGCTGTCCATAAATTACGTCATTTCAAAACAGGGGGGGGGGGGGGGGGGTCTATTGGATGACGGTAGTCATTTTATGAGGCGGGTAGTGTCCATTTAGGAATTAACAGGATGATGATAGGAGGGGGGGTCAAGAATCGACAAAAAACAACCGGCCAAGTCCTGAGTCATGGATGTTTTCTGTGTATTTAGGAATTTATTTATCTATATAAGTATGTTTATCGTTCGTCTAGTACCCTAATACAAGCTTTGCTTAGTTTGGGACTAAGCCGATTTGTGTGAGATTGTAAAAGAAAAAAAAAACTGGTTTTTAGTATTTGTTGTTATAGCGGCAACAGAAATACATCATCTGTGAAAATTTCAGCTGTCAAACTATCACTGTTGTTGAGACACAGCCTGGTGACAGACGGACAGACAGACAGACTGACAGACAGACAGACAGACGGACAGCGGAGTCTTAGTAATAGTGTCCCGTTTTACTCCTTGAGTACGGAACCCTAACAAAACAATGGTTCAGTTTCAATTGTTTTCTCGAGTTGTTGAGTTGCCGCTGAAGATGGAATTGTCCCGTAAAAATTTATTACGACTTTCAAAGTGGATGAACACAAAAACAATGTGGAGACCGGATGATTGCTGCTTTTAGTAATGAAACACCTTCAAAGACGACAATATACAGGTGGTATTCAGAATTTCAACGTGGCCGAGTATCCCTCACGGACGACGCGCGTGAAGGTCGACCAAAATCGGCAGTTACGCAAGAAAACGTCCACATTGTGAGTCAGCTGATAAAAGAAGACAGGTATGTGACATATCGGTAAATTCAGGAGTCTTTGGGGATTGGAATGAGTCAGATACAAGTTATTTTACAGGAAGAACTAGGCGTGCGAAAGTTGTTTTCCCGTTGGATCCCGCACTTATTGTCTGACGAGCAGAAAACGACTCGTGTCAATTGGTGCCGCAAAACATTGAATAAATTCAACGGAGGAAGCTCAAATGCAGTTTTTAGGGTCGTATCAGGTGACGAGTCGTGGATATATGCATATGAGCCTGAAACTAAAAACCAATCTCGAGTATGGGGTAACGAAGACGAGCTTCAAGCCAACAAAAGTTATTCGCTCTCACAGCAAGGCCAAGAAGATGGTGGCTATGTTTGTCTCCAAATCGGGTCACGTGGCTACTGTTCCACTTGAAGATCGTAGAACGGTCAAAGCCGATTGGTATACAAGTATTGGTTTGCCGAGTGTCTTTGCTGAACTTAGGAAAAAAGGCCTAGTCGCCGCATCATCCTCCACCACGACAATGCCAGCCCTCACACCGCTCGTAAAACAAATGAGTACCTGGAAGGTGAAAAAGTCGAACTACTGGACCATCCTCCATACAGCCCTGACCTAAGTCCCAACGATTTTTTCACATTCCCCAAAATCAAGGATAAGTTGCGTGGTGGGCGCGGTGTTTCAGACACCGGCAGAAGCAGTGGAGGCTTTTAAAATGGCCATTTTTTCGACTCTTTTTCAGCGTTCAATAAGTGTTTTAACGACTGGTTTGAACGCATGGAAAAGTGCATAAAATATAAAAGAGAATACTTTGAAAAACAATAAAAATACTTAAATCAATGTTACTGCATATTTTTTTTTATTCCCGAAACTTTCAGTTTGACCCTCGTAGTGACCCTGCCTGCGTAGCCGGAGGTCCCGGGTTCGAATCCCGGTAAGGGCATTTATTTGTGTGATGAGCACAAATATGTGCTCCTGAGTCATGGATGTTTTCTATGTATTTATGTATTTATTTATCTATATAAGTATGTTTATCGTCGTCTAGTACCCATAGTAGTTTGCTTAGTTTGGGACTAGATCGATTTGTGTAAGATTGTATAAGAAAAAAAAAGAAAATAAAAAATCTGTTTTTTAGTATTTGTTGTTATAGCCGCAACAGAAATACATCACCTGTGAAAATTTCAACTGTCTACCTATCACGGTTCGTGAGATACGGCCTGGTGACAGACGGACAGACAGACAGACAGACAGACGGACAGCGTAATCTTAGTAATAGGGTCCCGTTTTACTCTTTGAGTACGGAACCCTAAAAACGACGACGTAATATATGGACAAGCCCACACACATGACATATTGAAACAAACCTGTTAAATGCCCCATGAAGTGACTCATTTAACTCACAAAAATATTGTTAATTAGTAGAAAAGGGTATTAATACTTGAAAATAGGTACACTTGTAGTGATCGTGTTAAATTCGTGTACGTGTTACAACGAGCAACCGCATCCTTAAATATTATTCGTGGATTTATTGGAATGAAATGAGAATAAATCATTCGTCATTCGAAAGTGTAGACGAATAAATTATTCGCGAATAAATGTTTATTCGAATAAGAATCATTCCAATAATGCCCCTTTCTGCACCCACATAAGTAACATATATTTTATTTAAATAATTCTATACAGAAGACTGAGTGCTTATAAATAGGTAATCGACATTCCACGACAATTATGTCTCATGCTGAACAACTTAGTTATTATCCATCTGATGAACACAATATTTCAATAAATCTCCACCCTAGCCGAACCGTGGTAAACGCCACGTTCGTGTTTATAAATGTTTGACAATCATTGACCTATCCATAATAAATGAAGGCCGAAACGCATTGACAGCGGTGGCGAAGCGGCGGCGCGGCGCAGTGTGGAGGTGGTACCGGCTGTAATGTTCGATCTAATACGAATGGGTCAGCACAGAATACCGGCCGGGAAAAAAGCGTTCGGACCCTTTCATATTAGCTCGAACATTACAAGTACCGCCTCCGCGCCACCCCGCGCCGCTTCGCCACCGCTGTCAGTGCGTTTCGGCCTTGAATGCCTGCGACTCGCGACAGCACGGTCGGTAGTTGAGGCGCAAAGCAATGACGGCCTTATTCTGCAAGAGATAAGGTTCATATTAAAACTTAAGTACGAAAAAATATGAATTAATTAATAATCGTGGATATTTTTTGTTTAATTTGTTTCTTATAGTACTAATAATATGTTGACCGCATAAATCAAACACTTTCCAAGTAGTTATGTATTTTGGTTTTCCAAAAACTACCAATATTTGTGATTTTAGAAATCCGCAAAGAGAATCTGTTTAATTTTTAATAATTTATCAACACACATAATATAATATTCAGAATAATTTGTTAAATTGCAGTTATCTATAATTTCTGGTAAGATAAGCCAGAAAATGTGTAACTTACTGAACTTTCTTTATTATTGATAGTCCCGGTTGATTAATTAGATTAATTTTGATTTCTTTAACTGGAATGCAAGCGTTATATCATAATAGAGGCACTTTTACAAAGTTACATATTATGCTGCACTTATGAAATCAGAATTTGTTAAAAATTTAGTTTTTTGGTTTTTTTACAATGACGCGGAACCCTAAAATGTTTAATTCTTTTTATTTTAACTATAACTAACAATACTTTACATCATAGAAAAAGAAAATTACAGTTATCGAATTATGTCCGGGTTTAGCTAATTTGATTGGTCTATAAAGAATGTCTCAGTTCGGAGGCATACCATATTGACGCCCGAGCCGACGGTCATAAGCAAACTGAGACTCTTTATTTCCGCCCGTGATCGGTACAAAATTTTACGTCTAGTCCAAGTGGGAGTTTCCACACGCTTAGCAATTGGTAATGACCACTTTATGGCCAAGTGTGGTGAAAGCAAATAAATGCAAGCGCAGTATGTTATAACTCTACGGGGTCATCGATCACTTTATGAAGCGTTGAAACCATAAAGCCTTCTATTGCTACAATGCCATGGTATTTCATCAGCGTCGGTGACATCGGTGAAATTGCCTAACGCGTATGAAAATGAATAAAAAACTAGTCAATATTCGATAGCTATCCTGTTATTGGCTGCTATCCAGTTCAAGCCAAAAAGCAGCACGCCATGGGGACAGCGTGTCGAAAATAATCTATTGTTGGTGCGACCTTTTGTAGCAAAATATTCAAGTAAAACTAGAAAATTGATCATATAAAGGCGATTCCTTGATTCTATTTTATTTATATTTATACTTATTTTAAGCGCGCTTAAATGTACGAGTAAGACAGACACGTCTTGCGCGCACGAGAAAACGGGATGCAACACTTTTCGGGAATGGATTTTTTGAACAAGTGTCGATACCTATACTTCGTTTTTTTAAGATTAGAATTATTTGTCAAACAAGTATCTGTAAACAAGTTTTGCCAACAAATTAGTAATAAATGTGAAAACTATGCGTTCAGCTAAGATAAATATCAAATGCTATGTAGTCGTATGTACATAAGTTCCGAGAAATTCAGTGGTATCGGTCGAAATCGAAGAAGGAATGTTTACGACCACTGCTTCTTTGTTTACCAGTCCAGTTTAGTTTATTTTTTTCTATCGAGAAAATTTAAAGCTATCATGTTTTGATTTCTGACAAATAAGGACATATTTAAAAATGCACCTATTTGTCTCTTACTTCAGGCCTTATAAATACATCGCACGTTTTTGTAATTTTTTCAATTCCTGCCTGTTTTATTCTAGATCAATCAGCGATCAGTAGCTATAAGCTAACATTTTATGCGCCCCTTTAAAGGCGGTCTAATGGACCTGGCTAAATGCAGTGCACTAACTAGGGGAGGGTAGATAAACCATCTCGCTCTAATCAGTGAGTGTGAGTGCAGTTACTGCACTGCATTTAGCGAGGTCTAAAGGCCGTTAAGCTGTATGTTGGTAGCAAGTGACTTAGAGATTTTTCGCGTAGATGTCAGCGCCTATACTAATGTTTCACAAACCATTCTTAACTTAATTTAATGGCCTCCGTAGCCCAGTGGGTAGCAGACTCTGCCTACGAAGCTGGAGGTCCCGGGTTCGAATCCCGGTCAGGGCATTTGTTTGTGTGTTTATCACGAATATTTGTTCCTGAGTTATGGATGTTATATATGTATCTATATGTATTTATCTATTATATATATCAGTGTTTTTTTTTTCGGATAAATTGAGGGCCAATCGCCTTGCGTGGTATGGGCACGTAATGCGGAGGGATGAAAGTCATGTGACCAAAAGAGTATTAGGTATGAATGTGGATGGATGTAAAAGACGAGGTAGGCCAAGGAAAAGGTGGATGGACTGTGCGAGAGACGATATGAAGAGAAAAGAAGTGAATTATGATATGACGGCTGACAGAGAAGTATGGAAGAAAAAGACATGCTGCGCCGACCCCAAGTAAATGGGATAAGGGCAAGGAAATGATGATGAGTGTTTTTCAACCTGTGGGTACCCCCAGGGGGGTCGCGGCTGCTTGGATTCTTACTCTAGGGGGTCGCGTCATGAAAAAGGTTGAAAAACACTGATATATATCATCGCCTAGTACCCACAACACAAGCCTTATTGTGCTTACCGTGGACCTAGGTTGATTTGTGTAAGATTGTCCCGTAATATTTATTTATTCTTCTTCTACAGTCTCTCCTCAGTGCCAACACAACACAGCAGGCATATTGTGTCGTATAAAAATGCCCAGACCGGCAGATATTTTTTTATTTATTGATTAAGACATAAGTTAAGTTTTTCATATAATACCCATTGTAGACAAAACCAACAAGACTAAACCTAGAGGAGGATTATACGGGTATGGAGGTTTGTTGAGTTGAAAAATGACAATGAAATTGTCAGTCTTATATTGCCATTAATAGTCTCCAGCACAGTCGACTCAATTCGACTCTCCATACAAACGTACCTATTAAATTACTAGCAGCAGAAACTACTTTCCGATCTAAATATGGCGGATCCCATGTTTCATGTTATTCTAGAATGTTGTTTTAAAATAAGTCCAGGCGACCCTTAAGATACATGTTTGACAGTCTGTGTGGTCGATATAACGCCTCTGCCTGGAAAATGGTCAAGGGTTAAGGATCCTCATTGTAAACACCAATTTTGGTTGCACGATGAGCACCGTAATGACGTTAGATTGCTGCGCCTAACCGCCGCGCGAGCGTGCGCCCGCGCCGCATAGGTCATGGTTGTTGCGTTCACGCATCTCGACGCGTTGCGGCCATAGAACCGTCTAAACTTAAGACCATTGTCTCTGGATAACGCCGCAGGCCACTTCTATAGAAATGTAGCTGCACTTCCATACAACTTGATGCTGAACGCGGCGTGCGGTGTCGACCAGAGACCTTACTGAATAAACATCCAAATTCATATATTTTTTTTTAAATAAGTCATAAATCTTTTTTTTATGAGATTAGTCACGAATCGTGTTCAGTGGAGCATTGGAGAGGCCTACGTCCATCAGTTGATTAAGGCTAAACATGATGATTTATTTATTTAATTTATAGCTGGATGCGGGTGGCGCAGGTCCGGCCATTGTGGCACTCTTTGGGGGAGGCATATGTCCAGCAGTGGAAGTCTTTCGGCTGATATGATGAAGGTCGTTTACCATTAAACAAAATAGTGGTATAATCTAAAAATGTCAAAACTGCAACAATAATTGTACATCTAGCTGATTCATCTCCAACATGATGATGATGATGGTGATGATGATGATTATGATTATGATGACGAGGTAATTTTTCATACTACGACGGGGGCAAACAAGCATAATACTTGCTTGACGAAAAGCGACGCGGTGCCTTTGGACACTTTGTGAATTATGACTCCGAAGTATTCGCCGTTGCCGACCTATTAATGATTTTAGCCGCATACCGATTCCACAAAAGTGGCGTGATCGTAAGCTTGTCAGCTAGGTATCAATCATATCACATCACTGTTGGATATTCAGCTATGATTACTTAGGACAAGCTCATCATCATCATCATCATTGTCATCATCAGCATCATCATCAACATGTGACAGAAAGGGAAATATCATTCGTTGTCCTTGTCATAGTTCCACTTGTTATTTCTTTGCCGCAACTTAGTATGTTTTTGGGGCAAATAAACCATTAACCGCCCAAATTAAGTAGGTTGTCTATGGTAAGCCGTCAGCCATTTTAAGACCTGTTCTTAATTTAGCTGCATTCCTTTCCGTCCCTTATGGTGGCATCGCGTATAGCTCTTCTGTAGAAATCTAGACTCTAAGTTCATTCTAAAAGCGGTCAGTGCCTAGTGTTCATAGTGGCGGGAGCTATTACCTTCTCTCGGCTAAGTACTTCAGAGAAGATGGCAATGGCGATGACGAACCACATCGAGCTTTAAAGGGGACGTAGGGTCGTGGTCTTCTCTCCCTCTCACTGAGCATAAGCGTGAGCGAGATGAAAGTGCGTGTTTGGAAGCGCGGATATCATGTTTTTTAATTTTATTTATTTGTGCGTTTTAATAAATAAAAAAGCAATAGCTGATTTCCCTCAAACATGACATTGCCGATTTTTAAAACCAATTGTAATATGTTTAGCTGTTGTGCATAATTTGTTACGATTTTTTTAAGTGTATCTTAGACCTATGTTCGTGTTTTTTTTCTATCGAGCGAAAGTCAAAAACTCAGGATTTGAATAGCTGATTTTCCTCGAGAAAAGCCTCAAGATTGCTTATTAAATTTAAGGCAGCCGTATTATAATCCAAACAAGAGCTACGATTTTTTTTAAATCCGATTTCGGAGCACACGTCGCCTTAAGGCGCAAAGCAAATAAGGGCTCTAGTGCGTTCAACGTGAGTCCTCCAGTTTTTACGGAATGACAGGCTGCCAGCGCCATATTTAACGTCGATCGGTCTGTAATAGTAAGTTGCTGCAACGCGCCCTTTAGTATAACTTTCAACATAACTCACGAAAGTGTATATTCAATAAGTTATCCCTTTTGCAACGAATGTTCAATATATTAGCTTCATCAGCGGTTAAACCTAAACATGTTGTTATTTTTATGACAGGCTAGTATCCTATAGTTCTAGGAACCGATGCGAAGGAATATCAGGAAACAATAACAATTTAATTAAATATTAACGACAAAACGCGGCATCTGCGGCCCCAAGTTTAACTGGTTTGCAAACACCGCAAAATAATCTGAATAGCGAGGCTTCTGCAGAATTATGCATTGTGACATCGGCCCCGGCTGTTTAATTAAAATTGTTGTACGCAATCGTGCTTGCGATTATTTTGTAATAATATAATTGAATAACTAATCGCAGTTGGGTGTAAAACAAATAAGATAAAAAGTGCCACATTCCTTTTCATTGCGTATCTCATCATTTTCACCATCATCATCACAATAATCACTGTCATTACCATCATCATCATCATCATTTATTTAAAACCCTCTCGTCGGTGGAGAAATCACCATTCTGTTGTCATATCTTCACGTCTAAACAACAGAATCAACTTTTTATTAATTTTGGTATGAGTAGAGATAGATTTATTAAGACCTCGATTGTTAGAGGTTCTCAAGCCGCCCGAAGGCCTCTAACTCGGCTTAACGACTACTGTCATAGACAAGCAGCCGGGATCAACTGCTTAGCGTGCCTTCCAAAGGACGGAAGCGCTCATTTATAGTAACCACTCAAACATGCGGTCACCCGTCCAAGGACTGACCGCTGCCATCTTTGCTTAACCTACGTTATCGTTTCCGACTCGCAGGCGCCGCTGGGCTATGAACGCTTCTTTTGGAGGAGTTAGGGGAATTGATAATTGAAATCTAGTAAGTAATTAAATAACCAGTGTATCTGACTTTCAGTTAAACTAAACCATATAATTGTTTACAAATTAATGCATGTACGGAACATCATTTTATATTTACCGTCAGCTTTTCGGTTTTTTACCGCACCGCATAGGGAAACTTAGGTTAGAAATAGATTAAAAATCAAGGTGTAATACAAATGAAGGAGCGTTAGCAAATAAGGGTGGAGGTGTGATATATCGCATTGGGTCTATCCTGTAATGATAATTGTATGTATGGAAATAAATAAAATAAAATAAAATATGTGGGTAGTGTTAAGTTTGTATTTATAGGTTTAGTGTAGAATGTTATTTCTTTGTCTCGGATTAAAGGCCAAAACGCACTGAAAGCGGTGGCGGTGCGGCGCAGTGCGTGGCGGAGGCGGTACCGGTTGTAATGTTCGAACTAATGCGAAAGGGTCACAGAATACCGCAGCGGGACGCGGCGCGGCGCGGTATTCTGTGCGGACCCTTTCATATTAGCTCGAACATTACAACCGGTACCCGCCTCCGCACCGCACCGCACCGCACCGCGCCGCCACCGCTGTCTGTGCGTTTCGACCTTAAACTCGCTAGCTGCTAGATATTGTTTTATTGAGATCATATTAAGGTGGTTCGATTGCCATACAAAACTTTATTTGACATTCGCAGGCTAACGGCGTGATATTTTAAGAAACTTATGTAAAAAACTTTCATCAATTGGCTTCCCATTTGCGCCAAATTCCCCCTTTCCTAGAATAAACTTGTTTAAACTAGATTAATTTGAGAAAAATGGTTTTCCCAAAATATCACGTCCCAAACCAATTTCTCAAATTAATCTAGTTTATACAAGTTTATTCTAGGAAAGAAGAAATTTGGCGCAAATGGGAAGCCAATTTATGAAAGTTTGTTACATAAGCTTCTTAAAATATCACGCCGTTAGCCTGCGAATGTCAAATAACGTTTTGTATGGCAATCGAACCACCTTAATACCAGAGATAACTAAGTCCTAGATTATTGAACTAAGTTGTGGCAAAGATATTTACCGTTAGCTTTTCGGTTAAGGAAAAACATCGCAAGGAAGCCTGAAGTCCTCAACCCGCACTGGGCCAGCGTGCCGTTCCCTTTCACACATGAGAGGAGGCCTGGGCCCAGCAGTGGGACATATAAAGGCTGATTTATTTATCTAAATTTTTTTATGCATTTTTAACAACTACTGTGCAGCTTTACTTACTTAGTCGATTAATGTAACAGTAGAAACATCTAGTCTAGTATTAATACCAACAACATGAAAATATGTAAGAAATCTGACGATCAAATTGGGTAGGTAATTTAGCAATCTTTTTCGAGGGGACTCCCATTTTCCTCTTATAAAATCGATAAATGGCACAGTTATTAAAGAAACAGGAGTGATTATTGTGGGGCGCTTGAGAAAAATAGATTCAGATTTAAATTTATTTATTTCACGATAAAAATTAGAATATAAATTTACATACATGTCAAAACAATAAAAATTATTTTCATAAGACGTCATTTTATATCAGATACCTACTACTACTACCTACATAATATAGGTACTTTAGACATTCAAAGAGAGCATAAGATCATTTTATAGATGACAATTTGACTCTTATTGAACGTCAAATGTTATATATGTTGTTATATTTTATTTTTGTAAAAATCCACATAATTATTATAAGTAAAATCTAATCTATCGATTCATAACTAGTTGTATGTAAAATAAAGTGACGATTCTATATTGGTATTTTCTAATAATTTATTAAGAAGCTTATTATCATCATCAACGTCAACACATCAGCCGAAAGACATCCACTGCTGGACTGAGGCCTCCCCCAAAGAGTGCCTAAATAACCGGTACAACGCCACCCGCATCCGGAACCTCATGCGGTACTGTTACTAATGTACTGTGACCACTCTCGCCTGAAACGATGTGACATTTTAATTTAGGCGGCAGCTTTCCGAATATTTTGTCTCGATAAAAATGTTTTATGAACGGACCAAATTGGAATGATTACGATATCAATGTAATAAGCTGCAGAGGAATTTTACTGGTTTATATTATGAATATTTTGAGGACTCAAGAATAATTTGGTTATTAAACAAATGCACATTATTAACAGCGTGAAGAGTGAAGCGTGATGACTGATGACATATGGCACTGAAACTTGGTCGCTCACTAATGTGCCTCTATAAGAAGGCTCTGCTGGAAGTTTATTTGCGTGATCGCATCAGAAATGAGGCTATTCTTAGCAGAACCCTCAAGGTAACAGATATGGCTCTCCGAATCGCTAAACTTAAGTGTCAGTGGGCGGGGCACATTGCACGTAGAACCGATGGCCGTTGCGGCGGAAAAGTTCTCGAGTGGCGTCCCAGGCACAGCATGGGTAGACCCCCCATAAGGTGGACTGATGACCTAGGAAAGGTCGCGGGAGTCCACTGGATGCGGGTGGCGCAAGACCGGTCATTTTGGCACTCTTTGGGTTAGGCCTATCTCCAGCGGTGGATGTCTTTCGGTTGATATGACAATGATGATTAACAGCCACATTTAATCATTATTGTGTCATCTTCCTGCGCACTTTCACGTGGTCAGTAATTTCTCGAACGGAACATAAAACTGAACGATGTTTTCTAGCTTAAACTAAGTATTGAGCTTTTACACTGTTGCATTGCATCTGACCTACTTTGCGTTGATGAGTGATTGTATTCATCCTATAAAACTGTGAAGGATGTAAAAACAAGGAGAAGTATAAGTTTCAGGAACAAATGAGAATTACCATTTTGCAAATGGAAACAGCAGCTTTTGTTGTTTCTCTCTTCCAGCGTTGCAGTTTTCTTTGTTTTGCACCTATTTATACAAGCTTTATGTTAACTTGCACTGTTCGTATGTATGTAAGTAATCAATCCATTTTTTCAGTCATTTCCCGTTATCCAATTGAGCTGAAATTTTGCAAGCAATTGTATATCGCATGACATTGCAATATTATGATGACTTGGAGCTGATCTGATGCTGGAGCTGGAAGGTGGCCATGTAAACTCCGCAATAAAACGACACAACCCCATCGAATTTGGGGTCATTAGAATCGTCTCAATGAGTACTTGAGAAAAGCTTGTACCAAAAATGATTTTTTGACAGAAACTTATTTTACTGAAAATGGGATTGTCTTTGGCCTTCGTCTAACCAGATGGAAAGTTAGACACGGCCTAAGTATTTTAGTAAAGAGGCCTAATTAGATATGAGAAACAAGCCTATGGCCAGCTATGGTAAGCAGTCACTAAAATTACCACATGGAGCTTCGCGGTCTTCTGTAAGGTAAGGTTCAGTTATTTTTTATTAATAAAAAATAAAAAAATAATAAGGTTCAGTTTCTTCCTCAGTTGGGCTGCTCTAAATATAAGCGAGTGGACCTCAGAGCTTAGAATACTAGAGAGAGGACAAGCCGCCGGCGGCCGTGTCGCAGATGTATGCTCAATGGGCATACACTGCCATACTGTGCACGCGCGTGCTGATTGCAGAGAATATTACGTTTTTTCCCAAAATGCCTGATATGATGCGCGTTTATTGTCAAATAAGCGTGTAGGTATACAAGTGTGTGTGTTTTAGATGTGTGCGTGCTTTGTCAATTACTTGGGCGTTGTGTGGGTTAATGTACTTGCGACAGGCTCACTCTATACAAATCGGCTGCCCGATGTCCGATCTCCTTATATTCATACATCTGTGGAGTAGACATTCCACTGGGCCCTAAATACTTCTCAAAAAAAATCTTCGATGCAAAAAGTACAGTCACCGGCATCAATATACTTATGATGGAAAAATATCTGATGAGTAGGTACTCTATTCCTAGAGCCGTTAGAGCGTGTCAGATATTTTTGCGGCCTTTGATCCATCATATATATATGCCGGTGACTGTACCTACATAACAATTGGCATTCATCTGCCCTATCACCCTGTTTGCGAATATTTCAAATCCATCTCGTAAGTGGGTCAATAATTTTTTTCTTGTCGTTGTTCTGTCCCGGTAACCCAGGAGACACTAAGTAACTGATATCTAAGAACAAACACTATAATTATATTAGACTCTTACCATGCCTAATAGGAGATGCCACATCATTGACATCATGGAATTAGTTTACTAATATGACAAAAACAGTGTTTAGTGGATTTAAACACTGTATAATCATAGTTTTAAAGAGTGACCCAGGGGACGTAACCATGGGAACGAGCACCAAGAAATAGTTGATTAGCCCAGTGTGTTCGCGTGAGGGACAAACAATAACCAGTATCGTTTATAGCTATAATAAGAATATTTTTGTCACTAACACGCCATCACAATAACAATTGAAAACATTTAAATCCCATATTCATTTAAATACAATCCTGATAATATCTGAAAAACTTCATGAATGGCTATAGACAGCATGAGGAATTGTTTCATAAGTTCCAGGTATAGAAAATACTGCATAATCAATCAAATTATTGTGAATACAATGTAATCAATCACTAATAGCTGATGTGTCACCTTTCATCGCTTATCAATTGTATATGAAAATATCTATTAAATATACAATACTGTGAATGACATACCCACGACCCTGTCGACCCTATTACCAAAAAGTTTCACACGGTTGAAATGCTCATTAACTTAACGTACAATTGTTTGCCCCCGACTCAGATGGTACGGCCATGTCATGCGGCGACCACCAGACCACATGACCAGAAAAGTTCTGTACCCTTATTGTGAGATACAATCGTAACCTAACGTTACGTAACTAATACGAGATCGAATAAAAGCGCTTCGAATAGATTTCGATCTCGCTACGGTATTCTTCGATTCGACCCGTCAAACTTGTAACTCACACTGCCGTTGGACTACGAAACCAACTGCAAAACGTTAGGCACTTTGCGTTTAGTTTTCGATGCGTAATTTAACGTTCGATTCGTACTACCAATCGGTAGTGTGAGACATTTCGAATCGAAGAATACCGTCGCGACTGTAGTTTACTATTTCACTTGCAAAATGGCCCGTGATATCGTATTATTCCGTCAAGAGTTACCGTAGATCCGATCGAGATTTATCTCAAATTAAAGAACTTATAAAAATAAGGGTTTTGAATTGACAACATATATCCGCAAAATTCGGATTGTCGCGTATTTTGTATTTAAAAATGCAAATAAATGGCCCCCGCGCCGCCATATTGTATCGACAGTCGACACTGTCGACGTCGCGATGCGCGTATTCTGTAATGTCATAACCGACAAACATTTAAATTAAAACGATAAATTCTAGTGATATAAGGTTGAATATTGGAAAATCGTGAACGAACGTGAAGTCGATCGCGAATTAAGTAATGTATAAGTGCCTCACGTTACAGTTTGGATTTTTAGTTCTATGAGTGACCACCAGGGGCGGTGTATAGACTTTTCATACTAAATCTTGACGATGGGCGGTTGCGTCGATAGTAGACGCGACTCACTTCAATCCCACACTAAGGGTGCTGGAGATTAGTGAGAAGCCCCGAGGCCGCGGGAGACCCAAACTTACATGTATGGGGCTTGTAAATAGAGACAAGAAAAACGCAGACGAGCCAGGATAGAAGTTCCTGGCGACGACATATTAGGAGAGCCGACCCCAAGTAGATGGGATAAGGCTAGGAAGAAGAAGACAATTGTTTGCTCCCGATGCGGTATTGTAGAAAAAGGCTGACTCAGGACCGACGTGAGTCTGCTAGACCTTATTATACTTTGAAAATAATATAATTATTCAATAGCAATCATACTTCATTACACGAACATGGTAACATCCCATGCATTAAAATACGACGCATGTAAACATTGCTTTATTGCATAATTGCATTCAGCAATTAGCAGAGTATGATTACAATTGTAATTGAGTGTATGCTTATTGGCGTTTCAATTTAATCGCCGTTATCATGTGAGGGGTGAGCGAACTGTTTGCAGGTTAAATTGTGCTCGTCTACGTATTTAACGAACGGTATTGGGTAATTATTACTCATGTGGCATTGTTAGAATTTTGCAACATTTCATTTGTCATTTTGATCCTCATTCCTTTATTATTGGAAACATTTATGGCAAAATAGGTCATGGCTGGTTAATGGAAGTTTAGAGTTCATTTTATATAGAACGATTTTTAAATAATCGTGTAACAATGAAATAATTTTGCTACTTCAAAAATTGAACCAGCGGCAGCGGTAACTATTTGATGACTAACTAGAAGTATTATCATTGTTGTTACAAAACATAAAAAAAATTGTTGATTCAGTATTCTTATATATTATTATTTTTGTAAAAAGACGGTCTTGCGAATTATATTATATTTTATGGACTAAATCTCATATCTACTTAAGTGATCCTTAATTCCGTATGTTACGTCGGCGAAGTTGCTATTGGAATGTAAATTCTAAAAAGCGGCCAAGTGCGAGTCAGACTCGCACATGAAGGGTTCCGTAAAATAAATTGCGGTTTACGATTTATGACGTATTAAAAAAAAACTACTTATTAGATCTCGTTCAAACCAATTATCGGTGGAAGTTTGCATGGTAATGTACATCATATATTTTTTTTAGTTTTATCATTCTCTTATTTTAGAATTTACAGGGGGGGGACACACATTTTACCACTTTGGAAGTGTCTCTCGCGTAAACTATTCAGTTTAGAAAAAAATTATATCAGAAACCTTAATATCATTTTTGAAGACCTATCCATAGATACCCCACACGTATGGGTTTGATAAAAAAAATTTTTTTGAGTTTCAGTTCTGTGTATTTAATGTACCCCTAAAATTTAATGTTTTTTTTTTTTTGTGTGAAAATCTTAATGCGGTTCACAGAATACATCTACTTACCAAGTTTCAACAGTATAGCTCTTATAGTTTCGGAATAAAGTGGCTGTGACATACGGACGGACAGACAGACAGACATGACGAATCTATAAGGGTTCCGTTTTTTGCCATTTGGCTACGGAACCCTAAAAATCATCAAAGGATGTTGACTGATAATCCAATCAGCATATTTTTAAGAAACGTTAAAAATTGGAGAAAAGTAAATATCACGATTTTCTATCGTCAAGCAGGTTTTTTTTTTTATTTTCTTTAAAATTGCAAAAATAAGTTGATGGTTTATATTATCTGAGTTTTGTTTATTGATAATGTGACAATAATTTTAAATTTAGTCTTACTGTTTGTCAACCACCTTCCTTATTTACCCGTTTTCATAGCTCCGCTAAATCAGTATCGTCATTATCGTCAAACGACTCAAAAACCTATTACCAATACACAAGCAACATTGTGAAACTTTGAAAAAAAAAACCGAACGTAATCTCGCAAGTTTTCCCGCTCACCTAGATTCCCGACGGAACAAAAAGGCTGGAAGTAATTTAAGCCTTGTCGGGAGCAGAACCTTCTTCATCAGGAATGCATTAAACACGTACACGTTTTATGGGTTTATGTGACACGATTTTTAATTACTATCGGGATTCTCTGAGCTAGAATACTGTCGTATATGATAATAATAAAAAATGAAATGAAAATTATATTTTCATCACACTTGCTCGTAAAGGGTGTATTATATGCAAGTTTATAGAGCAGCTATAGTCGATTTACTTCCCGCGGGAGTTATGGATTTATAACTCCCAAGGGAGTTATGAGCTTGTGTGTGATCATTGGTTAAAAACAAATCAAACAAATTGGTTGGCAAATCTAGTTGGCCGCGCGTCACTAGAATTCTTCTCTGTGATTGGTTGAAAAAAATCTAGCAGGCCATGGGGTGCCACGCCCCGCCCCCTCGCCCTCCACTCGCAAATCTGTATGTGAAGTTGTCAATTTCGTAATTTTTTGATTGGTGCGGTTGTATGAAACTTAGATTTTTATGTCTTTTGTAGTTATTTATTTCCTCGCAAATGTGATGAAAAACATTGTGTATATATAACACGGGCGTAAGAATATTGCAAACTCGAGTCATCAAAAGCCCTCCGCCTCCGGCGTCGGGCTTCTGATAGACTCTCGTTTGCAATATTACTCTTACGCCCCTCGTTAAACAATGTACTATTATCTGCAACTTGGTTGTTACAATGCGGCGATTGTCATGTCATAATCATTGATTGATTATCACTTGTTTAGCCACTCACAGTGATTATTGATTATATATGATATAGGGCAGGCAGTCTGTGTAAGTTTGTATGTACTTAGGTGGTCATTTTCAGAACCATCTACGGATTTTTAAGTAGTGCGTAGAATAGATCTTTAAGATGGAGTTCACTCCAGGTTCCAAACTAAGCAAAGCTTGTACTATGGGTACAAGACGGCGATAAACATACTAATATAGACAAATAAACACAACAAATAAATGCCCTTACCAGGATTCGATCCCAATACACACCTCTAGATTACTACTATATATAGGTCTTTAGAGTTCGCTACTGGGGTGTAAGTAAAAGGTTGTTCTTTACGGTTTAGTTATACAATATATTATGAAAACAGGTTAACAGGTCATGTGCGTACTCTGTAACACTCGAGCAGCGACTGGCTACGGCGGGGTCCGCGCGTTACCGTGTCGGTCCATATGCGGCACTTAAGCCTCGCGATATGAGCCGAGCAGGCATGTCGCTATACAATTTCCCCCTTTAAAACAAAAATAAAATCATAAAACTATTACAATGATCTCTCTTGCGGGATCGCTAACCACATTTGTAAATAGTTCTAAAAATACATACATGAAATCAGCAGTCCGAGTGCTCATAAACTTATCTCGGATATCTTAAATAACGATTTGTCAAACGCTTAACTTAAACAAATATTTCTGTAACTTAATTTTATCTCAATGTTCTCAGTCCTCACTGATAGGAAACACTTGACAAAATAATATTAGCTAAAGCTACAGTTAAAAATTAACTCAAGAGCATTGGCTCATGATAATTAATGACCCACAGTATCCACAAAGTTCAATACAAACAAAGGTCTTTTTCTAATGGTTAGAACTCCATATTATTTCAAGTGCTTGTGAGAAACACGCATAAATAGTTTCACAGTTCCCGTAAACTAGCTTGGATAACAGCGTTTCGAGTGGGCAATAAACCCTGACATTGTTAATGCTGTCAAAACACTTTAGATTTTTTTGGCACGGTCATAAAATTACAATCGTCAAGTTGCAGTCTGGCGCCTTGGAATTCTAATGACAAAAAATGAGTAGACGCCAGATGTGCATGTGCCCCGTTACTAACCGTTCTTAAAGTTCTCTGATTTTGTTGCTGTTATAACTTCGGTGAAATAATAACAAATGTTGATTTCTTTTAATGTAATATGCAATAATCAAGATGTACCAACGTTTAACACCGCTAAATGAAAACATTACACAATGTATTATATTTAAATCCTTATAAAATGACTAAAGTACAATAATAATACTCTTGTAATCAAGATAACTCAACTAAGTAACTAAAACAAGTAAAACAAACTAATTCCATGTAAATGGTTTCGTATTTACAAAAGTTATTCACATAAAAACACAATAGACGTCAACATAAAAACATTGTTGTAGTCTTATAATAAACACAAATGAGTAGGTAAATGCTAACCAGCCAGTACTAAGATCCGCTATCGTCATGCTACGCTATAACATAAACATCATTGCCCAACCGTAGTGGAAGGGAAAATAAAGTTTAGACCTATAGTGCCATGTAAAAAAAAATATATACCTAATACGAGCTGTAAATATTCGCCTTATTAAAAACCGTCCGCGAACCTGACTGGTTTCTTAACTACTCTGCCACTCCTAGTGGTTGTTGACTGTGCGATAGTTTCGCTTGCGCTTGGCGCGCTAATAGTGGAGTCTCGTACTATAGGACTCGAACTTGTATCACTTTCGTTGTTCCACACATAAGCTGGCTTCAACCTATCAATTGAAATGCGAGCTTGTTTGTTCGGGAATTGAATAAGAAATACTTTCTCTCCTCTTTCTATTACTTTAAAAGGTCCATTATACGGTGGCTGTAATGACTTGCGTACAGAATCATCTCTAATGAAAACAAACTCACACGTACGCAGATCCTTGTGTACAAATATCGTACGCGTGTCAAGAGCACTTTTTGCTACCGGTTTAAGCTTATTTATCTTATTACGAATACTATTTACTAAGCTAAGGGGGTCACCTGACTCTACATTTTGAGACGTATTGAAAAAATCACCAGGTAATCGTAATGTGCGACCGAACGTCATCTCAGCGGCGCTTACACCGTTGTCATTTCGACTAGCGGCGCGCAATCCTAGCATAACGGTCGATAGTTCGTCTTCCCATGAGCTGTCACAGATTCTAGCCATAAGGGCTGCCTTTAACGAGCGATGAAAACGCTCAACTTTAGCATTGCTCTGAGGATGGTACGCTGTATTCCTGAATTTATTAATGCCTAGTAATACCATTAATTCCCTAAAAAGGCTACTTTCAAATTGACGACCCTGATCGCTCGTGAGTCTGATCGGGCAACCATAACGCGTGATCCATCCGTCGTATATAGTCTTGGCAACAACCTCGGCTGTCATTTCTTCTATTGGAAAAGCCTCAGGCCAGCTAGTAAACCTATCTATAATAGTGAGTAGGTAGCGATTTCCACGTGGAGATGTCGGAAGTGGTCCGACTAAATCTACGTGTATGTGCTCCATCCGACCAGCGTCCTCGAAAGCCTGTAGCTTCGAAATTGTATGTCGGTTCACCTTTGACCTCTGACATTGTATACATGACTTTGCCCAATGTCCTACATCTTTGTTCATGCTAGGCCAAAATAATTTTTTACAAATCATTTTGCGTGAAGTACGTATACCGGGATGACTCAAATTATGCACGCTATCAAATACTAAACGTCTAAGCTTCTCGGGTATGTACGGTCTTGCCTCATTTGATGAAATTTCGCAATACACGGAACTATTACACGTTGGGATTGCAATTTCTTTTAACACGATGTTATTATTACTTTCGACTTGACCCGACTGCGTCATCCGTCCCAGGTACTCGTCTTTCGCTTGCGCAGCGGCAAGTTCCGAGTAGTCAAGTACCGTGGGACAAAAAATTGTCTCTATGCGGGATAAGGTGTCGGCTACAATATTTTCTTTTCCACTTATGTGCCTTATGTCCGTAGTAAACTCGCTGATGAATAACAGTTGTCTCGTACGCCGTGGCGTTTCATTATTGTTACTATTTATTTTATGGAATGCATGACATAAGGGCTTATGGTCAGTATACACTATCAAAGGTCGTCCTTCGAACGACTTACGGAAAAACTTTGTAGCCATATACACGGCTAGAAGTTCCCTATCATAAGCGGAATAACTTTTTTGTGCATTATTTAATTTTTTCGAATAAAAACCTAAAGGTTCCCAAACACCATTAACTAACTGTTGCAAAACTCCTCCTACCGAACTACTCGAAGCGTCCGTCATGAGGGCTACCTGCACGTCTAGACGAGGATGAGCCAGTGTAACGGCTTTTTTTAGGCCCGCTTTACACTGCTCAAAGGCTACATCGGCCTCACTTGTCCATAAAATTGGTGTTTTGTCCTTTTTCTTTGCGTTAACTAAATATTTATCTAATTCCGCTTGAATTTCTGCCGCTCCCGGTATGTGTGAACGATAGAAATTCAACATGCCCAGAAACCTACGCAATTTCTCCACTGTTTCGGGTTTAGGGTAGTCAACAATAGCCTTTACTTTTTCATCCAAAGGCCGAATGCCTGTGGTACTAACTTCGTGACCTAGAAATTCTAACCTCGGTTGCCCCAAACTACATTTTGCCCAATTAATTGTTATGCCAAATTTGTCAAAACGCTCGAAAACTTGCCTTAGATGCTCCTTATGCTGCGCCTCATCGTCGCTCGCAATAAGTACATCATCAAGGTAATTGAACAAAAAATCCAGGCCTTCCAGAACTGAATTATTCATGAAACGCTGGAAGGTCTGGGCAGCATTACGGAGTCCAAAACTCATTCTGGGGAACTCAAATAGACCTATCGGTGTTATAATGGCTGTTTTTTCAATATCCTCTTTGGCCACAGGAATGCAGTGATATGCTCTATTAATATCCAATTTCGAAAAAAACTTTTTTCCTGCCAATAAATATGTGAAGTCATGCAATCGCGGTATTGGGTACCTATCCGGCTTAGTAATTGCATTCAATGCCCGATAATCCCCGCAAGGACGAATTTCGCCATCTTTCTTTTTTACAACGTGTAACGGACTGGCCCATGCACTTTTAGACGGCCGGCATATGCCAAGCTCTTGCATAAGGCGAAATTCCTCCCTGACTTTTTTATATCTATCGGGTGGCAATGGCCTTGCCTTAGCGTAAACAGGTGGCCCTGTCGTCTCAATATGATGCACGATATTATGTACTTGAGCCTCCCCGAACGTTGCGGGCTTCGTAATGCTCGGAAATTGGGACAACAATTGATGGTACGGATGGTTATCATCGATAGTGCTAATGGTAGGCTGATCACTACTCACGATTTGCGCTTTCACCTTGAGCTCTGTCACCTGATCGACTAATTTCTGGGCACTTAAATCAACCAATAACTTATGAAAAATTAAAAAATCTGCTCCCAGTATTGGCTGCTTAACATTCGCAATGACAAATTCCCATCGAAATGGCCTACGTAACTTTAAATCTAAGAGCATTGATTTCACACCAAAAGTTTTAATTTCCGTTCCGTTTGCGGCGAAAAGTTGAAGTTCTGAGCACTCACCCGTACACTGTTTCCTGGTTGCTGGTATCACTGAAATATTTGCACCTGTATCCACCAAGAAACGTAGTCCACTATTTAAGTCTGTCACCCGTAACCGACGGCCAGAAGTGATGGCACAGATTTCCGCCGAGTCCTGTGCCACCTCCTTTAGTTTTCCGACTTATTGTCCCAAGCACACGGTTGCACGCACTTATTCGCTTTCGGACCGAACCTATAATGGTCATAACACAACCAGTCCTTCTTTCCTTGGTTGGAGCCACTGCGGCGTGATGGTGAAGCACTCCTACTTCTGGATGCTGACCGGCCTCCTCGATAATTTCGGCCGTAGTTTTGTTCCGACCGCTCCAAGTCCCTCATCCGGTCGCTCAACTTGGCAATCTCAGCCAGGATAACTGCTGTATACGCCATGATCTCGAGCGCCTCCGGTATTTGCACTTTGTGTTTGTAATTTAATGTTGTCTTGTTGCCTCCGCCCGGCGCCGTTTCCGTTTCTCCGGTAATATTTTAACGCACTAAATTTCACTAAGTATTTAACTGTCCGGAACTAAACCGTAATATGAGTATATTCAATTTATATCGGGGTCACCACTTTAGAGTTCGCTACTGGGGTGTAAGTAAAAGGTTGTTCTTTACGGTTTAGTTATACAATATATTATGAAAACAGGTTAACAGGTCATGTGCGTACTCTGTAACACTCGAGCAGCGACTGGCTACGGCGGGGTCCGCGCGTTACCGTGTCGGTCCATATGCGGCACTTAAGCCTCGCGATATGAGCCGAGCAGGCATGTCGCTATAGGTCTAACTCAATGCAAAACGTATATTATGCTCAGGCAACATAGAACAGCATACTTCAACCAAAAATTAAAATCAGGTATGTAGGTAATATTCATTCAGTGAACAAGAATATTAACTTTGAGAAGCCACTTAATCCTTATTAAAAACGGTAAGGGAACATTTTACCGTATCGTGCACGAAAATTATTATAATTTATAAATAATTAGACGTTTAATATCCAGTAATGGGTGACGGAAGTATCTTATTAGATTTCAAATTTTGGAAGGTTTTGGATAGAAGATTTAGGATTGCTTTGGAAAATTAATTTAGTAGGTTAATGGTATCGATGAAATATAGTAACGATCTACCGGTGCGCACTGTGATATGTCAGCCAAATATTTTTTTGAAGAGTATGTCAAGTGCTTCCATTAAGCCGGAAACGCACAAGCGCGACCTGCCGTGGCGGTCCATGGTAAATTTGACAGATAAGTACTGTCAAAAGTTTACTATTGACCGCTAGCGCAGGCCGCGCTGCGAAACGCTTCATCTGTTCACGATATAATTTGAAAAATACATAGTATTTTTCAATATCTGCTGCTCTTTTCCTTTACTTCCACTTATTTATTAATATTTTTTATTTTTATTTATTGGGGTCAAGAGTGCTCATTAGTCTGAACAGGAAAAACCCAAAAACCTTAATTCTGAGAAAGAAAAGTAACAGTCGCATATTTGAGTGAAAACGCCCATATCATAGAAAATATTTAAGCATGAGAACAGTTTTTTTTTAAATGTAACGGCTTTGTACGTATAATGTCTCAGCGGTATATCTACAAAATATACCTACACCAGTGATTTCGCCGTCTCGTGTAATAAAATAACAATCGCAAATCTACATTTTTTATTTGTCTCTGCTTCTACATAAACACATCCAATTGTAATTGAATTTTGGAACACATTTTAGCCCTTAATCGTCGAGCTTAAATTTGCAGGGGTGTTGAACAATTTGAGCTCCAATTTGACGGCCTTCCAGGGGTGCACAACATTACGCGTCACCAATGACGCGGGGGAATCCAGCCGTTTAATGAGACCACAACTTGCCCACAACGAATTGCTGGCGCCTTCTCGTCTCTCGCTTTAATTGAGCCGCGCTTGACTAGAGTTAGGGTGTACGCACATGAGCTGATATTGCAATCAGTGAGTTGGGGCTTTTAGTGCGCGTACAATTATTGAGATTTGGCGCTACGGTCTGTGATACAGCTACCTATTTTTATAGAACAGTCAAAGAACCAGGAGTTTAATTTCTTTACAATTTTGCTCTCAGTTATCCTATTTAGCGCTAAACACCACACACATTTCGAACAGTTTCACTCTCGCTTTCTGACAAGTTAATTTAGCGTGCCCCACGCCTCGCTTCCACATGCGAGGGCATGAAACACATTGTAATCAATTTGGAATACAAAATAACTGCATAAGATTCCCAGTTCAAGTTGGTATTTAATTGTTAACTTTTCATCGACAACTATATAATTCTCAAATCATTATGTAGGTACTCTATTATTTAATCTTTAATTTGCAGTTAATAGCGTGCAATGGCCCTTATTGCCGCTCTCGCACAGTGCAGCGTGAAATATTAACCGGCGCGTATAAATTCTTACGCCGGGAACCTATTCATTCCCGGCCGCTGGCATGCTAAGACGAAACGTTGCATTCCTTCTCTAGTCTGATAGTCACATACGGCATTATGGTTGGAAAGAATATAGTAACTTCCAGGCGTTTTATTCAACGCTGTGTTATCACTGAGCAGTTAATATTTTATTAATGGCCGGTTTTTATTATTCAGGAAGCAAAGTATTAGTTTGGAAAAGAAAATATATGTTCCTAGTTTGCTACAACTATATAATAGGTTCTTCATCATCATCATCATCTTTTCATCTCACTCTTCACTCACTTATCACTCTCACTTTGGCACTCTTTATATGATGATGCTGAAGATATTCTTTGTTTTACCGCCCTAGGTGAGTACTGTACTATTGTTAACTATCTACTAGTACTACGTTAGTAACTAACCATGCGTCAGCAGTCCTGAGACGATACATTCGCCATCTACCTCATCATTAGTGCATAGGGAAAATTTGCTTTTCGATGGAATCGTGCCTTCTTAGAAACGTGCATCACGCGTGCAGACCATAAACAATCTGTTAGACCTTCACCAGCGTAGATTGAGCCCGGAGTACCATCCACATGCCATTTTCCTAGGGCTCCTGCTATAATGGTCAATCTCCAGCCGTCAAGGTCATGGCATTTCGACAGCACTGTGTAAGTAATCCTCATATCTTAGTTGCTTTGTTTTCAAATTTGTACTTTAATAAGTTCTGATAAGGGTTCCTTTTGTGATTTGAATCTACTGAGATACGAGTTTTTGAAAGTGATTTTGATGAGGATGTGTTAGCGGAAGATTGTTCCAACCTTCATCTATCTGTGTGTCAAAAAAACGCTTTTAGTAAATTCGTGAGCAATTACTGTTGGTTATTAGATGAACGTTAAGTGCTAGGCTTGATATAATAAAGTCAAGGTTAGAAATGATAGCTCTATTAAAAAGAAGATTGTCGAAGAAATCATTGCGTGAAAAGTAGAAGTTTTTATGAAGCACGTCATGAGGTTCACATTAATCTATGTAAATATATCAAGGACAAGCTCCCAGCGTGAACTTTTTACAAACGTTTTTGGCACTACGTTGTTTATAAATGTGACTATTGTTTTATTAAGTCAGCCTATCACCTTACTACTTACTACCGCGAAACGAATAAAAGGCACAAAATAGCCACAATGATTAATAATTTATTCATTCGTTTTTTTATAGAAAAATAATAATGCGTAAACATGGTAGGTACAATTTCTACGCGATGGAATGTATACGGCTATACGAGTAACTAACAATATAAAAATGTTTTGTAGAATGGTATTTGACAGTAGTAAAATATACATTATTACTGTTTTTATTAAAAAGATTTCTAGAGCTACATAAAGATCTAAAAATGGACTATGTTTGACCATAGAAAATTGTGACGATACTGTCTACTACTCTCATCTGTTTATCCCTACAAACTTCATCCCAACTGATCTTTTTTGACGTTTCATAAAGAGTTGAAAATTTTACTATCAGTCAATTTACCTACCCGACTAATCAATGTTGCCCTAAAATCGTTTAGGATATGTAAAGTGCACGCTAACTTTTTACCAGGTCCCTAGTTACAATTTGTATAGTCCGCGTTTTAGATGCTAATTGACTTACGCATAATATGAATATAAATACTCCACTAAGTGAAATTCACGGGCAAACCCATTTAACACTTTAACGAGCAGTAATAGAGAAAAACTACCAATTAATGTCGCATTTGCAGGCAAATTGAGAAAATTATAGCGCTGCACTATGGCTGAAGCTGAACTTGGTATATTCTGAACTACTATACTGCGATGCTTGTTCGTGTTTAACTATATCTATCGCACTTACGAATTTGAACAACAAAGACGCAGGTACAGTCGCCATCACATACATAGGTACACTATAGGTGTTCAAAAATATCGGCACATGCACCCTAATGCCTTGATAATAGAGGTGTGTTCCGATGTTTGTGAGCTGCCTGTTTGCTCCGATGTATGTGATGGCGACTGTACAGTCAGTGGTAATTGTATACATACGTAGGGTAGACTGGGTACGATTGAAACAATATTTCGTATATAGTCCGTAGTTTTGCTTTTTATAATCTGTGAGAGAAAGAAAATATATCAAATGAAAAAGCGTGTTTTTATCTACTAAACGGCAATAGAGTTTTGGGTCCAGGTGTTTTAGTTTTAGAAGTAGATCAAATAGAGAAAAAAAACCAAACGATTTGTTTCAACTGTCCCCATCCCAGTGGCGGCTGAAACAGTAACAAAACATAATACTTTTATGTCTTTTATTCGTAATTCAGGAATTGTTTTTAATCAGCTAGCGTTTTTGCGCTTACAAGTTAAACTACGTATAGTTAAAAATAAGTTAACTAAACTAAAACAAAAATAAAGTGTTCGCATTTTAACCGGAACAAGAAGTAACGTAACGAAGTGACGTATCGCAGTAGTAAGAAGAATAATCGAACGAGCGAGCGAAGCGAACGAAGTTCTATACTTCAGCTTGGGCTGAAAATCGTTCGTCTGTCCGGCGTCGAGTGTGGTGTCTGTCCCGCTGTTCTCCTCTAAGTACCTACAGGTCGCATTTCTCAACTGATTCTCGTTCAATTTTGTGATCAGGTTCGTTAATTACCTATATAGTTTGCTTTTGTCGAGTCACTTTTTCGTTTTTAGAAAGAAAGAAAGAAAAGAAAGAAAAATTTATTCGAGACAAACAACACACAGCGTTTGTCACGAAACGGTTCTATCTCAGCATAATGCTGGCATTGCTGCCAGCGCTGGTCTTCAACAAACAAAACAAAATAATGATAAAAACTTAATTAAACACGAGAAGGGACAATTAACGAAATTAAAAATAGAACATAAAATATAATAATATTGTCCAGTGATTTATGAACGCAGCCATTTCACTCCTGCGTGATCTGTAACAACACACTAGCGCCATTGACACTGACAGTGACAGGAGTTTTAGGGTCCCGTACTCAAAGAGTAAAACGGGACCCTATTACTAAGACTCCGCTGTCCGTCCGTCCGTCCGTCCGTCTGTCTGTCACCAGGCTGTATCTCACTGATACCGTGATAGTTCCAGCTGAAATTTTCACAGATGATGTATTTCTGTTGCCGCTATAACAACAAATAAAAACACAGAATAAAATAGTTTTTTATATATAATGGTACGGAACCCTTCGTGCGCGAGTCCGACTCGCACTTAGCCGGTTTTTTTTAATATATAGGCTCGCGAGCTCTACATGTCACAGAGCACTTACTAGTATAGATCGTTAAATCTAAAAAGAAGTACCGGATATTTCAGATTGCGTTTTTTTTAATACGACGACTGTGGCCAATGAGCATGTGGCCTGCCTGATGCAAAACAGATACTCGAGCCAATTTAAGCTTGCGTTTTTATGAGATTATTGATTTGAGACCACTTACATTCAATTCAGCGCATCCATCGGGAGCTCTGGCAAGTTATTAACCACCAGGAACACAACACCACATAGAATTATTGCCTATACCCCCCCTATGTAATTTATTTATTAATTCATTCATATTATGTTTCAAATGTTCAATGGTAAATACCCGAACCGCCGCGCTAAATTTTAAAACATCGTGGTTATTCCCAGAAACTGTACATAAACTAAGTACCTACATACTCAATTAACAGTAGAATCTGTAAACGCAAAATACCAATGCAAGTTTATGCCAATAATTTCGCATCAGTGAAATCCGCAATGACTGGTTATTGATAAAGTGGCCACAGAAATTAGGGCAGTAGTCCACAGCCGCCGCAAGCGGTCCATCGCTCCATCCGACCGTTGTCCGTCCACGGCCACGATTAGCAGCGGTAGCGGTGAAGCAGACGTGTGATAAACAGAACCAACTTATAATGGCCCCCCACTCCCCCTATATCGAACAAAATTACAACAGAAATAAGGGAGATACTAGGACTGACACGGGTCTTAGTAATATGGTTGATGCATGAAGACATCAAACACGTTCGATTGGCGTTTATTGGTGCAATTTCATAGCAGTAAAACGGCTGGGTGGTAACACTGGTAACGGAGTTCTGGTTCGCGTAGTTATTCTGGACTATAATGTAACTAGTAAAGCATCCGGTAGACACGCAGATATACAGACAAACACACATATTCACATGTTAAAGTTATAACACCCTCATTTGCGTCGGGGAATAAAAATGGCATATCTAGAGATAGTTCAATCCAGAAGGAAGGACCCCCCACTTCTTACACCACTTTAGTATTTGCATTCTAACACAGCTGTCATCCCGGAACCTACAATAAACGTCAATGATGACATATTTGTACCTACTGGGATGCACAGCTGTGTCAGAATGCAAATACTATAGTTTGTATTTTGTCCAAGCGTAGGTAAGGCGTTGAACGCGGAAAAAAAACAAATAATAGTGAGTGGTGGTGGAAAACACTCATCATCAAACATACATCTCAACATCATACGTTCCATTGCTAGGCACAACCCTTCCTCTCACGGTGGACAATACTGCTAAAACTTCAATATGCTGAGTAAAAAAAACTAATTTATTACTTTCTACATAGGTAGCTGAAGCATTTTCGTCCATTATTAAAATAGTATTATCATACTTAGTAATTGGAAGGACCACATCACTCAAGACTGAATAAGAAAATATTTATCTTCAACTTTGTCATCATCGGCTAAACAAAAACAAAACAACACAGACTTGCCTTTTTCCAAACCTATCAATGTAAGAATCGGCACTATAAATAAAATTAAAATGTAATAAAGTCAATTGTAGCATGAATAAGATAAGCGACCACATCCTGCGATGTCGACGACCGGTATTAGCAACCGACAATCCAACACAGACCAGGACTGTTATTTTTTACGTGCTCATGCACCCCCACCCGTCACGCGTCACGAAACTAGACCTCTACCTACGCTTAGTTACAACGAATCGCAGCGTCAAGATATATTTGAGGGTGAGCGTTGAGGTGAGCTTAAAACAGGTTACAGAATAGCGGGGCGGGGATATAAATAGTCGTCCAATAAAAAGGTTCAGGCTGGTTTTAGCACCTGTTAGTGCAGTGGCAGTACAAGTAGTTGTCTCTCTCAACGAATAATGGCGGTTTAATTAGTGTGCTGGCAATTTCTATAAGTGCATTAAAAAAAACTTGTGCATAGGTGACGCCAAGCAGACCCTAACCCGCGCAGCAAGAAGTTGTTGATATCCCCTATATATACATTAAGTTAGTCGTTCCGTGACCAAGAATCAGATTCATATCATCATTTATTCCATGCATTAGTATGTCAATTTACATGGAATCATTATTATGATCGTCAAAAACCAAATAGATATTAACAAAACTATTTGAAGGATGTTGTGACACTAGTACGAGTAACAAGATTAACTCCCGTTTAGTAATAATCATGTGTAAGAATCGTGAAAGTGTAAATCTAAATATTTTTTCAACCTTTTAAATTTAAGTACATGTTTCTACTTTTCGTAACTTTTACTGTAATGGGAAATCGTAATGGGCACTATAGGATAAACTGTAGTATTTACCATTTCCATCGAAATGTTTTCCATAAGGTACGATGCTTTCAGTGGTACTGTAGTACAGTCAAAGAATTTAATTTCCTACCCACTTTGGACTTTGTCAAAGTGACGTAATCAATCAAAACGTAAGAGACTTCTTATGATTTTATTTACAGTGTCACTTTGAAATAGTCCTAAATGGGTAGGAAATTAAATTCTTTGACTGTACAAAATGATTTCAGGGTATTCGTTTGCTGCTTGGAAAACGGGCGGTATTAAGGCAATATCCACCAGAGTTGTGCTAAGATGTGTTTTTTTAGGGTTACGTAGGTACTCAAAAAGTAAAACGGGACCCTATTACTGAGACTCCGCTGTCCATCTGTGTGTCTGTATGTCCGTCTGTCGCCAGGCTGTATCTCATGATAGTTAGAAAGTTGAAATCTTCATAGATGAGTATTTCTGTTGCCGCTATAACAACAAATACAAAAAAACTGATATTATATAAACTGATTGGCCGGTTTTTTATATCTGATGGGTACCAATACCAAGTCCTCAAGCTTGCGAGGTATCAAATTAAATGAAAATTCTTCTTCTTCTTCAGATATATCTCTTATTGATATTCACCCTAATCCTCAATATGTTTTAGGATTTAGACCTAGATAATGATATTGTGATGGAGGATAATAATGATCTATAGCTGATGTAGTTACCTAGGTATACACTATATTACTTATTATACATACTCGCACAGTATACGTTATTCAAGAGACATCTCTAATCGAAGAAAACTAATTTAACACCTCTTTCATATCTAATGTGCGGAAAGTAAGCTTTTGAAGATATCTAACATAAAAAATTGTTTATGCTTAACTGACTAACGTTTAATGCGTCACTTTCGTCCCTTGGTTAACCATCGACAATTTTTGCACTAAACATTATAAGTACTTGAGTCTTAAGATGGCCCCACAGTATATTATAAGCATTCTAACAGAACCCATTTCTTTATGTTTGAGCTTAACTCTTTAACGTGTAATGAGTCACTTTCGTCTCTAGGTTAACAATCTCCTATATTTTCACCAAAGAGTATACAGTGAGACTTAGGTACCTACCATAGTATATTCCCGGCAACAATCAAATACCCGCCCCATTTCACCCTTTAAGCCTCGTTCAGGTCAATTGATTGAATTCGTGGCCGATCGGTCGTCACTTACGTTCAGATTACGGGTCCGGAAAAAAAATTGACAAAAACCTGCCCTTATTGAAAATGTTTAATGCTTTTCTGTCTGGTTCAATATATTAGGGTTGATGTTTTTTGGAAGTTACCTTTGTGTCGACTCCGTTCACGTTTCTGCGGACAAAAGAAAGGTCACTTTATTGATGGTGTATTGACGAACTTTATTAATTTCGTTTAATATAGCTAGTGTTAAATTACGAGAAATGATTGAACGACGTTTCCAATGATAGTTTTAGGGTTTAGGTGTACATATTATAATATCATCATCATCATCATCATCATCATCATATCAGCTGAAAGACGTCCACTGCTGGACCGTGGGACCCCTCACAAGGTGGACTTGATGACCTGGTAAAGGTTGCGAGAGTCCGCTGGATGCGGTCATTGTGGCACTCTTCGGGGAGGCCTATGTCCGGCGTCCGCTGCCGGACATAGGCATATTTTAATATAGTAGTTACATTATTGTCGAGGCATGGAAGTAGGCAATTGCCCGAGTATTAGTTGTAGGGGGGAGTATTCGCCAGAGCTGCGCGAGGTTGCGAGGCGATGAGCGGGGGAAATAAATTATTTATATTTTATTTTATAATTACCAATAGGAAGGATGGGTTTTTTCTTCATATGGGTAGTCACTTATAAACGTACGAGCTTGCAAGTTAAGTATCTACACTTTAATTTGTGATCAGAGGGGTTGCAAACACGTAACGTTTCGAACGAGCGTTAGAAAAATTCAACTGTCATTTTTCCATACAAAATTAGACATTTAGATATACCTGACGCGCGTACAGTGCGTTAACGTAATGGATTAGCAAGAGTACATTTTTATAATTCTGTTAAGTATTGATTTCGAAGATGATTTACTCGAAGTTACCTAAAAAGAACCTTTTTTATTTTCTGAATAAAACTGATGTATGTTTGACGTATCTCTACTTAACTTCAAGAAATGTAGGGCGACCAAACATTCAGTTGACATTATCATTAAATTTAATTACCTAAACAGTGATTTAGTTGCATGAGACCTCATCCAATGAAATGTGTTTTGGCTGATTATCAATATTTTTCGACTCCTGATCACGGATTAAAAATAACCGTGTATTAGGTTAGTATATATACGTACTTCGCTAAAAGCATTGCTTGTTTTCACGATAAATTCAATAAATTAAAGCGCATTAAGTAAGTTTATTCAATAAACATGGCTAGTTTAATGGGCAATCAAAGCAAAAACTTGAATCGCTCTATTCAATGATCTGGTAAAGGCCCCTCCACACTCGTTTCGTACAACCGTAACTGCATTCGCGCTTCGTTCGAAGTCGAAACGTCTCGAGGGTGCTTCTCTCGTTACGTACGCCCATTAGGCCGAACCGCTACGATTTTAGGATACCTTCAGCGATAAACAAAGTACCTTAGCACGGGCAATTTAGAGTTCAATTTTGAGTATTTTGAACAGGAAGCTGCTGCGTTTAGGCGTTTTCGGGTATGCAATCAGCAAGATACTGTACTACAGCTAATAAAATTGATGATATTTTATAAGCTAAGCAAGTAAACTCAATTTGATTTCATCTCCGTTGCTTTACTGCGTGTATCGATATTTTTAATACAAATACGCTGCTTTCCAATGAAAAAATATTCAAGAGCCTTAATATTTCGCTTTTTCATGAACAAACGATTAAATGGAATATCTTAGTTGACCTTTTTTTAGGGCAAATACAAGTGACAGTGACATACCAAACTCGCAATTTTTTTTTCACATTTCTTTATTTGAATTGTGTAATAAACCTTAGAATACCCATAGATTTCTACAAAGGAGCTATGGTATGGTATTATTATTACCATACCATAGATCTATGGTATGGTAATAATAATAGCACAACCGAGCGAGATGGTAGTATACACATCTCAATAAGTGTGATAGAAAGGGATAAATATTTCGTTGTCCTTGTCATGGTTCCAATTTTTGTTATTTGCCGCAACTGCGTTAGTATGAAATTGTGAGAAATTTATAAACAATTATCCGCTTAAATTAAGTAGTTTGTTTATGGTAAGTCTTCAGCCATTTTAAAACCAGTTTTTAAATTTATATGCATATGAGCCTTTCCATCCTTTATGGTGGCCACCACAGATGTATGAATATAAGGAGATCGGACATGGCGGCCGATTTGTATAGAGTGAGCCTGTCGCAAGTACATTAACCCACACAACGCCCAAGTAATTGACAAGACAAAGCACGCACACATCTAAAACACACACTCTTGTATACCTACACGCTTATTTGACAATAAACGCGCATCATATCAGGCATTTTGGGAAAAAACGTAATATTCTCTGCGATCAGCACGCGTGCACAGTATGGCAGAGTATGCCCATTGAGCATACAGCTGCGACACGGCCGCCGGCGGCTTGTCCTCTCTCTAGTATTCTATGCTCTGAGGTGGCCACCGTATAGCTCCTCTGTAGATAAATAATAATTACAGTGTTTGTACAAAATGTCATAATCAGAAAATGTACCTCACCCTATCGACCGGACCCGGTGCCCGCTTGGAAAGGATTAATACAATCAAGTTATAGGACGCTGAACTTTACTAACCATTCTGTTACGTAGTTACTAGCTACCCGCGCAGCTTCACCGACATATCGACGCTTGAGAATCAATACCGTTTAAGTAACAAAAATACAATTTTACAGGAAGCGTGGCATGCTATTCGTTATTTATTTCTGCACCTAATTGCATTGAAAGGGATAAAAACGTCAAAAATGTTAGTTAGACAGTATTGATTCTTAAGCGTCGATATTGCAAAGAACGCATATAACCATTATCCAGAAGTCCATTCTAAACGTGAGTGAAATATTTTTTTAAATCGGATAATCTTAGTAATAGTGGAATTCTTTGTTGTATGAAAGGTCAGCTGAAAAAGTAGCTGAAGGGACAGGCCGTTCAAAAATATGTGTTAAATTCTCACAAACAAAAATTTGACGGTTAAAAACGACGAATTTTGACGACATTTTAGCTAAAATAGGAATTATGAATGTTAATTGAGGATATAAATAAATAAACTCGTGTCAGTTAGCATCTTGCCACTTTCTTAACTGGTTGTAGGTACAGTCACCGGCATAAATATATGATGGAACAAAGGCCAAAATAAAAGGGCCAGTACGAAAGTGGGTCATGTCCCTCATGTGTCCATTCCAATTAATTAAAATAAGTTTCTGTAAAAAAAACGTTTTTGGTACTCAAGCTTTTATTGCCGACTGTACTTTTCTGTATATCGTCATCAACAACTAATTGAGACGATTCTAACGAGCCCAAAGTAATCTTGAGTGCATTCGAACACTTGACTGGTGAATGCTTGCTTTATCCAATCGAATGAACTTTAAAGAGCGCAAGGATTTTCTTGTACAGTGTACAAATATGGAAAAATCGCACCAAGAATCATACCAATTCACATGATTGGGGCAATTTATTGTTAGAAAAGGTAATGTTTCGTAAACTGGAACGAATGTTTTGCGGTCAATTGGAAATACTTAAGTACTTTATTTTCAGCATCGTACGTTTTTAACTGGCTTCATAAAAGAAGGGGTTTTTAATGAGTCAGAAATTAAAAAAAAAATGTAAGTACCTATGTTCCCCAATTACTCGAAGACACCTAGATTGATTTGGAAAATTCTTCTTTTGTTTGTAAGAATATTTTTCGCAGATGGTCCAGGCCAGGATCTGATGATTCGATCCTGGAGAAATCGAGGGAAATCTGCAAATTTAATAGGCCCACATATAAGTACAATGATTTAGGTTTTTCAGATTCAGATTTTTTATTGCGTTCATGTTGTAACAAAATAGGTCTTAAGGCTAGGTGTAGTTCTAACATAAGCTCTGTCTGCCTGTGTTTTTCCTTAATAATCAACGAAATTGCTCTCTGAAAGCAGTTTAATGTGGTTGGTACTTAAAGTGGAAATGTTCATGTACTCGTATGTGGCTTGGCGGTATAAATAAATGTTATTTGCAGTATAAATAACAATAAACTTACATCATTGTACTAGTCTACTTTAGTGTAAAATGATGCAAGTGGGCAAATATTCAGCGTTTTTAAGACGTTTTTTTCGTCATTGTCGTCTCCAGAAAATACAATTAAAAGAATTTTATATAGAAAAATATAGCTACTGAAATCGGGTCACTCACGTTTTTTACATGTCGCGCGATACTCGACCTGAAATATGTAAGTGACCCTTGATATATTTTACTATTAAATGAGACGACTATCAGAGTCCACTTTTGATGAAGACGTAAGCCAATATCAGTAATGAGTCTTTTTTGATTAAAATTTCCGCGGTATGTTTTACCTCTGCTAAAATAATCTTGAGCCGACAATGACGTTAGAACCGAGAGCGGTTCAAACGCTAGGAGATTCGCCCAAGTAAAATTAAAAATTAGGCGGTTAAGTGTTGCATGAAGGGTACACGAAAAGAACATGTAAGTAGATGTTTTTTAATGAGAGTTTCATGTCTCTTAACGAGCTCTAAATGCTGAGATAAAAAACTCAGTTTTAATAAAGTGACTAAGTAGTCATGTTGTTCATTCCGAGTACCTACCCTTCATATCCGAGTTAATTGGAATGACATATTGAAACTTGCTTTTGCATTAAAATCGTTCTAGTAGCCCCATAGCATTCAACAACTGCAACTAATAAACTCACTCGAGAAATCGCTATGTAATTTACTAGCATATAATATATTCTTATAAGCTAAACGATAATTAAAAATAAGATGAATTATAAATTCAAATCCTGGAGATCCTTTTTATTAGGGTTCCGTACTCAAAGAGTAAAACGGTACCCTACAAAGACTTCGCTGTCCGTCCGTCTGTCTGTCACCAGGCTGTATCTCAAGAACCGTGATAGCTAGAGAGTTGAAATTTTCACAGATTATGTATTTCTGCTGCCGCTATAACAACAAATACTAAAATCAAATTACAATATTTTTTAATTCCCATACAACAAACGTGATTTTTTGCCGTTTTTATAGAACCCTTCGTGCGCGAGTCCAACTCGCACTTGGCCGGTTTTTGTCATTGCCACCACAACACCATCCACAATAATAATTTAAGGTTTAATATTACAAATCCGTTCACACAAAACGAGATTACAAGTATTCTATGAACAGCGAAAATTCAAAATGTGTTACTTATTCGGCGGGAAAACAGAATGACCAAGTAATTTACAATAAATCAAGTGGCTCGGGGTGGCATTTTTTTGGCATTCCGCCTTACTCATTAACAGCTCAGTGGCAGGCGGCAGCGCGTGCCATCTTTATATTAAATTTATTATCAAAAGCGCCCGGAATGGATAATAAAGTACCAATTTAGGAATTAAAATTGTCAGTTGAGGCAAGCTAATAATGTGATATCGAGTTAAGTTGTAGGATTATTTCTATAAAATTTAGGTAGGTACGTATTCTCGTTTTTTTCATGTTTCGTTCTTTTTAAATTCTGTTAAAGACTAAAATACTCGTTTGTTTTTATTTATACTAATATCTAGTGCCTATTATTTAAATGACGAATAATCAATAACTTAACTTGAAATAATATCTAGATAACAAAATTACGTACTACGTATTATCCCATCCATGAAAGCAGGCAAAGCAATGGGACGCATATTTAAAGCTCTTGTAATTGTTTTTTTTTTTTAGATTCGAATATTTATTTCATGATAAAAAATGATTTTTATTAAACATAAGAAACATTAAACAAAATAGGTCTGAAGAAACAAATAAGTAGTAACTAGGTCTTACATAAACTTTGCATATTAAATAAAAAGGATTAAAAAAATAAGCGAGCCTACAACAATTTAATAGAAGTAGAAATAATAAAAACAAAAATCTTAATATAATTTTTAAATGTATCCTGCTAGTAAGTGACATAATCTATGTGTCCTGCTAGTGAGTAGTATATATTACTCACACGCACTCCAAAAATACCTGGGCACACATTTTGCCGACAGATGTAAATTAGAATCTCTGGGTCCATCACAACAAACTTAAAGATAGGGGACGATATTTTTTTTTGTTAGCCTATATTGTGTCCCACTGCTGGGCAAAGGCATCCCCTTTTTCCGCCACTTGTCTCGGTCCAGTGCTAGTGTTCGCCAATCTGTACAAAATGTGTCAAGGTCGTCCCGCCATCGCCTTTTCGGTCTGCCTCTACTTCGAAAGCCATCTTGTGGGGTCCGGTCCATTCGGTGGCTAATTTGGCCCATCGTTCCGCGTGCATTCGGCAGACATTTCCAGTCCAGTCACACTTAAGCTTATATTATAATATATCTATTATATAAATGTAATTAGTCCAAAAGTGATGTCGTATTAACTCAATCACTGTTAACCTGATTCCTGAAATAACCCCACAACATACAAATTACAGGCTCCAAAAGCTCATAAATAGCGAAATCAAAACGAATTTATCACGAACAATCGTTTCGGAAAAATGAACACAATTTCGCGCCACCGTTCGCTTAATAAGATGTTCAGCGGATTTTTGTTCTTTCCCTCCATGTAGGTACTTCATATTCGACCATAAATATGTAGACATTGTAGAGCTTATGTCTGGAGAATAAGACTTAAAATTGTGTATATATTATTAGAGCTAAGCTGTAATATGTGGGTCAGTATGAATCGCACGTACGTAACGGTTCAAAGTTTCAGAAATTAAATAAAATGGTATGATGTTCGTTTTTGCTTCAAAGCGCCCTAGTTAATGCAAACAATTTTAAGTTTGTTTGGGACTGATTTATTCCATTCCAAATCTTAACACACTTAAAAAAATGTATTTCAGTTGTTCTGTAGAGCTGTCAAATAACTATATCGTTCTAATATTGTAAATGTGAAAGTTAGGATGTTTGTTTCGCATTGACACAAAAACGGCTGAACAGATTAAATTAAATTTGGCATAGAAAGTGTAGGTTAATAACTATAACCAATAATAATAAATAACAATAACCAAGATTAGACATTTTACTGCGAAAAATCTCCCAAAAGGGATGAATGGAGGAGGGAAATTTATATGGGAGTCCACTTGGACGAAGTCGCGAGCAAATACTAGTTTCAAAAATATTTACAAGAACAAAATCAAGGGTCTTAATGAAGACAAAAAAATACACAAGATCTTATAATTTTTTATTTGTACTGTCTTGTAGTTTCCGTTTATTTGAACGGAAAAAGCATAACATAATTTTTTGTATAAAATAAAGTCCCCCCTGAGGGTTTTCATTAAAATAAATGCGCTTTGCTCCACATTTGAAAAATCTACATAACTTTCTCATAAGCAAGGCTTTCTTTAAATTTTTATGAGAAATTTCTCGTTGTTGCGCCTTGAGGAGAGACTCAAGTGGCAAATGTGAGCGACAAAATTAAATGACTGCGAAATAATTTGGTTATTTACATATGTATTATTGACGATGATGATTTATCTGTTAAATCTAAATTGAACGAAATAATAACTGATAGGCCAAAAGGCGGACTTAATGTCATAAAATGTCAGCATATTGAATTTGTAAATGGTAGAATTCGAAATTTGGTATGGATCTTTAAAATTCTTCGACATATTGCAAACAAGACACTTCTTAACCAACTATATGTATCGTTAGCGGAATCCATCATGACCTACTGTATCACCGTCTGGGGTGGAGCAACTAAATCCAAATTCTTGGAGGTTGAAAGAGGGCAACGGTGTCTGTTAAAGGTAATTACTTGAGGCCATACAGATTTCCCACAAATGAACTATATAAGATTAGTGACCAATTATCAATGCGAAAACTGTATATCCTCCATACAACATTAAAGTTACATAAAACACTAACATTTAATCCAACGCTTCTAACTAGAAGACGTAAAAACACCGTTGCCCCACTTACAACATATAGATCTTTGTTTGCTAAAAGGCAGTATAAGACACGTGCAGCATACCTTTATAATAAAATAAATGTTAAAATTAATATCTATCAACAAAAGAAATATAATTGTAAGAGGTCTCTAACGGAATGGTTAAAGATGCTAAGTTATGAAGATACTGAACTGTTACTTAATCTTGTATTAATCTTAATTTAATTCTATAGTTAGTAAAACATAACAAAATGGAAAATGTTATATATAATATATACCTACTTTATCAAACAACACACACGCACGCACACACTAACAAACACGCACGCACACACTAACACACACACTCACACGCGCACACACACGCGCGCGCACACACACACGCACACACACACACTCAACTTTAGGGTCACGACACTATGCCTGTGATACCTAATTCGTCTTTATTTTTATTTTATGTTATAAATATTTACCTACATATAAGAAATTAACATTAACTGCTTTTTTATGGAGGAGCGGGTCTTCCTGACACAGGTATTTTTTACCTACTAGGAAGACCCAACCTTATTTTCAATGTAACCTAGCAATCTATGAAATAAAACATTTTCATTTTCATTTTTCATTTTCATAAAGCATTCTAGTCAACCTTAAGACAAAGCAGAAATGTCGTGGATTATTTTGCATAAACTTTGTGTCACAGTTTTTTGTTTTATCTTTATGGCACGCCAAGGAATTACACTATATTATGGTGGGTTTAATGGCATTAAGCATTTTTTCCCAGTCAATCTTAATCTTGTGATTTAAGATTCAGTTGTCGAAAGACTCTAGGTGCAAAAGGTAATAGAAATCACGAATTTCCATTTGCTACGATCTTGACAAACCTCTCTTGCTTCCGTCATTCTTTTGACATTTTATAATAAATGTTTATTTATTTATTTCTTTCTTTTATCATCTCTGTCCGACGCGTAGGTAAAGGTCCGCGTCTAGTCAATATGGAGTTTTTGAACTGAGACCAAGCCCACGGTATTTGAGGATTTTTTTTGTAAATCCACGTTTTATCAAATTTCCATTTTATATCTCATCGCTTGTTGACGGTTGAGATTTCAACGGCAGCGGTTCATATCCGTCGCGTTATTTCACTTGTTTGTTCCTATCTTTTTATTCGCTTATATCTCATCGCTTGAACGCCGACGTTGAGATTTCAACGGCAGCGGTTCATATCCGTCGGGGCGTCCGATAAATCAAGCCGTCGTCGCCGAGCAAGCACTTCCGACGCAACCGGACTCTTCGCAATTGGGGGGACCATTTATTTCACAGGTTCCGCTGTTTGGGTGATTCATAATTGTGGGGACACGTGTGAACAGGATGCGTTCCTTGGTAGGTTTACAAAGCTTATTTTACTAAATTTCTATTCTGCAAGTAGGCCCTAATGGCTCTTTTATATGTCAGAGTGTACAAAATTACAATATTAACTCTAAGTGACATGAATATACACAGCAACAATGAAAGAGTAGGCAATACCTGGATCGTCTCCAGGTCGATCTATTTAAAAAAAATGTGAATTTTTAAATTGGGTCGAAAATGCTGGCTTAGAATTTACTGAGTACCTACCTACAATGATCACCAAAACTAAATATTGCTCAAATGGCGAGGATCTTTCCATCTACAACCTGTAACTAGAAATAGGTAATAAGGTAAGTATTCTAGGAAATAAACATAACACTCTATTCTATTTATAAAGCAAAGGAATTTCCTTTGCTATGGTTAATTCACAAATTACGAGCGTTTTCAGGGAAACGAGTGGGATAAATTGAATGAAATCGAATAGCCGTAGGTAGAAAAGAAATCTCAAGGGGTCAAGCTTTCAATAAAAATAGTTCTAATGTGATACATCTCGTTGCGTTAACGTTCGTACATTTTATCATGTATACTGTAAGTACCTACCTACAAAATATTTAATTATAACTCACGGAAATAATTCCTATCCTTGTAAGTTACCTCGTTAATCAAACAGAAACTACATCACTAACGGCAAGTAGAAGAAAGGAATCTATTCTTGTACCCGAGCCATGCATAAGTGATGGATTATAATTCCGCTAAAGGCAAGTTTGTTCGATTTCAGTTCACTTAACCGATGATTCGCGGAATCGTCAATTATGCAGGGAAACACGGAAACATATTTTCCCTATCATTTCCTGATTTGGAAGCCAATAAACCCGTCTTCATGATTTCGTTGCGCAATGTAATATCCTTGTAATATTCGGAAGATTTTTCTATTTCCGTTGTCTAAATTTTGCAAATAGAACGCCGGTAATAAATTTTGTCTATCGGTAGATAAATCACGATGAGATAGCGAAGTCATGTGCCTGTTTTTTTTTACGGAGCAGTCACCTTTCCAGGGCATCGGCCTATTAGCGTTGACATAGGAAAAGGCAAGAATAAAACAATATTTATATTCCTGCTCATACATTTTTAACGATACAGCCCCATTCCAATCGACTACCTTTCTTTAACTAAAGATTTTCTTTTATAAAGATTCACTTTTCAGCACAAAACGTTTGACATTTGTTAATTCTGAGTATATTAATCTCTGTAGGTCTTCATATGACGACCGCTTTAGCCTAGTTGGTAGTGATCCTGCCTACGAAGCAAGAGGTCCTGGGTTCGAATCCCGGTAAGGGCATTTATTTGTGTGATGAGTATGAATATTTGTTCCTGAGTCATAGATGTTTTCTGTGTATTTAAGTATGTATTTCTCTATATAAGTATCTATATCGTCGTCTAGTACCCATAGTACAAGCTTTGCATAGTTTGGGACTAGGTTGATTTGTGTAAGATTGTCCTCAAATATTTATTTGTGTGATGAGTATGAATATTTGTTCCTGAGTCATAGATGTTTTCTGTGTATTTAAGTATGTATTTCTCTATATAAGTATCTATATCGTCGTCTAGTACCCATAGTACAAGCTTTGCATAGTTTGGGACTAGGTTGATTTGTGTAAGATTGTCCGCAAATATTTATTTGTGTGATGAGTATGAATATTTGTTCCTGAGTCATAGATGTTTTCTGTGTATTTAAGTATGTATTTCTCTATATAAGTATCTATATCGTCGTCTAGTACCCATAGTACAAGCTTTGCTTAGTTTGGGACTAGGTTGATTTGTGTAAGATTGTCCGCAAATATTTATTATTTATTTATATGTATGTCAAAAGCTCTGTTTAATGAATACTTTCCAAGGAGACGATGAAAAATTTTAAATCTTAAAATATCTCACAAATTCGCAAACACAAGTTCCGATTTCCGAACGTACGAAGAAACCGCTCTTATACATAATTTATACGGCACGACGTATCGTGTACCAATTGGTAGGTCTTGTATCTTGGAGCTCTTCCAGTCGAAGGCAGATGTCGCCGGATTCGAGTCCGTGGATTTGCCCAGAGATTTATTGGACGAGCCGATAGTGTTCTATTAAAAATTCGATTTCGTTTCGGATCGACGATTTACGTATACTGGAACGCTACCGTGTAATTTGAAATTGAAAACTGGAACGTATTGAATCCGCAAAGAGGATTTTTCTAACACGTCTCACGACATTTCGTGGAATTGCATTTGAATAAGAAGAGCTTGCTCATTCCTACGTTATTTTGCAAACTTTTTTATTTCCGCACTGAATCGCTACATTTTTAACGTTTAAAAAGGATTATGTTATAATATTTTTAAAGTACGGAGACGTTGCAGCATAAAAATACAACGCTTATGTTAATGAGAATACCTACTGGGAACTCTAAAAGTAAAATTCACATTTTACCTCGCTTTCATAGGGAAATTCCATTTTACCCGCGTCAAAATAAAAAGGTTTTTTGACCGTTTCCAGGGAAACGAATATTACCTAATCTGTGGTTTGAGAATGAGGATCAAAATCATCAAATGGCAAAGCATTTTCGGGATTTTCATAGCAGAGTTACATACGTACTCAGGTAAAAATCATCTTCCATTTTTAACCGACTTCAAAAAAGGAGGAGGTTCTCAATTCGTCTGTATGTTTTTTTATGTGTGTTTGTTACGCGATAACTCGGTAATTTATGACCCGATTTGATTTTTTTTTCTTTGTTTAACGGCCTCCGTAGCCCAGTTGGTAGTGACTCTGCCTACGAAGCTGGAGGTCCTGGGTTCAAATCCCGGTCAGGGCATTTATTTGTGTGTTTATCACGAATATTTGTTCCTGAGTTATGGATGTTTATATATGTATATAATATAAGTATCTATATGTATATATCTATTATATATATCGTCGCCTAGTACCCACAACACAAGCCTTATTGAGCTTACCGTGGGCCTAGGTTGATTTGTGTAAGATTGTCCCGTAATATTTATTTATTTATTTATATACATATACTTATATTTCTTTATTGGTCCCGTTGTCAACAAAATCCAGTTCTGATGATGGGATCTTGGCGAAATCGAGAGAACACTTCAAATTTTATAGGCATACTTGAAGCAATTTGGCTGCTGATTTGAAGTCGGTTAAAACTTTGTTTTGAAAAGTAAATTATTTTGTGAATGCTTAGGGTACTGTATTTTGGTTAGACTGATGTCAAATTTGGCAAATTACCACTTTGTTTTGATTTACCAAACAGTTTCGTTAGGATAGGAATCCAAAGCCATCTTTAAACTTATACGGATACCAAATACGCAGAAAATCTTCATTACCATATCGTTAGCAAACAAAAGGTAACTAACTCTATTGTCACTATATTAGCTAATCTAAGAAAGTATGAACATAGCCGAGCATTTCAGCGTCGTTGCCAAGAAACTGATGCGGTAAAAAGAAACGAGATTGACACCAAATGGGGCGCAGTTTGTTTTACTAAAAGGCCAGATGGGTTGTTTTCAAAAAAAGTGTACCCTAGTTAAGGTAAAATTAAGAAACATTAACTTTGTCAGGTGAGTCACGAAAATTAGCTGTATAAATGTATGGCAAATTTTCGTGACTCACCTGAAAAAGTTAACGTTTCTTAATTTTACCTTAACTAGGGTACACTTTTTTTGAAAACAACCCAGATGCCTTTGAATAGTGATTCAAAGGCATCTGGGTTCAGAATACTGGATAGTTCATGGGCAGACAGGTCGTTGTGCACTTGACATTTAACTGCACATTTTAGTATCGAAATACAAGCTAAATATAAGCCAGTCCAATATAAACCCGTTGATAACTTATTTTGTTTAAAGCTGATGGTTACGATATTGACGAGCGGCGGCAGAGAATTACGCTCTCAGATTTATTTTTAAATAAATATTGACATGTCATGTTTGTAATGTGTACCTTGATGACGGTTGTTATACCTGAGGGGTAATCACGTAACATTCCGAACGCGCGTTAGGACAATTTAACTGTCATTTTTCCATATAATAAGTGACCATTTAGATCTACCTGACGCGCGTACAATGCGTTACGTGATCGACTAGCTGCTTACAGCTTAAGGTGCAACTGTGTATTCATTTAAAAAATAATTACAAAATTGTAGTGTAGGTACTGTTTACTTCATTAAGAACCTCGTTACAAAATTGAATGTGATGACCATGATTTGACGTAAACAGTAAAACAAGATGTAGATAGGTCAAACAACTGTTTCTTGTTATTTTTTTGACCCTTTTAACCAGGGGACAACATGACAGAGTTTCTTAGAAAAATGGATACAAATTGGATTCCTAAACAACGTGTTTATGACAATTTCCGTTAATTGCAAGGGGGCATAGTTTAGATCAAATAAAGTTAATTTCTCCAGGACATATCTTAACTCTTCCTGTTATCAAGATATTCAATGTTTAATTTAATCAGTTTTGCAGATTTAACCGGTGTAAATGGCTCTTAACTGTGACGTCAAAACAGCTTTTAAAATTTTGTAAGGTTCCTATACTTACACTACAAGAAGGTTTACAAAGTGAGTTCGTTCGACATTACATATTATTTACATACATGTTTTTTTATTTCATGTGTTTCAAGTACAGTAAGACAATAACCGTTAATGCTACATTAAATTTATTTGTACAAAAAAAAAAAAATTTTTTTTAGTTATTTTTTTTTTCGAGAAATAATTATGCTAATTTGTTTCTGTGAATATACTCAACTTGTGTGTGCGGTGGGCGGGGCACATTGCACGTAGAACCGATGGCCGTTGGGGCGGAAAGGTTCTCGAGTGGCGACCACGTACCGGAAGGCGCGGCGTGGGTGGACTGGAGGGTGGACTGATGACCTAGTAAAGGTCGCGGGAGTCCGCTGGATGCAGGTGGCGCAGGACTGGCCATTGTGGCACTCTTTGGGGGAGGCCTATGTCCAGCAGTGGACGTCTTTCGGCTGATATGATGAATATACTCTCCAATATGCCGAAGTTAACGGAAATTCCCGGGAACACCCTTTTTGTAGGACCAACTTTGGTAAGCACTCGCCTGTACCTCGCCTGTCGCGTGCTTACAATGATCTCGTTACAGAACAGGAAAATGTTGATATTTTTTGTGATTCTCATAATAGCTTCAAATAAAAAATCAGGGATTTGTTGTTGAACCTTGAAGCATAGTCTGACTGATATGATTTAGTTTCTTATTTATAAGCCTAGATAATTAGTTTATTAATGCTAAAAATTGTAACGCAACGCATGATGTGGTTGCCTATTATTAGGGTTACAATTAGTCATTACAAAGTGCTTGTTTAATTATTTAAATGTTACATTGTGAACTCCGTTGGCAATCCTTAAATAAAAAAATAAAATAAAAATAAATAACACGCTTACAAGCTGTCCCTCATAAACGGAGTTAACAATGTCATTAAACCCCTAGATTTGTTGGAACTGACAACTATCGTATTCTAGCCAAAACAAAATATCGCAACTTTGCAAATGACATCGCATCTTTAAAACTAACTTAACTTTAACGGCCCCCGTAGCCCAGTTGGCAGTGACTCTGCCTACGAAGCTGGAGGTCCCGGGTTCGAATCCTGGTCAGGGCATTTATTTGTGTGTTTATCACGAATGTTTGTTCCTGAGTTATGGATGTTATATATGTATATAAGTATATATATGTATTTATTTATTATATATATCGTCGCCTAGTATCCACAACACAAGGGCATTGAGCTTACCGTGGGCCCAGGTTGATTTGTGTAAGATTTTCCCGTAATATTTATTTATTTATTTATTTATAACTGCATTTTTACTCAACCATCAGGATATATTTAACATCATAGTATGTTTGTAAGATGTTCAAGCTGAGCTATAACCACGAACTTCGAATCTCGAACTTCGTATATCTCCGTCTCTATCGCAGTTATAGTTTATGTTACTCGAGCGATAGAGACGGAGATATACGAAGTTCGAGATTCGAAGTTCGTGGTAGCGCCGCTGATCGATCCTTCCAAAGCCTCATTCACATCAGCTCAAGTTTATGGCCCTGCGTGTCACGTAGCGAATACATAGGTACACTCTAGACGTGTGATTCTAAAGAGCGGCATAAACGGGAGGTTCTGCGTGTCATGTTCCTTTACTCTTGTAAATGCCTCCCTTCGAGTTCGTTCGATTTACACGCTTCAATAGCGTAAATATCGTTCTAGGTAATGCCAGCTGGTTTATTGTGACGAACAAACGCACTTGGATCATTCTATTTTAGATGTCAGCTTAGTCAGCTGAAGAGGAACACAACCCTGCATAGAAGTGCAGGGTTCTGACTGTTCAAAATTTTTCGACACTTTAAATGCATATTTTGGAATAATTGGCCCATACATACATTTTCTGTAAAACGGGTTTACTTTCGATAGCTTTGATAATTATCTGACTACTGTTAATATCCATAAATAGAAAAACTCAGTGCTCATTGAAGGTTTCCCAAATTTTATGGCAAAATGCTATTTACCACTGCGTAATCTTTTTTTACCGTATTTTATATTTTAATGGTGTACTGTTATAGCCGTGCCAGTCAACGCTGCTTATGAAACACCTCCTTTACATGTGGAACGTTATAGGCAATATTGACCCACTTTTATCACCCTCGCACGTGTACCGTGTACTAGCTTCATAACTCGCAAAAATACCCGTTGTAGTGGGCCTTGAACTTGCGTTGTGGTTCATTTGACGTGATTACAGTATCTTCTATTAGCAAAGAGGTTTCAGAATGAAACATCATCTCGCATATATTTGGAGCAGCACATCTCCCCTACAGATGCTTCTTCGCAACAGTGAACTTTTCGGGTTTTCTTTGAATATCATCAAATAAAGTCATTAGGTTAGGTTAGGTTTGATTTGCAATACCTTTATAAAGTTTATTTTTTGAAAAAAAATGCATCATGTCTACTAAAACGTGTCATGTTGCATGCCATATAAAAAATAGTTTAAATGTAAAAGTAGAATAATTATAGGTAATTGCTTTAGTATTTAGTTTTAGTAAAGTACATTGCTATATAGCCTAACAGGGTTCATGTGAACACTAGCTGTATTCTGCCATTTGTAAGACCTTATTATACACACGTGATTATTGACGCAATACAGGCAACGGCCTCCGTAGCCCAGTGGGTAGTGACTCTGCCTACGAAGCTGGAGGTCCCGGGTTCGAATCCCGGTCAGGGCATTTATTTGTGTATTTATCACGAATATTTGTTCCTGAGTTATGGATGTTATATAACTATATAAGTATATATATGTATGTATCTATTATATATATCATCGCCTAGTACCCACAACACAAGCCTTAATGAGCTTACCGTGGGCCTAGGTTGATTTGTGTAAGATTGTCCCGTAATATTTATTTATTTGACGACCGCTTTAGCCTAGTTGGTAGTGACCCTGCCTACGAAGCGAGAAGTCCTGGGTTCGAATCCCGGTAAGGGCATTTATTTGTGTGATGAGCACGAATATTTGTTCCTGAGTCATGGATGTTTTCTATGTATTTAAGTATTTATTTCTCTATATAAGTATGTATATCGTCGTCTAGTACCCATAGTACAAGCTTTGCTTAGTTTGGGACTAGGTCGATATGTGTAAGATTGTCCGCAAATATTTATTTATTATTTATTTATTTATTTATTTTTATTTATTTTAATAAATTATCAATTTAAAACATTGGGTCACACAAAGCATTTAGGGCTAAAGTAGTTAGGTCTGACAAGGTAGAACCCATCTGCAGCTACAGGTATCCATATAAACACAACTACTTTCTTTGTAGGTATGAAGTGAAGTGTTCCTGATGGTGAGTAAGGCTGCCAGAGTTCCCGAGTATGCGCTATGTAGAGAGAGGAGAATTTGTTGAGCCAAGGCAAAGCATCTCTCTGTTGAACGCAGTTTTCCTGGTGATCTTTGTCACTAAAAAGCTAACGCTAAATATCAAATTCCGTACATAAATTTCGAAAAACTCGTTCAAACGAACGAGTTTGCTGTCTCATTCGTTTAAAAAACGTACGCATAACTACTTTTTTATTAGAATAACGTTGCCATCTTAATTCAGATTTGCGATTCCTGAAAAAAATATACAAAACTCCGTCGCTAACGGCACTTACACTTTGTTTTTACGCATCCACGCGGGATAGGGATAAAATCTCGAATAAATCGGGAACAATGGCCCAAAGACTTTGCAAATGAAAGTATATTGATATGATAACTGCAGTTCTATATTGTTAGCATCAGGCGTATAGAAAAAGTGAATTATGCGGACCAAAATGGCAAAACTTAATGTAGATAGAGCATTTATTTGCCTGTTAAACACACGTGTAATAAACAAAATTATACGAAAACAATAAATCTGATCAAACAATCAGTTCCAAAATTAAACGAATACAGTATTAACATGAAATTGTAAATAATGTGGTTACTATTATACATTTCAGCAAATGAGTTATTAAATTTTTCAATGGAAGAACCCATTTTTTTTATATTTCGCAGTCCATATTGAAAGTTGTCAAGCATGACCTATAAAGTCAGGCTGTAAAAAAATCTAGGAACAAAATAAGACGCCTATCTGGAGCAGTATAACCTTAAATTATGTGGCTAAGTCCGGTTTTAAGCAAACTGGAATAAGTGACTCAGTCAGAGGTTAGACGTCAAAATAGGTACCTAATAGTGTAAGCTTAACTGGGCATAAAATCTTGACTCTTGTGTTGTTCGGTAGGTAGGACATTAAGGACCAAGCTTTACGATTTACGTGTGTTAGTTTGCTTCTAAATCGATCCGAGTGTGGAGATAAGTTTGCAAGTTTAGACGATATCCGGTATTCAACCCCATTCGGCAGTAATGGGGGGTAATATCGTAACTTTGAACGATGGTCCCTTGGCGGCGTGAATTAAATTATCGTTTCAGTCATTTTGGGGACAGACTGCCAACTCCCAATTAAACCGTCATCGTAAATCCATTAACGTGATTATATAACCGTGAACGTAATTATACAATAACGTTCAACGTTATTAAGGTAAGTAAATTTAATCAAGACTGTACGTGGAAGTTCATTTTTACAAGTTGTCTTTAATTACCTGCTTGATTTTTTATTTACCAGACGAACGAACGGTACAAATCTATATATTATTTTTTACACTCTAAATGCCACAATAAGTTCATATGTGGTTTTCGTATCATGCACATCATTTTCCTACTGAATACAGTATAATTTTTGAGTTGTAATATTTTATTTCACACTTTCTTCGTCGTCCGCCATTCATCTGTACGTGCTCTGATCATAAACAAAATGAATCAATCAATAAATTGTTAATCATAAACAAAATGAATCAATTGTTGATCACAAACAAAATGAATCAATCAATAATTTTTTGATACAACCAGCTACGGTAAACAAACTTATTTCAAGTGCCAGATGTAATTCAATCCTTGACGGGGAAAACTTATCTCACTTTGGCTGTAAGGCTTTGTCCACGAAAAAAAGTAGGCATCCAAAACTAAGTATCCACTGTCTCCCAGTAGGTCTAGGTAGTTCAAACCGCAATTAGATTGCCAAATGAGTATTCTTTTTTATGTATCTAAGATCCATATCCAAGTTGTGAAATCCAGAAAATATAATGCCAGTTAAGGCTTAGAGCTAAAATTATTGCATTCAAATGTGTGTACTTCTGGCATGATTTAAAACAATTTATGACCTGCTTTACGGTAATTTGGAGTCTGGCGAGATGTTCGCAGAACATTATAGCGTCGATTATATATTTGAGTAAAGAAAAAAAAACCTCTATGACCCAAACGTGAAAGTATGCCTAAAATTGATAACATATCATCTGATATAAATATCCATAACGGCACTCAAAACAAAAGGTGCAGAGTCCTTCTTTCTAATTATATTATTAAAAAAATTACATTCAATATTGAAAACCTGAATTATACAACAGTGGTACTTTTTTTTTTATATAACGGCACTCAAAACGAAAGGTGAAGAGTGCTTCTTTCTAATTAAATGCTGCAAATAAATACATTTAATATTGAAAACCTGAATTATACAACAGTGGTTTACTTTTTTTCGTGGACAAGCCTTGTAGCTACCTTTATCTTCGAAGATGATCTTTTATCATAAATTTCTAACCACAAGATATCCAACTTCTCTTCACCGACAGCAATCGCGGAACCATTGAATAAAAGCGCAGCCCAGTATTAATACACAATGAGACGGAAGGCTGGTCACGACCTCGTGGGAGTCGACGACCGGATCAGTTCACAGTCGGACCTAGAAATCAGAAAACTTACTGACTATATTCATCACAGATAAACCAGTATAGATCCGAATATGGTATTAGCTTATAAAGCATACTAGTGACCGTCGAATCGACTCGGCTAGGCAGCGTTCGGGAAGCTACGGTACATCTTTTCGTCTACTATTCCGCAGTGTCTCAAGACGAGAGTCTTCAGTGAGGTTGAAACGCAACTTCGTACAGACCATCTATCTTTTGAATGATTCCTCCATGGTTATGTAAAAATTCAGGCCAAGTTTTACTACGTAGAAAGAAGTGGCGAGACAGGCTGAGACAAGTTGTGAATCGCAAAGTTCACAATCTGAGCGTCGATGAGATGCTAGATTACTTCTCGAGGGCATTTTGCGGAAAAATGTAGCAATCAATATATTCGAGCCGCGTACCGAAGTCATCGTAACCTCGCAAGTCCTTGTATACTTGTAAAAGGTTCTGAATTCAAAATCGCAAAAATCAATCCGTGACTTTATAGAGGGTAACGTAAGAGGGTATCTATGCGGAAAATGGAATAAATTAATAAGAGCATTCCTAGCAATTGCGATATTTCACTCAATCAGTATTAACTTGAAAGGCATAACAATATTATTCACTTTAGAAACGTCTGCGGATTCTGCGAAACACCATATTAGTTTGTTCCTATAGTTCTATCTGTATCGAACTTAAATATTTAAACCACAGAGAAACACGATTGAATGACGTGACGTGAGTTTCGCCGTAGCTGTTCTGATAAATATAGACGGTACTATGTGACGAACTGGAAGCTATAGGTAAGATAGAAATATAATGAGAAGGGGATATGAATAATCTTGGAATTCATATTCTTATATGCTTTGCAGTCTTCACCGCACGCAGGAGCGCCTGGATGCGCCTGAATATGATAGAAGGATGTATGTATACGTATATCTGGGGGCACGAGAGTACCTACCCCCGACAAGTCGAGAAAAAGAGCAAAGAAGGCACGGCCGTACCATCCTTTTCTCGAAACCATTAGGGCCGTTTTCGACTTTGTAACTTAACGGAACAAACTAGAAGTCGAAATTTTCAGTGAACCAAGAGGGCATTACGAGTACATAGATATTCTTCCAAATTACATTAAATTCGAACCAGTATATTAAGAATGATTGATATTAAGTTCCTCAATTTTGTCACTGACTCACTCACTCATTTCTTCGTAGTAGGCGTGAAAAGCGCTATGTAATGCCAAAAGCGCAATAGATGGACTCGTCTCCCTCTACCGGGTCAATAACCCACTTGTACATCTATTGCCTATTTCCTAGCCTCTACAACAATGTACTATTGGCAGACGGCATTAAGATGTACCTTTTTTTTAGTTTTTACCAGCTCTTATATTTCAATCAAATCTTGCAAGTTAAATTTGACCCACTTCCCAGTTTCCGATTGAGCTGAAAGTTTGCATGCATATGTATATCGCATGACAATGCAATATTATGATAATATGGAGCTGATCTGATGCTGGAGCTGGAAGGTGGCCATAGGAACTCCGCAATAAAACGACACAACCCCATCAAGTTTGGGCTCGTTAGAATCGTCTCAATGAGTAGTTGATGATGGTATGCAGAAAAGTACAGTCGGCAATAAAAGCTTGTACCAAAAATGGAATATTTGGCAGAAACTTTTTCGCCGTATTGTCAATTGGGTACCGTGACGGTGCAATAGTGTCAAAGCATACTCTTGGACGTCGACTCTACAATACGCTTACTGCAAATTGATTCATACCCATACTATAACTACATCAGTATCTTCAATAAATATAGTGCACTTGTATACCTACGAGATTAGAGAATGTTACGTAGTTTCAATATACCAATATTCAGTATTCAGTTTCTGTATTTACGTATATTCACCATAATTATATTCACTATCTGAAATAAAAGCTGCGTTCGGTCTGTCAAGTTGACAGTGACACTGACACACAGTTTGGCGACGCGTTCACACGATGCAATCTGCCGTGCCACTCTGGCGTCGGATTTGGAATAGTTTTAAGATATATTATGTTTAGCGTAGGTATTTGTTTTGTGTTGCCTTCCAGGAGGTAACTCATGTAAAGGTTCCGACGGAAGACCAGCGCTAGCTTTCTAGGTTAGCACCATGCTGAGTCGGGGCCTTTTCGTGGACCCTGCTATTTTTACGTTCTGTGTTTTGTTTTTTACACCCATTGTTTTGTCCACGAATAAATGTTTTCTTTCTTTCTTTCTTTCTTTCAATAACATAACTATAACTTACTAACTAAACGAGCAAGATTCAGATCATAACATGAACATGAATATAACCAAACAACACTATAAAACTAGAAAAGCCAAGCCGAAGAGAGCACGATGTGTTCAACAATAAAACCATATTTCAGATTCTATAGCAGCATAAAAACACATCAAACCCATAACAGCGCAAGTATTTTTACAGGACAATAATACACAAGAATGTTACTTCAAAGTATAAAGGCCGCATAAACACGGTGTTTTGTTAGTACTGACATATATATAACACCAACACGTGACAAGTATGAGTTTTTAACCCTTTATAAGGCAGAGGGAAGTATAATAGTATACCATGATGCACTTTATTTCTATATGATAAGGGTCAATTGTATGAAAACCCAGACAGATGTCTTCGTGCCCGTTAAAGGGTTAATATTTTAAGGCGAAAGAAATGTTTGTCGGACCGTGACATTAACCGATTCACTGCTACGCTACGCACGTAGCGCTACGCCATAATCCGTAGCAGCCGTATGTAGCGAAAAGCACCGGTAGCGGTCTGACGCATGTGTGTCGTGATTGGCGTGTTAACCTATTCAAAGGTTAACGCAGCACTGTATGAGCGTTACTGGCAAAAAGATAAAGTTGAACCCATCAGCTTCTGAAAATAATTACACTTCTGAAACAGGATTTACAGGGCCAGCATTACATCCGCAAGATTTAACAGATGCCATGTATATCCCCACTTCGGTGTCTTTTTAAAAGGACAGAGACATAAAAGTGGGAACATGTCCCCTTTTAGCAAATATCGCGGTCTCTTAATCTACCTCTCCTATTTTCCGTTTGATCCCGAAACTATTATATAAAACACAAATTTTATAATGAACATGCTATTTCAGTAGGTCGATCACGTAACGCATTGTACGAACGCCGGGTAGGTCTAAATGTCACTTTTTATATGGAAAATTGACAGTTAAATTGTACCGATGCGCGTTCGGAACGTTACGTGATTACCCCTCTGGCCACCTTATAAAATAAATGCTAACAAGTGAAATCAAAAGAATTTTCGAAAAACCCAACTGCTTTTTTACAAATATTATATAGCCTATGTCACTCCTACGATTACGAGGAATCCAACGACACCTCGGAAATAAGGAATCGAAATCCGTCAAACGGTTTAGGCTGCAGGGCGTGTCAAAGAATAAGACATACCTACACACATGCTCGTCCATACTTCTTCTTCTTCTTTCCCTTGTCCTGTTCCCATTATTTGGGGTCGGCTCTCCTAGTTATGTTTCGCCAGGATTTTCGGTCCTGGGTCGTCTCTGATTGGATTTGGGCTTCTTGCATATCCCTCCTTACAGTAGTCTCAGTAGACATACTCGTCCATACATACGCTCAAAAAATATAACTCTCCACTCTTTCGGCAGTCAGGTAAAAATAGAAAGAATTCATAAATAACGAGTTTCCGGATAAATGCTGGTATTATTTCCCTCTTTAAAATTCAACACTATCATCCCTTAAAATCAAGCATAAAAAAATCCAAATAGCGCTGCGCCAAAAGAAACATGCTAAGATAATATCTCGTGCCCAGTCAGTACATTCTCGGAATCTCCGTTGAACGATGCGCGAGACACGATATTGTATAAGCTCACATCATAAAATGCTTAAGTGAAATATCTTGAACGTAATCTCGACCTTACATGGTATCGTGGTTCTTTGTACAGACGGCATCGGATGAACTACATGCAAAATGTGTTGGGAATATTATGTTTGGAAAAGCATGAAAATAATGATGAGCTAGAGCATCACTTTAGTAGGTACACTTTAAGGTAGCTTATAAAACATTCCCTATCTACAGTCTTGTGGATAGCCAATGTTTCATTTGAGTGTTGTGATTCTACGAGCGTTCGCTTTATTATCAACTTAATGTTTTTTTCCGATTTTTGTGTGAAAATCTTAATGCGGTTCACAGAATACATCTACTTACCAATTTTCAACAGTATAGCTATATAGTTTCGGAAAAAAGTGGCTGTGACATACGGACGGACAGACAGACATACAGACGAACGGACATGACGAATCTATAAGGGTTCCGTTTTTTGCCATTTGGCTACGGAACCCTAAAAACCACATCAAAATCCGTTGGGTAGTTTTAATGATCTAAGCATACACAGGACAGACAGACAGCGGGAAGCGACTTTGTTTTATACTATGTAGTGATGTACCGGCAAACTGACATGTTCAGGTGTTTTGAACAAGTCCAGAACTGCTACAAATTTACTGGGAAAGAGCCTCCAAATATGCAAGAACTTTGACGATAATGCGTACACCCCGGACTGACGGGGGTTGGAGCGCTTGTAGAATCACGCAGGAACATGTTGTCAAGAATACAGCTATGTGACTTACTTTTTTATGGACTCCGACGGTGGCAAAAAGCATACAGCCTGTTTGATGGTAAGCAGACGGCGTAGCCTATTGACGCTTGTGATTTAAAAATAATCATAGCGTTGCCAACCCTTTATATAACTAATATAACGAATACTGAAATCATTCAGTATTCGTTATATTGACAGCTAGGAAAAAATGAAGGTATCTCACTGCTAACATAGCGCATTCTCGGGAACACTGGCGACCTTACTCACCACTAGGAACACACCATCACATACCTGTAGAGTGTAGTGGTGTTGTATGGCAGCGGTTTTCTGTAAGGTCTTAATTCCCCAATTGAGCTGTTCCAAATATGAGCGAGATGACGCACTTTGCCCTACCTCTCTTTAAATGTTCTGGCTTGTTTTCAAATCCACTCATCGCTTGCCCCAGTATATACAGTCAGGCGTATTAATATACGTAAATAAATATCTGTGCAGGACTCTATTGTCAATGTCATTAATGCGTGTACAGATATGTATGTCCTTTTCTATGTACGTATATTAATACCCCTGACTGTATTACTATACCCTATTCCATATAAGATAAGAAATATCGTGCGTTAATCGTCCAGTCCAAACCATTTCGAAACGCAAAAACACCTCTAGCCGCCCAGCGCGCATAAAAGGACGTGAAATACGAGTCACATTTAAATGGAATACATTTGAATTTTCAACGGCTGATGAGGCCTTTTAAAAGGCATTTGGGCGGCTAAAGGAAAATTGTTATGGTTGAAAAACACTAAATGATTGAAACAATACACAATATACCACAACAACAACTAACTACTGTACGGTTTCAGAGAACTTTCCTCATTCGGACGCTCCGGTTGCAGTATGAGCTCCCTGCCGAGGTTTTCCCAAGGGACTAAAGTATGGGGTTCTTCGAAAAAGGAGTGTATAAATTCTTAAAGGGTCGGCAACGCGCATGTAACACCCCTGGAGTTGCAAGCGTCCATAGGCTATGGTAACCACTTACCATCAGGTGGGCCGTAAGCTTGTTTGCCACCGACGTGGTATAAAATAAAATAAAAACTATCACAATATTTCCTTTTGATATCCTAGATAAACGAAAAAAAGTAGATATGAATTTATCCGTTAATATTCTAATGTTATATGGAAAGAGGTACAGTCAGGGACATTCCCGGTCAACCAATTAAGAAATTTAAAAAAAAAGTAGTGGAAGCGTATTCAAAAAGACTTTTGTTGCCCGACTAACAACAATCAATTCATTCATAGGAGCGCACCAAGCGCTTGTAAAAAAACGTGTTTCAAAAACGCACACGCTCAAAGAGCAGGTAGAAGCCGCTCCCTGATTGGTTGCGGATACGAGCCTTCGGATCGTTACGCGTCGATCGGACAAACGAATATCGCCCTTAGGGTGGTCGACCGGGAATGTCCCTGACTGTACAAGACCCACGGGCCTACTGAAAGGTCTTATTTCCTTAAAGGAATTTAAATAATTTACCATTGGAACAGCGTTGCATTTGCTGTGTCATCCTTTTTCGAAACAAAAAAATTCAAGTCTTTTTTTCTACACTAGCAAATTCCAATGCTATTTTGTGTTGTATGATGAGCCTTAGGAAGACATCTTGTTTTTGTCAAGATTCATTAGACGATGTTATTGGGCCACCGTTGTCCCCGGTGTAATGGTCCAGGGAAAGTTCCCGTAATGGGTCCGAGGGCAAGTTTACTTGCTTAACGCCGCAGTGCGACTTATTTTATTAGATGAGACGATCGGTTGTTTTCCTTGTTCTTAAAAGTTGCTGAGATTAGACCATTTGGGACGAAATGTAGTGTGTGACCAAAATGGGGTCAGCTGCTGGAAAAGTAATAGGTGAATATCTACCAGAGATGTGTGTATGTATGTTTTCATGTCTAGCACCTAGCTGTCAAGCATGCCAGGTGGCAAATATACGAAAACACATCTTCACACATCTTAGGTGTATGTATATTCAACCTTAGGTACTTTATTTTCTCGATTTACCAGCTTAAAAAAAAAATAAAAAATAAAAATGGTTTATTTTCAGATTTCTTAGATCCATAGCATTACAAAACACAAAACAAAAACACAAAACACTTATACAACTATATAACTATATTAGTAAAATTATAGCCACATGCATTAATTTAATTTAATTTTTTTTTTTAGGACGTGTAGGTCGGTGTATCGGCGGAGTATGTCCGAGTCCGAGCTTAACATGCTATACTAAATTTTTAACTTGCAAACTGGATTGTTGCCAATCCGTCCATGTACAGTCGGATCGAATATATCTATCAATCTAACACCTTAATAATAGAGTTGTGTTCAGATATTTGTGAGGACTTTCGCTTCGATATATCCCGTGGCGTCAGCATAAACTTGTAATGAGAGCGGTACGCCCCTGCTTCGTAACTTCCACTCAGAGGTAGTCAGTGTTCTCGCTATTTAGTTCATCTGTTAGATTAACTTCTCAACTTGTTCATTTATTTCTCCGCATAATAGCCACCACGCCTACATTCCTTTGTTCGTAATCTCTTAATCCGCTGTTGTCTCCATAAAAATATTGCGTATACCAAAGTTCAAAAAACCAAAGTATCAAAGTAAGTAAATAAAGTTATGGCACGTTAAGGTGATTGTAACTTAGCTCCAAATTGAGTCAAATGAATACCCGAGGGATACAAGTTCGGGATTAAGAAGTTCTTAGTTATTATATGCCCAGAATTATAGCACTCCCAGTGCTCATAGACACGTACAGTCTAAAAAGCTAAGTTTATAAGCATATTATCACGCCTGTTTGCGTTTTGGAGGGGTAGGTAGAGATCATTGATTTCAAATTTGGAACGATTACCTACGGCATAAATTTTGCTTAGTCAATGTTAAATTTTATGAATTGAGTATAAAATGAACATTCACAGAGGTTATACCTATTAGTACAGTGAAACCAGGCCAAGTGATACTTACAATTAGTCAAGCGGAAATCATCTCAAACTAGCATCAAATACGAGTCGAGGTAAATACGGAAAAATAAATCCTTACTACGTCACGGTTATCGAATCTGTGTTATTCATCACATAGCTGGTTCAAATCTAATCCTGTTTACTGGTAGCTACGATACACGCATCGCTTCTTAAAAGGTAAAAGAATAGAATATAATTAAAGCGGTGAACATAAATTAACATAAAAAAACCGGCCAAGTGCGAGTCGGACTCGCGCACGAAGGGTTCCGTACGATTATTTTTTTTTTATATTTTTTTTTTTTATATTTGCGGACAATCTTACACACATCAACCTAGTCCCAAACTAAGCAAAGCTTGTACTATGGGTACTAGACGACGATATATATACTTATATAGAGAAATAAATACTTAAATAGATAGAAAAACATCCATGACTCAGGAACAAATATTCGTGCTCATCACACAAATAAATGCCCTTACCGGGATTCGAACCCAGGACCTCTTGCTTCGTAGGCAGGGTCACTACCAACTAGGCTAAAGCGGTCGTCAAAATTTACCTATAAATATTAATTTAATTCTGTTTTTTAAGTATTTATTGTTATAGCGGCAACAGAAATACATCATCTGTGAAAATTTCAACTGTCTAATCACTGTTATTGATTAACAGCCTGGTGACAGACGGACAGACAGACAGACGGACAGCTGTGTCTTAGTAATAGGGTCCAGTTTTACTCTTTGAGTATGGAATCCTACAAACACCCCCACACAATAAAGATACCTAGCTAAAAACCAATCTGTTTCGACAGACAAGACTGTCGATTTCAAAAACCGCACGCGATTCTTTTTGTCGAGCTAGCCTGCTATTGACAGACATACAGGTGCACAAATTAAACTTTTATTACACCCCGCGTTTGCGTTGGTATCACACCGATTTTCTTATGTTTAGGTAAGTATCTCAAATTCTCTTATTTCATCCCTACTCAGTAACGAGGAATGGGGTACTTTAGAAAATAATTTACTTTAAAAACAAAGTTTTAACCGACTTCAAATCAGTAGCCAAATTGTTTCAAGTTTGCCTATGAAATTTTGAAGAGTTCTCCAGGATCCCATCATCAGAACTGGATTTTGGTGACGGTGAGACCAATCTGGAAGTAAATGCTTTCAAAATTAGAAAAAAAAAATCTAATCGGTTCATAAATTACCGAGTTATCGCGTAACAAACACACAAAAAACGAACTCTTTTTTTGAAGTCGGTTAAAAATAGGCTACTTTGATCATTTAGAATGTAGTATAAAAGCAGAAATATTGTATTTTGAATTGAAATATGGTTGTGAATAGATTCTTCATACAAATATTTTTCGCAGTCGCTAGCGAGTAACGTAATAACGAGTCACTTATAAGCTGTGGTAGAGATACTGAAGGATGGATTAAAGCGAGTTTACATCGAAACTGAAGTAACATTAATGCGACTACCTATTTATTCTGAATGTCCTTTGAACGTCAACTTACAGAATAAACCCGCTGCCTATTTAAAATGCAAGTTCGCGGCACCCACTTCAGAAAATCTCATACCTACTTAGTACGGGAATATCAGAAGACGTATTAAAAATTCAGTAGGTACACATAACTGTGTGTTCCATTCACAAGATTCTCTTTGATTCCTGGCTCCCTTCCACAACGCTGTATCAAAAATGACAGTCATCAAAATAATACGTTTTATTTTTGGAACGGAGCTACAGAGACTCATATCTAGAACAAAATGAGTCGTTGGTTTTTTAGGGTTCCGTATTCAAAGAGTAAAACGGGACCCTATTACTAAGACTCCGCTGTCCGTCCGTCCGTCCGTCCGTCCGTCTGTCTGTCACCAGGCTGTATCTCACTGATACAGTGATAGTTCCAGCTGAAATTTTCACAGATGATGTATTTCTGTTGCCGCTATAACAACAAATACTAAAAACACAGAATAAAATTGTTTTTTTATAGATAATGGTACGGAACCCTTCGTGCGCGGGTCCGACTCGCACTTGGCCGGTTTTTATTATTCTATTAATGAAGTAAAATTATAGAAATTTTGAATTTTTGGTAGTTAAAATCATACACACATAGGAATTTAGGAGTGATTTAAATAAGATTACCCGATAATTATCTATGAAATGAAAAAAAACTCAAGCCTTTTTAATACCTTGTTGATAAAGACAGTCGAAAGTGACACAAGTAAAAGCAGTGAATTATATTTAATATTTCTGACATTAATATGTGTTGCCAAAAGTATATGGCAAAATATATATACTAATATACTTTACGTCATACCTGGCCATAAAGTAGGAATTACCGCACGCTATGCGTGCGGAAAACCCCACTTCCTGGCCAGATAGAGACGTTAAATGTTGTACTTACCACGGGCGGTAATAAAGAAAGCCTCAGAGCGCATATTATCAAATACGTGCGATCTGAGACATTCTTTGTTTAACCGCCCTAGGTAAGTAATGTACTATTCTTTATGCAGGTTACAAAGAGACAGATATAAAGGGATCCATTATAACATGCAAATTGACTCGAAGCAATTTCAAACCAAAATATTATTTTGCCGACTGTACTTCTAAAAGAAACTCAAGTCAAAGGGCAGCGAGCAAACGTAGCGTCATTTAGGAATCGCACTGCATTTTAGCCTTTTTTATATGCCAGAGTTTTTGAACGTGCTCGCGACCAACCGGGGGATCTTGTAGACTCATAGGAAGTCGTCGTAGTTGCATTTTTAGGTTTAAAGAACTTTATTTTTTCTCTAAGAAATTATACATTTCACTTATGAGAAACTTAAACTAATTTTACTAAACTTTATCGGTAGGTAAGCACCACAAGGTGCTTAACACTCTAAGCATATTACACAAAATAGATTATAAATTACAGTAGTACACACAATAGGTAGGTAGTTATGTAACAAAATTTATAAAATCTATTAAAATATTCACTAAATCGAAATACGCTATCCAGTTTAAATTATAATAGGTCTAAGCCTGTAATAGTATCTAATACAAAATATTAACAAAGGTATTTGTTGAACAAATTTTGTTCCTAGAAGTAAGAAAGTGTAATACAAATAATACAAAATTGCGCGAATAATTCGCACACTGAGGGTAGGGAGGGATTAGTTGAATACAGTCAGAAAACAGTTCACTTATAACATTGGATTCGATTACATTTTATGCCTTAATGCAATGCACATTAGGTCGAAAATAATTATACGGGGATTAGTTGAATAGTAACACGATACTTCTTTGTTTACGACTTGTCACTGACAGGGCCGGATTTAGATATTTTTAATAACGAAGTCTTTTAATTTCCGTTTAAACATATAAAAAATTTTACAATCTTTGATGTGTTTAGGTATTTTGTTATAGAACTTTGCCCCTTCATATTCTATGCTTTTTTGTCCAAATTTAGTACGCGCTGGCTGGAGACATAGATTGTTGGCATTACGTAGAGGACGTAATCCTGCCTCTGTTTTAGTTTTAAAAGATATTTGTGAATGGATTTTTTTTCCGAGTATTTTTCTTATTAGGAGGCAAGTATTGTTAAAGTATAACTGGTTAAGATTCATAATTTTAGTTTCTGAATAAATTTTAACGCTGGGTGTGAGAAAGTCGTAACGAAAAAGTGTTTTTATGATTTTATTTTGGACAATCTGTAGACTTTTAAGTGTGGATTTATTGGCGCTACCCCATATCTCTACGAGATAGTTCAGATGTGATTTTACTAACGAATTATAAATTGTGTATAACACTTTGCGAGGGAAACAGTGTACAATATTAAAAAGACACCCTCGAAGTGATGATAGTTTTGATTTTATTCTGTTTATGTGTGGCTTCCATGATAGTTCGCTGTCTAGTATTAGTCCCAAATATTTTTCTTCAGATGTTTTTTTTATTTTTATTGAGTTAATTGTAAGTGGAGTTTCATCATTTATTTTCTTATTTTTGGCCTTAAATATAACATAACTGGTTTTTGCTACATTTATTGTGAGTAGATTATTTTGAAACCATTCGTGTAGTTGATCGAGATCATTTTGCGCTTTTTTTTTTATTTCATCTATCGATTGCCCAAAATAAAATACGCAAGTGTCATCTGCATACACACTAAGTTCTCCTCTTAATGATACTTGGTTAATACTGTTGATATATATTAAAAATAGAAGTGGGCCAAGTATGGAGCCTTGAGGAACGCCATAGGTAATCCGTTGAGGAGAACTTTGTTCATTGCCTATCTTGACAATCTGAAAACGATTTTTTAAGTATGATTCTAAAATTGCATATGCTGCGCCCGAAATTCCTATACTCATTAGTTTTGATAGTAAGAGTGCATGACTTACAGTATCGAACGCCTTTTTTAGATCGATAAAGATACCGAGAGTTATTTTTTTATTATCTATGTTTGATTTTATCATACTGACTAAGTCAATCGTTGCGGATAGTGTACTGGATTCTGGGCGAAAACCGTATTGTTTATTAAAAAGGAAATCAATTTGTGTAAGATAGTTGAAAAGCCGGCAGTAAATAATCTTTTCAAAAATTTTTGAAAATATTGGCAACACGGAGACTGGCCGGTAATTTCCCGGGTCCGTTTTGCAACCAGATTTAAAAATTGGTGTCACTTTTGCCACTTTAAGCGAGTCCGGGAAAGAACCAGTCCTCAAACTGTAATTAATACATTCTGTTAGATTTGGCACTAAATATTGTTTCATACATTGAATCGATTTTGTTGTGATTTTGTCTATACCAGCACTACATTTGGGATCCAGATTTTCGATAATTTTTGATACTTCTTCTTCGCTGCATGATGTAAAATTTGACAGTTCGTTTCCATCGCCTTGTATGTTGTTGTGGGTTCCAGGCGTATCTATGTTGTGATGATAACGAAGTGGGATTTCATTAGCCAGGTGTGGACCAATTGTAGCGAAGAATTCGTTGAATCGTTCGCATATTTCCTTTCCATCCGTGGTTGTACCGGTTGTAGTCATTAGTTTTGAAGGAGTACTCTCAGTTTTTCTTTTATTGTTCGACAACGATGTAATAAGACTCCACATCTGTTTCGGGTCGTTCTTGCTTTTTAGAAAAGAGTCATAATAATATTTGTTTTTTGTTTTGTTTGTTAGAACCGTAGTCTCGTTTCTTTCCTTCTTGAACCTTGATAATAGTTCGTCGTTATCTGGGTTGTTTTTTAGTTGCTGCCACAATTCATTCCTTCTATTAATCTTTCTTATGATGTCTTTATTTATCCAATCCTGCTTTGGAGGGTTCATAATTTTGGTATTCGTTATCGTACTACATTTTAACATGTATTTTACAGAATCGTATAATTGCTTGAAATCTGGATCACCAGTCATACCAAATCCATGTTGTGCTAGTTTGCGTAGTTCTTCAAAATGTATAGCCTCATATTGTGCTTTGAGAAGAGTTTGTATTTTACATTTTTTTATTTGAATAAACATTTGTTTATGATCCGACAACGAAGAGTCAGCCAAAGCTAAATGAATATTTTTGTCGCTCATGTTTGTTAATACGTGGTCCAAGATACTTTTCGTTGTAGACGTTGAACGTGTTGAGTATTGTTCATTTAATTGATTAACGATATTATAGCCATTTTCTTTGAGCATCGTCGTGTACATCTTAGAATTAGTTTCTTCTTTTAATAAATTTATATTAAAATCGCCAAAAACAATACATGGTTTTCTTTGTGGGATTTGTTTTTCGAAATCTTCTAAAAATGTGTTGATATTCGTGTCACCAGGTTTGTAGACTAACCCAATATTTAGGTCTAGTTTATCAGTGTGTATCCATAGGTAGTTATTGCCGTTTACATATTTTCCTCCAACTAGACTATGTTTCAGATTTTTGTGTATATAAATAGACACACCACCTCCCCTTTTATCTGTTCTGTAGTTATAATAGTGAAAATAATTAGGAATGTTTAGATAACTGGCTTCTTCTTCCGATTTGATCCACGTTTCAGTGAGTAATATCAAGTGGAATTGTATACTTATTAATTTAATGATGCATTTTAGTTCGTCTAGTTTCCCGTGTCGTACGAGACTTCGGATGTTGGTGTAGAAAAAGTTAAGGGAGCCTGCTGTAAAATCTAGATCATCGTAATTTTTCAAAATTTGGTACGATATAATTTTTTGATTGTCTGATTCAGCTGTTTTAATTTTGCTTATTGCTTTATGATTGCATTGTCGTTTTTTGGTAGCGATACAATTTTAGGGTGACCCCTGACATATTTTATAGTCAAATCAGTTTCTCCGTTTTCTATCCTTTTCGAGAGCTGCTCACGTAGACTTTTCATATGTGCCTGTTGAGCTGGAGTTTGATCGGAAAATACTTTAAGTTGGCTGTGTGGGTAGTTTGCTCGGTTTCGTAGCACGTCTTTTACGGTTTGAGTATTATCGAAGCATATTTTAAGCGGCCGATTCACCCCAGTTTTGTACTTTCCGATTCGTATAACTTTCAAAGGTTGTGGTGCCATCTCACTGTTCATTATTGATTTTAGGATCTTGTCGACTTCGTTTCTATCTTTCATCTGCCTCTCTTCGAAATTGTCAGCTTCTGATTCGACTACTCCCACTAAGATAACGTTTTTTTGTCGTTCTGTACGATCTGTTATCTCATCCATTAGGTCCTCAGTAGATAGTGGAGAGATTTTCTTGCTAGCGCTTTTGTGAAAAGATTCTGCTTGGGTTTCGAGGAGTTTGACCTTCTCGTCCGTCTGGTCACATTTGTTCTTTAGTTGAGATATTTCTGTCAACATTTTCTTGTGCTCAGACGCGAGATAATCGGTAGTGGTTTGAATACTATCAATTTTAGTTTTTATTTGAACCATGTCCTCATGGACGGAGGAAAAGTAATTCTTTTGTGAATTTGAAAATGTCTCAAACATGTCCCTCATTTCTTTTCCAAGATTTGCTATTTCCGTTTTACAGTCACAGTCCGTCTCTGGTTGCTTGCGCTTACGCAGCGAGTTTTTTTCATCTAGCTTCGATAAGTTTGACAAGTCGGGTTGCGACCCGCTGCCGCGCCAGATACCGCTTGTCGGAGATCTCGTTACGCTCATGATGCGCGATAATTTACCTTTAGCAGTATACAGTATTTGACGATAAAGCTCACACTTCTAGTTGTAGTTGTCGGCTGACAGAGTCAAAAAATAACAACTGTCTCGTTTACCCGAGGTGAAGAGGGGCGCTTCTAGTATCCGCGATCGCACTGGCTTTACGTAAAAACAGTCAAAGTGATAATATGACTTCAAAGCGAATTATGTTTTAGTTCATTGCACTTAGATTTAAACTTGTATAACGCGTTATTTAATTTTTAATACTTAAATTTGTGACACGTCCACTCGCAATGCTCACCACCGAAACTTTTAAAGTTCAAGTGATGCAAAAAATCGATATTTCTAAAATATTTTTTTATTTTTATTTTATATTTTTTTTGTAAACAGTTGTAGTTTAACTTGTAAAAGATGTTTGATTTATATATTTCATTTTGATCAATTCTGTTAAATGGATACGCGAATCAAGAGTGCACTTTTGTAAATGAAAGAGAGAGCAAATTTCTTAAAAATTATATGTATTAAGTTAAGTTTTGTTGTATAGTTTTTGCACTAATAAACTATTTTCGTTCTTTCTTTCTTTCTTTCAAAGCGCACGAAATTCTCCGTTTGAATTTAGGCCAAAATTCTTTGGTGTGTGTTTGTTTCTTTCGTGGATGCACATATATCCGGCTACTTACTACTTGACGACCGCTTTAGCCTAGTTGGTAGTGACCCTGCCTACGAAGCAAGAGGTCCTGGGTTCGAATCCCGGTTAGGGCATTTATTTGTGTGATGAGCACGAATATTTGTTCCTGAGTCATGGATGTTTTCTATGTATTTAAGTATTTATTTCTCTATATAAGTATCTATATCGTCGTCTAGTACCCATAGTACAAGCTTTGCTTAGTTTGGGACTAGGTTGATTTGTGTAAGATTGTCCGCAAATATTTATTTATTTATTTATTCTCCTCTACAGTAGAGGTAGTATAAGTTTTAACGATACAATACGTTTTCGAACGCGTTTGCGTTTAGTTTCAATATGTATGGCAACACGAACAGCGCCTCTGGTGGTAACTATTAGGAACTACGCGTTGTCATACAAATTGAAACTAAACGCTAACGCGTTCGAAAACGTATTGTAACGATAAAACTTATACTATGGCTACTGGTCGCATTTCTCAACCGATCATCGTGAAATTGTGTAAGCAGGTTCAATAATTATATAGAAAGAAAGAAAGAAAGAAAATACGTTAATTTAGCACTTTGTAGGATCAAAGAAAAAAAATTACAGACATAATGATTAAATGCTAAAATGGCTGCCACTCAGCTTTGCGCCACGAAATGGTGATACCTATTTCGCAGCGCTGATAGGTTTTTTGTAGAATTCGTTTTTCAAGAGAGGTAGCCTCACGAGTTCTACAGCTCACTCAGCCAGTCACTAACGTGACAAAGCATCAACAGCATGAGTGCGGAAACCTGTCTCGTGTACATTTTCCACGTCAGTATATTCCCAGAGCACAATCCGCAAGACAGCGCCTCACCTACGTACACCTGGTGGCACATAAATAAGGACGAACGGCTAAACTTGCGGTAACATCCGCGGATCTAGCCGCGGAAACGCCTTGCCGGCTCAAGATTAGTGTGATGCCGTGACAGTGTAGTTGTATCTGCTCGGTTTTGAACGAAACGCTCCGATGTCGTTCAATTGGTCACAGGAACTTGTACAGATTTTGAGGTCCTTTAGTTCATTTATTTATTTTTAGTTAAGTGTTGCTATGTACCGCGAAAACAAAGTTCGTTCGTGATTTTACATGGCTGTTGCTCAAATTACCAAGTGTGACTGAGAGGCAGATACGAACGAACTTTTCTGATATAATTTTTTCGATCAGTTAGGATCCCAAGCGTGTGAGCGGAACAAAGAGAGTTCCGCTCACACGCTCTTCGGAACCTAACTAAAACCTAGTTCAGTCAGACCACGTCAGTAATTAAGTCGAGTTGCAGTGCAATCGTTTTAAATAAAATCGGCTAACTGACCAAAAAGTGTTTGCACTGCGATCGAGTACGAGTTAATGTCCAAAAAACGATTAGGATCGTATAAAGGGATAAAAGTAGTTCATTTCGGTTTGCGACCGGAATTCATTTCTAATAGTTCTTAGTTCTTCACCGAGTCGAGCCAACATGCCAGTCGAGTTCTAAACGATCCCTCCAGCTATGAATGTCTAGACGCACAGAAGCGTTATCCACGTCGGAAGGTTTTGTATTTAAGTAGGTTGGTGTTATATTTCGCGTTTAGTTATTTAACATGTTGTGGGCTTTTACTATAAACTATTACTCCGTTTCGTGAACAAGTTAGCTGCTGTTACTTACGCAATCAAGTTTAGAATTACTCGCAAAACATCAGCAGTAGCTCTAGTACTGTCTCTCTCTCTCTCTTATACTAGAGCTACTGATTATTTGCAAGTGATGGTACGAACGTTTGTAGCCATTTGTATCAGACTAGATTCATTTGTATAGCGGATACGGCAGGCCAACCTTGGAACGCTGAAATAAAACAGGAAAATATCATATCCGTACAGTAGAAATGTGTTGTATCGTATAGCACGATACAACGCGGAGATAATCATAACAGCTCTCAAATTCTCCACAGTTCACTGGCGTAAAACACATTTTTTATCTAATTGTGTTCTTTAATCAATATTGGTTCTAAAAAAAACCAACAGCAATTTTATAGACACATAGTCTGACTCAATTTCACAGAAGAATAAACAAAATCACAAATACAATTTAACTTCTAGAACAGACGTCATGATAGTCTGAAACAATTTCAATTTTGTGAACTAACACAAGTTGTCTAAAACACAAGTTGTTTCAATTTTCTATGAAAGGTAGATTAGTTATGCAGACGTGTAATCACCAAATGTCTTTTGTTTAAAGGATACATTTTCAATTTTCTACATAAAATATTAAAATAATCAAATAAAAACGCCATCTACGAGAAAAACCTGACATCACATAGACAACTGGGAATGCATCTAAATACAACAGACGCATGAAGTGGACAATTTAACGAATTAACTACCATAAAAGGAATACAGATGGCAAAAAAAAACATAATAGCCAGCAGTGAGTTTTCACTGCACTAGTTACGTGTGAAGAATTATTTTTATGCTACGAAACTAGTTAAGTGTGAAGAATTATTTTTCATGCTACGAGACTAGTTACGTGTGAAGAATTATTTTTCATGCTATGAAACTAGTTACGTGTGAAGAGTTATTGTTCATGCTACGAAACTAGTTACGTGTGAAGAATTATTTATCATGCTACGTAACTAGTTACGAGTGAAGAATTATTTTTCATGCTACGTAACTAGTTACGTGTGAAGAATTATTTTTCATGCTATGAAACTAGTTACGTGTAAAGAGTTATTGTTCACGCTACGAAACTAGTTACGTGTGAAGAATTATTTTTCATGCTATGAAACTAGTTACGTGTGAAGAATTATTTTTCATGCTACGTAACTAGTTACGTGTGAAGAATTATTTATCATGCTACGTAACTAGTTACGTGTGAAGAAATATTTATCATGCTACGTAAACAGTTACGTGTGAAGAATTATTTTTCATGCTATGAAACTAGTTACGTGTGAAGAATTATTTATCATGCTACGTAACTAGTTACGTGTGAAGAATTATTTTTTATGCTACGTAACTAGTTACGTGTGAATAATTATTTTTCATGCTATGAAACTAGTTACGTGTAAAGAGTTATTGTTCACGCTACGAAACTAGTTACGTGTGAAGAATTATTTTTCATGCTATGAAACTAGTTACGTGTGAAGAATTATTTTTCATGCTACGTAACTAGTTACGTGTGAAGAATTATTTATCATGCTACGTAACTAGTTACGTGTGAATAATTATTTTTCATGCTATGAAACTAGTTACGTGTGAAGAAATATTTATCATGCTACGTAACTAGTTACGTGTGAATAATTATTTTTCATGCTATGAAACTAGTTACGTGTGATGAATTATTTATCATGCTACGTAACTAGTTACGTGTGAAGAATTATTTTTCATGCTATGAAACTAGTTACGTGTGAAGAATTATTTATCATGCTACGTAACTAGTTACGTGTGAAGAATTATTTTTCATGCTATGAAACTAGTTACGTGTGACGAATTATTTTTTATGCTATGAAACTAGTTACGTGTGAAGAATTATTTATCATGCTACGTAACTAGTAACGTGTGAAGAATTATTTTTCATGCTATGAAACTAGTTACGTGTGACGAATTATTTTTTATGCTATGAAACTAGTTACGTGTGAAGAGTTGTTGTTCATGCTACGAAACTAGTTACGTACAAATAATTCTTCTTCCTTGTTGAAAACCTGTTACTCTCGAAAAACACTAGGTAGGTGTTAGGTTCGTTAGGTAGCTTCAGATGCCAAAGGGCAAACCGACCAGATATAAGAGCCCTGCCCCGCGTCGAAACTGTCCAAATACGATAAGAAATATCGTACCTGGTTTCGTAGAAAAAAAAGGAATCTTTGTACGTTACTAGTTTCGTAGCAAGAAAAAGAGTTCTTCACACGTTTAACCATATGATTGTAAGTGCATATTTCTGTAAGATGTGTTATATATCTAACCATAACAAATAAAGCATGTTTGTGGTGACAAAAAACACAACGAAGAACATAATTCTCTAAAGCCAAGAAAGCTGCCTCTGACAGAGTGCGAAGATTTACCGGGTTGACACAAAACCCGGCCATAAGTAAGGCACTTCACAAGCCATATTTTTGCTACAGCCAAGGTTTGCTTGTATGTGTCCAACATACGTAAATAATTGGCTGGGTTAGTTTCGATTTTTTTTGTACTGCGCATAAGTCACTACGTTATTATGTACGGTTGGCATCAAGGACATGCTACTTTTTCAACTTATTGCTTTGTTAAGTGCAATGTATCTGTAAAAATGTATACGTCTTTTTGTCGTCGACAGAACCTACATAAAACAATGTCAAATCATTTTTTTGTTATTCTTTTATTCGTTCTGCGTTATGTGATACAGTATATAAATTCGGAGCGATTTCTGGGACTTTTTCCTTCTGGCATACAATATGAATATACAATATAAATTTCAATATACCTACTTACCAAATTAGTTTGCTTAAAACGGAAACAAAGCGAATTACATAGTAGATTAAAAAGCGTTTATTAATTATTATGAGAGCTTTGCTTTTATCGTCATCATCACAATCATCATTATCGCCGTCAGCCAACCAAACTTCCCACTAATGGGCACATGCCCTTTCCATAGATGAGAGGGAATAGGCAGTAGTCACACTGGCCCAATGCGGGTTGGGGACTGACTGATCTTCGAATTTCCTCGCAATGTATGCGTGTTTCGAAATTTTCCTTCACCGAAAAGTGAATGGTGAATATCAAATGACATTCCGTACGGACTGTACGGAGGTTCCGAAAAACTTATAAGTACAAGCCGGGTTCCGAACCCACGACGGCCGTATGACAACCGCGTCCTTAAACCACTAGGCTACCGTAGCTTCTATCCTAACATTAAAAAAAAACCGCAAATTTGAGGGACCATCGCCAAAGTTAACTGACCATCCGTGCACTTTATGTGCATTACAGTGTGCACTTAATGTGCATGATAAGGTTCAATATAAATACAGAATGGTCTGTTAACCCATTCACGGCCACGCAACGCTCGTAGCGCTACGCCGTAGTCCGTAGCAGCTTAAACTCCGTATATTGTAGCGAAAAGCGCTCGTAGCGCTCTGACGCATGTGTGTCGTCATTGGCGCTGAATGGGTTAACCGTGTGGGCGTTTGTAACTATTTTATATCCATACTAATATTATAAAGAGGAACAGTCTGTGAGTAGCTTCGTATGCTTGTATGTAATGGGCAATCTCCAGAACCGCTTTTCCAACTTCAAAAATTCTTTCATCTGCATGTAGAATGCCCTTTCTTAATGGTTATACGCTATGTTACGCGCGGGCGCGGGCAACTAGTTGTATATGAAATACAAAGTTCCAATAATATTTAGGCATAATGTTCCGTGGATCGATGCTGTCATTTATATTTCTGCGAACGCAAAAGGAAAATTTCAAGTGATGGATTTTTTCCTGCCACAAAAATGCGTAGAATATTCGAGAACATTAGTCGTAGAATATTTTTGGAATAAAATCTTCCATGAATTCGGTAATCTAAAATGACTGAAACAAATAAAAGCTGTACATTTTTATACAAAATACAGTTTACTTTCCTGGAATAAAATTTGTTAATAATTATATGGATTTTATGTGGTAAATTCTTTTACTTACAATGAACAACAACAAAATAAACCTACTTATCTAATGCAATGTTTTATTATTTCAATATAACTGGAATTGGAATGTGTTGAAATTGCTGTATATTTCGTAACAATGATCTCCATTCTCTTATTCAATTTCGTTCAACATACTTCTTCATTCGTTGATACGATATTATAATTAAATTTTGCTTTGCTCTTTATGAAAACAATACATAAAGGAATAAGCCAAAACTACTGCAGAGCTGCTATTAAATAGCATTTCTCGAATAGCAGGTACTAATTAAATACCTACGTCAATTAAAGCGATGAAATGCTGCCAGCGTCCTTGGTATTGGTACTCGGCACATTTTAGATTTAGATTTTCAATTTTGTACTTCCTTGTAAGTATGTTATTTGAAGTTACCTATTTTATAAAAATCGTATTATTTAAAGATTAAGTTACTAATTATATATTTTCCTCCTTTGTGGTAATGGTAAGAAACAATTTTTTTTGTGTCTTTATACAATCTTAATAGCTTGTTTTGATATGTATGGTACTATAAAAGAATCGCTAAAAATTTGCCTTAAGGGGACGTAGGTTCGTGGTCTCCTCTCACTGAGCATAAGCGTGAGCGAGATGGAAGTGCGTGTTTGGAAGCGCGGATATCATGTTTTTTAATTTTATTTCTTTGTGCGTTTTAATAAATAAAAAAGTAATAGCTGATTTCCCTCAAACATGACATTGCCGATTTTAAGAACCAATTGTAATATGTTTAGCTGTTGTGCATAATTTGTTAGAATTTTTTTAAGTGTATTTTAGACCTATGTTCGTGATTTTTTTCTATCAAGCGAAAGTCAAAAACTCAGCATTCGAATAGCTGATTTCCCTCGAGAAAGGCCTCAAGATTGCTATTTAAATTTAGAGCAGCCGTCCTATAATCCAAACAAGAGCTACGATTTTTTAAAATTCTGTTTTCGGAGCTCACGTCGCCTTAACAGACGTACTTAATCGGTACAAACTGTTTTATAAACACTAAACGGTGGTCGCTAAAAAGGATCATCCACTCGCAACAACTAAAGCTCCAAAAATATCAACCGTCTACCCGCCACGCTTCTAAACCCACAACTGCCAATGGATGATTGGCGGAAGGAATAACCCGTCAGCGCGGACTCTTGTGTTTGACGCGGGAATTTCAAATAAACCCGACGGACAGCTGACAGCTGACGACTGACGCTTGACCGGGGATGGGGGGAGAATATGAAACTGAAGCGGGGAAATGCTTCTATAAATGATATTATGTTCCAGTTACTCAAATCGATATTTGGGATATATTATATTCACATTTAACACACAGCATAGACCGTAAGTCCACTCTCAATTCGCCTACGTCTCATGACAACACGATAAAATGCAAAGTTGTGCTGAGCAAAAATCAGAAGATTATCGCACCTAAACTTGGCCAAAAGTTTGAAAAATCCTTCACTTATGGTCAAAATTGTAAGGGTAGGTATATTTACGTCACGTGACAACAGTACGAGACATGTGGCATCATTTAGCCCTTTAATCGTAGAGAGAGTAAACCTTAGTTTGTCAGTCCTGAAATGGCCGTAAGTACTTGGCAGACGGTGTCAGAGGTGGCCAACTTTGGGAGTGGGCTTACGGACTAGAATATTAATTGATGTAAGCAGGCGTAACTTTGCAGAATTACATGATAAGTTTCTAGTACCTTTCCTTTGCTATTTCGCTAAAGAATATCTATGTATACTTAGCGGAATAGCATAGGAATAGGTTCATTGTTCTAGATACTGCATTTTAGTTTTGACATTACAGGAATTGATTCAGATATCGGCAAAACATTTGGCTGAATTTGTTGATTTCCCTCTAGAACAATAATCAATATCAAACATTCTGCAAATATGCCACAAGGACACTTACAATCAAAAGTATAAGTATATTTTAACTCGAAGTCATACATCATTTAAAAGAAAATTAACTTACTGCGGTTGACTGGTAAATAATGCATGTAGGCATTTACATTTATGTAGGCACCTTTAGTACTTATTGTTTGTGCAATAAAGTTTTAATAAATAAATAAACTTGCACTATCAAATTGATCTTCTTATCATTATCAATGATGTATCAAACAACCTTAAAAGAAAATAAATTACAATCCTTCCATATTTCATCGGGTGAGAAGCAAGAGTCACTACCAAAACTGGTTCTGCTCTTCAAAACCTCGAATCTCGGTACTTAGTTAATATCGAGATACGAGCTTTGTTTTTTTTTTTCATTCAAAAAAAAATACATGTTACAACTTTCATATCAACTCTTTTATATTTAAGTAGGTATTTGTTACTTAGGGATGTACAAGTGTGTTCTGCCCACCCCTTTTGGAAATACAAGCATGAGTTATGAGGTATAAAAAAAATAAAGGAAGGAGCTTATATTGTTCTCAATAACCGCTAATTTGAATGTAATATCATGCTCATGTTATTCCAGTTTCCAGTACGTACTTTATTTATAATCTCTTAAGCAAAAAGAACAACAAATCTTCGAGCACGCCGCAATAAATTAAAAACCACCCTACGCCAGACTGCTACGCAGACGCCGCATACAATTCAATTTTTAACTTTTTTCTTTCGGCTGTCTCCATCGCCGCTTTAACATCGCCGGCGTGCAAAACCGTCGTCTGGATACAGCGTTGGAAGTTAATCTCTTCCAGCCAATCGCTTCTTTCATGGTTAATGGTGCGGGAGGATCCACCGGGGAATTGCGATTACGATAGCTACTCACGTACATTGGATGATATATAAAAGTGAAATGTTTGCGGTGAAACTTTGTTTATCCATCATGGTATAATGAAAGTCGGGGAATCCAGCAGCAAGTCAAAAATAGGCTGGCTCTTAAAGCAATTTATGATGCTCTTGGGTAATCGGAGAGAGTCGCATAATGGTTACGATGTGTTTGTAGAACAAAGCTGTTTTTGATTACCCTTTTGAGGATTTCATTCGTAGTTTTTATAATGTCTTAAAATAATTTGGGCGTCACAATAGATTGTGCACATTTTAAAACTTCCGTTTGTACTGTTAGGATTACTATTAGTGTTAACGACAAATTAAACCAGTCAGCGGTATTATAAATAATGTTAACATAAGATATAAAACGTAAGAATAAAATTCGTGACCTATAACTAGTACTTAAGTCGTGCAATAAAATTACAGTATGAGTCTCGTATTATTACTAAGGCACCTAGCATAGCTCGCTAATAAGCGATAGTCGTCCCTGCCTTATAACAATAAATTAATAAAGAGTAGAAAGAGGCATACGACAGCGACTGTGCTCCGAGGGCGGCCTAGGCACGAATGAGCGATGCCTAGGGCGTCGCCGTTAGTTATATTTATAACCGCGGTGAAGCGGGGGGTATGCGAGAAGAGATTATGCCTCTGGAAGGCCTAACTCTCGCATATCCTCCCAATTCCAAGTAGAATCAAGTAAGACTAAATTAAATGTATCGTATTAGAACAATATAATGTGATTCATGTGTATGTAGAATAAGTTATAAGAAAATAAATGAGTTTGCGCGGGAAGGGGGATCGGTGCGGGATGGCGGGGGGAGAGGTGCTTAAATATGGGCGGGTATAAAGCAAGGGCCCGCGCCAAGCAAAATCAATCCGGCGATACCTCCAAGAGGCAACCACCGACCTAGGTCGCTGGTTTCGTCTTTGGCGTATCGAAGTCAACCCGGAAAAAAGCACTGCAATAGTCTTCCATCCGTCTGACTGCATTAGCACAGAAAGACGAGTGGCTCCGATCCAGATGTTTGACCGACCCATCCCCTGGGTCAACGAGGCCAAATATCTTGGAGTAACCCTCGACAGGAAACTGACTTTCCGTAGCCACATCCGTAGGGTACGCAACCGTGCGTTGTTCGTGTTAGGAAGGCTTGGGCCGATGATCAACAAGTTTAGTAAAATGTCACTTAGAAATAAGCAGACACTCTACAAAACTTGTGTTCGTCCTATCATGACATATGCAAGTGTAGTATTTGCTCACGTGCCTATGTCATCGCTCAAACCGCTTCAGGTCATTCAGAATCGTTTCCTCCGTAGGGCGACTGGTGCCCCGTGGTACCAATCGAACCTCAGCCTGCACCACGACATGGGGATTAGCACCATGTATGGTTTCTTTAAGCAGGCTGCCAGACGTTATTTTGACAACGCTCCCCACCATAGGAATCCGTTAATTAGGAAGGCTGCTGACTACGTTCCCGTCCCTCCCCCCTCTGTCGTTACTCGGCGTTCACTGATTAGGGGCCGCACGGTCCGGCGTCCTAGGCACACACTCACGGATCCGGACGACGAAATCACAGAGTCCATCGAAAGATGGAAGGCTGCGCTTTCGGCGTCCAACTCAGCGCGTACACTACAGCGTTCCCGCCGGCGGGGACGTCCACCGCGTGATCGCGACAACACAGACACTTATAGTCCATATTCGTCCCGGTACCGCCGCATACCGGGTAGAGTCAGTCCGACAAACCCGACCGATGTCGGGCCTAGCTGAGTTTCTTGCTGGACTCTTCTCAGCTAGGGTAGGTTTTAGCGAACCAGCAATCCCAGTAGTTCATCACCACTCACACCTCAGATTCGGTTGAAACCGTTCAACCAATCTCACTGGAGCGCAAACTTTTAGAGTATTCCAGTGTTTACCCCTTCCCGCGTGGTCGTGCCGGAGGTTCCCCTTGGATTTTCCCCAAGCTACCCTCCAACCACGCAGTTCGACTGCTATATTGGGTTCGTCCTATCATAGCAACAGTCAGGTTCAAAAAAAAAAAAAAGCAAAATCACTACAACCAGCAGCCGAATAAGAAGCACCTCTCCTCACAAGAAGCCTCCAGCCCTCGCACCGCTCCAGCCTCGCCCAGCAACGTTCTCCAGTCAACCTGCGTTTGTTCTCATCCCCGCTGAAACCTATACCTCAAGATACAGTCCACTAGAAAAATACAAGAATAAAAACTCCGTAGGCACGTCACCTACAATTATTACATGACTATTATTGTAATGTGTACATATATTGTTTACGCACAGTCGCACACATTCATTGTATATTCTCGTATGTAAGTATAGCATAAGTAAATAAGTACCTACCCAGCTGTCTATACATGCGTATGAGCGCACGAATAAAGGCAGTTAGCAACAAACCATGTCTCTGTGTAAATCTTTGTGCTTTAACCCCAAGCCTAAACTGAACAGAACCGTGTTGAATTCACTGAATATAACTATAACTAAGAAAAGTTGAAAATCCCCCGAAATTTCATTTCAAAGTTCAATATCTCAAAAACGGTTAAACCGATTTTGTTGAAACGTAGCTAAGAACTATCTCGATCACGTCAATTTTCGGATAAAAAAACCGCATTCAAATCGGTCCATTCGTTTCGGAGCTTCGATGCCACAGACAGCCACACATACACATACAGACAGACACAAAGACACACAGACACGTCTTACTTATAACACCCTTCTTTTTCCGTCGGGTGTTAAAAAGACCTATTATGAAAAATACAAACATAACAAACATGTATCAAACTAAAAATAGAATGTGTGACTTTTAATTGGTTTCTCAAACTTCGCTTTCTCGTCACTTTTTGTCCATACAACAAATTGCTCACTTAAATGTCCACGGAACCAACACTCTCACAAAAGTTACATAATAATCGCTGCAATTCTGCAGCTACGTGGAACGGAATTTCAGTTATCCACTAACTAGCACTGGAAGTATGTGGTGATATCTTGCCAACTTGGAAAATATATGACAACATTGTTAGGTATTCCTAGTGAAATTGCTGCTCGCTCATTTAGAACAAGTATTTTAGGAATCAGACCGAGCCAAAATCATAATGCACGATTTAGCAAAACACCGATTTGAGATACGTTTTAAAAAATGATTCAAGGAAAAATACAGTGTGGGTCTTCCATAAGAACCTAAACTTCAACTATAACGATAATTTTATTCTGTTAACAGTTTTATCCATGATTTTTTTTTATCTGTTACATCCCCTTAGATTAGTTATACGTGACGTGAATCAGTGCTCCAAGAATCTCACCCCCTTATTCATGCAACTTCTAAATAATCAAATGAATTTTAACAATATCTAAATAAGGGCATTTGTCTTGTTCAAACATTCAAAGTCTATCATACAGAAAACAGCACATACAATTGGTTTTATTAATTTGTGCCCAAATAAGTACCAGTAAATAGGTAAAAAAAATAACATCGAGCGTTAAACGATTTTAAATTCAAGAAAATATTGTCCATCATGAAGTGACGCCTAATCAAAGAGTCGCCGGGAAATGAAAGGTGCATTAAGCCGATTGGCTATGAAAGGCTCTGATTGAACGGAAATGATTAGACCGAGGACTATCACCGTCAATGAAACAAGGTAGCTCATTCTAACCTAAAGCACGACCGCTCGAACAAGCAGAATCAGCGCCGCGACGAAATCGGCCAATGAATGAAAAAACTGTAGCGTTTAAAGATAGTTGGTGCGGCCTGTTGGGTATCCAAATGGAACGCGACGCGCCAACGCGCTATGCCATGGTCATGAATGTTAGAATTCAATGTTGTACCACAACATCCATGCATCCGACAACAAATTCCATCCATTTGGATGGATCAATTTGTTACCAAGACAAATGGCGCGCTACTGAATGTCAAAATAACACACAACCCGAGCAAGAGGTAGCAGTAGCAATGTGGCGCGACGGTAATGATGTCAAAATATTACGTCAATCCATTTCTTTAGACATAGACACAGAAAATTTTTATTTAACATCACATTTTATGCATGGGTACAGTGTACAAATTAGACTTAAGAATAGACTTACAACGTATACAATATCGTAGGAGGCATTAACACTGTGTGATGATTAGACTCAGCATACTGTTGTAGTGAGTAGGTACTGAGTACCTACACTGCAACGCTGGTTTTCAGTCAGACCCTTACATATACTTAGTTTTAATTCTAATATTATGTCGGAACGGAATAAATATTATATCAAACGGCGCGGATCTGAATGTTAACAACACACGACCACGAGTAATTGCAAATTAACGTGGCGTGACCGTTAATGATGTCAAAATATTAAGTCGATCCCTTTGGATGCATCCATGTGGCGCCTAGGTGAATACCCAACTCAATTCAAATTCAAAATATTTATTTCGGACGTACATCCTTGGTTAGTAACAAATTAATGTATGTAGGTACAGGTGTGTAATAACGACTGAGGGAAAAGTCTTTTCACCCTCCTTAACCACATATTTTCGGGCGAATGTTTTGTGCGTAAATATTTTCCTGTCCGCCCGACCTTGAGACTACACGAAAAACTGTTCTGCGCCACTTTCTTCATGTCTTCTTAATAAATGTAGGGAGGATTCCTCACAATATTTTGTTCAACAGAATCCTGAAAAGAAAATAAGCTAGACTCCTAATATTGCATTAGAATTTATATTTTATATCCAACATACAGCAAAGCAACGTAAGTAAACATTCGATTACCATTCCGCAATCGATTGGAATCTCGATAACCGTAAACTAAAATAACAAACCATGCAATTTTCTCCGACAACCAACAGTGAACATTGGTACATCAAGAAAATGCAACAATCTCCAATAACAACGTTGCTCTTCGTATTCCCAATTGTTTCATGTTCTATCGATATAACCAACAATTTGAAACCGCGAGTATCCAACTAACTTCATTGTCAAACAATGCTATTGCAATAGATCCAACGCGGATGCAAAAAGGCAAAACAAAAGCTAGTATTAAAACACCGGGAGCGTGCGGTGCGGTGCGCAAGCTCCCTTTTACCCGGATAACAAAATTCCCTCGCGCCGTGACATCCGAGCGTATAATACTTTTGTCCGGCCGCTTGCTACAGTTACGTCTATTATTATTTGTATGCAATTCTGACCTCACGTTTAAAGAATTAGACTCTAAAATTGCGTGCACTTTTTCAGGTTCAACACTGTACTATTTAGGTCGTTTTATAGGTTGTTAGGATGTGGAAAAACTATTGGTCAAATAGAAAAGTCACATTCTATGCGCAATTTTATTGAAAAAAAATGTGCTGTCGCTTCAAATTTGGGTAAATTGCTTCCAATATAATAGGAAAAGGTATGCACACACTAAAACAGTACTAGTTGTACTAGTTCCAATCTTAGAACTGCTTATCTTGGCATAATAAATCGTAATAAGTATTATCGATATTTAATATAGGTAATATCCTTCTTGGCCAGTTTTTCGAGACTGAGGGTCTACGTCAGCATATCCGTCGCATACAATGAATACGAGTAATACGTCAAAAATCAGAAATCGCACAATGCATGCATTTTGTTACATTAAAATATACCCCATTGAATAGATAAATGCCCGCATACATTTATCGAAGACGATAAAAGCTGTGAACGCATAAATTGGTAAAAATATTGGAAAATTTTCAGTATCGCCATGTTTATCCACGGTGAAATTAACGGCGAAACCAACGGTAGCCGTAAAACGTTGTCTATTTTCATTATAGGGGCCAATGCATGGATTTAGCAAATGAAAAAATGAAAATGAAAAATGATTTATTCAGTAACTTATACTATATAACAATATAGGCTGGTGCCTCTTTGTAAGTATTTATAATACCTGTATTAAGAGACACCGTACTGTAATAAATATTAGTGGCAACTTTAGGGAAGGGTTATCCGGTGTTATAAAGGATTTGTTTTGAGGAGTGACTGCAGATGAATTATGTCCTACTGTTGGGTGCTTTTGTAAAGATGCTGGATGGAAATAAACTGACAGTTGGATTACGCTTGAGATTTTAAAGGGGCTACTGATCATTCTGAGAAATTAAACATTCTGAACGGCAATATTACAACATCATGATGATTTTTGACTTATTTATTTGTATAAGAGGCACAAAAAGCTTTTATATAATACTATGGTACTCGTACGCATAGTTTCGCTACCTACAGGTCTGTCACGTAACGCATTGTACAAACGTTAGGTAGATCTAAATGTCAATTTTTATATGGAAAAATGACAGTTGCATTGTCCTAACGCGCGTTCGAAACGTTATACTCCAGGCAAAATACGGTTTTGAAAAACATTAATTTATAATAGCGTTTTTTTTCTTTATATCATTTTAAAACATTATTCTAAGATGCTTTATTCAAGAATCCAACAAACTTTCCATCCGGAAGTATTTAAATAGATTTAAATAAAGCATGAATTGGTTTTTTTTATTATTTATCTTGAATACTATAGAGCAAATGACTTTTCAAAAGCTAGTTAAGTTATAATTTTTTTTGATGTCTGAAATTTTGTTGGATTTTGTCGCTAGGTAACTATTTAAATGATAATATATCCATTACAAAGAAAAAAATCAGCTATTATAAATTATTTCCAAATTAGACATTTTTTCCATACAAGTTGTCAGTTCATTGCCTGTACTATTACGTGATTACCCCTCTGAACCCTGAATTAAAAGAAAATAGTGGAAAACAAAATCGTTGACTTTAATTATTGTATTCTCTCAGTCTGAATATTAGAGTTGGCGAACGACCACACGGTTCCTTCGAGGTACACATTTTGTTCTTTGAGTCGTCGTTTACCCGAATACTATTACTTAGCCTAAAATATGAACGGAGGCACGATTTGCTACCATATGTTTAATGGATGAAAAGTATCTAGTACAGTCAAAAATATTTCGCCGATGGGTTGGCAAAAAAAATCCAAAAGCACATTAAAAAGATGGGCGCAGATAGTGCCTCTTTTCGTATCTCCTATTATCAACCGACGAAAAAAACGGAGGAGGTTCTCAAGTCGACGCGTATATATATTACAGACGCATAACTTTTTACAGAGTGGTTCGATTTTGATAATTATTTTTTTATTGGAAAGGGTATACCCCGACGATGGTCCCATATACATTTGGAAAAAATAAACCAACCTTAAGGATAGGAAAATAGGGGATGATTGATTTTTCGTCGGTTAAAACTTTATTTTAAAAGTAAATTATATTTGAAGAAGTATGCACAACAACTTTTGTTCATGAGAATTGGACAGTCTCTGCAAGTTGCATTTTTTATCTAGAGTCAAGACTAGGAACCACAAATTTGCACAACATTCTTAACACTGTCATGCGCCTCAGGCCACGCGTCACGCCTATCGAAACTAGACCTCTACCTACTTACGCTCAGTTACTACGAACCGCGGCGTCAAGATTATATTTGTGGGTGAGCATTGAGGTGAGCTTAAAATAAGTTACAGAATAGCGGGGCAGCTATTGTTTGTCAACTCACGCTTCACCCGTATTTTTAATCTCTTTATTTACAGCTGTTCACATCCGCGCGGGCGCCGGCACCTACACTGCGTTTTATAGCCAGCCCATGTATCAAAGTTTCGTGAACGTACAGAATATCCACAGGAGCCTTGCACCGTACAATAGCGCGACCCCGACTTTACGGCGAAAATTCGAAAACTTTGTTCGAAATTAGTTTGTATACTTGTTATACGGGACATTTGCGTCACTCGGATGGCTTTTGTTCAGGGTTATAATGCAGTGTTGAATTATAAGTGTATGATAACTTTGTGACGCTTTGTTAATGTCTTCTTCTTCTTCTCGTGTCGATGGCTTCAAATTGTGCGGGACCAGAAGGTGGCGACGCTTATCGCCCTGTCTGTCGCGTCTCGAAGGTCTTGCTTAGAGCAGGCGTGCGGGCACGCTGGGCAAGACAACATGTGCTCCATCGTTTGTGGGACCTCACCACACGGACATTGGGCGTCTGAGCTACTTAGGGCGCCCCACTTCAGCATGTTCTCCTTGCTGCGGCCGACCTGGGAACGCAATCTATTTAAGGATTTCCAGATCGGCCATGGCTGCTTAATGTTAATGTCTAAGTGGTAGACAACTCGGCATGCTGTAGTGGCGTAGCGTCAATCAATTTTTAGGCGAGCTGATCCAAATTTGGCGTATTTCTTCTACAAAAACTCTTGAATTATTATTATATTAGTATTAAAGTAGGCAACCCGGTAAGAATCGAGTTCTATGGACACATCGACACTGTTATGCTCTAAGTTTGGATTACTCTGTGTCTAATTCGTAACGTTATATTGTCCAGGTGGTTACTATTCTAGACGCAATACAAGCAATCTTTAAAAAATTGAGAATTGAATAGAGTGAAATTGATTTGTTTGGATGCTTTTATAAAATTTATTAGGTGTTATATGTATTACTCTGTGTAGAAAAATCAAATGACATCCACATTCCACTTTATTCCCACGTATAGTAAAGCACGCGTTATTACAGTTTAATAGTGGCATTTGCAATAAAAACCGAAGCATCACCACGAACGGAACACTAAACGCTCTAACGAACGGGAAATCTAATCAACGAAACAGCATCACCGATGTAACAACGACACTGCCCCAGTAAACCTATCGCTCGACCGCAAAATAAAATTAGGTAACAAACGTCACAGCACCAAACGAAAAGGCTGTAACAAACGTCAACCCCCACATATTTCCCTGTCTTCTTAATTTGGGCGCGCAGCGTTCCACCGTACACTTGGCAACACGCATATTGTTGGCCAGTTTTACGATTACGACCAACGTGATGGATGCACGCGAAAATGAACCATGAAGACATTATGATGAACGCCATATTCGAATGAATTTGCGAAGCGCAAAGTTTTAAGTTGTGTGCTAAAATTTAGATACTCAAAGAAGCATGACTGGAAGTTGTAAAACGAATTTCAGTGGATATGTGTGGTAAGGTAGCTGAACATAAACAGCGTTTATATTTGGCATAAAGTTAATATTTAATTTTAGCATTACTTCTGGATATAACTCTTATGAAACATTTTATGACACGAAATTCTACAGGCATAAAAAAGTCAGTTCCAGTTGGGAGCACTATCCCTCCTTTCGAAAAGGTTTTATCACAATAGTAAGTTTATTCGATGAACGATGTATGAACCGTAAAAAAGGACCTTTTAGGGCACGGACAATTAACTTTGTAATGTAAAAAATGCACTTATAAATCATCCTGCCTCAAGTTAGTCCAGGAATTTCCATCTAGTCCAAGTCAATAAATAATGAAACGCCTACGTGGGGTTATTTCTTTGTGCTAGAATCAATCCCATATAAAAGGGCTCCTTTTGATCCTTTGGCCGGGCCAGCAGCAACAACCCAAACTATTCCCTATAAAAGGGTTAAACTATAAATAGGTAAGTCCATAGCTCCCGAACTTTCATCGGTAGAATAAAGGCTACAACTTTTAGGGGGGAAATAACGAGTTGTTTCTTTTGGATTCAGTTTAAGGTGGAAACAAGATTGTTAGGGAAGTTTACACAATTCGTAAGTTAGTGCAGAGAAATGGACGATAACTCTACATAATTTAATGCAGCTAACTTGAAACATTAACACAGGAAACGCTGCACAGACTAAAATTTAACTTCAGGCGAATTCTAGCTCTTGTTGTGAATTGGAAAATGAAAAAAATAAAGATAAATACGAAACATTATTGTATTGAATTGGTTAATTAATACTGAGGATAGCCGCTTATATTAAGTCGTCTAAATGAGGATAAAATAACTGCGACTCTCGTGTACAGACATACTTTTTTTTCATACAAAAGGAAGCCTATGTCTCCCGGAGCATAATTTCGAATGGACATCATTCATCAAAATCGGTTCAGTATATTAAACGCTACGGTGGACCACACGTAAATACAAACATAGACTGCTAAACACATATCCCTTTTTTTCGGCTCTGCCGTAGTCATGCAACAAGATAAAGCCAGTCGCACTCACACTAATCTATTGCCCACAAAAGCCTTTTATTTGTATGTACCAAAAACCTGCCTGACGTTAAAAACGCCGTAACTGATGCAGCATTTAAAAATAAGCTCAAACAGCTCCTCATAAAAATGGCTTGCTACAGCATATACGACTTTATGACCAATATATCATTGACCCACTCATAAATCAACAACACTTTCAAAATTATTCAATATTGATAGGTATATATAACATCAAAGAAAATAAGAAATTTTAAAATGTATTTGACATGCATGATATTGACCTTTAAAATTTACATTTTATCAATAAAGTTTTGAATCTTGAATTAAATCGCGTTGCTATTTTAGAAGAACAAAAGTATGTGTATAAGTATTGTACACGGGTGATCCCAAAATAATACTACTTGATCTCTTTATAACTGTATTCGCACAATGTCTCAAAATAACAGTACAGTAGGTAGTAGCTTAATATTAAAAAGACAATGTATGCTCTGGATCCCTATACTTTGGGTTAAACCATCGTTACCTAGTTTTCCGATGTAACAGCGACATCTAGGGGTAACCTTTGTAACTAAGGTTAGAATGATTTAGGTTCCTTGCAAGTGTTGAAATTAATACTATAATCGGGTACCCTAGCGCCATCTGTTGACGGGCTTAAGGAAACCTAATAGATTTGCAGTGACGATTGAACAAGTATGTATAGATAATGATTTGGTATATATAGTCAACAGCAGAAGTAAGTTAACACTTTTGCACAGTATTCCATTGTGATAAGGTGAAAAACTGTCAACATACTTAGTCAACAGAATAATACCACCAAGTTGATCAGATGATGGAGCCATTAGGTCGAACTCGACTATACGTACCTAATAAAGCTTTACATAAATTTTAATTTTACAAAATCTTATCTAACTCACTAGTCTCAAATTATACGATACATGTTGAAGTAGATAGGTAAGTGTAAGTATATTAGATATAAGTTCAGCAAGGTGTGCTTACCTCATACCCACAATGCGAGTAAATTGTCGATGGTACCCGCACTCGTAACATTTACCCTAGACTGAACATATTTGCACTACCAAAATTGGTGTTTGCTAAATCTTGTATACAGTTTAGCAACCGTTATTTGCGGGATTGAGTTAGTTGTGAATAACAAATTGATGTGACTTTGGTAATAACAAGTTTTGGTATTTGTGATATAGTAGTTGTTGGTTATAACTTTCATAGGGAACGTTTCTGTATTACCACAGGTTTTATTAGTGAACTTGCTGCGGTAAAGGTACATGTTAAACAAACAGATCCTAGTGTAAGTATCTAATGTTTTTGTTATTTTTTAAGTCAACCTTCTTTCCCTGCAGAGTTATCAAATACTCCCTTAAATCATTCCTTTAGCCACTCGAATGCCTTTTTTAAAGGAATTTATATAATTTTCAATTGGAAAAGAGTTGTAGGTATTTGTTTTGTTTAGACAGTTTCTATTTATTTCTTATTGCAGTTGATTGAAATGTCATTGCCATTCTCGGGTAGGAGATATTTTTTTATTGATAGGCTTTCTTTGTTTTTTTTAAACATATTAAAAATTTATGTTGTATTGTATTTCTACTTATTTAACTAGCAACGCATTTTCTTAAACGATATCGAAAATTAACAAAAATATTAAGATATCATTTTATACGGACAATGGAATAGGTAACATTAAATTAAATACCTAAACAACCTACTTTAAAATGTGTTCTTCGATCTAAAGCTCGTCACGTCACGCGTTCAACGAAAACAATAATAAAATTATACAAGTTCAAAACACACACAAACCAACACCCTGTTGGTAACATAATTATAAACGCTTACACCATGAGTTAGTAGTTTCCCCCTAGCCAAAAGCTAAAGTTACCTTAATAAGATTCCCCTAATGAAGGATTAAGGTGGTCGTGGCAACGGATTCTGAGTTGCCACTACTAATAACTAACCTAGTTCCGACGGAGTCAGTTCGGGATCATTACCTGGAATAAGAGGGATAGGATTAATATTAGACGAAAGTTATCAGTTATAAGTGTTATAACAAGAAAAGGTCGTAATAATTCCATTGATTGATAACATTGATGCTGCAAAATGTACATTTATGTAATGTATGTTTATTATTTTTATATAAAAAGTGTATGTGATAAAAAACATGCTTTTATTTTGATAGCGACTAGTTCCAATCAGCATAGAATTTGGCTGATTTGCCAATTTACTATGTACTTTAATAGTATGTAATAAAATAAAATAAATGTCACGTAATTAATAGAGAAACCCGAATTTATTTTCCCATCAGGGGATTTTTAGTCTGGCTTTCGCCTGACCCGAATTTACCTTCAATACTATTATTTATTTGAATGACATTGATACCAGAGATATTATTTGTGTCTTTCTAATAAAAACACTTAAAAAGAGACGGGTAATATTGCTTAGCTCTCGGTCTTGTTCAAAGTTTTGTTACGTTTCAGTACAGAATTACAAAAAAATAATGGCAGGCGATAAAATTGTTTCACGTACACGTTTGGCTTTCATGCGTCATGTATTTGCTCAAAACACACACTCTAAATAAATACACTGTCTTTTGTAAGTTCCATGTCACTTGACACGTGATACTGCTAACAAATTGTAAAATTGCTAAGTTACAGCACCTGTGTACACCGCGTGGTGTCACGTTTGATTTGTTAGAGCATTTACAATATGAGTACCCAAATTATGGTAACAGATGTTTTAACTTCCCTACTTATGTGTTTCAAGGTGCTGGTATTTTCAGTCATTTACGAAAATATCAGCTTTACGAGTTCAGCGTTACGTTTCAGTACAGAATTACAAAAAAATAATGGCAGGCGATAAAATTGTTTCACGTACACGTTTGGCTTTCATGCGTCATGTATTTGCTCAAAACACACACTCTAAATAAATACACTGTCTTTTGTAAGTTCCATGTCACTTGACACGTAATACTGCTAACAAATTGTAAAATTGCTAAGTTACAGCACCTGTGTACACCGAGTGGTGTCACGTTTGATTTGTTAGAGCATTTACAATATGAGTACCCAAATTATGGTAACAGATGTTTTAACTTCCCTACGTATGTGTTTCAAGGTGCTCGTATTTTCAGTCATTTACGAAAATATCAGCTTTACGAGTGGCCGGTCTGTTCATAAAGTATGAAATATGGTAAAATGTATGATACGAATTAGCGCAATGCACGAGTGATTAACACAAAAAAACCGGTCAAGTGCGAGTCGGACTAGCGCACGAAGGGTTCCGTACCATTATCTATAAAAATATTTATTTTATTCCGTTTTTAGTATGTGTTGTTATAGCGGCAAAAAGGCAAGCGGCATCTGTGAAAATTTCAACTGGAACTATCACGGTATCAGTAAGATGAGAGAAGAGATAGACAGACAGACAGACGGACAGCGGAGTCTTAGTAATAGGGTCCCGTTTTACTCTTTGAGAACGGAACCCTAAATAGTACATTTGGGTCATACAGATTGAGTAAATCAAAAGTCGTCTTTCCTGTGCTGAAAAGGAAGAGCTTCCGTGCATATAAAAATATTTTGATGCGCGATTTTGATATGCGGATTAAGATTACAACGAAACATACGGCTTTATAGGTCTTAACTTAGATAATTTCCACAGAAGAGACGCGAAACTAAATCTGGACGGTTTTACCACATGCAAATATGTATAAATAAGTTGTGGGTTTTTGACTCTCGACGAAAAGTTTAATAGCTCTTATCTTAGGTCATTTCCACAGAAAGAGACGCGAACCTAAATATGGACGGTTTTCAACTTGTTTATACGAATATGTACTTAACTTTAACATACCTACCTAAGTATGTGTGTCAGACTGTGTCACTGAAGCTGCCAAACGCGTAAATCGATTTAAATGCAGTGTTCTTATCAAAAGGCTTCTCTGTTGAGTTGGTGATGGGTGTTTTAAATAATAAATGCATGGAGTTATTCTACTGAAACTGTCTACGAAGAACCGTTTTTTATTTTATTCTGGGTTAAAACTATGTTGTTCATGGCAAGAGCTGCATGCTTCTGATTGATCTCTCATCTAGAACCCAAAGGATGAAAATTGTTGCATATAATCACTTTAGTTCACTTTAGTTTTTGCCCGACTACGGCAGAGCCGAAAGAAAGGGATATGTTTTAGCATTATATGTTTGTATTTGTTTTCACTGTAGCGCTTAAAATACTGAACCGATTTTAATAAACGGGGTGTCAATCGATTCTAAATTATGCTCCGGGTGTCATAGGCTACATTTTGTATGAAAAATAAAAACATGGTCACTGTCACATACAAATAAGTGACTGACTTTGAAACAAATGAAAGAGGAGAAAATTTCGAGTTCAAATACATATATAAAAATAATATTTTATATTATAGTTACTTTTCCGTAGTCGGGATATGGTTTTTAGGGTTCCATACCCAAAGGGTAAAACGGAACCCTATTACTAAGGCTCCGCTGTCCGTCCGTCTGTCACCAGGCTGAATCTCATGAACCGTGATAGTTAGACAGTTGAAATTTTCACAGAGGATGTATTTTGGTTGCCGCTATAACAACAAATACTAAAAAACAGAATAAAATAAATATTTCAGGGGGCTCCCATACAAAAAACGTGATTTTTATGGATAATGGCACGGAACACATCGTGCGTGAGTCCGACTTGCACTTGGCCGGTTTTTTTAACTTTTTATGCGTGTCACGGATCATCATCCTCCTAGCGTTTTTTAGGGTTCCGTAGCCAAATGGCAAAAAACGGAACCCTTATAGATTCGTCATGTCCGTCCGTCTGTCTGTCTGTGACGTCTGTCCGTCCGTATGTCACAGCCACTTTTTTCCGAAACTATATAAGAGCTATACTGTTGAAACTTGGTAAGTAGATGAATTCTGTGAACCGCATTAGGGTTTTCACACAAAAATCGAAAAAAAACATTAAGTTTTAGGGGTCCCCATACTCAGAACTGAAACTCAAAAACATTTTTTTCATCAAACCCATACGTGTGGGTTATCTATGGATAGGTCTTCAAAAATGATATTGAGATTTCTAACATATTTTTTTTCTAAACTGAATAGTTAGCGCGAGAGACACTTCCAAAGTGGTAAAATGTGTGTGTGTGTGTCCCCCCCCCCCCCCCCCCGGTAACTTCTAAAATAAGAGAATGATAAAACTAAAAAATATATATGATGTACATTACCATGTAAACTTCCACCGAAAATTGGTTTGAACGAGATCTAATAAGTAGTTTTTTTTTAATACGTCATAAATCGTAAACCGCAATTTATTTCACGGAACCCTTCATGTGCGAGTCCGACTCGCACTTGGCCGCTTTTTTCCAGTAGTACCCTACACGAGCACGGCGTCCGTTTAAAAGGTTATAAAAAAATATGTATTTATATCACTAACATTATCGCCGACTCCAATCAAATCAACGTTCAATAACTCCCAAATTAAACAGTAAATTGCAGGTACAAAAAATCTGTTAACAAACTCAATGTTCGCTTCTATTTATTTTATTATACAGACCGGAAAACCGTTTTAAACCCATGTTTAGCACGCAAGTGCTTGTCCGGTTCACTTTATTTAATTAACAAGAACAGTGTAATGGATATGAAAGTGCTAACAGACTATGTAAAAGTATAGTGTCACTTTTCAACTGAACAAAATGAGCAGTGAAGTTGTAAACTATGTCAACGTCACTAATGGCCATAAAGTGAATATTATCGCGTTTGGAATTCCCACTTCCAGGCCAAAGAGGTAACATTTTGTACTCGCAACGTGCGGCAATGAAGAAAGCTTCAGATCGCACACTTAACCATCTTGCTTTCGGCTCGGTTGTCAAATACCTGCGATTTGAGACATTCTATGTATTACCGACATAGATACTTTTACTATTTTTGTACGCCAAAGTAATGGCCTAGGAACGACCTGCTTGCAAAATATGCAGAAACTTTCCAGCTCCTGAACTGAGTTTTTAAAAAGTTTAACTTTGAAAGTTAGGGCAATTAACTATTGTTTAACTCGTTTTGAGACCGGGAGAAAGATTTAAAAGGCTTATAGATTTTAAAACTATAGTGATTTAAACTTTCACGATTTTCACATATATAATTTGTACTAAAAGAGGCTTAGTCGCGTAGGTATATCCATACTATTATTTGTATAAATGAGAAAGTTTGTCTGACTCTCTGTCTGTCTGTTGACCTCTTCACACTTAAACCACTGAACCGATTAAGATGAAGTTTGGTATAGAGATAGTTTCAGTGCCGGGGAAGGTCATAGGATAGTTTTTATCCCGGAAATTAAGGGGATGAAATGGGGAGCTGAAAGTTTGTATGGACCTACGATATAAACGAGTTACAGTTCAATATTTTATTTGTATTGAACTCTAAGAGTCTGATTATGACCAAGGACGTGGCAACACATCTGAAACGTCGTGTGACCTCAGAGGTAAATTATTATATTAAGTTATTATAGTAAGCCATTAAGTCCCGCATACTAATTAGTGGAAGTAGGTGATACTATTAGAAATATTTCAGATGGTTGTTCTGCATAATGGTACCAATTTGACGAGACACCGTATTTACGAGGGAACAATTGCGATGTTAGTTTCCGTAGTTTGATGGTGCATATCTATTACGGGTGTACCCTTGTTCCCACGCGTTTCCGAGTCATGTTAGATAGCCTTGTTCGACAGCGGCGAGTCGTGAAGTCGGACGTTAATTTGATTAACATTACACGACGTATGCCCAATTATACTAAACTAAAATATAATTCAACGTGTCTTGATGACAGGCCGGGACATCGCAATTAATGAAATGGCGGCCATATCACGATATTAACCTTATACAGTCATCAATTTTGATTCCTAGGCCACCGTAGAACCATGTCATTTTAACTGCTATATAGCGACGCGTAATCCTAGTATTGACATAGCATTTATAACAACAAGGTTCTATGATGGCTGATGGCCTAGGAATCAAATTGGTTGACCGTACATTATTTCGACTTTGGCTATCTATGGCAAAAAAAACAGCTCCCCACGTCCTGTGATTAAAGAGTCCCAGTACTGGTAAAACTGCATACTTACTGGAATAACATGAAACTTTATACAGTGTGTTACTACCACGCAGGCATTTGTTAAAACTGAAAATAATATGTTCCATTAGCAATTGTTTATATGTATTTAGCCAATCATAATTGTGTAAATTAACAGAAAAAATAATTTTCCAACATCTGAACCTTCAATGTACCTACTTAGGTGTATGACGTGACGTCGTACTAAGCAAAGTATGAAGAGCTGTCATTTACACGCTTGTCAATTTACTTTGCTGTACATTGCTAGCAATTTAAATTTAGTTTGAATATTTTTGAAGTCGGAATTTTTTGTCAATTCATGTTAAGTTAAAGAAGAACGTTAATCTAGCCTATTTAAACAAAAATCCCACTTGCCGGTAACGCACTGTATACACAGTGGGACAACAAGTTAACATGCAACTTTTTATACATTGTGTATAAAAAATTTCATGTTATTCCAGTACGTTTTAAAATGAGAACGAAACTACGTTTGTATGGAGAGTCGAGCCTCGTGGCGATTCTTAAGATTGCTCTGGTGATCTAACTCATCACCGGGAACACAACATGACATACCTACCTACCTACCAGTGGCGGGAGCACCCATACAAGCCGATTCCCACCGGCTAGCCTAAAATTTTGCTCCGGGTTGTCCAGTGAAAATTCTCACGCGTCGCCACTGCTACCAATATGACCGTGATGACATTGCGCTGTGCCCTCTTTAAAATGCGGCGCCTTTGATAGACAATAGCAATCGTCGCATGCAAAGTTTAATTGGTTTTGATGTAAATCAGAAACAAACACAGCTTATCGTTCTTCATGTGTTCTACTGTCGCTAACTTCGTTTGCGCCTGATAGACAAGAATCCGATATTCACAGCGAAACTAACAAACTTTTTCTCCATAGTAAATGTATGAAAACAGTTTTCTTTAATTTCTGGCTTTTTTGTACATTAAAAAGTTGCTCCCAAGTAAACTATTGATACAGGATAGAAATGGAATCAATTGACATAAAAAAATACAGGTATAACGCCCGCGCTTCCAGCCGTCTTGGTTTCGCGCGCAAAGGCCGCTTAGAAGCGGCATCGTAGCCAGATGGCAGATAGCCCGCGCCCCGCGCCGCCCGCGCGCCAAAAGCCGCGCGTTCAGCCGCGTTAGTTTATACCGGTTAAATGCTCTCCTCCAATCCCCGTACGCGTCGCAGACGCCGCCCGCGCGGCCCGCGCCCCGCTCTGCCCCGCGCGTCACGGGCAGTTCGATAGAGATCGTCGTACCGAGCTAACTCGATTCCGTGTGCTTCCATGGCCCTCACATGTATAGTTTAATTTCTGTACCTACCTGTTGACTGTATTATTGTGTTTGTTAATGTTTTGTGTAATAAAAGTACTACAACCCATTATACATGTAAAAAAACATTTTTCATTTTCATACAAATTGTATGGGGAAAGTTTTTCTCGATATATGGCTTATCTAGCCGGAAATTTCTTTTTGGTTCTATACAAGCATCTTGGACAGGAATGCGATCGATTAACAAAAAAAAAGTTTGTCAAAAATTACCATTTTCTCGCAACCTGGTATATGTTTTTCCAAAATCTGTACACGCCAATCTTCATTAATTTGAAATCGAAGAAAGGTCCCCTAAGACCATTTTCGCATAGCAACACGGGATCTGGTAGCTGCCCTCACATCATCCTCCTAGCGTTATTCCCGGTTGTGCCCCTAAAGGAGCCCGGGGTCCGCTTTGACACCTAATCCCAAGATTTGATCTGGTAGCTGCCATTGACCCAAAATCTATTTCCACTCTATTATCCTTATAAGGGATCTCTTCCAGCTAACATTAGAGCAATTGAGCTTGGTATTGTGTTTGGGAGATTTAACAATTATGTAGACTTGTCATATTGATTGGTTAGTTAAGCAATCAATGTGTCTAATCAATATAATAATCGTAGACACGCCATTACAGAGTTATATCACTACTGAATCGCGCAACCCACTACTTAAGGCGACGTGAGCTCCAAAAACTGATTTAAAAAAAATCGTGGCTCTTGTTTGGGTTAAAATACGGCTGCTTTAAATTTAATTAGCAATCTTGAGGCCTTTTTCGAGGGAAATTAGCTATTCGAATCCTGAGTTTTTGACTTTCGCTCGATATAAAAAAATCACGAACATAGGTCTAAAATACACTTAAAAAAATCCTAACAAATTATGCACAACAGCTAAACATATTAACCTTAAGGCGACGTAGGCTCCCTCTCACTGAGCATAAGCGTGAGCGAGATGGAAGTACGTGTTCGGAAGCGCAGATATCATGTTTTTTTAATTTAAATTTTTTGTGCGTTTAATTAAATAAACAAGTAATAGCTGAATTCCCTCAAACATGACATTGCCGATTTTTAGAATTAATTTTAATATGTTTAGCGGTTTTGCATAATTTGTTAGGATTTTTTAAGTGTATTTTAGACCTATGTTCGTGATTTTTTTCTATCGAGCGAAAGTCAAATCTCAGGATTCGAATACCCTGTTGTCCCTCGAGAGAGGCCTCAAGATTGCTAATTAAAGGAGAATGGTCAAATTGGCCTATTGACCAATAAGGACAAGCGATAGGTCACTGGATAGCTTATTCAAAGTCCTAAAACTTTTACTATGGCAAGTAATCCCAAATCTTTGTGTGAAAATAGTTATCGCTGCATAAAAAAGTTTAATGACTTGAAACGATAAACGGTTTAATGAAATAATGAAAATGAAAATGAAATTTGAAAATGAAATGAAAATGAAATGAAAATGAAATGAAAATGAAATGAAAATGAAATGAAAATGAAATGAAATGAAAATGAAATGAAATGAAATGAAAATGAAATGAAAATGAAATGAACATTTATTTGAGAAAAAACAAGTCACAAAATGATAACAAGGTTGGGGCTTCCTAGTAGGTAAAAAACCTGTGTCAGGAAGTCCCGCTCCTCCATTACATGCTGTTGTTAAGAGTAAGCTATATCAAATTAAGTTCTTATCATTAGTTTCTTACTTGCTACTTAGATCAGAAAGGCTGCACGTATGTAATACGCCAGCCTGTGTGTGTACCTATGTGTGTATGTGTATGTGTATGTGTGTGTATGCGTGTATGTGTGTATGCGTGTATGCGTGTATGCGTGTGTATGCGTGTATGTGTGTATGCGTGTATGCGTGTATGCGTGTGTGCGTGTATGCGTGTGTGTATGCGTGTGCATGTGTATGTGTATGTGTGTATGCGTGTATGTGTGTATATGTGTATGCGTGTATATGTGTATGCGTGTATGCGTGTATGCGTGTATGCGTGTGTGCGTGTGTGCGTGTGTGCGTGTGTGCGTGTGTTATAGCGAATGCTAGCTAGATCTCTACAAGTTGTCAGGGGGGCAACAATGTTTTTACGTCTTTTAGAAAGTATACTTTTAGTATATTTTAATGATTTATGTAGTTTTAGTATAGTGCAGAGGATATACAGCTTTCTCATTGTTAGTTGATTACATAGTTGATACCTACAGCTCTTTAGTGGGAAATCTGTGTGGCCTCATATACATCACCTTCGCCGCTCTGCAACTGCCCTCTTTCAACTTCAAGAAATTTAGACTTAGTTGCTCCACCCCATACAGTAATACAAATAGCTCATGATGGATTGCGCTAAGGTAACATAAAGTTGGCTAAGAAGCGTCTTGCTAGCGATATAATAAATAATAATAATAAATAAATATTACGGGACAATCTTACACAAATCAACCTAGGCCCACGGTAAGCTCAATAAGGCTTGTGTTGTGGGTACTAGGCGATGATATATATAATAGATACATACATATAGATACTTATATACATATATGACATCCATAACTCAGGAACAAATATTCGTGATAAACACACAAATAAATGCCCTGACCGGGATTCGAACCCGGGACCTCCAGCTTCGTAGGCAGAGTCACTACCCACTGGGCTACGGAGGCCGTTTATGTGCCGATATGTCTAAGTATTTTTAAAATCCATATAAGTTTTCTAATTCTACAATTTACATATTAAATGTGGGGATGCCATGAGAGGCGCTGATCTAGGACAACACCTAGATATTTAGTGGAATTGACCCTCTCAATGTCCATACAGTTACAGAGTAAATTATCAGTAGGGAAGCAGGTGTGTAATAATATGCCTCAAAATTGTTCACTGCTTAGAGGTCGTATCCAATCGCGTCATGTAAGAGCGAGAACTTATTTGTGTTATATTTTGATTAATAATAATGCCATTGGCATACGTGCAATAGCACAATATTACTGCACCTGTTTGACAGGGCGTCGCTGTGCATATATAGTATCCATAGTTTGGTACCTTGGTGCAGGAAGACACGAACTATTTATTCCTCCAGCTGGGCACTTAACACAGCTCATAATTGATGAACCTTTTGCTTAAAGCATAGTACTCATTGATTTATGGTATATCAATCGATATTTAGTTGTTTTGTTTTGTGTATTTATGTAAAAACGTTTAAAAACCGTTTTATAGAACTTAAACCATGTTTGTATATATCATTAAAAAAATCTTGTTGAGGGGATATTTTTATTTTGCCACAACTTGTTTCACACAGCGATTTAAGATTTCCCGCCATACAAAAAGTTTTAGAGTATGAAAGAACCTTTCAAATGACATATGGCTTGTCATTATTGGTTTTTAGGCCAGAGTCCATATGAATCTGGGCATCCTCCTTTAGGGCATCCGTTTTTGGAGCTCACGTCACCTTAACATAAATCGTGCAAGTAATTAAGTACGTCCATCAAATAAAATTTGTAAAACATTCAAAACACTTATAAGTCAGGGTCAGGGTGATCTCAAAATTAAAATGTTATTATTACAATTCATAGTGTATTGCGTGTTAAGTAAATCGATTTTTCAGTGACATTTTCCAAACAATGAAAATACAGCGAATTTCATGTTGTGTGAAATTATGAATGCTATTAATTAAATAGCAATACTCATTTTTCCAATTAATATACAGTGTGTCTCTGACTTTGGGGCTTTAAATTCAAATGTCGATTATGCTCCTGAGATAGAACTACTTTTGTTCTACAACCTTTCAAAAATACGTTATCTTTGTATTTTCATTATTCCATACAAATTAAATGAAATTTTCAATGTACATCATCCATTAGTTAGTTTTCATACTTGTCAGTGTCATGGATGTCAAATTATGAGGCCGTGTTTGCAATACATTGATGGTACAGTTAAAGTTCAATTCAAACACTACCAAATTATAGAAATGATAGTTATTTTACAAAGTTGCGGAACAAAAGTGGTTCAGTTTCAGTACCATAATCGATATTTGCATTTAAAGCCCCAACGTCAGAGACACACTGTATTATGTTCCGAAATTTCAAAATTCCGAACGCCTTCTTCCGCTAAACAACAATTTAGATGCAGATGATTTAATGGAATTTATGAATAGTTTCGTTTAGTATTATATCCTGAAAAATCCACAACATGGTTTTTCGGAATTATGAAATTCTGAAAAAATATGCTTTCGGACAAATGTCGCTTCGGAATTATACAGTGTACTCGTCCTGGTGACCATAAATCTAAAATGGCAATTTCAGTGACGATCTGTCACATTTTTCTATTGTTCATGTATTTTTTTTCTGTTTTTATGATCAACTGACCAGCCATTGGTATTAGCTTTGACCGATGGAAAACGAGTGAGATCTTACTGAATTAGGTATGGGTTATTTGCTCTTGCCTTAAAGGTACCAATAAATTGAGAGAAAATACACACGAATGGGAGTGAATTAGCAATTCGCATAAGAAAAGACAAATCGTTTCGTGCCAATGAATGGGATTCATAGAAAAGACTTTGAACTATTACTGAATATCCTGTTCCTAATTCAAAAGCACTAAAGCGTATCAAAGCGTAGCGTATCATATCGTATCATAGTCTATCCATCTGGCAAAACCCAAGGTTTGTACACCACCGATCTTGCATAAACAGTCGAGGAACGGCAATGGCTGTAGGCACACGTAATTCAGAATTTCGTGTACCGTCGCAGCAATTCAGTTACGAACTGCACCTCCGTCCGGTGGATATTACGGGCGCACCATGCTAATCTAATTTTTGCTAACTTTGTCGTAGCTGGAACTGGTTTAGACGATGGTTTAGCTAACAAATTGCATGCTCTTCTGGAGCAGAGGTTCTTCGAAATTCACAAACAGCCTATGCCATAGCATGCCTAAGTATAGCGTAATTTTTCACTTTTTGGGTATCACGGGCGCTAAGATAACAAAGTCCTAGTTAAAACTCTAGTCTGTAAACAGGAAGGAGCTAGGAGCCCTATGAAAGTCCTATCAGCCTCGGGGATCTTCCCAGAATGAACAATGCTGAGTGACATTGGTCACTCTCGGAGTGACAAAATAAGGCCACGTGACTTGCTTTAAAATACTTACCTTTTTTTTAGTTTATTTAAATGGCGTCAAAACCTCGTGATCTAGGTTTACTTTTTCTCTAAGTCGTCCAAGACTCCTGTGGGAAACGTTTCTGACGTGAACAATTTACAAGAACTTAATTCCTGCTTTTTAAATTCGCTAACATTTTTCCCGTTAAATATATTATTTCAACAGGCTCTTCGTTTACCTTTACAAATACTATTACCATATCAACTACAAGATATACCTACCGTGTACTGTACCAGACATACAAATTCTACATTACCCTTCAGACCACTCCAAAGTTAAAACTAACCAACAATGTTTGAAGCCAGGCCCCAAAACTGGTAAAACATTTCGACAACCCACCTATGGAAGTTTGGGTGTGTGGATTAATTTTGTACGGGTTCACCCGATATTTAAGTTACCTACTAAGTTGTTATAAAACTGACTATGTTCTTACTTTGTTTCAAGTAATCTATTAGTAAACAATCAAAACCGATGCCCGCATTTTATTTGTTTTATTCTAAGAAAACTTGAAGCCTGACATACAATTTAAAAGTGAAAAAAATTCATATCGACGGTGGAAAGGCAAAACCACTGAAGCGACATTTTGGTCAAAATACGAGTAGAGTTATATATATCGTTGAAATCAGCGTTTTTTTCTGCGTCGATTGAGCCGGGTTTCATGGCGATATGATGACTTTCATGTCGCTTAAGGTAATACAAAAATAAGCGCCAAATTTATAAAATGTTACTTTATGCGACACACTTTTTGAGTAAAATCTAACCTGTGTCACTTAACCGTACACTCAACCATAACCAATGGTCGCATACAGTGTTTTTAAAAATCGTTCATTTTCGATGTCATGTCACTTAAAGTGTTTCTTCCAGGTACATATTTCATAAGATAAGGTACTTAAGTGTTTCTTCGGACATGTTGAAAATAACTGTTGTCGCATGATGATGTCGCTTCAATGGTTCTTCCGGGATTTTTTGGGGGCTTTTTCACTTAAGCGACATTTATTTTCGAACCCGCCTTGTTTAGGAGAACAACATTATTTTTATTAAATAGCTATTATAATTTGAAATAACACGTGCATATAACTCAACGCTCTAAGTTAACAAGAAAAAAAGTTACGATTTTTTTTATCAAAAAAAAAACTTTAAAATGCTCTCCTTGTAACTCGAACTATGACTAAGTATATCTCGTTTATCTATAGTTTTTAATGAATGCTAAATGAGGTAATAATTCAATACAACAGGGATTAAATTATAAAACCACATTTGGTAAAATATAGTTAGACATAATTAAATCAACGTATGCACATAACAAAAACTTAATACTTAAATATTTATGTACTTAAACTGCCGACGCACTCTAGAGAATAATATTTCACACATGTTTTGAGTGGCTAAAATTTATTACTATACAAACTTAACTAGTTATTGTAATTTTAAATATTTTACTCAAAATTAAACCTTATTACGAAGCAATAACGGACTTCATAACGTCCACATCTTGTGGAGCAATCGCAATCTTGATTTGTGAAGCCTATGGCTTGGCGACATAAACAGTACCGACACTAGGAATATGATCCATAAAAAGACAAATTTAATATTGCTGTCAAATCTGAGATAAGCGTATGATTATTTAAATCAAAATAAACCTTATCACTATGACGATACGAAGGTGGTCGAATTGGTATATTTTGCATAAGACGGCAGAAAGTGCTGGTCAAACACTGTTCGTTGATGATGCCGCAAAGTGCCGCGTGAGATTGTTTTGTACAAATTTAATTATGGTATTGCATTGGTCGTATTTAATGAAGAGAATAGAGTCTAATAGTAGATTGTACAACAAGTGCATAAAACGCACCATTTTACTCGAGACGTTTATCCATCCGAGCGAGCCTGCGAGCGAGGATAGATATAAAGTCGAGTGTAAAATGGGTTTTATGGACGAGTTGTACACTCTACTTTTCACTTCGATTGCGAGGAAATGAAACAGCAACACGTAAAATAATAAATGAGACGAAATACAAATTATAAGTTTATTTCATGAAGTTTTATTGTGTACTTTGGCTGTTGGTATCTTTGCCTTGGTCTTAGAATACGAACGAAACGAAATAAAATAAAGAGGTTGTTGTATGAAGTTAAAGATGTTCGTGTGGCTGTTGCAGCGATTGCCTTGGTCTTCGACGAAGATTTTACTTTATGCTCTAGAGCATAAAAAGCGACTTTATGTCGCCTACGCACGACATAAAGACGAACTTTTAGAGCATGAGAAGTGAAAAATAGATTATGCAACTAATTTCAGACGTGAGCTTAAGGGGGGGCCGGGGAAGCTTTCTGTAACTCGTAAGGCAGGATGCTGGACATTCAAATCTTGGAGCTTGAGGGTATCGGTCGGGGATCTCTGTCGAAGGAAATAGGTCTCAATCTAGGATACCTAAGTTGTGTCTGGGCATGGATTGTGCTAATATTCGATTGCGCTGGTTTAGTCTTTGATCAGACACAACATCTGGTAATTTAAAGGGAGATTTCAATTCGTAAATATTTATTGTACTTACATACTTAATTTGGTGGTTTAATCTCAATTAAATAGTGTAAATTTTAAAGTTTATTGTGATGTTGATTTTTAGTGAATCTCTTGCTGTTAATACTTTGTGTTCAAATAAGAGTGGTTAATAGTGATTATTTTTGACTAGAGTTATTTGGTGTAAAGTATAATAGTTTGATGGAGTTTGCTTTAATTTAAATTAGTGTTTTAATGGGGTTAGGAGAATCTTGACTGATACTTTCAAGCCATTCGTTTTTAGCTATATTTTGGATTGACATTGAAGCTGGATCGAGCCTAAATTCATAACGTAGACATTCATAGATACTTTATTGTGAAGGCGAGAAGGTTCAATATTGTGTGATTGTTTTACATAGTACTGAACAATTTTGATCCTTATTAGATTTTGAGGTTATTTTGGAAAGTTTTATTAATATTTCGAACCAGATCAATGCCTTGATTGGATGTCAATCTAACATTGTACACGCTCCCTAACGGTGCCAACAGCGTATACAATGGGATCCTGTTAGAAGTAGGCCAGGCTCAGAGATACCTGGGCACCGTCTTCTTTATTTGCATAGATGGTGTAGCCTATCATAAATGGGCCTCTTCCTTGGCTTAAGGTTTGCCGCAGGACTGAAGCGAGAGGTCGCAATTTAAAATAAGTCGACCGCTTGAATTTATTCACTCGTTAAGGTTTTGTGTGTGCTTAAGGCTTGGGTCTTTTATTGAATATATATATTTATATGTTATACACACGCGATAGGGAGTGCATTTCACAGAACCTTGTCCACGGACCGTTGTGAAATGTACATTACACCGGCTATAGGTTGCCTTCTCGGATTAGCCTGCCGAACGATTTACAGCGTAGATCCCTAGCTTAGGTTTTACACATCACATAACACTAATAAAAGTAATGATGGGAGTTTTGCATACAATAGTTTAGGGACTAGTGGTAGGTAGGATTAGGTATAAATTCATACGTGGTACTAGGGACTTAGGAAACAAGGTTTATTCATACAATAACATTTATTTGTAGGATTAATTTGATAATTATGAGTAGAGAAATTAATGGTTGGTCTTAATTGAGGAGAAATGTAGAGTTTGTGTAGTTGAATGTGGCATTCAGGTATGGTAATATAATTTTATATTTTATTTGGTTAGGGAAACAGTTTGGTTTCGGAGAAAGAAGCAAAACTGTTATAGGGACCAGTGACAGGCAGAGCAGATCGCTGATGAATGTAGTTACGGGCGAAATAATACCCTTATAACTACTAGCCATTTCGTACTTAACTATTTGTGGAATACACATTCGATTACAATAAATTCGATATTTCAAATGCCTACGATATAAAGGCAAATATATAGAGAAATAGGCGTTATATTGCCTGTATTGTTAAGTTTATATCACAGCAATATTGAAATAAAAAGGTTTGTCTGAGTTTGTTTCGGTATTTCTTCTTATTCAAACCGTCAGGTACGAAATACTGGTAGATTCGCTCGTAGAGTCTTAAACTCATGAGGTAACTAGGCAGGTAAATAAGGTAGGATCATTCATACTCCATCCTAAGCAAGAAAGTAGCTTTGTGTGAGTAAAAGATTACCACACAACCCGTCGCTAAGACTTTGTTCAAAATATGAATACAAAGGTTGAATATTAGTATGTTTAAGGTGTCAAAATAATCAAGATAATAGAAAATCTAAGAGCTACGATCTTGCTTATCCGAATGATTAATAGGAGGTTGGTGTAAATTAACAAAAACATATAAAATATTTATATTCATTGATTTGACAGGTACATTATTTTGAATTAGGATGCAGTAGGTGAACGAAGGAGTAGGTAGATAGATAGAGAGGAGTCAAGGTCCAATTTGCTACACATAAAAGAAAATGGGTTGTTCGGAACAACGTAGTATTAGATGATCAGGTGGCCAAATCAAGATTAAATCAAATAGGATTATTTTTATTATTAATAGGTAATTTAAGGGGGGAAGTTACATCCTGTAAAATTCAAAAAATGTCGTTTCAGTGGTGTTGCCTTTCCACCGTCGATATGAACATCTAGGTACCTACTTTCAATTAACAGTTTTAATTAAGGTACCTAACTAGAAATTGTGCAACAGTCATATGAAGCACGAGAGGGAGGTGACTCAATAAGTTTTTTAAACAACTGTATTGTCTATTGATAGACAACACAGTAATTACAGGATGATGATAGGTGTTGTTGTATTGTGGGACCAGACGAATATTTATAAACAGCTATGATTTAATTTCTACTGATAAGGATTACGTCTGTTCTCGCGCTCTCTCGTCCGAACTTTGTACAATATACTTTGTTAAACTTTATCAAAAAAGGTGTTAAGTCAAGTTTTCTTATTAATCCGTGACGGAGAGCAACTTCAGGAGAATAAGTCGTTATTTTCGGCCGGAAACTTTAAAAACTCGTTGCCGTTGTTACGAACAAGTTGTACTTTTCTGTTTTCAAATTTTGAACGCCAACTTTGAAGCTTAACATGCGGGCTCTATAGGAAGGAGTAAAATGTTTTGTTGGGCCAAGACTTCTTACGAAAGTTTTAATCAACAAACTAAATAATACGCTTTACCGTACTACAATCCAATTGGTTTTGTGCACTCTTTCCAAGCTTTGAAACTTCGTAAAATTGTGTAATTGTGTGGAGTTTGGAGGTAATCATTCTATATGGGACTCCATTTGCGCGCTTTTGACATCAGATATATTAGATTGGAGTTGCATTGGTTGGGGCGGTACCTTTGCTGACAAGACCAGAGCACCCAACGTGCGAGAACGAGATGCTATTGAACTTTTAACGTTGCCAGATACAAATAACTTTATTAAAAATCAAACAGACGTTGCTATACTAGAGACACAGAAATAAAATGAAAAATTAACAGTTGTTTCACATGTTAGGTTATCTGTATTTTGTACATGGCTTGTTGAGTAGTTTAGGTTATCTTTCTTTTTGAAGATAATGTACTATCATTAAATTTATAAGGAAGAAAATGTTATATTTAAATTATCTACTTATTGTTACTTTTTTTCCCATAGCTGACATATTTTCCATGTTTATTTTTCAGTTCTGGGAAACATTGGCAGTATATTTATTGCAGGCATAAAGAAGAGGACAAATGCACAAAAGATCCCACTGGGTCGAAGTGCATCCGTAAGGGCCCTCCATCTAGATAAGATAAGATAATAAAATAACCACATATTAAATCCAATATAAAGTCAATATTTTCAATTTGCAATCAAGCTAGAGCGAACAATTCCGGGAGTCTACCTTTAGGTATTTAACGGTTTAGTACAACCCCTGTGCCGACATTTAATTTCGAAGAGATTTCCTGCCACAGTCTCGCTGCTGAAGCAGTAGTACAACTAACACAGGGACGTTATTCATTGAACGTGGGAGTGAAGCGAACGAGGTTCTATGCTTCAGCTTGGGCCGAAAATCGTTCGTATATCCGGTGCCTGTCACGATGTCACGCTATCACGCTGTCCGTCTGTTCTAGTAAGTTTTATGAGCAGGTTCGTTAATTATATAGATTTTTTTTCTGTCAAAAAATAACTTCAAAATTGAAAAAAAAAAAATTTAAAGACTGGCTCGCGAGCTCTACAGCCCATATAGGTATAGGTTATAGGTTGTACGCGGGCTGGGTTTCCGCAACTCGACGTCATAAATGCGCCTATTTTGCGTAGGAATTTTGGCACTACTGTTATTCGTGCCAACCCAGTTCCACCAGGAAGCCTAGCAGACCCTTTATGTTGCCGACGGCCTCCGGTAGTGACCCCGGTGTTCCGAGGTGTTTTGCCCTGTATTCCGCCTACAGCCCCATACAACCACTAGTTTATTTTTACTTTGCTTGTCAATGGTGTTATTACACGCAGGCGTATAGAGCAGCTATAGCCGTTTTACCTCGCGCGGGAGTAATGGATATTTAGAACTCCCTAGGGAGTTATGAGTTTGTGTGTGATCTGATTGGTTTAAGCAAATCTAGTTGGCCGCGCGCCACAAGCATTCTACTCTGTGATTGGTTGAAACTAATCAAGTTGACGCGCCGGTTCCCTGTTTATTCTTTCTACCTGGAATAATGAGCCTATAGCGCGACTAACGAATAATACCTATTTTTAAATTATTCTTATTCTTTACAGCCGCGGCACATTAAGCCAGTATTTACGGCCAAGCTGCGGACGAGTTCGTTCATACTTGTTGTATAGCATTAGTGGCCGCGTCCGAGGCACACGCTGTGAGAGTGGCTCCCGCTCGCTAGTCATCATCATCATCATATCTGCCAAAAGACTTCGACTGCTGAACAAACGCCTCCCCTTATGAGTGCCAAAGTGACCGGCCCTGCGCCTACCGCATCCAGCGGACTCCCGCGACCTTTACCAGGTCATCAGTCCACCTTGTATCCTACCCACGCTGCGCCTTCCGGTACGTGGTCGCCACTTGAGAACTTTTCCACCCCATCGGTTCTGCGTCCAATGTCCCGCCCACTGCCACTTAAGTTTAGCGATTCGGAGGGCTATATCGGTTACCTTGGTTCTGCTGCGGATAGCTCGCTAGTTCTGGCCCCGTAGCATAGATGGCCTTATCACGCGATAAGTGACATGATAGATCATCCGTCCTGGTCCAAGTTCCTGGCTGACACCGTTCAATAGAACGAGACGACGCTGTTATCTTGTCACTTATCGCGTGATAAGGCCATCCATGCTACGGGGCCTGGCCTCGTAATGTGCAGCAGAGCGGTCGCGTTTAGTAACAGCCACTAATGGCTGTAATGCGCGGGCGCTCTTAGAAGCGATGTCTCAGAAATATTGCACCACTGAACGTCTCCTGTCCACTGTGTTAGTTTAAATTCGCAGGTGGCTCCGTACACCAATTAAGGCGAAAGAGGCTTTGCAGTTTCAAACGATATTAGTCTGCTGTAAGCGTGCCGTGATAGTTCGGTTGCCATGGCAACAAGACATCGATCTAATTAGAAAATCATCGCTTGGGTTGCTGTTGGGAGGAACTGAATTTGAGCTTCGGTCCACATGAATAATTTTTTCAATTAAAATTGAAGGTAAATTGCTTTAAGTTTCCGTTCGACAAATCATATTAAAATTTCCTACTATTTGTTTTTAGTACCTTTTTTTTTTTTTTTTTTTTTTTTTTTTTTTTTTTTTTTTTTTTTTTTTTTTTTTTTTTTTAGTACCTAACCTAACAATATTAGCTATCATCATCATCGTAACAGCCAAAAGACGTCCACTGCTGGACATAGGCCACCCCCAAAGAGTGCCACAATGACCGGTCCTGCGCCACACGCATCCAGCGGACAGCCGCGACCTTTACCAGAGCATCAGTCCACCTCATGGTGGGGGGGTCTACCCACGGTGCGCCTACCGGTACGTGGTCACGACTCGAAAAACTTTCCGCCCCAATGGCAATCGGTTCTACGTGCAATGTGCTAAATTAGCTATACAAAACTTATAAAAAAAACTTTGTGAGAAAGCTTTGTAAGTCAGTAAGTAGGGGGTAATCTGATTTCGAAAATTATTTCACCAGTCTATTGCATAGACCTGCGGATTGGACATAAGCTTTGTTTTATTGAAACTTTGCCCCGATTTTTGTAAAACCGCCGAGGGAACTCAGTCACAAAGAACCAAACACAGTGTTTTTTTCTAATTTTCTTTCGACTACTAAGTGTAATCGGATAAATACTTTCTAATAGTTAAAACACACATTTAAATATCAAATACTATCATCAACCAGCAATAATTAAACTAAAAGTAATTAGAAGCCAACTGCGTCAGCACTAAATGTCGATTCATTAATTCGATTCACCCCGTGTTCAAATTAATTTAGGTACCCCAGGTTACAAATTTAGGTACCCCAGGTTACAAATTTAGGTACCCCAGGTTACAAATTTAATACCAATTTAAAGCTCGCGGGAAACTCAAATACGACACTCTAAGCATCTATACTAATAGATATTAATATACAGTGGAAAATCTGTGACATTGTAGCTTTGTAGATTTGTATGTAGTATCTACAGAGCCACTTTTTTTTTATACAACGACGGTGGCAAACAAGCTTACGGCCTGCCTGATGTTAAGCTGGTACCGTAGCCTATGGACACTTGTGACTCCAGAAGAACCACAAGCGCGTTGCCGACCCTTTATTCACTTGAGGATTCGCTGTGTTGGCAGATAGAGACATGCAGGTCCCTCACTCCCAACACAGCGCATCCTAGGGAGCTCTGGCGACCTTACTCACCACCAGGAACACAACACCAAATGCTTCATAGCATGCAATAATATAGCAACACTACAAACCAGTGGTGCCATTATGGCTGCGGTCTTCTGTAAGGTGGAGGTACTACCCCAGTTGGACTGCTCCACATACGAGCGAGATGACATTCCGCTGTGCCCTACCTCTCTACCGCTTATCCACTTATCCGATTTCAAAAATTATTTCATGCACTTGTGTATAAAATTAACTTTCTGGATGGATTTAGGCTATATTTTATCCCCCGGGCTTGCTTGTGTTATTTGCAATACGCAGCAGGAGCCGTGCGGGTAGCCTGGTACTACCCTATTATAAAAACGTAAAGTTTTTTGAATTTGTAGGTTTGTATGTACTCTGTAGGCGACGCACATGTATAAAATTATGTTTAGAAATATATACTATTCGATATACCTATGTAATGCCATTTCGTGTCACATATAGAAATTAAAGATATATAAAAACGTTGGTGGGTAGCGAGCGCAAGCCATGCACAGTACATATAGTATACCGCCAGTCAGTGTTTAACCAAAATCCGTAGACGCCGCGTTGGCTACTCGCTCGCACCATAGTTTTGCCTTGTATTTCCAAAATTACGTGTTTTCTTTGTCCCGTCCTCTACAATAAAAGTGGTCTTCGAACCAAATCTTTACTAAAAGTGATGTACAGAACTCCGGCGCAGCCTATAACGCGTAAACAACATCGGGAATTCGAGCGCATGAAATTGCAAATGGCGAGCACTTCTAGCAACGCACCCGCGGAAGCCGCGGAACCTATAGTTAAAATGTCAAACCTCGGCACCGATAGTAATAAACAGCCGAAGGATTTGGAACAAGTGAAAATGGAAACACCTAAATCTATACGTGGCTCAATTACGTCAGGAAAATCGAAGCGATCTACATCGTCATCCATTGCTAGACGTAAACAACTGGAATTTGAAGCCGCTCAAGCTAAGGCGCAGATTCAGCTGGAGCTCATTGATAAAAAGCTGGAAGCTGATCTAGCCCAGGTTGACGCTGAGGAGGAAAATGAGCACGGCAGTGAGCATTTTAGTGAGGCCGCGGTTAGCAACCGAGCGCGATCTAATGTCGAACAATGGTTAAATCAAGGTCACGACGAGACTACTTACATGCCTCAGCCGCAAGCGCCGCATCAACCCCAGCATCAAGCACCACCAGTCAACAGTGCACCCGTCAACGTAGTCCAGCACCCCAACCTTCCTAGTGACAGCATTCAACAACTGGCCCTGACCTTGAAGGACATCATGACGACCTCGTCAGGTCAGCGTGAGGACCGCCTCCTCAGTCGCCTATCTACACCGCGAGACTTACCAATTTTCAGCGGTGATGGTGTTGAATGGTTGCACTTTAAGAGGACATATATGGAGTCTACCAGAGTGTGTGATTTCAGTGATTCTGAGAACCTGGAGAGACTACGCAAAGCACTGCGAGGCGACGCCAAGGACACGGTTACCGCCCTACTGATCGGTAACACCCCGCCCGCAGATGTGATGAAAGCCCTCGAGTTAAGGTATGGCCGACCAGACCTTATCATCATGAACCTTACGACGCAGCTGAAGAAGCTACCATCGTTACCCTCGTCGTACCAGAATGACCTCATTGATTTTTCACTAAAGGTAAACAATTGCGTAGCAACAATACGTGCACTAAATCAGCAGGATCATCTACGCAGCCCCGAGCTCGCATCAGCTGTTTTGAGCAAGTTACCCAGCACCTTAATTGGTAGATGGACTGATTTTGCATACCAAAGGTTAGCCGAAAACCAACCAAAGTTGACCTTGCTTGCAGCATTTCTCGAACAAGAAGCAGTAGTTGGAGTAGCACAGATACGAGAACAAAATAAACCGAGTGAAATAAAAACAACAACAAAATATGCAAATGATGGCAAATTCCGACCTAATCGACCTATATTTACTACTAGTAGTGTCGTCGAGGAAAATAAGGTCTGCAAATTCTGTTCAAAAGGACTTCACTCACTGCCCGAGTGCCGTGTGTTCAAACGTGCAATGCGCCGTGACAAATGGAGGTTCATAAAATCTAAAGGACTATGTTACTGTTGTCTGACGTCACGGCACGATAGAAATGCATGCCCGGCGCCCGTGTGCGACATTGATGGATGTGGTCACGCACACCACAAAATGCTACACTGGCAGAAGCCTACGAGTACGTCATCACAATCAGCTGATCCTGACGCGGTTATCGATCCGACGCCCGAGCCGGCTCCGGCGCCGGCACCCTTGGCTCCCGATACCGTGGCCCACGTAGCATCGGATAATAATAAACTTTCAACTACGGACCACGTTATGTTAAAAGTAGTTTCAGTGCAGTTGCGAGGACCTAAAGGTGTTGTGAGTACTTACGCCCTTTTAGACGATGCAGCTTCGGTCTCAATCATAGACTCTGACCTAGCAACCGAGTTAGGTCTAAAATGTGAACAGTCGAGTGCTATTAAATTCATCGACGCCTTTGGACTCGAAGTGTATCAATCGGATGCACCTACTGTCACCGCTCAGATAAGTGGACAAAATAACAATAACAAACCTATAGGTACTTATGACATTAAGTTACGCAAAGTGTCTAAGTTAAATTTACCAGAACAAAATTTATCTGTTATTAACAGTTTGAATTGCCAGCATTTATCTCATGTTAAGAGTAATGTTTGTAAAAGTTGTGTAAAACAACGCATTCTTATTGGGGAAGATAACTATTTCTTAATTGCTCCGATCGAAATTATTAATGGTAATAAACACGAGCCGTATGCATCTCGATGCAAGTTGGGCTGGTCTATTCATGGTTATTGTGGTCGCACTCACTCTAACGCTGCCGGTGTATTTCATCTCAGTCATACCGACGACGACAATCTTCGCGAATTAAATGATTTAATTAAGCATTCTTTTTCCTTAGATTCTATAGGAATTTCAACCTTACGACGTGAGAATAGTGATCATTTAAGAGCGTTGCAAATATTAGACGATACATCGCGCCTCATCGGAAATCAATGGGAGGTTGGCCTGCCGTTCAAAAAGGACGTATTCGCTATGCCAGATACACGCGAAGCTGCCTTTACGCGACTCCAGTCTTTAATGCGAAAATTTGTTAAAGATGACGCGTACGCAGATCGCTACCGACAAGAGGTAAACAAACTGTTTGCTTCTGGCTATGCACGTGAGTTAAAGGAAAATGAACTCTCAGCAGACCACATATGGTACATTCCACATTTTGGAGTTCAAAATCCGAACAAACCCGGTAAGTTGAGACTTGTATTTGATTTTTCGGCAAAGGTAAAGGAAACATGTCTAAATAACTACTTATTAACGGGACCGGACTTATATAACTCGCTTTATGGAATAATGCTCAGGTTTCGCGAAAATAAAATAGTTATAATTGGCGATATTAAGGACATGTTTTTAAGGGTGAAAATAAGGCAGCAAGATCAACATGTACTGCGTTTTTTATGGCAGGAATCGCCTGGCGCACCCATAAAAACATGTGTTATGCAAAGTTTACCGTTTGGAGGGACTTGTTCTCCCTTTATTGCGCAATATATTAAAAACAGAAATGCGTCAAAGTATGATGATTTGTATCCAGAAGCTGTACAAGTGATTGTAAACAGTCATTATATGGATGATTGTTTATATTCAACTAGCAGCGTGGAAAATGCAGTTAAGTTGATTGAACAAATAACGCAAATCCACAAAAGCGGTGGATTTGAAATTCGGGGTTGGTCGAGTAACAGTAAGGAGGTGTTAAAGAATATACCTATCGATGCGCTCGCACAAACAGCTGTTCAGTTCAAGGACGGAGCCATGAATACAACTGAGCGCACATTAGGATTAATGTTTCATCCTTCGGATGATACTTTTGGGTTTAAAATCTCTTTTCATCGGGTCCCACAAGAGATATTGAATGGAGCCGAGGCTCCTACTAAGGCAAAAATGTTGAGTCTTATCATGTCTATTTACGACATTCATGGTTTTTTGTCGCCTTTTATTATAAAGAGCAAAATAATATTCCAGAACGTGCATCGTAGTGGCGTGGACTGGAATTGCCGCATCCAACCGGATGAAATCAAAATTGCAAATGGTTCACTCCGGTCCTTTTGCAATGTGTGCAAAACTGCATAATAGCTTACCTACCGCATTTAAAAACGAAAATAACGTATATAAACTTAAGACACAGTTAAAGACGTACTTAATTAAAAAATGCTACTATTCAACTGAAGAGTACCTAATAGATACTCGTAAGTAATGTTAGTTATTTTAAGGGATATATTGTATTGTATTTTATGTATAGGTAGCCATAAGAATGCAACGCCCTAGCAGGGTTCATGTTTGATACTTTTAATGCAAATATGTATTAGAAATTAAGACCTTTGTAAACAACATGATGCAATAAATAACTTGAACTTGAACTTGAACTTGAACGTGCGAGCTGGGTAAGGTGGCTCGACGAGCTTAAGCTTCTAGCATCGCTGCGCATACCACGACACTATGCTGACGCCGGCGCATGGACGCGGTGTTATGATGACCCGACGGATGGGGTAAGTGACCCCATTATTATAAATACCGAACTGCACGCCTTTTGTGATTCGAGTAGTAAGGCTTTTGCGGCTGTCATCTATTGGCGTTTCACCCGCTCGGATGGAACCGTCAATGTGTGTTTTGTGGCAAGTAAAAGTCGAGTCACCCCACTTCGTCCGGTTTCGATACCGAGACTTGAACTTCAGGGAGCCACACTTTCAGCACGCCTCGTCGCTACTATACAGCACGAACACAAAGACATTAAGGCAAATAAAAGGTATTTTTGGACGGATTCCAATACTGTACTTCAGTGGATACGTAGTGACCCTAGGGATTATAGGCCATATGTCGCTCACCGGCTTGGTGAGATTGATGAGTTGACCACTGCATCAGAGTGGCGGCACGTACCGTCCTCTCAAAATGCAGCCGATGTTGCAACTCGTGACGACGCACCGCCCCTGCAGTACGACAGTATATGGTTCCAGGGGCCAAACTTTTTACGCGAGCGTGAAAGTGAGTGGCCGAAGGATATTAAGAGTTTTAAAAGGCTCGATGAAACGATCTGTGAGCGTAAGGTTGTTAACGTTTTATCGTCTGCTGACTCTACTAGCACGTTGCCAGTACCTAACGAGAATAACTTCTCGTCGTGGATTCGATTGCTTATGACTACTTCACGGGTTTTGTTGTTTATAAAAAAATGCAGACGGCAATGCAATCGACTCGAGAGCGAGCTATTGAAGTCAGCGGAGGAGTTGTTGATGAAAAAATGTCAACATGATTCTTTTCTCACAGATATTGAATGTTTAAGACAGAAAAAGCCGTTACCGAAAGATAGCCGGCTACTACAATTAACACCCTATCTTGACGATGCGGGCTTGCTACGCGTAGGAGGTCGTATCGACAAGACTGTCGGTATCGAGGAGTCTACCAAGAGGCCCCTGATTCTAGATGGCAAACACAGGATCACCAGGCTGCTTGTGGAGCACTACCACAGACAAGCACTGCACGGGGCTCAAGAACTGGTAGTGAACGAATTAAGGCAGCGCTATTGGGTTTTGAAACTGCGTCCTACCGTACGCGCGGTTGCAGCACATTGCCTATTGTGTAGGTATCGACGCGCCGCACCGCAGCCACAGCGCATGGCTGATTTGCCCCCGGCTCGGCTGCAGCACAACCGACGTCCATTTTCGTTCACCGGAATCGATTTTTTCGGTCCAATGGAGGTGACAATAGGTCGTAGCAGGCAGAAACGTTACGGCATGTTATTTACGTGTCTGACAGTTCGTGCCGTCCACATAGAAATAACAGAAAGCCTAACCACAGACGCCGCCATCATGGGTTTAAGGCGGATGATGGCACGTAGAGGTGCCCCTAGTGTTATTTATTCGGATAACGGAACGAACCTGAGAGGTTCAGACACGGAACTCAAACGCAGCATTGCTGAAATAGACACCAAAGCACTGCATCAAGATGGGCTCTTGAGAGGTATTGAGTGGCGATTTATACCTCCCGGTGCTCCAGAAATGGGTGGAGCGTGGGAGCGCATGGTGCGCACCGTGAAATCAGCCCTGCGAGCTGTACTGAAGGAACGCGCACCTCGCCCAGAGACTCTGTCAACCATGTTAGCTGAGGTGGAGGCCCTTGTAAACAGTCGTCCAATCACATACGTATCGACGGACCCCAGCTCCCCAGAAGCCATAACGCCTAATCATTTCTTGATCGGCACGTCATCTAATGGACCAGAGTTTGGAAGGTATAACAACAAAGATCTCCAGCTAAAACGGCAATGGCGGATAGCTCAACGTCTCACAGACATGTTTTGGTCGCGGTGGCTTAAGGAGTATTTGCCAACACTTATTCCGCGGCAGAAATGGACACGCGAACAGCGTTCCTTACAGGTAGGAGATTTCGTTATTTTAGTGGAACCTAACTTAGAGCGTGGCTCATGGCGGCACGGAGTAGTGAGTGCGACCCTCCCCGGGGTTGACGGACGCGTCCGCGTAGTTGACGTGCGCACTCGCACGGGTACCCTTCGTCGCCCGGTCACACGCGTCGCCTTACTTGCACCAGAGATGGATCGTGATAACTAGTCATCACTAAGGGGGTGGGATTGTAGGCGACGCACATGTATAAAATTATGTTTAGAAATATATACTATTCGATATACCTATGTAATGCCATTTCGTGTCACATATAGAAATTAAAGATATATAAAAACGTTGGTAGGTAGCGAGCGCAAGCCATGCACAGTACATATAGTATACCGCCAGTCAGTGTTTAACCAAAATCCGTAGACGCCGCGTTGGCTACTCGCTCGCACCATAGTTTTGCCTTGTATTTCCAAAATTACGTGTTTTCTTTGTCCCGTCCTCTACATACTCCATGTCCATTACATACAAACCCCCGCCTGTCGTAGAAGGCGACTAAAGGGCGTCATCGGGGTCGCAGTGTTTCTGGCGGGGGCCGGGGCACTCACCTAAAAACCCCAGGGAAGGCAACTATCATCCTAGGACAAGCCAAATGTGGCGAGGCGCGAGGGGGGCTCCAGTGCGTTCAGAATGAGATCCTGGAGTCCTCCGCATGAGAGCGAAGATGCCGGCCGCCGTGGAGTTTTTAGTGGATATAGAAATACCACATAACCCAGTCATCCCCCGATGATTGGGTACCTGGTTCGCAGGTTTCCTCCAAGAAAAAAAAAGAAAAAAAAGGTTTGTATGTAATATACGGAACTACTCATGCGATAAATCTGTCACCATTAAATATAATTGACTTACAGGATTAACACAGTTTACCAGTTTATCTCGTGCGTCTGTCTGCGATATCTGCAATACGGCGGACAGCTAGTGTAAATATAAAAAATTCAAAACAGTGTAACATCCCGTGCCGTAACAAATGAATATTTATTTGTATAGTGTCATAACTTTATTGATTTAATTGGGGTTTATAGCCTCAATTCGGTTTAGCTTTTCCGCATAACAATTGTTGTTACAACAATGTATTACATCAATACAAATATTTTTTATTCTCCACCAAATGAAATAAAAACAACACAAGTAATAAACGGTCTTATAGCTATTGAGCGATCTTTTTCAGACAACCTTTGGGTAGTAGAAATTGTACAAAACAAAAATAAATTAGTTCTTCATCAGTGTTCATTTCCACGAGTGTCGAGCTAAAATGGCAAAACGAGCGCGGAAAACTCTGTGGAATGTAATTGTGATGAATCAAAGCTAGGCTCTTGAACACTATTAATAATCAATGTAGATATTTTACCGTATACTTCAGTTATACCAGGCGCGGCTCACTCGCGATTTGTGTTTATCGCTACAAGTACATGCCGGTCGCCCCTTCGGAGGGGCTCTATTCCGTAGCTACCGCGTGTTGGTACGGGACGCTCGCACGGGTCGCAGCACGTTGCATGCGATAGAACGGGATGGCCACATTTAGGCACGTTTGGCGTACCTAAACAGGGAATTTGTTAACAGAGAACCTTCTGTACGTAGTACTATTACTTATTCTGTGGTTATACAAAGACTTAGGGCTCGCATATTTGTGGACAAGCTATAAAGCCAATTTTTTGTCGAGACGCATAATCCGCATAAACGGCGTTTTCGCTTATTTAATCATACGTAATTAAAAGATAACTATGTAGATAGCGGGAGTCCGCTGGATACGGGTGGCGCAGGCCCTGTCATTGTGGCAATATTTGAGGGAGGCATAAAGCCTCGCTGTGGACGCCTTTTGGATGGTAAGATGATGATGAAGAAAAGATAACTAAAAAATGTAGCACATGTCCCAACCATTGTTCAAATCTAAACTGAAAATCATGTTGTTTAAAGAGCAGACTGACTTTAAAAAATCGTCCTTATTCAGTGTAGTTTTTGTTTTTGCGTACCTATGTCTTTTTGTATTTTTATTTTTTGATATTTTTGTATTGTTACTATGCACTGTTTGTAGCAGTTGCTTTGCGTCACGATCTTGGCTTGGGGCAGGCTGAAAATCAGCGCTGAAGTCAAGCCGCTGTGGCGAGGTGGCAGCACACTGCTGAGACTGACCCTTTACCAGTTTTTTTTTTAATTTTTAACCTTTTTTTAAATTCTTTTTTTTTACTTTATTGTAAACAATGTACTATCGCCCAAGGGTACGGGTTCACACTTTCTCAACAAAATCGTCTGCACACACATACATTTCATTCGAAAAATGACCCTAGCTAGAGGGATGTACCCTTGGGCGATAGTACCTACCTACCTACCAATTGTGTTTTTTTTTGTAGCAATAAATTATATTTATTTTTTGCTAAGCATAAACATAGGTAAGCGGGTAACTGCTGCTGACCACTTAAGTATTCCTTGTTCGTCATCATTATTGACCTGATATCTTAAAACACGCAAACTGTCCAATTATCCTTTTGTTACGTCCCATGTCGTTATTAGACCAATCAAATTAGCTTACCCTGGACATAATTCGTAAACTCGTTGTTTTTATTGTTTTATCGGATTTTACTATTCAGTATCAAATATTAATGAAATATATTAAGTAAAAAATCCGCGATCGTAACCGTAGTTAAAAAAAACACGAGTTAACGTACACTACCTAACTTTTTCCTAAAAGTAAAAAAGGTAACCAAGTACCTTGTTAGTATAACTTTGAGGTGCATTCAAATTCGATCACTTAATAGCAAAATTAAACTGAAATCAAATTCGCATATACGTTTTTTTTCACAGTTTTCCTCTGATCTCATTATCTAGACAAGCCAAAATGGTAACTATGATGTTTTTATCTGTTTAAGCTATATTGCGTCTTTTTAGACATTTAAGACAATATTTAAACATTTATTTGTAACGTTTTAATAATAATGTATTTCTCAGTAATTATAAATAGTAACTATGATTTTTTTGTTTACTAATAGCCTTTTGTGATCGATAATCATGATTTCATCAAAATCAAGCATGTTAATTTCACGCTTAAGAAATTGAAAATTTAATTGAAAATACTCGCGACCTTGTCGTGGAGCCAGATGCATGCGGTGGGTGCAAGGCGGGGAGAGAGTGGGGCGCCAGCGGGCGAGCGCACGGCGAACCCGTCTTAACGAGTTTATTTCAATTACGTGTTTTGCACCGACCGCGCCGTGTACAAATAAAACAAATATAACGGAATATCCTAATTGTAGGATTTTTAGCTCTAATGAAAAAATCACAGTTTGTCCCTTACGCCCTTTGAAAACTCTGGTCCAAAGGGCGTAAGGAACGATTGATTTGCTTTTATCATCGAAAACATAAGTAAACTCTTAACTGTTAAGTAAATGAAAGAGATGATGTCATGATCGTGGTTAGCATAAAAAAAACCGGTCAAGTGTTCCGGACCACCCCGTACAATAGAAACAGGTCCACTATAAACTGACACTCACTAAGTATGTATTTACATACTTAGTGCGTGTCAGTTTATACTGGACATCACATTTTCAGTGATGTAACTAAAAATTTACGGTTTTCGCAATTTTTCCTTTATTTGTGCTATAAATACTTCGTACCAAATTTCAAGATTGAGAGTTCACGGGATATGGGCATGGGCATTTCGTCCCTTACGCCCTTTGAGCCTACGGTAGTCGATATCCTTATTGGCAAAATTGAGCCGACAGGCCAGAACGCCAAAAAAAAGAGAAGATATGCTTATTGTCACCCACCCAGAGATGGGATAAATTTATTCGAATACGAATAACGTTTAAGAATAAATTTTATTATAATTAAGTGGTTCGGCTCCGGATCTTTCTTCAGAAAAAACACATCAAGAAGAAAGAATACTCGCTAATCGCCGCAAACGCGGCCATAATGACGAATTCACGGAAGCCTTCGATCACTTCACGGAAAAGATAACGGCAATGATAAACAAATGGAAGGTCGAGGTGACACACGAAACTTCACAAATTAACGACAAACTCAATAAATTAAATGACGCTTCCCAGGATGTGAAGTCGGAACTCACCAGCATCAAAAAGGATTACCTGCAAATCAAACATTCTGTGGGCGGCCTTCAAGGGACAATTAACGACATACAACACGAATTCAGCTCTGTAAAGGACTCGGTACAATTCAACAGCAAGCAGTACGACGACGTCCTAAAAAAGTTAGACGACCAGTCTAAAGAAATTAAGTCCATTCCTAAGATGAACGCGGAGATCTCTGAACTAAGAAAGCAGAACAAGAAACTCATATCAGATTTCAACGCGAACGAGCAGAGAGACAGACTGCTTAACATCGAGCTGGTTGGTGTACCGGAAAATGGCAACGAAGACCTCACTAAAGTTATACTGAAACTGGGAGAGCACTCAGGAATTAACTTAACGGTTACGGATATTATCCAGGTAAACAGAGTCTCGTCCAAGTCTAAAGTTCAAGGCAGACCGAGGAATATCGTTGCTAAGTTACGTACGCGTCTGCTCAAGGACAACGTCATCTCCCAAGCACGTAAATCGCGTGTGACCACCAAAGATCTGGATATTCAGGGCAATATAACACCAGTCTACGTCAATGAGCACCTAACTTTATTCAACAAAGATCTTCTGAGGAAAGTAAAGGAGGTAGCTGTTAACAAAGAATACCAGTACGCGTGGGTAAAAAACGGAAGAATATACGTCAGAAAAGCGCCAACTATGCCAGCAATACTAGTCACAGAAGAAGAAGATCTCAAGAAGATCACTTAAAGTGTTACTATTACTGTGGTGAGGTCTTGAACTTCATAAAGTATTCTGAAATACTTTACTTCCCAGAGTTACGTATTTTTAGCCATTGCTACTACTGTATAATTTTTGTCTTGCTTGCACTTTTATTCGATGCTGTTTACTTAGCTCACTTTGTATTTCTGCATGTCACTTCTGACTGCCTACTGGTTCTATGCGCTATGATCTTCGCATTTGTTCGAGTATTGTGTGTTACGAGTGTAATAAATACGCGACTGAAGAGGGTGCGACGCCTGCTGGGTGTATTGGAATTGGAACGCATGATACACGTAATACTTTTTAACATTTCTATGCTATTCTACATATTGCCGCGTTATATAACTACATATAATTATGTGAACGATTTCATATGCATATATAAAACGATGATTTCTAATATTATAAACAGTAATTGCCACTCAATTACCTTAAAAGAACAGTCGTGCATCAAAAACCTCACAACTAATAATGTCTTTGCATATTCTCATTTAAATAGTCTCGTGCGTGTGGTTACAAATCGATCGCTTACGGACGAACATAAAGGTGCAACCTTACATAGCGTATGCTCATTAGGTTGTTTACGTTTTAGCTATCCGTGGCGCGGGTACATTTCGAGCAAATTCTTATTTACCCGCTTAGTAACTATGCATAACATTTATAATATTAGTACTTTCTCGGACCAATGTTTGTTATTGGTTTCTCTGATATACATTACATTTCAATTATGTTCTATATATACGTATAATACTAATAAATTTGCCGAAACTTGTCAATTATTACAAACTCTTGAGCATATCGAGCTCAGTTTAATATTTAAAACAAATAAAAGTTGCGTTCACGCCATGCCTGTGTTGCGTTGTCGTTTGTTATGGTTAGCCTTTGTTATAAATCGTTGCTGTTATACGATTTGTAGTGTTACCTGGTGCTCATAATGACTCAGCATAATCTTAACTTATATTACCAGAATTGTCGTGGTTTAAGAACAAAATTATCACAATTTCGTCAAAAAATACTGGAAAATCAATATGATCTAATTGTAATTACCGAAACATGGCTATATTCTGGTATTTTTGATGGAGAACTGTGTGACGACAGATATGACGTGTTCCGCAACGATCGTGACTTAGTCTCTTCGGGTAAAAAAACGGGTGGAGGTGTTATGATACTTTCTCGTCATGAACTAGGAGCTTGGAGTATTCAGTGTGATACTAATTGTTCAACAGAAATGTTAACCATTGTGTTACCTGCGCGGTCGCTGTCCGCGACCGCTGACCTTCATGTTAGTGTAGTGTACTTTCCTCCTGATGAGCACAAAATACCCACAGATATTGACTACTTACTGCAAAGTGTTAAATCTGTATTCTCGAATGAGTTCGACATACTTAATCATATCTTAGTGGGAGATTTTAACCTGCCGTGTATATCCTGGGAAACCGGTAGACCCGTGTTTCACAAAAAGGGCTCAGTTGAAATACAAAACTCTGGAATACGCTTAGTAAATGAACTGTACTTTTTTGGTTTAACGCAACATAATACTATTTTGAACCATAAGGGCAATACTTTGGATTTATTTTTCTCTAATCTACCGGTTCAAGTAACTCCAGTACCAGATCACGCCCTAACTAAAGTCGATTCTTTCCATCCCGTGTTTGTTGCAGAAATTTACGATTTAAAAGTATCCCCACTTAAAGAACTTCGCAACCCCAAATTTAACTTCCGTAAAGCCAGCTATGATTCTTTAAATGAAAATTACAGCGAAATCGACTGGCAACCGTTAAATAAATTAGATTCGATTGATGAAGCTGTTCACTATTTTTACGAACAAATTCAAATAGGTATTAACAAATTTGTCCCCATGAGCCGTAAAACTAGCTCGCTTAAATACCCAACGTGGTATAGCTTATCCTTGATAAAGATAATAAATGAAAAAATGAAAGCTCATAAACGTTGGAAGCAATATGGGAACTTAATGGATTATAACGCGTTCTCGCTTTTACGGTCTAGACAACGTCTAGTACAAGAAACATGTTACAATAATTATCTACGTTTAACTGAAAATGCTTTGAAATCAAATCAGAAACACTTTTGGACTTACATTAAAACCCTTCGCGGGGGCTCAAATTATCCACAAATGTTAACCTACAATAATAAAAACTATTCGGACGGTTTTAACATATGTGAGGCCTTCAATGATTTTTTCCATTCTGTATTCATCGATGGCTCTGTTCCCGATAAACACACTTTTAGACCCGAGTTTTTAGATAACGGTGCTGCCTCAATTTCAAACCTACAGGTCAGCGTATCCACTGTAGTAAGATCGTTAAGTATACTATCTGCTGACAAAGGACCTGGTTCTGACGGCATCCCTCCTATATTTTGGAAAAACTGTGCGAAATCACTGGCTTTGCCTATCAGCATAATATTTAATCGTTCTCTTAGCTTAGGCATTTTCCCTCTCATATGGAAAAAGGCAAACATTGTTCCCATACATAAGAAGGGCTCACGAACAAATATTGAAAACTATAGGGGTATTTCTGTGCTTAATACAGTTGGTAAGATATTTGAGAAAATTGTATATAACGCGATTTATCCGTGCATCCTAGCAGGTATATCTGATAAACAGCATGGGTTCCTAAGAAAACGTTCTACCATCTCTAATTTAGCATGTTTCTCTAATTACGTTCTTAAAAATATGGATAAAGGTGGACAGGTTGACGTGATCTACACCGATTTTGAAAAAGCTTTCGATCGTGTGGATCACGTCATCCTACTAGAGAAATTATTCAGACTGGGAATACGAGGAGACCTTCTTCGCTGGATAAAATCTTATCTGACCAAAAGATCACAGGCGGTAGTTCTTGGAGGTTACCGTTCAAACTTCTGTGAGATTCCTAGTGGCGTACCACAGGGATCTCATTTAGGGCCTCTCTTTTATTGCGCTTACTTGTATGACATCACTGACTCTTTTACAAATGCTAAACATTTATTGTATGCCGATGACAAAAAAATATTTTACGTTATCAAAAGTCCTGACGATTGTATGGCTTTACAGGCAGACCTTAATCAATTACAAAAATACTATACTAAAAATAGAATTACTGTTAATGTCAAAAAATGTCAATGTATAAGTTATACACGTAAAAAACGTCCTGTCTGTTTTTCATACAATTTTGAAGGTACCACAATTAGTAAAGTAGATGTAGTTCGCGATTTAGGTGTCACGTTCGACAGTAAATTAATGTTTTCAGAACACGTTGATTATATTAGTAATAAGGGTTTTAGAAATCTAGGTTTTATCCTACGGTCTTGTAAAGTCTTCAAAAACATAGAAGTAATCAAACTGCTATATTTTGCGTATGTACGCAGTACTCTCGAATATGCCGGCCCTATTTGGTCTCCGAATTATACTAAATACATTCATCAACTTGAGCGTATTCAAAAAAAATTTATTAACCACCTTAATTTTCGTCTACACCTACCTCCGTCATCCTATGAGAATAACTGTCGCAAACATAATCTGCTGCCGCTTGTCGATAGGCGCAAAGTCATGGACATGTGTTTGTTATATGACATACTGAACTATCGCTTGGACTGTCCCGAATTGGTCTCTCAAATAATGTTTAATGCTCGTCTTCGCCGCACTCGTCATAACCCAATGTTACACGTGCCAATGCATGGCACCAACTACGCTAAGAATAACGTGCTCACACGAATTGCTCGAACTTATAATGCGGATTTCAGTAGCGTAGATATATTTAGATATTCAAAGGCATCTTTTAAATTGCAAGTAATTAATAGTGTTAAGAATAAGCAGCATAAATAGTTTTTGAAATAGGTAACTCACCTCTTATCATGTTTAACAATGTTGTAGTATTGTACATAAGTTAATAAATCTATTTGTTTAGAGTAAATATGGGATAAATACAATAATATTGTCACTAGGATAAAATATAGCAATATATTCTCATTTGCGGTAACCTATATAGATTGACATGCTTGGTTATGCATGCATCTTCAAAAAAGAAAAAAAAAACAATGACTTAAACTTAATTTAAAAAAAAAAGATCTCTCTTTCACACATGTTATGATAGTCCGTTCAACTGTCAACTTTACATATCAAGTTATCTAGGGAAACCTGTAATTGGCCATACTACTGTGTATTATATTATAAGTTACATACTTTGTATCGCTGTTGGTTTTCTGAATAAATAATAATAATAATAAATAGGATTATTTGCGAATGACGAATAAATATTTCGAATAATTATTCGCCAATATTTATTCGCGAATAACTTCTTCATTCGCATAATCATTCGTAATGCTTTTCGGGAATAATATTTTGAACGAATATTGTAGGAATGCTTTTTAATGGAATATATCTCAAAAACGTAATCATTTCCTACAGACAGAACAGAGATACCAAGTTTCTAAATTTGTTAGAAAAAGGTTACCGCTTCATCAAGGGTACCAATTAACATCGCCGTGCATGGTGAAACGGATATTAATTGTAATTATTTCACCTGTTTTATTTTTACTATTTCGGCTTTACCACGGGTGAAAAAAAAAACCGGTCAAGTGCGAGTCAGACTCGCGCACCGAGGGTTTCGGACCACCCCGTACAATAAAACCAAGTCCACTATAAACTGACACTCACTAACACATACTTAGTACGTGTCAGTATATACTGGACATACAATTTTCAGTGATGTAACTAAAAATTTACGGTTTTTGCTATTTTTCCTTTATATGTGCTATAGGGCGTTGCTTCGCACCAAATTTCAAGTTTCTGAGTGCACGGGAAGTAGGTTTTGATTCCCTTGCGGGTTTCGAAAACTTGCGGAAATTTGCGGCATAAACGGCTGTATCTTTTGATTGCGTTGGCTTAGAAGTTTGATTTTTTCACAGCTCCAAAAGACAGTAAACCTGAGTATTTGATATAAATTTCAGCTTAATTCATTTATTTGTTGCAGTATGGGTCTTACAAGATGTTACATATAAATACAGTTCCAGCATAACCCTGTTAGGGCACAGCAACATTTATATAAAAAATATTAATTCTAAAATAATGTATGCACACACTATGCACATAAATTCAAACTTTTAATGATTGATACCTCCAAGCGTTCCTGAGAAAAGGGGTATTGACAGACGGACGGACGGACAACAAAGTGATCCTATAAGGGTTCCGTTTTTCTATTTCGAGGCACGGAACCCTAAAAACACACAGATCAGAATATAACATGATTAAGTACATACAATGTACAATTACAGGTATATAGTTGAACAATCTTACATGCGTAATCGCCTCTAATAACATAACATTGATCCAATTACAGACAGTGGCTGTCCATAAATTACGTCATTTCAAAACAGGGGGGGGGGGGTCTATTGGATGACGGTAGTCATTTTATGAGGCGGGTAGTGTCCATTTAGGAATTAACAGGATGATGATAGGAGGGGGGGTCAAGAATTGACAAAAAACAACCGGCCAAGTCCTGAGTCATGGATGTTTTCTGTGTATTTAGGTATTTATTTATCTATATAAGTATGTTTATCGTTCGTCTAGTACCCATAATACAAGCTTTGCTTAGTTTGGGACTAAGCCGATTTATGTGAGATTGTAAAAGAAAAAAAAAACTGGTTTTTAGTATTTGTTGTTATAGCGGCAACAGAAATACATCATCTGTGAAAATTTCAGCTGTCAAACTATCACTGTTGTTGAGACACAGCCTGGTGACAGACGGACAGACAGACAGACTGACAGACAGCGGAGTATTAGTAATAGTGTCCCGTTTTACTCCTTGAGTACGGAACCCTAACAAAACAATGGTTCAGTTTCAATTGTTTTCTCGAGTTGTTGAGTTGCCGCTGAAGATGGAATTGTCCCGTAAAAAATTATTACAACTTTCAAAGTGGATGAACACAAAAACAATGTGGAGACCGGATGATTGCTGCTTTTAGTAATGAAACACCTTCAAAGACGACAATATACAGGTGGTATTCAGAATTTCAACGTGGCCGAGTATCCCTCACGGACGACGCGCGTGAAGGTCGACCAAAATCGGCAGTTACGCAAGAAAACGTCCACATTGTGAGTCAGCTGATAAAAGAAGACAGGTATGTGACATATCGGGAAATTCAGGAGTCTTTGGGGATTGGAATGAGTCAGATACAAGTTATTTTACAGGAAGAACTAGGCGTGCGAAAGTTGTTTTCCCGTTGGATCCCGCACTTATTGTCTGACGAGCAGAAAACGACTCGTGTCAATTGGTGCCGCAAAACATTGAATAAATTCAACGGAGGAAGCTCAAATGCAGTTTTTAGGGTCGTATCAGGTGACGAGTCGTGGATATACGCATATGAGCCTGAAACTAAAAACCAATCTCGAGTATGGGGTAACGAAGACGAGCTTCAAGCCAACAAAAGTTATTCGCTCTCGCAGCAAGGCCAAGAAGATGGTGGCTATGTTTGTCTCCAAATCGGGTCACGTGGCTACTGTTCCACTTGAAGATCGTAGAACGGTCAAAGCCGATTGGTATACAAGTATTGGTTTGCCGAGTGTCTTTGCTGAACTTAGGAAAAAAGGCCTAGTCGCCGCATCATCCTTCACCACGACAATGCCAGCCCTCACACCGCTCGTAAAACAAATGAGTACCTGGAAGGTGAAAAAGTCGAACTACTGGACCATCCTCCATACAGCCCTGACCTAAGTCCCAACGATTTTTTCACATTCCCCAAAATCAAGGATAAGTTGCGTGGTGGGCGCGGTGTTTCAGACACCGGCAGAAGCAGTGGAGGCTTTTAAAATGGCCATTTTTTCGACTCTTTTTCAGCGTTCAATAAGTGTTTTTTGTACTCGACGATTAAAATATGTGTATTAAGATTTCATAGAGAATACTGCAACGTCACTCTTTTCATAGTTGTAGTCCATGTTACTGTCGAAACAATCGAAATAACTACTTTTCGATACGCTCCAGACAACTAAAATAAATTCGACCAATCACGTGGCTGCTTTACTGAACTGTAATGAATTGGACCAATAGAATCGCTTTGATGTCGTACGCTCGTTGATGTCTTTTAAAATATCAACAAGCGTACGAGCGATGAGCTGCACTTCGTTTCAACAGTATCGAGTTTGTTTAATTAGTTCAGTTGACTCGTAGAAAATTAATTTTAATGAACTCGTACAAAAAGTATTGTTCACAATAGTGTTATAATCAAGCTTTTTAATCTCGTACCTTACTTAGGCCACTCAGCAAGCTTCGTGGCCTAAACACGGTACTCGACTAAAAAGCTCTCTATTATAACACGATTGTGAAAAATACTATTAACGACTGGTTTGAACGCATGGAAAAGTGCATAAAATATAAAAGAGAATACTTTGAAAAACAATAAAAATACTTAAATCAATGTTACTGCATATTTTTTTTATTCCCGAAACTTTCAGTTTGACCCTCGTAGTGACCCTGCCTGCGTAGCCGGAGGTCCCGGGTTCGAATCCCGGTAAGGGCATTTATTTGTGTGATGAGCACAAATATGTGCTCCTGAGTCATGGATGTTTTCTATGTATTTATGTATTTATTTATCTATATAAGTATGTTTGTCGTCGTCTAGTACCCATAGTAGTTTGCTTAGTTTGGGACTAGATCGATTTGTGCAAGATTGTATAAGAAAAAAAATCTGTTTTTTAGTATTTGTTGTTATAGCCGCAACAGAAATACATCACCTGTGAAAATTTCAACTGTCTACCTATCACGGTTCGTGAGATACAGCCTGGTGACAGACGGACAGACAGACAGACGGACAGCGGAATCTTAGTAATAGGGTCCCGTTTTACTCTTTGAGTACGGAACCTTAAAAAACGACGACGTAATACTATATGGACAAGCCCACACACATGACATATTGAAACAAACCTGTTAAATGCCCCATGAAGTGACTCATTTAACTCACAAAAATATTGTTAATTAGTAGAAAAGGGTATTAATACTTGAAAATAGGTACACTTGTAGTGATCGTGTTAAATTCGTGTACGTGTTACAACGAGCAACCGCATCCTTAAATATTATTCGTGGATTTATTGGAATGAAATGAGAATAAATCATTCGTCATTCGAAAGTGTAGACGAATAATTTATCGCGAATAAATGTTTATTCGAATAAGAATCATTCCAATAATGCCCCTTTCTGCACCCACATAAGTAACATATTTTATTTAAATAATTCTATACAGGAGACTGAGTGCTTATAAATAGGTAATCGACATTCCACGACAATTATGTCTCATGCTGAACAACTAAGTTATTATCGATCTAATGAACACAATATTTCAATAAATCTCCACCCTAGCCGAACCGTGGTAAACGCCACGTTCGTGTTTATAAATGTTTGACAATCATTGACCTATCCATATTAAATGAAGGCCGAAACGCATTGACAGCGGTGGCGAAGCGGCGGCGCGGCGCAGTGTGGAGGTGGTACCGGCTGTAATGTTCGATCTAATACGAATGGGTCCGCACAATATACCGGCCGGGAAAAAAGCGTTCGGATCCTTTCATATTAGCTCGAACATTACAAGTACCGCCTCCGCGCCACCCCGCGCCGCTTCGCCACCGCTGTCAGTGCGTTTCGGCCTTGAATGCCTGCGACTCGCGACAACACGGTCGGTAGTTGAGGAGCAAAGCAATGACGGCCTTATTCTGCAAGAGATAAGGTTCATATTAAAACTTAAGTACGAAAAAATATGAATTAATTAATAATCGTGGATATTTTTTGTTTAATTTGTTTCTTATAGTACTAATAATATGTTGACCGCATAAATCAAACACTTTCCAAGTAGTTATGTATTTTGGTTTTCCAAAAACTACCAATATTTGTGATTTTAGAAATCCGCAAAGAGAATCTGTTTAATTTTTAATAATTTATCAACACACATAATATACTATTCAGAATAATTTGTTAAATTGCAGTTATCTATAATTTCTGGTAAGATAAGCCAGAAAATGTGTAACTTACTGAACTTTCTTTATTATTGATAGTCCCGGTTGATTAATTAGATTAATTTTGATTTCTTTAACTGGAATGCAAGCGTTATATCATAATAGAGGCACTTTTACAAAGTTACATATTATGCTGCACTTATGAAATCAGAATTTGTTAAAAATTTAGATTTTTGGTTTTTTTACAATGACGCGGAACCCTAAAATGTTTAATTCTTTTTATTTTAACTATAACTAACAATACTTTACATCATAGAAAAAGAAAATTACAGTTATCGAATTATGTCCGGGTTTAGCTAATTTGATTGGTCTATATAGGATTGCCCAACGTGTATTCCGTTAGTATGTCGATTTACATCCAATTGGTTTTGTAATGTTTAATATAAAACATACAACGAGAGAAATGATTATCTGGGGGCACAGTAGTGCCCCCGCCAAGACGAGCCAAGCGAAACGCAAGGGCAGGGCACTACCTACGTTTTCTCGAAGCGCTTCGTCGTTTTTTTGAACCCTTTGTTTTTTACATAGGTACCTACTAATAACGGTAGCAGACTATAAATAGATGCCTGCAACTTGCCTGCTTGACTTGCTTTGCTTTTTTTTGCCTAAAACGTATCCGAGATACAAGTGACACTTTGACAGTAACTTTCAAAGTGTCACTTATAACCTCGTTATTTCGGGAAGGGGATCAAAATGTTCCCTTTTTTCAAACAATGGTCACATCCGACAACAAACATATACAAAACTGACTGGCTGAAGAATAGTCTTATAATTACTAAACTCAACAACATTTATATCTCAAAACATTACATCTTCAAAGGAATCGGAAAATGTAATTACGTTTTTATGACACCAAAACAAAATTTTGTGGCTTACATTCGCCTTAACTTGTCTTTCTTACACCCTGCAACGCCTACAACAATCACTATTGACACATAGACACATTTCGGACGCGGGTTTTTCATATTCCAACAAAGAGGATTAACCTTCATACCCCTACGTCATACCCATACACATGTCGGGATCACACGCAATCGTCTATTTTATTCACGAATTTCCGAAATAGACACGGCTCATAACTGTTTCCGCTTTTCTAGGTTAATACGGCCATTGTAATGGTGGAAATGGTAAATTTCTTAATACTTTTACCGATGTTTTGTGTGGATGTGGAAGGCGTTTGATATCAAATTAGATATCAACAAGGTACTTGCTAGAACCAGCATGTTATCACAGCTAATATACCCACACTGTCTAACTTAACAGTACAAATCATCAACTTATTACTCAAAAGATTGCCACATGGGTCTAATTGGAGTACTAAAGTAACTCCAAACGGAGCCACGGGCGTACACAGCTGACGGTATACACCGTATTAACTTCTGACACTTATGAGTTCCAAAAGTCACAACTTTAGAGCCTGAGGTCGAGCGAGCATTTAGCGTGTCTTAGTTTTCACTTAATATTGCTTTGAAAGCGGCAAGACTGTCAGTTAAGTTCTGTAACTAGGAGTTATATATTACTTAGTGCAAACTAATAACGTTTACTTATGTTACAGTTACAAATTACAGTTTAGTTTATTATATTGTTTATACTTACAGAAAAAATAATGCAACAGTTTTATAACTATTATTGTTTTGCTTAGTTTGGGACTAGGTTGATTTGTGTAAGATTGTCCGAAAAATATTTATATTTATTTTATTTTATTTACATATATTGGCTCTGTGAGCTGTAAAACTCGCGAGTCTGATGAATTGAAATAAAGCAAAGTAACTAAAGAAAAAATCGAACCAGCTCACAAAATTTCACGAGAAAAGGGTCGATTCGGTACTTAATCGTAAGTTGGCCGTAAAAAGTTTTCAGGAGAAGTTTGACGGTTCTCTGTGGGATGACAGCACGGCTATCACAACTATCACAAGACGGCGCGCGAGCTCTCTCGATTTTTCTCACACTATCTCTCTCTCTCTTATTAGACGTAGGTATAGTCGAGAGCTCGCGCGCCGTTTTGTGATAGCCGTGCAGGTGCCGACTGCCGTCACCATATTTGACAGCGGTTAAACACGGCGACTTTTTGTAGTGCTTAGTACGTAACACGTCTGCTAGACGGTCGCCATCACGCCCCTCCGACCGAGCGACCTTGGTCGGCACCGACCGCTGTAGTATGAAATTTTGCTGCAAACAACTGTCTACACGGTCGTCGCGGACCAAGGTCGCTCGGTCAGAGGGGCGTGTTAGCAGATACTTAAGTCGATGTACCTACAGGTGACCTGCGTACCGGCAGAGGTATCGTGCGACAGTCACGCCGTTACGTTACCCTCCAAAAGTCGCCGTGTGCAAATGCTCTAACGTTTACAGGCCTGTACAAATACAAATTATTTATTGTTCGAATGTGAGTGGTTATAAAAATGGTGTTAGGGTTGATATTTTGGTTACATCACAATCAGCCAGAGTTTGGCGTACAATATTTTGATTCTCAATATGCATGTCATTGAAATTATGTCCTTATTATTCATTGTTATATTAATATCGAATTAAATTAGTAAAAAAGTAAAAAATAAATAAAAATAGAAGTCAAAGTGTAGCAATGTCAATATATTAACAATAAATCAATGTCATGCATAAAGGAAAGTGGTCAGAGAAAATAATAAAATTCATTAGGCATTTGTGGTTACAAAGTGTTCATTAACTGTATAGAACATTCTTTGTAGACACCACTTAAATAATTTCGTTTTGAAACCTTGACAATCCAAGGATTTCAGGTCATTAGGCAAATGGTTGAAAATTTTGACAGACATGAAAATAATACTTTTTCCGAAATATAATGTAAAGATAAGTCAATGGCGTCGATGCAACCCACCCATGGAAGTTGCCTTATCACTTATCGCTGTGGATAAGATGTCCATGACGTTCCGATAAGTACGCGAGTGACGGATGTCTTAGCGACAACGATAAGTGATATAAGTTTCTGTCAAAATTTTCATTTTTGGTACAAGCTTCTATTGCTGCCTGTACTTTTCTGCATACCAACATACTACTCATTGAGACGATTCTAAAGAGCAAAAACTCGATGGGGTTGTGTCGTTTTATTGCAGAGTTCCTATGGCCACCTTCCAGCTCCAGCATCAGATCAGCTCCAAGTAATCGTAATATTGTATTGTCATGCGCTTTACATATGCTTGCAAAATTTCAGCTCAATTGGATAACGGGAAGTGACTGAAAAATGGATTGCAAATTTTGACGGACAACTTATAATACTTACATATTTATATACATACGAACAGTGCAAGTTAATATAAAGCTTGTAAAAATGGAAACCATCATGCTACACCCGCTGTGCTGATGGTATTGTCGACTTCTACTTTAATACTTCATTGCATTTCTATCAAAGAACAGATTGAAGTCTCAACAACTGTCTCCTAAAATTCAGCCCAAGTAAACTCTCTCTAAGTTGGTTTCAACCAATACCAATTAGGAGTTGGCTCGCCAGGTAACCGTCGGGAGGGAACTTCGTCTGTGCTCTTCCTGCGAGTTTGCAAGGACGATTACGAATGCAAACGGAAGTCTCCATACTGTGCTGAGTGTACTTACAGTGGGAAATGTATTCACGTACCACCGTAGAACCCTATCGCAATAAGGTGACATATCATATATATATTTTTGTGTAATAAATAAACCAAAATCTAAATCTATCACTCGAGTTTGAGTGACGGCGGCCTGTCAATTGCGACAGGGTTCTAAGTTGGTAAGTGAATATATTTCCCTTTACTGTACGCATTATTTATCAACTACTACAACTTGATTTAATAGTGTATCCCTATAGTGGTCGCTAATTACCTTAGCTGTTTCAGCGACCTTAAATAAATAAATAAAAAAAAATAAATAAAAAAAAGTGTTGAAGAATCACTCAATAGGCATGATGCCTCATTGTAAAATTGATAACGTAGTGTTGCTAAATGGATAGTAAACCATCAAATGATTGTTATAAATTATAATAATAAAGTATAAATTAGGGGTACAGAACTGAAACTCAAAATTTTTTTTTTCATCAAACCCATACGTGTGGGGTATCTATGGATAGGTCTTTAAAAATGATATTAAGGTTTCTATTATCATTTTTTTCTAAACCTAATAGTTTGCGCGAGAGACACTTCCAAAGTGGTAAAATGTGTGTCCCCCCCCCTGTAACTTCTAAAATAAGAGAATGATAAACCTAAAAAAAATATATGATGTACTAATGTACCACGCAAACTTCCACCAAAAATTGGTTTGAACAAGATCTAGAAAGTAGTTTTTTTTAATACGTCATAAATCGTAAACCGCAATTTATTTTACGGAACCCTTCATGTACGAGTCCGACTCGCACTTAGCCGCTTTTTTTAAATTGTCTAAGAGTAAATTTAAAACTACCAATAAAATCCTTACGCTTTTATAGAAACTAAATTCTACAAATACTATTTAACTAAACACAGTAGGTATTTCACGACGGAAACAGCAATTTACTTGATTTTCCATACAACGATTAGTAAAAATAACAGTTGTGACGTCATATCCGTGTGTCAATTAGTATTAAACGTTTGGGCTGCCACCAGCGAGGTCAATTTTTGTTTTTAATTTTTGGGTATTAATGTTCTTTAATTGTACCTAGTTGCTCCAATACAAACATTTGTTCTTCTCCAAAACCTGGTTCGAATGGCAACGTAAAAAAATCTTAGTCATCATCCCTATTAACTACTTCTAATGATTAGTCTGTATTGTGTTGTCTATACCTTATATTATTAACGAGTAAATAGTCTGTTGAGATTGTATACCCTATCTGGTTAGGTAATTAAGTAAATAAAACAAACAAAACCACGTGACTTGGTCATTCAACCAATCGTAGCCACCTTTTGTATCTATGGTATTCATCTTATTGGCTGAATGACCACGTCACGTGGTTCTTTTTATTTAAGTACATTTACAGTAGACGGCAAACTTCGTGCGCAAATGATCTTGCCTGCGCAAAGGCGAATTGTACGTGCGAGCTGCCCCCCCCCCACTTCGTCCCGCATGTTCAAGTTGTTTGCCGGGAACTGTAGTTAATTACCTAACCAGATAAGGTATAGGTTTGTAGGTTTATAAGTTTGTACGTAATGGAACTACCTACACGATTTCAAAAATTATTTCACCTGCGTGTAGAATGGACTTTCTGGATGGCAAAAGGCTATATTTTATCCCGTTTGCGTGTGTTTTTTTTCAATACGCGAGCAATGCCGCGCGGGCAGCTAGTTTATTGTAAAAATGGAAATATGGTTACTTGTGGAACTGCTAAAACTGAGTTTTCCCGGTCCTTGGTGGCTTTTAACTTTTGAGATATGTCGAAATAGTAGAGGAATGAATTGCAGGTTCTTCTAAGTAAATAATACCAGACATAGTTTCACCGAAGATGTTGTATTCTCGGTAGATCAAGTATAAATAACAAGGTATACATTAGCTTATAGTACAGTCGCCATCACATATATCAAACCAAACAAGCACGTCACAAACATCGGAATACACCTCTATTTTCAAGGCATTAGGGTGCATGTGCCGATATTTTTGAACACCTATAGTGTATCGATGTATGTGATGGCGACTGTACTTATAGATAGCTATTGCTTACTAATTGCTATATTACTCAATTACGTACGTCATAATATGTTGCAGGGCGTAATGTTAAATAAGTTACCGTTAATGTGTTAATTAGGCACATAGTACACTCTCTTTATACAGTAGTAAATCCTAAGCTTAGCTGGTTGTTTTTCCGCATTATTCTGATTTTTCACAAAACACCAAATATTTTAGTGAAAACACTTACTTATTCAGTTTTATCATGACGATATAATACTAAGACTATAGAGAGCATCAAATAATAGAATCGTTAAACACAAATTTATCAATAAAGAGCCTACATTAAAAATAAAGAATCACACATGAAATGCATAATGAATCGGATTTAATGGAGTTGGCACGGCTGCGCCCAAGACGACCCTTGACCCACTGAAGTCTTGGACAATTACTCACACAGCGCTGCTCGTGGCGTGCCATTAACTTGGACAATGTGACGTGTGTTTTGGTAGGTGTGGTATGTAATGTACTTAATGCGCAACAGTTTACATGTCTCTGCAAATACGATGTAAATGAAACACGATTTAAACGGATTGTATGGCGTATGTTACATAATAACACACCACACACCCCGAGCAACCCCGCTATTCTGTAATTTGTTTGAACCTCACCTCACCGTTCACCCACAAATATATCTTGACGCCGCGGATCTTAGTAACTAAGCGTAATCAGAGGTCTAGTTTCAGTAGGTGTCACGAGTGAAGTGAGGCGCATTAGCGCGTTCCGATTAACAGGTCCACCCGCTTGGCCATGAGCGCTGGAAAGGGCTCAAATCATCCTCATCATCATCATATCATCCAAAAGACGTCCACTGCTGGACATAGGCCTCCCCCAAAGAGTGCCACAATGGCCGGTCCTGCGCCACCCGCATCCAGCGGACTCCCGCGACCTTTACCAGGTCATCAGCGGTAGCGGCGCGGAAGGAACAAACAGTCGATATCAATTGAAGTCTCCTATTACGTGACCAATACAGGCGCGAAGTGCGGGCGACGCGGCGCGAAGCAAAGCGATTTGATATTTTCGCGCGAATGAGACGCGGTGGCGGTGCGGCGGTGGCGGTGGCGGTACATAGTCCTGCGGCGCGACGGGACGATTCGCGCGCACGTAGGATAAGGCCGCCGCGTCGCACCGCTTCGCATCGCATTCGCACTCCGCTGCATTGGATTGTTTCGCAATTCTGTTCGCTTTGATACGCCTACGTAGGACACAGCCTTACATAATATATGCGATAAAAGCTCCGAAAATTGTTACTTTTTTTTGTAACTAAGCATTAGACGCTTTTATCATGTGTAAAATTCAGGAACGTTTAGACTGATACACATTTGGCGCGTGAGTAATTTGCACCATGTAATTAATTTGACAGTGGAAATTTATATTTTTCTTAGTCTACCCATTTGACGACGAGCTCTGAAAAGGGCTCGCAACGTTGGGATGTAAATAATACATATGTAACATTCGCAGCAAGAACTGCCTTAAATTGTTTTATTGCAAGAGTAATAAATAGTCTGGGAAACCGTTGACAATATTAAAGAAAAATTTCAACACTAAAAAAATGCTATTTATTTATCTCTAAAAACATTAGCGTTTACACCGATAAAGCTTAAATCTTATTATTTTAAGATTAAAGATTTCCTAATCAAAATTTATAATCAGGTAGATAATTAAACTTATTATATTACGACCAACCCTGTCGAAGGGACTCGTCTGAAAACCAGCGCAAGGCTCCAAGCCTTGCACATGCTGAGACGAGCACCCATTGCCCAATCCAACGCAATTGAGTACTTTAAGTTTTAATTCTAAGATATTGTTTAAGTTTTTTAAATGTACTTATGTTAAAAGTTGTATTTTGTGTTCTTTTTGGCAATAAATTTATTTGAATTTGAATTTGATATTACTACAAAATGAGACCAAAGGTTAACTTAAGCTTGTAAGTTATTTATTAACATTTTCTTATTTATCTTTACTATATATGTTTATCAGACTAATTATATGTATTAATAGAGCATCTGATGCCTACTGCCCGAATACATACATTTGAATGAAGTAACAAGTTGTTAAAGTTCACGCTAAGTTACGAGAAATTCTCAGATATATAGATCGAAATTAAATAACAGCTCTCTGAAAAGTCGAACCCGGAGAGACTGCGGCGAACCTCTCAGGGCTAGTGGCAAAGAGCTTCAGAGTTCAAATTTAATTTAAACACACAAAGTTCACGTCTAGCCCCAATGGGACCTGATAAGTCAAGACTGGTAAAATAGAAAGATGCCAAGAGCGGATGATGGCATTCGTAAAACTATTTATTTATTAACCCCGACGGAAAAAGAGGGGTGTTATAAGTTTGACTTGTCTGTGTGTGCGTGTGTCTGTGAGCGTGTGTGTCTGTATATGGCATCGTAGCTCCTAAACAAATAGACCGATTTGAATGCGGAGACTGCAGCTACGTTTCAACAGCATCGGTTCAGCCGTTTTTGAGATATTGAACTTTGAAATGAAAATGGCGGGGGCCCAAACATGAAAACATTACCGAAATAGCAAAGCTAAACGTTCAATAACAAACATCAATCAGCAAATACCTTCGATAGGCGGTCAGAAATCCAACCATTTCAAATCACATACCCGTTCGCCTGCCATACATTAAATAGAACCATTACCGTACGTGGAATCGCTTCAATATTTGAAAATGCCCAGTAAAGTAACAAAAAATATTTAGCTTCACAATCGCTGTTCGCTGTTATTGCAAATTAGGTTGTAATGCTATATAGATAAGAGTGTTCACGGTGGAAGTAAAGTAGAAGGAGTAATGTAAGCAATGTTTGCGGGTCGAGTAAAAACGCAATCGCTCGCGACACACGTAACCATGCGCCATCGGCTTTTGAGCGCATCTGTTATAAAGGTTTGTCTATACATATGCTAGCTAGAGTTTTTTTTTTATAGCAAGAGATAGACCTTGATTTCATCCAAAACTATGGACGCCACGCTACGGCTAGCTAAATTAAAACTGTAAGGCCACATACTTCAATAATAATAATCTGGCGTAGGGATGTGACGGCCCCATCGCCCACCAGATTTCTGGTGCAATCAGTCAACGTAAGGCAGCTTGTGGCGGGCTGTTAGGGAGTAGCGACCATACGTACCTGAGTGCTCCTGGGGGTGTCCTGTGGTCAGGCTGAGCCGATCGGGTGGTTGGTTGGACAGGCCCCCCACCTCTGGCTTGCCTTAACTGGCTGTCCAGAGTGGAGGCGCAAGAGCTGTTGCTCGAGGGTAGATGTGGACACCTAAGTGGCGAGTTGGCTATATGTTTAAAGTCCAGTGCCACCTCTATACCTCCCCAGCCTCTCTGACTGGTGTTGCCCTTAGGCCATTTTTTAATGTCGCTATTAATAGGGGCCCATCTAGCAGTTGGCGAGTCACCGTCCGCTAGAGATAAAAAATGAGACATTTTATAAGGCAGGCGTCCGATGTTTCACCCAATAGCCCAGCCACTAGTCCATCATTTTCACCCAATAACCCGCTTTCTTTAGATTCCATCAACCAGCAATAGTCCCTATGCGGCGTGGTGCAGCGGGTGCTGTCTCTGTGTGCGTCCCATGACACGGGCAGGGACAGCATCCGCTCGGTGTACTCCTTGCATTTCATTAAATTGTCAAAAGGGCCTCTACGTGTTGGCTCAGTTGGTACTTTGTAGGTACCTAGCCCCACGCACGCCTCCCAAAGGTCCGGGACATCATTGTCCCGTGAGCGGGAAAGACATACATAATAATAATAAATATTACGGGACAATCTTACACAAATCTACCTAGGCCCACGGTAAGCTCAGTAAGGCTTGTGTTGTGGGTACTAGGCGATGATATATATAATAGATACATATAGATACTTATATACATAACATCCATAACTCAGGAACAAATATATTCGTGATAAATACACAAATAAATGCCCTGACCGGGATTCAAACCCGGGACCTCCAGCTTCGTAGGCAGAGTCACTACCCATTGGGCTACGGAGGCCGTTAATTTATTACAACAAAAAATCATTCGATTAAACGACATAACTTCTTAATAAACAGACAAAAGTAATTAGAAAAACCGATCAACGAGAACTGATTGTTTAAATATAATGTATATCAATCTGCAATTTAAATTTTCTGGTAGGGTAACAACAGCTTTTTATGTACCTATAAGGCAGCATTGCATAATCCATAAAATCCACATAAATAAATTGACCATCTGTCAATGTAAATATTCAAAAGGTTTCGTAAGGTCAGAAACATAAAATTGGATTTATAGGCAAGGAATCATTTTTATCTGACGTTTATGTACTTGAACTTCTCGACCTTTCTCACCGGTGAAATCAATTAAGGGGATAAAGTTAATTAAAAACAAAAGTATAAAAGTCTTCAACACAATTATTATGCAATTTCATGCAATAACATTTGGTTTTAGAATTAGTAACATCGAATTCCTTGAAAATGTTTTAAATATCATCTGAAAATGGTAACATTTTTGTATATATCATGACTCATTTTCATTTAACTTTTTTTGGTCCGGATTGAGAATACGACGGAATGATAATTGTATAAGCTGCTAATTTAAGGAATGTAATACAATTCGTAAGAACTCGTAGTCTCCTCCTGGCAATGCTAGAAGTCTACCCGTATTTATATATGTCTAGTAACTGCAAGCATACTTTTAGTTTAGTTTGGAACTAGATCGATTAGTGTTTCATTAACCCCTAACATTTATTTTTAACTCCCAACTCCAACGAGAGCTCCGAAAACGGATTAAAAAAAAATCGTAGCTCTTGTTTGGATTATAATACGGCGGCCCTAAATTTAATTAGCAAACTTCAGGCCTTTCTCGAGGGAAAACAGCTACTCGAATCCTGAGTTTTTGACTTTTGCTTGATAGAAAAAAATCACGAACATAGGTCTAAAATACACTTAAAAAAATCCTAACAAATTATGCACAACCGCTAAACATACCTATTAAAATTGGTTCTAAAAATCGGCAATATCATGTTTGAGGAAATTCAGCTATTACTTTTTAATTTATTTAAACGCACAAAACAATAAAATTACAAAACATGATATCCGCGCTTCCGAACACGCACTTCCATCTCGCTCACGCTTATGCTAAGTGAGACGGGAGAGAAGACCACGAGCCTACGTCGTCTTAACAGTGTTGTGTGTATCTGTCTGGGGCATCGTAGCTCCTCTCCCATACAGAGGCTCTAGTATACGTTTTATCGAGACAAAACCATATCGAACGTGTTTGCGTTCAGTTTCAATTTGTACGGCAACGCGAGCAGCGCCTCTGGTGGTAACTATTAGGAACTACGCGTTGTCATACAAATTGAAACTAAACGCAAACGCGTTCGAAAACGTATATGAAGCGATAAAACTTATACTGGAGCTACAGAACAAAGGATATGACCGAGTTTTTTTTTTTTATTAAAATCCTTGTCTGTCAAAATCCAAGGTAGGTAGAAGAAGAAAAGCCTTGTCTTTAGAGATGGTTCTTAGCTACGTTAATGCCGCTAAAAGCGATGTAATATTGGGTGTTTTAATGACAAGCTTTTTATTAACTTGCAATGTATGTAAGTATGTAATTTGTTCGGGTGGAATCTTGCAACTCAATTTTGAAGCAGATATCTTCAACCATTTGAGCTGTATTTTGGGTAAAGGTGTAGTTTGGGTGACAATTCAATATTATGGTACCATCGAGCTGATCTGATGATGGAGACAGAAGGTGGCCATGAAAATTCAGTACTCAAACGTAGCCCCGTTGAGTTTGGGCTCGTTAGAATCGTCTCGATGAGTAGTTGATGACGGTATACAGAAAAGTACAGTCGGCAATAAAAGCTTGTACCAAAATGAAATTTTTGACAGATACTTATTTTTTATAGCATCCTCACCAGTGTGAGCACACCTCTGTTAAAGACAAGTAGAATAGAATGCCGGTTACTCAACAATCATTACAATATCGAGTCGTGGGAGTGCACTCGCGTGAATCATTGTTAATTATCCTCCATCTGCTGTGGCGCAATTACTTTCGAATCTGCGTGCTAATAGGAAGAAGACGTCTCAAGGATCGAATGCGGTGACGTTAAGACAACTGTTAACTCTCAAAATGTTAAATCGATGTTCTAAGGCTCTTCGCCCGCGCATGAAGTTGCGATATTCGAAAAAAGCATACCTGTCAAAGATAGTTGTAATTTTGGAATGACCTATGTTATGTTTAGATTTTAATATTTTTTTTGCAAAGATACGTTAAACAATAGTAATTTTGAAGAATAAACCAATTTTAAGTTTAAAACAGTCAATGTCTATAATATCCACTGGACATTTAAACAAATATTCAAGAATATCATCCTCCCAGCGTTTTCGCGATAGCACCCTAAAAGGAGCCCGTGGTCCGTTTTGGCACCTGATCCCAAGATTTGGCGCAGGCACTAGTTTTCACGGAAGCGACTAGAATATTAAAACTCTTACATTGTTTCTGTATTTTATAATCTTTCTTCTATCTTCGTAAATGTGCGTGCCAAGACGGCGAAGCTAAAGTGGGACTGGGCTGGACATATATCTGCCGGATGCACGCGGAGCGATATGGGCCAAATTAGCCACCGAATGGACTCCACAAGATGGTTTCCGAGGTAGACCGAAAAGGAGATGGCGGGACGACCTTAACACATTTTGTACGGATTGGCGAATGTTAGCACAGAAACGAGACGAGTGGTGGAAAAAAGGAGAGGGCTTTGCCCAGCAGTGGAGCACAATATGGACTAACAAAAAAAAAAGATTATGTACGTTCGACGACCGCAAATCGTCTATTTATTCTCACTAGAAATAACAGCTTACAGATAAGTAAAGAGTACAACATGAGCATCACAACGCCAAGTGCTTTTAACGTCCGGTCATTAACGACGCAACCGGCCAATCATGCAGATTAGAACAGCTTATACACTCGTTTTATTTAACTAAATGAGCTGTAATCACGATTTTATATCAGTTGACGCAATCAAGGTAAATTCATACTTACCTAATCTTTCCGATTCAGCTAGAATCCAAAACTATAATGCATTGATTTGATTTTAGGACATAAATAAAAAGGTCATATTTTTATTTACGGAACGCGTCAGGCACTGGAAAATCATGAGATTTTTCTATAACCTGTTCCCAACCAAAGTGACAACTGAGTCCATTAAACCATAGGCTCGTGAGTCGTGTTATCTCTTTTGCATTGTCTTTCATTGTCTTTATTTATGGCCTCAGTCGTCACTTTGGTTAGGAACAGGTATAATGTTGTCTTGTGGTACTCATAGTATTTTTTTTTAGTTTGGGACTAAGTCGAGTTGTGAATGATTGTTCCTTAATATTGATTGAACGAGCGAGCGAAGTGAACGAAGTTCTCCATTTCAGCTCGGGCCAAAATTATTTCAGATTTCCAGATGTCCAGCCGTTCTCCTCTACAGGTCTAATTTCTCAACCGATTCAAGTGACATTTTGTGAGCAAGTTCAATAATTATATACAATCTTTTTCGCTATTCAGTTTTTGGACAAAAAAAACTGTTTTCACAGAGCCACTAATTAACATTAAACACATTAATTTATTGGTATTAACTGCACAGGCTGTTGTAACACTAACTGTGTCTTCGTAGTTGGCTAGGTAATTAATGTAATCATAAACCTCAAAGCGGTCATATAACTGGCGGTAAACATTATATACGAAACAAAACGCATGAGAAGCCATTTAAATAAATTAGCAGTGACAGGATGTGAAAATAAAATAAAAAGGCCATTTCACGATTGTACATTTCGATGTACAAGCATGAAATTGATTTTATTGAGGAGATGAATCTATTTATACATAAAAATCCTGACTCACTCACTCACTTAAATCAACGCCCAGCCCAAACCATTGAACCTAGAAATATATTTTTTTCACAATAGGTAATTTATACAACGTAAATACCCACTAAGAAGGGATATCTGAAAATTCCACCCTAAAGGGGGTAAAAAGGGGGTTGAAAGTTTGTATGAGGATGGAGTAAAACTTTATCCCTTAACTAGACAAGAAAATTAATTTTAGGGTTTTGGATAAACCCACCCGAAGCAGGTTAAATAGGGTTGCTAATTTTGTATGGGAGAAATTATTGGAATTATTAGACGAAATTTGGTATAGAGATAGTTTGAGTGATTTCATCCCAAAAAAAATCCCCTAAGGGTGTGAAATGGGGGGAAAGTTTGTATGGAGCTACGATAAAAACGAGTCCCACGCGGACAAAGTCGCGGGCAGAGGCTAGTTAAGTTATAGAATAAAATGTTAATGGTGTGTATTGTGTAACTTGGGTAAACTTACCGGGCAACAAATCTTATCAACCGACTTTAAAAAAGGAGGAGGTTCTCAATTCGTCGGAATTTTTTATTTTTTATGTTATTTTTCCATTACTCGAAGACGCCTGGACTGGATCGATTTGTTTTTTTTTGTCTGATTGTGTATAAGGATCTGATGATGGGATCCTGGAGAAATCGAGGGAACTCTTCAACTTAAAAAAAAAAAAAAAAAAAAATTAAAAATTTAAACTGTTTATTGCATTAATTTAATTGTTACAAGTATGTCTACTAATTGCTTAGCGCAATCTCAATTTTTTGAGATTATTTGCTAAGCTTAGCTAATATCTATCACATTTCTAAGTGTTCTTTAGATAATAAGGTTCACTTTGGATTGCTGGTGATTTTTAAAGGAAACGCGTCTGGATTCTATACTTGATTTATTAAGACTAAACTTGTGGGTAAAAATGCATTACAGCTACGTAGATATAGCATAGGGTCGAAAATTGACAAAACATTCCGCCCACCAAAAACAACAGTTTTTAACTGAAATTATACAAACTAGTTAACCTAAAACTTACGCGAACTGTTTCTTGAACTGATGCATTCCAGGCATATCACGAGCACAAACATTACATTACTTAGGTAATACACCATTTATCAGTAGGTAATAAACTTAAGTTCACGAAACAATTCACTCAAATCACAATACATTCACCATAATTTACAATAACAAATTTAAGCGACGTTAGTGCAAGCCAAAACAAAACGAGACTGATAATACTTAATATTCGATCAAAGTATTACTAGTTACTGCTTGCGTCGCGATCGCGAAGTTAATATTCGCTTACCCTCGTAGGGCATTCATAAAAAAAAACAAAATATGTTTGCTTACTTTCTAACAATAATTGTAAGGAATGCCAACCATAACAACATTCTTATATTCTATCGATCTAGCTTTAATGGACTGTAATTGTTTTGTTTTATGGATGACCTTTAGCATTATAGGTAGAACTTAATATCTATTCTAGAAAATGTTTTAATAACAAACATAAATTGTTCATGTTACGTACAAACGGTATGAATTTATCTAGATGAGTAAAAACATGATATAATGATAATAAAGTTATTACAACTTAATTAACATATGTTTAAACATGTAAGTATAACATTTTCTTAGCAATATTAATCCGATGGTAACTCACATAGTATACAGTAGGTAAGTATGAACATTTCTCATATGCATCATTTTCAATTAAGTTAAGAACAAGCTGATCAGCTTTGTTAAGTATGTTTGAGCAAAATTATCATTACAATAACATTGTGCTTATGTACTGAATGTGTAACCACTACAGTAGGCCAGCTTCACTTTTTACACTAAAATGTATGACTAAAATACAAAATAAATTTAACCGCCCACCATAGCTCAGTATTTACACCAAGGATGTAATTTAATAGTCGGCCATTTTTGGCAGACATATTAATTTTGACAACGGTCTTTTTAAACTGTGATCACCCTTACATTGGACTGTTGCGACACGTACTAAGCTATCAGGTCCAGGATGCAGTGCGGTGATTTTTCCTAGCAGCCATTTGGCTGGTGGTAAGTCCTCTTCTTTTATGATAACAATATCTCCTATACAGGGTGACGGTACTACGTCGTACCACTTGTGTTTTTCTTGAAGTGTATTCAAAATTATTAATCTTGTAACATGCTGCTTGCTTGGGATTGATGTAGGTCTTAGAATCTCAGTGTCCTTGGTTTTTAACTCTGCAGGTCCAGTCCACCAAAGTTCATTATTTGTCAGATCACTTGCCTTAACGCCTCTTGCCGCGAGATCAGCAGGGTTATCTGCAGACTTAACGTGCCTCCACCTGTCATTATCTATATTCTGGATAATCTCAGACACTCTATTACCAACAAATAGTTGCCAGCGGCTTGGTTGTGACTGCAACCATGACAGAACCACCATCGAATCTGTCCAAGCGTAGATTCGGTCCATGGGTATGCTCAACAAATCAGAAATATCATGCAACAGCTTTGCCAATAAAACTGCAGAACATAGTTCGAGTTTCGGGACCGTTAATTGTTTCAGAGGTGCTACCTTTGTTTTTGAGGCCAATATGGTGACATGCACCACGTCGTGCTCATCTACAACCCTTACATAAACCACGGCTGCAAGAGCAAGGGTTGAAGCGTCAGAGAACCCATGGAGCTGCACTTCTTTGCAGCGAGATGACATCTTTAACCAACGTGGTATCTCAACAGTTTGCAACTCATGAAGTTCATCACGGTAGTTCATCCACTCATCCACGAGATCGGAGGGTAACTCGTCATCCCATTCCAGACAACAGAGCCATAATTTCTGGATCATAATTTTGGCAGTTATCACAACAGGTGAGAGCCATCCAAAAGGATCAAAGAGGCTAGCGACATCAGATAAAATCACTCTTTTTGTTACAGGGACCCTGCTAGCTGGTAAGTCAACTGAAACTTGGAAGGTATCATCTTTCCTATCCCAGGTAAGTCCAAGTATTTTTATAACTTTATCTAATTTAATCTCTTTCTTGTCTTTTACAGGTTCCGGAATCTTCGTGTAATCGACCATATCATTGAGGAGTTCCTCGGAGTTGCTAGACCATTTCTGCATCTGGAAACCCCCAGCCTTCATCAGTTTGTCAATTTCTTTACAGGTAGCCTTCATTTCATCGAGATCCTCATGGCCTGTCATGAGGTCATCCATATAAAATGAGTTTCTAACTACCTCCGCTCCTCGAGGGTAATTTTCTTGTTCATCATCAGCCAAGCGTTGAAGAGTTCGTACAGCAAGATTAGGCGCAGATGTACCGAAAGTTACCGTCAGCAGCTTATAACTCTCAATTCTTTCAGATTTGTCGTCACGCCACACTATGCGGTGCAAATCTGTGTGTTTGTCGTTAATTCTCACTTGACGATACATTTTTATTATATCGCCAACAACACAGATTTTGTGAGATCTCCATCTAAATATCAGACTCCGCAGATCTGGTTGTATGGTGGGTCCCACCATCATGCTGTCGTTTAAGGAGCATCCGTTTGAGCCCTGAGAAGAGGCGTCGTATACAACCCGTACCCTGGACGTCTCCTTATCCTGGCGGACTACTGGGTGATGAGCAAGGTAGATTGCATTACTTTCATACTCTGTTTCAACCTTCTTCATATGACCTAGCTGTAAGTACTCGTGTATAACTCTTGTGTATTCAGTTTTTAACTGCTCATTTCTGGCGAACCTCCTTTCCAGTTGCTCCAGTCTAATAACCGCTTGATGCTTTGTGTTTCCACATGACTTCACGGTGTCTGCTATATTTGTCTTTAAAGGAAGCTGTACCACATACCTGCCGTCTTCGTCTCTCGTTGTTGTTTGCTGATATATTTCTTCGCATTTTGTTTCTTCCTTCGTCCACATGCTCTGCTTGGTGTATAGTTCTGTTTCCACTTCCCAGAACTTTTTCAGGAGATTATTGTCCTCTTCAATTTGTCGTGTAACATGCAGACTAGTGATGTGCTGTGAAACAGTACATGACGGATTAGTAGTATTAGTACCTCCCGACAAAATCCAACCCAGGTGTGTTTTTTGTGCAACAACGTTGCCTGGTCCTCTCATTAAACCTGAGTCTATGATTTCGCCGAAAACGTCCGCTCCAAGGAGAATATCAATCCTCCCTGGAATGCTAAAAGTGGGATCAGCTAAATTTATTTCGTTAACCTGAGGCCAAACAAAACCTCTTATTTCCCTAGCTGGCAGCCGACGGGTTAACGACTTCAATACATAAGCATTAACATGAATAAAGAAGGAAGTATCGTACCTTGACTTAATTTGTAATTTTACCAAATGTTTTATTGACATCTGATTGTCCTCACCAACACCAGAGACTACTCCGCTGACTTTAGTTTTTCTCAAACCCAACAACTCGACCGCCCTTGCGGTCACGAAGGAAGCCTCGGAACCCTGGTCCAGAAGAGCACGAAGCACGTGGGTCTGTCCTGATTCGGATGTGACCTGCACCAGTGCTGTCGCCAACAAGACGTCTTGACCAGGTTGTAATACTTGTGGGACACTCGACGTGTGCGCCGCTACTAATGTTTGTATTTTATCTTCTTTGTTGTTATTTGTTTCTCCAGACGTGTTCATTTCTTCACTTGCTTGTTTCTTATCTCGGTGTAATAACGAATGATGCTTCTTGTTACATATTTGGCAAGTTGTCCTTTGTTTACACTTAAATACAGTGTGGTTCGGTATCAGGCAATTAAAACAGAGATTATTTTTCTGCACGAAACTGGATCGGTCTTCAATAGATAGCTTAGAAAACTGTTTACACTGATATATATAATGATCTTCATTGCAAAAGGTACACTTCAATTCTTTCGGCGCGGTAACATGAAACATCTTAGTTTTTACCGGTTTGTAGCCTTTGTTTGCAGGTTCCACCATCTCCAGCGTACGAAATCTATTCTCCAAGAACAACTTTAATCTGTCAAAAGTAGGTAAGTCGTCCGTCTCATCTCTGCTAATCAATTCTTCCCACTCTTTATGGGTACTCGAGTCCAGTTTTGACACCACTGAATAGTTGATAATTGCGTCCCAATGATTTGTAGGTAATCCCAAATGTTTTAATGCGCTTATACATTCCACTGAAGTGTCCAATAGTTGCCTTAAGGCGCTAGCTGATTCCTGAGATACAGATTTCTGTGTAAATAATTTCTTAAAAACAAAGTTTGCTATGTATCTTTTATTAGAATATCGTTTTTTCAGCACTGACCAAGCTTCTGTATAATTTTCAGCAGTGATTGAAAATTGTCGCAATAATGCTTCTGCCTCTCCAACTAAACTGCCTTTCAAATAATGTAGCTTTTGAACATCTTGTAAGGATTCATTGTTATGCACTAATGCCACGTATAAATCATGGAATGACTGCCATTCTGTGTAGTTACCGTTAAACGATTGAAGTGAAATGCGTGGCAATTTTACTTCACCACTAGATGTGCTTGGAGTAGATATTTGTCTAGACTCACAGTTTATCGGAACCAAACTTTCTAACTTGGACATCATTTCGCCTTTGTACGTGTAATACTCTTCTTCAAATTCTTCAAAAATATTGTCCGCAAAATAGTTATTTGCTTGACGCTGATCCATTGGCACCAATATGATTAACTTTTCGTGTACGGCCGAAAACTCCTTCCAGTACTTTTCCAGTGTATCTATTCTGCCCTTTAGATAACCAGCCGTTAATCGTTCCTTAGGTGATTTCTTGTAGTTAACACACGCCTTTTTCACCTTGTCTAATTTATCAGCTTGAATCAGTATATTTTTTTCTATATGATCCATTGTAATAGCAGAATAGTGTAGATTGTATTAGAATAGTACGTCACTGTAGGAAAGTTCCACTCTTTGTTAACTTTTTACGCGTAGGGTACGCGCGCGCCGCACGAAAATGTCCAACAACGTCTATATACCAACGCCTCACTATTTTAATGTATGTACTGCACTATCTATAAGCAACACGAACGTTATGATTCCACGATACACCTTGTCCTTTAGTCCGATAATCACTCGTTATAAATTACGAAACTGTTTTTGTAAAAAACACTAAATTGTCTTGATCCTTAAAGTTCTTTCGCCACAATTCACAATTGTTACACTATTGTTCAATGTTTTAAACACATTTCAACATGTATTTAACGTTATTTCACCGAAATTACACCGATTTTGTCTAAAACCAATTATTTTCGCGAGTCACTGTCAATCATCCTAGGTTCGGTGGACCATGTTCTTTAGATAATAAGGTTCACTTTGGATTGCTGGTGATTTTTAAAGCAAACGCGTCTGGATTCTATACTTGATTTATTAAGACTAAACTTGTGGGTAAAAATGCATTACAGCTACGTAGATATAGCATAGGGTCGAAAATTGACAAAACACTAAGTTTAATCTATATAACTTAACTTATTTATATAATATAAGTGTTCGCATAACAGTATTTATTTATTTATTTTCTATTATTTTACTTATCACACATGATCTTCTTGAATAAACCACAGAAGATCAAATGTACCCTATTTGATCTTCTGTGGTTTATTCTCTATAATACCTATAACCTCACTGGGTAAACTATTTAGGATATGCGGTAAGTGACTGGACCATACTCTTTGTCCATATATGTTAGTACTTTTTGGTACAGTGAAGTTCTTACTTTTTTCTAGTACACGAAATGTAGCGGGTCTTTTATACCTAATTTTATAGGCACACATGAGGACATTTGTGTATTTCTTTTAAGAAAATTATAAAATGTGCGTTTGGCTTGGCGGAGTAGGTACCTACTGAATTGAAGTCGGTTAAATTAAAACTTTGTTTTTAAAGTAAATTATTGAAGTCCGGTTGTATAAAACGCATCATACTCGTGATCGGGTGCTGTTTATGGAGTCCGGTCTGTTCATGCTTCCAAGGGTATAATAACTATCTAAATAGGGTAACCTAGTGTTTTTTTGTCTGCAATTATGGAATGATTATAGTCGTAAATTTCATTACTATTTTATTGTAAACTAGCTGCCCTCGTGACTTCGGTGCGTATTGCAATTAACCAGCTAGAAATCCATTATAGACGCAAGTGAAAGAATTTTCGAAATCATATAAGCGGTTCCGAAGATTATTTAAAACATACAAACATACAAAGCTACGATCTCACAGACACTTCCTCTTTATAATATAAGTATATGGCATAAGCACTTTATGTCAAAGCAATATGGGTTAAATTCGAACTAAGAGGATTTTTCTTCATTCGAATCGAAGCCAATGTCACTTTGACTTAAAGTTGTCATGACATATACTAGTACAGCGTCGAGCACTCGGACGTTTACCTTAGTTAACTGTTTCACATATAAAAGTGGCGTAGGTATATGCCTATTAGCACAATGTACAAAGTGCCGTTAGATTTTATGTCAGCAAAAATGAAGGGTCCACGGAAAGAACATGTCTAGTCACTTTTTATTTCAAAATGAGATTTTAATGTCGTAATGTTGAGCTCGTTATGAACTATAACGTGACATTAAAATCTCATGTTAAAAAAAAGCGACTAGACATGTTCTTTCCGTGGACCCTTCAAATGTTCTTCAACCTAGCCGTGGCCTTTGCCAGGGACGGATTTCCAACAAATTTGACGAACACTAATGCCCAAATTCGAGTCAACAGTCAGCGCAACAAATTTGTATAGATTGCGACTTAAAACGTTCCAGATAATCCGGGCTTAGCCTCCCCGACACCGGCAATTATTCCCGTTGTCAGGCCGGGACCTTCGAGCCTCCGACGATCTTTGCCTGACGATTAATTAACAATCCGAGGGACTTTTGGATCAGAAATTGATGTTATCAATTATATTTTTTGCTGGAAATTTACAAAAAGTAGAGAATTATGTTTTCTTTTTAAACGCTGGTGGCAAACCGGGATACAGCCTGCATGATGGAAAGCCAAGAGAAACGTTGGGAGACCGATGTTGCGTTTCAAGGATTGCGCTAAGCGAGAAAATGGCTGATTTTAAAATTGACTATCGGGCCTGGGGAAAGCTTGCCGAAGATAGAGACGGATGGCGCAGACGCGTTGTGGACGGCAGAGCAATCTGCGATGAAACCTGGTTCGAGACACTGGCCAATAGAAGGTTGCTTAGACAACAAGCAGAAGCTACAGCCCCTGGCACAAATTTCGTCTGCCAGTAATGTGGGAGACCATGCCAGTCTCGTATTGGCCTCTACAGTCACCAAAAACGATGTCTCCATGGCAATGTTTAAATCGTCTGGAATAGACGCAAAGGCCTGTGATGATGGTAAGCAGAAAACGTTCCCTATTTAAAGACGCTTGCTAGTGTTGAAGATTCATACGCACGTTGCTGACACTTAAGTGGTCTAAGAATTCGTTGTGATAACAGATAGAAACAAATGCACAATTGGGAAAAACACTATGAGGACGATGAGAAATAATCAATAATATAATATACCTATAGTTGTGTCAAATTATTAGAATGTGAACGTCTGTAAATACAGTACAGCAACCTGGTTCTCGGTAAATACCGATAACCAGGTTATCCGCCAAGCGAATCGGTCAATAATTCCATTCTAATGGCATCCATGCACACAGCAAACTGCAATATTTACAATTATTTACATGGCCAAGCATTAAGTACAAGTTACAGGCCAATTACAAATATGTTTAAGTCCATTATACAACTGGTATATTATTCACGACGCCTCGTCTAACTTCAGAGTGCTTCAGGTGAGGCAGTGTACGTAAGGGCTCACTTTCACTGGTTATTACCAGGGCTTTAAACCAGCATTCATCACGTATCTCGAATGAAAGACCAGCGAGTAACTAAGCGCATCTTTTGCCACGAGCTTGAGGAGGGCAAGCGGAAACAAAACGGTCACGGCCTATGTACAGCAGTGGACGTCATGCGGCTGATATGATGATGAAGCCGCTTATTTAATATTTTTTATATTAACCTTATCGATTCCCCCACGGGACAGGCTATGCCTAGTGTGGGGGTCAGCATAAAATGAACTGTGTAATCTTTTGGAAATAAACTATTTGTATTTGTTGTATTTGAATAATAAGCAAGATACCAAATTTAAATACCGGTGATACCTACAATCAGTGAAAATAAGCCCTACGTCAGACCTCCGATTCGTCGTTGCTATTACGAATCGCGGCATCAAGATATAGTAAGTGGTGAGCGGTGAGTTGAGGTGACAGTCGAAACAAGTTGCGAATATCATATCCACATAGTACTGTATGATTTGTCACCTATAGCAACGACACACTGGTTCACTATATCAATGTGATCCTTGTTCAAATGTCAATTTGATTTACTATGATTTGTGTGAAACGCATTGATAATTCTGATTTGTGTGACCGCCATAACATTAGTCCGATGATATTAATAGTAAGCCTGTGGTACATAAAATATGGTCACACGTGCGTGAATGTCTGGTAACCGGCTGTAAGCGATTAATTTTATGAATTTGTTTCAAAACTAAACTCGAAAGGGCTCGGGAAGTACTTTCACTTTAAACACTAAAAACTGAATAGACAAAAAAGTTACGATACAATTGGGAATAGATGAATACCCAAAACGTAAATGAGGAAACTGTTTATATTTTTCAAAAATAATTGAATCTGCTGCAAAGTTACAACTTTTTTCTGGCGCTAAGGAAGGTTATTCATATCACCAAAAAATAACTAGTACCTAATTCATTCCCCATTATCGAACCAGCTCACAAAATTTCACGAGAATAAGCTGAAAAGTGCGATCTGTAGAGGAAAACAGCTGGACAAACGGGCATACGAAAAAATTTCGGCCCAAGGTGAAACAAAGAACTTTCTTCGCTTCGCTCGCTCGTTTTACTAGTTAAGTTACAAACATTACATTACGTAGTCGAACTGATAAGTAGCTGCACACCTTTATTGATACCTTGTCGTTTTCATCTGTTTTTTTGTGTGTTTTTTGTGTTTGTTGTTGTCGACTTGGACTTATAATCATACGTCGGACTATAGGGGGCAGTTTGAGGGCAAGGTAAGGTTTACAAAAAAATCTTAACTTACAAGTATAATAATATACCTACAAATGTACCATGAATGTAAATTAAATCAAATATAACACAGACTATCCAATCTTATTTTTATTTCAAATTTAAAGGATATAAAATAAAACACCTAACTAACGTACAGCCTTAGAGCCGTGTTCATAGAACTTGACATTGTCCAGTTAACTCATTTGTGTTTTGTTTCTTTCTCACAGCTGCAATTGTCTGAGTGACGGATAAAGCTAAACGAACTTTTTCGCCATTTTTTATGTGTAGTCCAAGTACGTTTATAAATAATGCAGTTAGTTGCTATGATATTTGCAATTTCACATTATAGATACTAGGTACCAAATACTAAGTACAAATACTCGAAAGTGAATTGATTGATTTGCGAACCTTACCTATCATTCTGACATGCCACGAAAATGCCCGCTGGAGTCCGACGTTTGCTTATAATGTAATTAACTTTAATTAATTTAACCCTTGGCACTCTTTAGGGGAGGCCTATGTCCAGCAGTGGACGTCTTTCGGCTAATATGATGATGATGATGAACTTGAAGTTAATTAAAGTTCGCCTTACACACCGTCCCACGAACCAATCTCTCGTTTATATTCTATACATAATACATAGATCGTTCTACAACATATTTACCGAACATCCTTCCTCAATATCGTAATGTAATATTAGATCCCCCGCAGAAAAAGGTGCGTAAATCACGGGCCTCCATATTAATATTTAGTTGGACGCAACACGAGCCCATTGACCTATTTCTCTCGTATCGATTATTCCAAATGTGGTATTCCTTAACAAATGGCATTATTATAGCATATGTGGCCGAGGGAACAGAACTATGATCAGTTGCATCAGTTTAATACTGTACGTTTAAATCCATTTTTAGAGCGTGTAGTTTGTGGATAGGTACAGTCAAAGAATTTAATTTCCTACCCATTTAGGACTATTTCAAAGTGACATTGTAAATAAAATCATAAGAAGTCTCTTACGTTTTGATTGATTACGTCACTTTGACAAAGTCCAAAGTGGGTAGGAAATTAAATTCTTTGACCGTACCTACCTAATACCTATACAGTGAAATGGACATTTTCGACGATGATTATTTGCAATTAATTAAACACCGGTTTAAATAACCATCCATTCAAATGTTAAAGTACAGATAATTTCAAGCAGTAAAAGGTAAGAAACAAACAGTCAAGCCAGTAGACGAATCTAGTATTTTGGCCTGCATGTCTCTATCTGCCAACACAGCGAATCCTCAAGTGAATAAAGGGTCGGCAACGCACTCGTGATTCTTCTGGAGTCACAAGTGTCCATAGGCGACGGTACCAGCTTAACATCAGGCAGGCCGTAAGCTTGTTTGCCACCGTCGTGGTATAAAAAAAAAAATTACCGTATACTTGTGTGAAATTAATTATGAACTGACAGCTGTCTCATTCCCAAATCTACTACACTCGACTAGTACCTGTTAGAAAGAGAGGGTTAGTTTATCCAGTGCGCAACATAGCTAATGCACGGTCTTGTGCTAGCCTTGCTGTTGTAGTTTTCAACTTAAGGCGAGGTCGGTTCACGATCTTTTTTCCCTCTCACTGAACATAAGCTTGAGCGAGATGGAAGTGCGTGTTCGGAAGTGTGTAACATCACTTATTAGTACATATTAATGGATTTTTGGAATACTGGATAATTTATTAAAAATCTATCCGGTTATTGTGCTAGAACAATAAAAAAGCTATCCTTTTTATAAAACAAAACCATGATTGTCGTTGAAAATTACGAAATCTCGAACATTAAAGTTACCAAGCCGTTTTTTAGGGTTCCGTACTCAAAGAGTAAAACGGGACCCTATTACTAAGACTTCGCTGTCCGCCCGTCCGTCCGTCCGTCCGTCCGTCCGTCCGTCCGCCTGTCCGTCTGTCTGTCACCAGGCTGTATCTCAAGAACCGTGATAGCTAGTGAGTTGAAATTTTTGTATTTCTGTTGCCGCTATAACAACAAATACTAAAAACAAAATAAAATATTTTTTTAAGGGGGCTCCCATACAACAAACGTGATTTTTTTGCCGTTTTTATAGATAACGGTACGGAACCCTTCGTGCGCGAGTCCAACTCGCACTTGGCCGGTTTTTTTTATTATTATGTTCGGTTATTGTGTTTTTTTTTCAGTCTACAGTAATTTTTCTGTAGTAGAATTCTTCATTATTTCTTCACAGCCTTCCAGCTCAAAAATCAATATTTTCGTCAGATCGTGAACCAGCCTCGCCTTAATCTCGCTATCGACTAACAAAGACGCCACAGCTGTTCTTCTCATCTGCGACCAACTATTGGTCGCCAGCCAAACGCCTCCGGATCCCGCAGTCGTGTCCTACAAAGTTATTGCGTTACATATTATTACGTTTCCGATACAAGTGGCAAGAGCCTCGATAGCACGACCGCGTTTACGTCCGACATAATTCGTCACTTACCAGCAAATATGTAAGTGTGAGAGGGACGAATGTTTTATGGCCGATGTAATACGATCATGCTAGGCAGATAACTCGAAGCATGTGATCAGAGCGCAATTACCGAAGCAAATGGCGATTATAATAGACGGACGGGCCATTTGTATTGGCAATGTGCTAATGGAACCAGCCATAAACGCACGGCTAGCCGGTTGATTTAATCTCGATATGGATTATCCAGCTTATTGGATCCTGTTTTAATAGAAATGTGGAAATGATGGGAACGAAAATTGCCACGTCATTGCGGAGTCCGTTCGTATTGCGGAGTATTTGAAGACATTTTATAGGGCACAGTATGTCGGTCGTATTTGAAGAAGCCCGACTAGAGAAAATGGTCCTCCTTGCCACGACTTGTTCTATAGGTGTGTGGTGTTGTGTTCTTGGTGGTGAGTACGACTATGACCACGTAGTTTTCGTTAAATGCCAGTGTTTTGGTCTCAGAGCATAGAATACTAGAGAGAGGACAAGCCGCCGGCGGCCGTGTCGCAGCTGTGTGCTCAATGGGCATACACTGCCATACTGTGCACGCGTGCTGATCGCAGAGAATATTACGTTTTTTCCCAAAATGCCTGATATGATGCGCGTTTATTGTCAAATAAGCGTGTAGGTATACAAGAGTGTGTGTTTTAGATGTGTGCGTGCTTTGTCTTGTCAATTACTTGGGCGTTGTGTGGGTTAATGTACTTGCGACAGGCTCACTCTATACAAATCGGCGCCATGTCCGATCTCCTTATATTCATACATCTGTGATTTTGGTCGTAATTCGATGGCTTATAGTCCAAGAGATTAGTCGGACACAACATGATCCACTAATATAAATCGGGGCATTAAAGTAGTATTTCCTTAAGGTACCTCTTCAATAGGAAGTGACGTGTGGTTGTTCGTTAATAACCAGAACCCTGACCTCAAGTTTACTTTAGTTGATGTTGATTATAAACCAACTCAAGGAATTAATAGATCTTGATCAAAACCCTGTATCAAATAACAATGCATATCCCGTGTTAAGCCATTTGAGAGTAGGTACTAAACGTTTTTGTCCATCTGTGTGCCTTCAGTTTCGAAGTCAACCACAAAATGGATGTAAAGCGTATTAAATACTATCACACCAAAACTACTAATCTTTCCAGGGCTGTTATTCGCTACGCGTTAATGCGGCTCACCCCGCCGGTCACCCGTTACGAAACGAGACCTTTACCTTCGCTTAATTACTACCCATCGCGGTGTCAAGGTATAATTGTGGGTGAGCGTTGAGGTGAGCTTAAAACAAGTTACAGAATAGGGGGGCAGTACGCTCAATACAACTTTAACGAGCAGAAAATGATAAATTGAGATCGATTCCCGTATAGAATCCCAAATCGGCCGCGCGTGAAACCACAGTGGCAACATAAGGCGTGAAAGAAACTACGATATCTCGTGACCGGAATTTTAAGCGGTTCCAGACAGAACTCTCAATAACTACGGCCTTGTTGCAGAACTTACTTACTCCGGGTTTTCATTCCACGTTCCGCTTCGACTTACATTGCTTGGAGCGGTGAACATTATTAATATAGCCTGCAGCAAACTACATACTAAATACAACAGAATTAATACAATTGGGAATTCCATTTTATTATACCAAAGCACTCAGAGCAAACCAAACAGGAATAGCTACATTAAAATTTTAAATTTACCTCGTTTTATCGGAAATTGAAGACTTAAACTGAGGTTAAATGGCAAAATTGCAAATAATCATAGAATAAAATCTATCCTTGTTTGAACCAATTGATACTTGGAAATGTGAATCGGCATCAGTTGCTTAATTTATACGACTCATCCTGGAAACCGCATTTAAGCCGCAAGACACGAATAGTTAGAAAAAGACAATCGGCCACGTCATTCACCGTGCTATTCCAACAAATGGAACCAGAAATAGATTCAATATGTCATTTACGGTGTCCGTCCGGAAATAACTTAGTTTAAAAACGGAGGAGGTTCTCAAGTCGACGCGTATAATATAATTTTTTTTATGTATTGACCTCGCATAACTTTTTACAGAGTAGTTCGATTTTGATTATTTTTTAGGGTTCCGTAGCCAAATGGCAAAAAACGGAACCCTTATAGATTCGTCATGTCCGTCTGTCTGTCCGTCCGTATGTCACAGCCATTTTTTTCCAAAACCATAAGAGCTATACTGTTGTAACTTAGTATGTAGATGTATTTTGTGAACCGCATTAAGATTTTTATACAAAAATCGAAAAAAAACATTAAGTTTTAGGGGTCCCCATACACAAAACTGAAACTCAAAATTTTTTTTTCATCAAACCCATACGTGTGGGTTATCATTGGATAGGTCTTCAAAAATGATATTAAGGTTTCTAAGATCATTTTTTTCTAAACTGAATAGTTTGCGCGAGAGACACTTCCAAAGTGGTAAAATGTGTCCCCCCCCTGTAACTTCTAAAATAAGAGAATGATAAAACTCAAAAAAACATATGATGTACATTACCATGCAAACTTCCACCGAAAATTGGTTTGAACGAGATCTGGTAAGTAGTTTTTTTTTAATACGTCATAAATCGTAAACTGCAATTTATTTAACGGAACCCTTCATGTGCGAGTCCGACTCGCACTTGGCCGCTTTTTTTATATTTGAAAGGGTATACCCCGAAGTTGGTCCCATATAAATATGGATAAAAAAACCAACTTTAAGGGTAGGAAAATAGGGGATGATTGATTTTTCGTCGGTTAAAACTTTGTTTTTAAAGTAATTACCTATGTTTTCGATTAAATTCAGGACCTGAGGGGTAATCACGTAACGTTCCAAACGCGCGTTAGTACAATCCAACTGTCATTGTTCCATATAACATTTGTCATTTAGATCTAGGGTAGAGGAACCAAAAGATGAACGTTTAAGCGACTATCCCAACTTTACAATTTTTTTTCGAGGAGTGGTGATTTAGTTTGTTTACATTTAATTTTTTTATACGATTTCGTATATAGTCGAGATTGGATATGACTATTTTAAACCATCCTATTACAATACAGTATTTTATTAAAAATGGGTTTATGCTGAAGTATGTCATTTTGCCCAGAAGATGAACACTGTGCCCAATAGTTGAACATTTTGACACCAATAGTTGAACGAAGAAAAACGTAACACCGCGCAGCCTCTGACTTTTGGTCTAGTTATTATATAATCATTGTTATAGCAATTTATACTAGTTAACAATCACAATATTGATACTAAACACGGAATAAAACAGTTCAAATGTACCCTTTTCATATGGTTACAATTATAAGAGATTATTTTTTACATATTTATCATTAAAACATTTTTTTTTAATTTATCATTAGATTGAAATAGATAAATTGTTGGGTTTTATATGTATAAGTCAGATTTCATATTTATTACGTATCTTTTGTTATTAAGATGTTCATTGTAATAACCCTTGCCTAAAACTTGAACGAATAAATTTTGTTCGTTCATGTATTGGGCACGATGGCAAAGGAATGAACGGACTAAATTTAACAGAGCGTTCACTTATTGGAATCGAAGCCAAAAGTTGAACGAACTAATTTTATTCGTTCATCTTCTGGGCAGCGGTTCTTTGTTGAACAATCGTGCTTTTCATAGTAAAACAAAGCCCAAAATAACCGTGTTGCGAATGGATACTCACGTTCAACTTTTAGTTCAAAAATCAACAGTTAAAAAACGATTAATTTGAGCCATAAAAGTTTTATGTACCTTTTCAATAAGAATTTATATAAGCATTTGAAAAAACTATACCTTGCCCAGTAGATGAACACCGTTCATCTATTGGCTCAGGTACAAAAAGTTGGAACCGTTAGTTGAACGCTAAATATCTCTTAAATTAACAATAAATACGCAATTTGTGATAGATAATCCATTAAAGGCATTAATCAAGAATCTATATCACGCAAAACAATCCATGTAGACGTTTTATTCAATTTTATACATAATTTAGAGCTTAAATTTAAGAGCGCTTTCCTTAAGTAAATCTCCATACAAACGGTGATTTTGGCGCGAGACCTCGACGCGACAACCGCTCACAGCCGTGTGTGTGTGGGAACTGTATGGGAGTTTAAATGCCAGCCTTGGCAAAGGGATGATGCGTTAGGAAAAAAATATACCGAAGGCGTACAATGTATTGCGATTTTTTTATTTCAATTTTACGACAAAACGTTCAACTATTGGGTGGTGTTCATCTTTTGGTTCCTCTACCCTACCTAACGTGCGTACAATGCGTTACGTGATCGACCAGCTGGTATAGAACACTGACGATTGATTTAGCTTAGTTAACAGTTACCCTGCCTGCGAAGCTGAACCTCGGGTTCAAATCCCAGTAAGGGGAATTATTTGGGTGATGAGCATGAATATATGTTTCTGAGTCTTGGATGTTTTCTTATAACTATTAAATATGCCGTTGCCTATATCCATAACACTTAGCACTTCTTGTCTTCTACTTATGCATCTCGGCAAACCTATTAGGATATATGATAAAGAAACCGGCAACAAGACATGTATCGGAGCAAAATGGTTTATACCATGCTTTAAATAAGTTGTTTGTTTTCATGCCCGTGCGTGGGTTTGTAAAGTATTATTTTTTTAGTCAACCACAACACAACACCTATTTTTAATTTAGTCAAGTAACACTCAAAGTGCGTATATAGAGTTTTAGAAAAGGAACCCTTTTAACGAGTCGCACCATTTACGCGACTACAGCTTCCCCTCTCCCACGCGACCCTACCAAACAATACATTTCATTTTTTCGCCTATACGAGAACTCGAGTGCTACACATTCATTCCACCTTCGGGTCGCGGTGAAATTGGTTCCTAAGGCTTGTAAGTAAATTTGCCCCTTGTAAACACCCGGCTCGTTTACTTGTGAATGTTTTGCTCGGTTTTGCCTTTGAATTTTTTAGGCCAAGCCGTGTACAACGTGTTTCGGGTGCGGCGAGTGCGATTTTGAGGGACGTGACGAGGGGGTATACTCTTGTTTGTCGCTTCACACCCCAATCGCCAAAGGACTGGAACAGAGGTGTGGTGGAACTGTTCTTCAAAAGGAGTGCAACACCCTGTTGAAGAACTACCGTCATCTCACTTTCATACACTGTTTTCGAAAGTCATTACAAGCCCAAACTCGCTGGGGGCAGTTTCAATTAGCTTATCCTGGCATGATCTTTCGACGTCGTACGAGTATTACATTAATTATAGTCATCCAGTTAAGACAAGAAGTAAAACAAAAATGCAAATTCATGAAACGAAAATGTTTGATTAAGGTGGTTCGATTGCCATACAAAACGTTATTTGACATTCGCAGGCCAACGGCGTAATATTTTAAGAAACTTATGTAACAAACTTTCATAAATTGGCTTCCCATTTGCGCCAAATTCCCCCTTTCCTAGAATAAACTTGTATAAACTAGATTAATTTGAGAAATTGGTTTGGGACGTGATATTTTGGGAAAACTATTTTTCTCAAATTAATCTAGTTTGTACAAGTTTATTCTAGGAAAGGGGGAATTTGGCGCAAATGGGAAGCCAATTGATGAAAGTTTGTTACATAAGTTTCTTAAAATATCACGCTGTTAGCCTGCGAATGTCAAATAACGCTTTGTATGGCAATCGAACCACCTTAAATCTTTACTTAATTAAAATAAACTAATTATCTTTTCTCTGTCACGGGCATTTTATTAAGATTTGCTAAGTTTTATGAATAAGGGGACAAGTAAACTACCTACATTAAAAAAGAAGTGATGTTTATTTATTTAATCATTTTTGCATAAAAGAAGAACTTATCTTACAAAATGCGGACTTAATGCCGTAACCATTCTCAACCAGTCAACCTTTGGGCAAAGCAGACTGGTTGTGGGCTCTTTGTGGGGGATCTTTAGCACTATTTAAATGAGTTAACGTAAAACGGAGTTTATTATGAAGTAAATTAAATACAACTACTTATGCTACTTAAAAAAAATAAAACACATTAGCACAATCACATCCGCCGTGTAGTTAAAATCACAAATACATATAGATACCTATACTTACACAACCACACCAGTCAATACAATCCCACCCAACATACAAAATAATATTTAGTTTACAAAAACTGCATCAATAGCCAATTCATTTATAAATTCGATATCAAACCAAACATATTTTCAGGAAGAGTCCATATTTACCTACTAATATAATGCGAAAGTGACTTTGTGGCAAAACCTTACCTTTGACGGTCACAAAGTCGCTTTCGCATTATATTAGTAGGTAAATATGGACTCTTCCTGAAAATACGTTTGGTTTGATATCGAATTTACTTTTGAATGTTTTGATGTAATTTGACGTGTCGAAAACAAAAGCTCTTAACTAGATTCCTTTACTTTTTGGAAATCCAGTAAAGACATTCTTACCGTTTTTAACGCCGACCTTCAACTTAAACTGGTGACTTACCTGTACAACAGAAAAAATATAGTTATAGATTAAATCATTATTTTGTAACAATGACATAACGGGGTCAATTTATATTCAAACATTAGTTTTGAATCAAAACTCCATTACGACAAAATGCCGGTCAAGTAATTAGCTTCGCTTAAACGTTGAGTTCCGTAGTTAATAACCGACCAAGTCAACAACTAGACAATTTAAATGTCAGTTGTCTACTTCACTTCGTCGGGTAATATTTTGTGTACTGATTCATGGGCGAGTTTTTATCCGTTATATTATAATATGAAGTTTTTACAGGGGCGTATTCGTTAGCGCAGTTAAATTTTCATCAATCCAATCGATACTCATATCAAATTTAGCGTCCGCAAAGCGGAAACGTGCAGCTGTTTGATGTTTTATGATTCTATTATGAAAATGGAGCGTTCAAATTTGATCGTTAAACTAAATGTATAAGAGAAGACCCAGTAGTGCGACGTATATGAGCTGATGATGATGATGATGATATATGTATATACCTACCTATATTCATACTTATTTATTGATAAAGCAAAAAAAAACATGATAGACAGATGATACTTCGTTCGTGAGTTCAGGGGTATTCTGTTTGGGAACTAGGTAGACCGACGGTTGTAGTGGAAGTCATTCGGTAAGAAATTAAGATATGATGATAAATGTTAAGTATGGTTTACCTGCTTCTAAAAGTTGGACCCTAAAACTTTAACTTTAACCAGCCGTGATCAGTTTATCTCCACGCCCAGTACGCGCGATAATACGCTGGTTGAGTTACAACTGAAACAAAACACTGTGCCAATATCCGTCTGCGGGAATTAGCGGATGGCGTATCAAAATCAATGCCGTGTTGTGTTTATGAGAACATCAACACATGATGGGCGCGTGTCAATCAAAGGGGTGATGAGAGGAATTAAAATTCATTTCGAGATTTTCGGTGTGTCTTCGTTTATCTAGGAGGACATCTAATATAAATAATGACCGAGTTTTACTTATATCGATAACTACTTTCCAAATTGATTCTTAATCATTTTCCTTGAAATCGCGAGACGGTTAGCGCATTTATAATCTTATATACTTAATGGTATGAGAAGAAGTTAGAAGAGGGGTAGGCAGAAAATAAAATATTTAATAAAATTTTACTGGATGCTGATGACAATTAAGTGTCAACCCGCAATCAACATTGTAAATAGTTCATCATGCACTAGCTACGATTGTAATTTTCTATATTGCTAGACCTTAATGGTTTGATACTATTTTTTTAAATTATCAGCAACTGTATTTGAGTCGTACGTACAGAAAATTTGTTTTTTTTTGCTACGTATAGGTACGCATTTATCCACGTACTTCCTGTGTACACTGCTCAAGTTAAGGGCTAGAAAGCCTAATTTTGGTTGAATTCCTAATCCGTATAAAAGGCGTCTCCTCTTGCCTAAATATAATTATAAAGGGATAAAAACATTTCAAGCCCTTAACTATTGACAACAGGAAAGACGACTATGTTTTTAATCTATCGCAACTTTTGTTTAAATTTCACATCACAAATTGATTAATTCATCGGCTCACATCATTCGGTCATCCGCAGCGCATCAGTACCAAATCGTATTGCAATCAGTCGTATCGAATGCACGACAACAGCTCGATTGATAGGATCAGATCGGATTACGGTCAGACCGACGCAACATCAATCACACGAAATCGATGCTAAACTCCTTATCCCACTTCTGATGTTAGAGCCCGTTGATATAATACTCCGAAGGGGATTGCGGTGAATCATTCGAGACATTTATTGACAAAATTTACCCCGAATTGTCTTAGGAGAGGCTTACCATGTCGAATATTAATAATGTTAACTTCGCATTCGAATGTAATCCGATTAGAATCTCAATCTCGTTAGTATTTCCGGGATTTAATAGTTCATACAATTACCTACAAAGCGTGTGTAAAGTCAGTCGCTTTTCAGCAATAATTCAAACAATACAATTCACACGCCTGTGCTCTAGATGTGACATAATAGTCGCCATAGCGAGGTATAAGCCCGACGGCACACAATACCTAATTCATAGCTAACACCATTAGAACCAATCACATGCACGCTTATTGAATAAAGCGAGATGTTCTATTGTTGTGATAAGACAGGAATTCCTAATTTGAATGGTATAACCCTCCTAAATTACGAGGTGAGCACGCACTTGAATATTCCACCAGGAGTGCATGCCATTCAAATTTTGCAGCTAAGGAGGTTCCAACGAAGCAACTTGCGCCGTAACTGTGTTCACTGAATGTTAATAACGCTTTCTAGTTAGTATTTAAAATAGCTGTACTTTACGAAATGTTCCATTCATCCGTAGCTCGCCGAATATTTCATCAAATATCGTTTGTTTATCAAACACAACCATTCAGCCTATCCAAAAGCGATTCTGGTATTTCCAATTTGGGCCGATGAAAAAACTTCATAAATTAAAGCCGTGTACGAAAACACTCCGGCGTGAACTCTATCAGCGTGAAGCACTCCATAATTCCACAGAAAAGTATCACTATCAATATTTCCGATATCGTGGCAGACTCTTCGACTGTAACAAAGCGGGTCGCTGACAAAACAAATTTACATAAATCCCGAGGAATCCGTAAAAATGACGCGCGACAGCCGAGCCGATAAGCTTTGGATATCATTAGCCGGGGACAGAGCGGGCCGATCACTCAGTTGTGCGGCCTCTGCGACGGCCCGAGCAGGAAAAATCCCAAATATCAATCTTCCTTTCCTCATTCCTTACGCTCAATTCTAAATTGAAAAGCAATCACTACCGGAGAGATTTTTTCATGGGGATTTCGCACACAAAATGGCCCGCCGATATATTTGAAATGATTTTCGAGCTTTGCGAATGAGGGAACCCGTTTCTGGTTATTAAATTAATTCGGAACCTTGCCTGCACGGTGGAAGTTTCATAACGGTCGCTGGCGATCTTTTGAGTGCGCGCCACTTACGCCATATTCTTTTATTTCATGGGACACAATCAAACTGAATTCCTAAGAGGATTTTCCAGCAATTCTCTCCGTTTGCGATCCAGAACTCAAACTTATGGCAAGTTCTCATGATAACATTGTTCTGAGAGTAGGTGAACGCCAATTCCTAATTTCATAACTTATTTAGAAACTGGGACAATCTTACCAAAAGGTAAGTGATGTTGAATCATGAAACCTATTCACTCTTGTTTTGAAAATATTAAAACTACTATATCTTTCCGGTAAAAGGCTGTCCGAAATTTAAGAGATAGTTCGGACAGCCTTTTACCAGTAAGATAAAGTTGTTATTTCAGACGCAAATCTTAATTTATATTCCAAAACATAGTAGGAACATTAAACTTTGACAAATAGTTTTCCAAACAGCGTTTGTCGGGGAGTATTGCTTTCTTCTGTCTTTTGTTATTTCTTATCCGTAGTATTCTGCCGTTTGTAGCTATCTTCATTGTAGACATTGTGGCAGTATAATCAGAAATTCATCATTAAACGGACTGCAAAGCCATTGACATGGTTTCTCCTCTCCGACCAGCGATAAATCAAACAAGCTTGCTTAATAGCTCCCAGAAGCGCAACGGGCTTTATTCTTCAAATAAACTTTACTTCATATTTTCTCCGACGAAATAATAAATAAGGCAAACAACTCCGTTTTTATGAGCCTATTTCAAGGCTATAAATATTTACTTTTTCACTTTACGTCATCTTTTGCAAAAATGTACAGTAAATTTAGCAAAGTAATTAGAAAGTCAACTGAGTTTTTTTTTTATTAAAATAGGTACTTACTTATAGGTAATTATAGTATAGTATGTAACATTTGACAACTATCTCACTAAATTATGATGAAGTTGAGGGCACCAGCCTATTCCCTCTCGTCTTCAAAAGATCCAAGTTATAAGTAGCTGGGGAAAGGTTTGCCGGAAATTAGTTCCACTTGTATGCAGTCCTCGCAAGGAAAGATCCTAGTGAATCTTTAATATATATCTGATAAAGGGAACATTCTAACATCTACAGCGACAAATGGATCAACTTTCGTTTCGGACTTTTGCTATGTATATTAGAAGAAGATGTATATTAGATAGATTATAATTTCAAATTCAGATATGCGGCTGCGTTGTTAGTAGGCGGTTTGACCTTTACCTCAATAGCGGTCAATTTCGTGGCCGATTTCATGGGTCTCTAATTTGCATTCTCATCCTGACCTTCTGCTTATATATTTTCCCCTGTTATATTAATTCTTACAATAATCATGCTGTATTACAATCTGTTTCATAAACAGTGTTTTTCTACCATAGGTTCAAAATTCAAAAAATTCAAAATTCAAAATCATTTATTTGTAAACATAGGTATATGGATGGTCAAAAAACTTAAAATTATGTACCACTATGTTTTGCCATATAGCATACAAATACTTTATGAGAAGTCGAGGAAATTGAATGTTTTTTGGCACTTTTTGACCTTAACGTCGTTCGAATAGGGTTGACATGTGACACACCTTCATTTTCCTCGACCGTAGGTGTAGGCACAATGAATAATATTATGCAATGAAAAGATTCGTAATTTTTGAACTTTAGCGGCATTGAATCGAAATCGAAAAGTAGCAATATTTTATTTATCTATAAGTATGATTTAAATATTGACCACAAGGACAACTGCGTAATTTTTCAAAAAAACGTCCGTTTGCTTCGATGACCCAATGGCGGTTGACCGACGGATGCTATCAGTTTCATAATGACCCTGCAATTGTATGTTTGTAGTGTCCGCATTATTATCATCATTATGACATGTGTAAACATTATTAGAAGAGTATTTTATTAAATAGCATGTCAATTAAAATTACTAAGACATTGTTAAGAGCTGAATCACTGACAGGGGCGCTATAAAAGGGTCTCGTATTTCCATATAAACTTCAATTGCCTAACCATATATAAAATACGGGATTCTTTGTCTTGTCTCTTGGATACATAGTATTGTCACCAGCATTAAGGGTCGCCAGGATGCTCGACTCTCCATACAAACGTAGTTTTGTTCTCATTTGAAAACGACTTGCTAGATTAATATAAAAATTTATATACACAATGAGATCCGCCATGTCTAGGTCAGAAATTAGTGCTAACTAGCTAGAAATTAGAATAAATAAATAAATAGAGTGAGTAGAAAGTTTTTCATACAAAGTCTTTAATCGCTTCATTTTGACGACGGCTTTAGCCTAGTTGGTAGTGACCCTGCCTACGAAGCAAGAGGTCCTGGGTTCGAATCCCGGTAAAGGCATTTATTTGTGTGATGAGCATGAATATTTGTTAGTGAGTCATGGATTTCAATCTATGTATTTAAGTATTTATTTCTCTATATAAGTATGTATATTGTCATCTAGTACCCATAGTACAAGCTTTGCTTAGTTTGGGACTAGGTTGATTTGTGTAAGACTGTCCGAAAATATGTATTATTATTATTACTTATAAAAAAAACCCTTGTAATTTATAGAAACAGAAACTAGTTTGCGACCTAGATATGGCGGATGCCGATCTCATTGTGTATAAAAAGTTTCATGTTATTCCAGTACCTTTTTTAAAATAAGAACCAAACTAGGTTTGAATGGAGAATTGACTTGAGTCAACCCTGCTGGAGACTCTTTATATCTGCCATAACAAATTGCTTCGCAGTTTGGCGAATCTAACATTGAATTTTTTTTCGTTTGTTTTTCGTTTCGTAAATAAAAAAAAATCGGGCAACAATATCTCCTACGGCCTAACGGGCCTAGAAATGCAGTCATGTCAAATATTTATGCGCGCTTAGTTATGGAAGATATTAATGCAGGTGACTGTACATTTGACACACTTCGGTATACAAATGGATTTAGATACAGTTGGAAATGGTAAATTTTGCAATTGCTTAACTAATAAGTAGACAATTTGAAGGACCCCAATAGCCCACTATGTAGCGCGTTTTTATAGTATTAGAAAGCTACTTAATTCCTGGTTTAATGCGCTTCGTTGGTGCTTATTGAATTAAATTGAAAACATTTATTTCAGGCAGAGCCCATAATAATTAGACATAACTTAAAAAAACTATTGTTAGTAAAAAAAAACCGAGATCACAAACACAGCATATGCTACCTACAGACATACCTAAAACTATAACCGGATGAGCATACATATAATTTAATCGATTTAAAATTTGAAATTATCTTTTGTATAATACTAATTAAATGTCATAATAACAATTCAAAAACGTTTAAAAATAAAATAAATAAGAATCACAGAATATGAAATAAGAAAATGTCAAAAAAATCGACCTGAATACTTTGCTAACACACCTACATGTTTACATCAACACTTTATAAGTGTTTTGATGTTTCATCATAGTAATAAATCATCATAATTTTCAGCCTTTAAATGAAATGAACTGAAATGAAATGAACATTTATTAATAACAATCGTTACAGGTCATGGTCAATTTGGTAAATTTGTTTCCTAATTGAAACTAATTATATAGGTTTATATTATACACCATTAATTTGTGGATTCATACATCTTATTTATTATTATCATTTTTCAAAGTCATTTAGTATAATTCTTTATTTTCAAATTGTCAGTGGCATACTGTAAAATTCGTCATAGTTGTAGAACATGTTGTTCAGAAGCCACTTTTTCAGTCTTGATTTGAATCCTGCGGTGGAAGCTGCATTTCTGACGGCATCAGGTAATCGGTTATAAATTGGTGGTCCGAGGTTATAGACCGACTTAGCTGACTTCGCAAGTCTGTGTTTCTCAACCACCAGCCTGTCTCCATGCCTATTGCTCCGCAGGGGATATCTAGAGTTTGTGCCCGTGCGTTTGAAATTGCCGAGGTTTTCGTGTGTGAAAATTGCTACTCGGTAAATCAGCATGCATGGTAGGGGCAGAATTTGGAACTTTAGAAATAGCTCCCGTGCCGGAGCGTCGGCCGCCTTGCCGGCCATTCCACGGACAGCCCTCTTCTGCATGTAATGGAGAACATGCGGTACCAGTCGGCGGCTCGGGCCCACAGTTCAATGCCGTACGTCAGCACCGAGTGGACCGTCGCGAAGTAACACTCTCGCACGGCGGCCCGCCCGGCGGTGCGCGCCAGCCGGCGCAGCGCGAAGCATGCGCGGCCCAGCCGACCACACACTTCGTTTATGTGCTTCTCCCACGTTAATGCACTGTCGAGGTGGAACCCGAGCAAGCGTGTGCAGGACACCTGCTGTAGAGGGGCATCGCCTGCGCACACTCGCAGGCTCTCGCCGGGGTGGCCATTTAATTTGACCGCCATGACACAGGTCTTTTAATCATTTGCTATATACAGTAGCCTTTTTTTTTTCAAATAAGCTACTCGTCCAGGTGCAATTATATTCTCCCTAAATGAAAAGATTTTCAAAGCGTCAACTTTCCGCACTCGAGGAGCAAATTACGTTAGTTTAATGACCATGTGCGCCAGAGTGTATTATTAAACAACGGTTCAGATAGCGGTAAGTGTTCCTTGCTCGCCTAAAATTAGTACACGCGATGTAAGCGATGGCGATCATTAGGCCCATGTGCAGGAAAGCTGTATTAATGGTAATAATAATTGGTTGTAAAGAGGGATATCTTTCAAATCAATCAAATATTTATTCTGCAAATAGGCCACAACGGCACTTGTATATTGTATATGTGTCAATCAATAATGTACTATAAAAATAAATATAATCTCACAACAATAATTGTTTGGAAGTTGCAGTTTAACAGAAAACAGAACTAAATGAAAACAATATTACAAAAAAAATATCCATTACAAAACAAGGTCTCTATCAGAATTAACAAGAAGTGTACGACATCATTTAATATCCCAGAGATGAATAAGGTCTCTGAGCGTCCAGATACAATTAATAAAAATTATTACAATTATTTATTATTAAAACACAAAAATAGGTACATCACAGATGTATAGTGTCAATAACAATAAAACCTGTCAAGAAAAGGATGATGTTAGATGTATCTCGTCTCGTCATTACAAAATAATAATAGCTACGCTCTTAATGTACGATTCTCACCGATCGAGCCGGGCCAAGGCGCGCCTGAGCGAATTTAACAAGTTGCCAAAGGAATTTGAAGCTTTAATACAGACGTAGCATTTCATATACGACTCAGTAGCATAGTTGGTAGTGATAGAGTGACCCTGCCTACGAAGCTAGAGGTCCCGGGATCGAACGTCCGCGAGGAGCCGACCTGCCGCAAATCCATTCAAATATGATATTAATAAATAAATAAATATTTGGGGACAATCTTACACAAATCGACATAATCCCAAACTAAGCAAATCTTGTACTATGGGTACTAGACGACGATAAACTTACTTATATAGATAAATAAATACTTAAATACATAGAAAACATCCAAGACTCTGGAACAAATATTTGTGATCATCACACAAATAAATACCCTTACCGGGATTCGAACCCGGGACCTCCGGCTTCGTAGCAGGGTCACTACCAGCTAGGCTACAGGGGTCTCCCAAAAAACAAACGTGATTTTTTTTGCCGTATTTATAGATAATGGTACGGAACCCTTCGTGCGCGAGTCCGACTCGCACTTGGCCGGTTTTTTTTATTGCTCTGTGTTGTTTAAGATATATTATGCCACAACCCCGATATAATAAATAGGTACATATTTTTTTTTTATTCCTCTTTTTCTACTGTTAGTATCGAATTCCTAATTAGTATCAAAATAGTAAAAAGCACGATTGAACTGAATTTTCCGCCATTTTACATCGTGCAATACAAGTGCAATTCGGACACGTCAACCTCTATGGTACCTTCTTTTTATTAAAGGCCCAACTGCCAATAACCTGCTTAGCTTACCTTTGATAAAAAAAATAGTTCTATATTTAAATATAGGTAGGTATATGATGGAACAAAGGCCGCAAAAATATCAGATGACAACTCTATTTGCGGCCTTTGATTCATCATAATATTGATGCCGGTGACTGTAGGTACCTAATGGGATTTCATACTTACTTCTTGGACACTTTTGCGTTTTCCTGGACACTTCTAGAAATTGTCCAGGATGAGTCACTTTCGGATTATGGGAACTTTTCATACTATTTATGAGAAAAGACTTTTAAAGGGACATATATAAACAGTACAAGTTGAGTCATACATAAATTTAGGTTCGCGTCTCTTTTGTGGACATTGACAAAGTTAAGAGCTATAAAGACAAATTTTTGGTTGGACTCTTAATCCACATAAACGGCGTCTCTTCTTCTATGATTTCATGAACACATTTTTACGCACACATATGCACGGAATCCCTTAACTATTGAACACAGGAAATACAACTTTGGTTTTAAATACTCAATTTTCGAGTCCTAGCCCTCAAAATACAAAACGAGACCCCAACAGCCAGACCTAACAACGCATGGGCTCAGACAAACGGTGTTATTTGCGAAGTAATGTGGCGTAAAGCTTGTTCCAGGAGGCAAATGTCTTTAAAATGTGTTTAATTAAATTTTCCAGCCCATTTGCCTGATTTGCTTCAACGTTACTCGTCAATGTCGAGACTGTTGTAAATTTAGATTTATTGTGCTGGTCTTTCACGGTGCAATGGATTTAAAAAATGGTAGGTTATTTGTAAGTCCTACTTGTATTAGTTACCAGTATAATTTTTCAAACTCGAAATCCTTTTTTAGATTAGTTTTTAACACCCATTGGATTAGACTATTTTTAAAGCAAATATTTCTTTATTTTCGGACATTAAAACATCGTCTGACAAATTAGAAAAATCAATAATTTTAAATCGTGTTAATAAAGTGACAATATTATGCATTATGTTATGGATCTATGTTATCTATACTTATATATATGTTTGAAAGTTCTCTCCGAAAGCGCTAATGCGATTTCAAAAATTCTTTCACCTCCGTGTAGAATAAACGTTCTGGATGGTTATAAGCATTTATTTTGGTTTTTGCAATACACGAGTGAAACCACGCTGACAGCTAGTCTTAAATAAATAAAATATTATTTATTATAATTACCACCGTGACCAACAAAACATAAAAGACACTATTATGTAGTAGAGATTTCAAAAGACATAATACAAAAGGTGGCATTCCAAATTATAAATATTTTATTCTGTAATGCATATTATACTTGCGGCTATCTATGTACTTGCTTAAGGGAATTAATTATATTACACAGCGTTGATGATTAATTTAGGTATACGTGTGTAGGTAGGTACAGCCATACTTTTGTTTCACTTTAATAATAAGTAATCACTTTAACGGAACGATCAATCCGAGGAACAGCTACCTACACAAAGATCCTCATTCACAATCTTAATATAAATTTCAAGATTACACGACAATAACCAACATAATTAACGACCTAACTAATAACTAACTAAAGGACATTACTGTTTCTCGATTCCAATTTATGTGAAAAGTAAACAATGTCGCAATGTTGGAAAACGTTGTCTCCGAGTCAATTATTATTTCCTTATAATGTCGTATGGATTTATTATCATAAAAATTATAACACATTTTAAAATACAATAGAAAATAATAGACGTAGGTTACAATAAAATATCCAAGCTCGATAGCCAATCCCTGGCATTCTATGTAAGCGCGTACAGATCGCTGAGTTCTCCCGCAAAGCGTCTCATAGGGCACTCATCCACAATATGAGGCGTTGTTTGATCTGGTGTTCCACAGTCGCAGCTCGGTGAAGGCTTGTAGCCCCATTCATGGAGGTTGTGGTTACAACGGCTGACACCCGTCCTTATCCAGTTCAGTGTAACCCAAATCTTCAATATTATTTCCTTGACATATTTAGGGCCTTTGCTATTGTCCGTGGAATTATATATGGCGTTTCATTAGTTCGTGTTACAGAAGCATGCAAAACTAGTTGGAGGGATTTCAAAAGATCCGATATTCGTACCAAAGATGTAGGTAGGTATAGAAAACGAACAAAATTTTTGCAAACGATGGTAAACATGCCTGACTCATGGTAAACAGAAATCGTAGCGTAGAGGCGCTCAGGACTCTAAAGCAGTCACAAGGGTGTGGTGTGGGTGTGGCTAACCCTTTATTAATTTGCCTCATAATAAAGTAGTATAATAAGGCAATAAGTTACCAATAAATTAAGCTCTTTAATTTGCAGGTATGCATCTATTTATTGAGGTGTGAGACAATATTTATTCTCACTCTCCGCGAACTCGGCATCGAGCAGCGTCTATCATCTATAGTGCAGTCTCGCATCTTTACGTTTTTCGGGCAGGTATTTCGTCGAGGAGACGTAGCTATATTGATCGACTTGTAGTCCAGGGAAAGGTCGAGGGCACCAGACCGCGACGCAGGTCACCGATGGATCCAGAATAAAGCGGCAGTACCTAGACGCATCACTTCACTAAGGAAGGCCACTGTCACAGAGGAATGGTGGCGTGTTCAGTTGAGAAGCTACCAACACCTGAAATGATGACCACGACAAGAGTGAAAACGATGAATAAGAAACATTTAATAACAGTAACACCTCAACTAAATTTGAACGGTAAAAAAATCCATCACAAAGCACTCGCACACTTTTCTCAGTGCAAATCCAGACAACTAGGACGTTAGCATTAAACAATGACTCGTTTGCCGCTCTAGACAAGTTTGTGCTTCAAAACGACCGCTATTTTAAATTAGCATTGTCCCGTGCGCAAGATGTGACTAACTGAACCTACAACGAAATGTTGAGGTCAAATGTGGATGGCATTTAGACAAGTCACTTCAAGTTAACACAAACTGACGTGGATTGTGTAAGTTTGAGGATAAATACCTGCATGATGCAAGATGAGGTGAAAGAGTAGATGAATCCCACGTAGATACGAATAATACGTTATTGTCGTGATTGTTGTGAGCGCAGATTTAAAAAAATGTGCAATACCTAAAGCATAAATATTTTATATCGTTCGTACCTATTACATTTATCAAAATTGATTGTATACATAAATAGCACTATTTTTGGGAATATGATAATGTTAAATTAATATATTGTTATGTTTTCTTTTGATAATCATGACACGTCCCTGTTCTAAATAAATTAAATAAATAAATATTTGCGGATAATCTTACACAAATCAACCTAGTCCCAAACTAAGCAAAACTTGTACTACGGGTACTAGACGACGATATAGGTACTTATTATAGAGAAATAAATACTTAAATACATAGAAAACATCCATGACTCAGGAACAAATATTCGTGCTCATCACACAAATAAATGCCCTTGCCGGGATTCGAACCCAGGAATTCTTGTTCTGAGTAATATTATGTAATAGGCATGATTCTGAAGTAGGCCCACACAAGTACAGGTATCAAAATTCTTTAGTAAATACGTAATCAAAAACACACTAATAAAACGATTACGTACAGTCGTCCACAGATCGATACGGCCAAAGTTACAAGAACACGACCTTAATTTTATGATAATAAAGTCAATCAAAAACATATTTTTGAAACTTTGGCCGTAGCGGTCTCTTTAGAAAAACAAGTTGCAAATCACTTAAACTTTTAACTGTCTCTTTTTAAAACACGGTCAATTTAAAGCGATATATAATACCGTTAATTAGACGATTCAAGTCAACACTTGTCTTTCAAAATCTAAAACTCAAAGATAATTTATGTTGAGTACAATTAAATTAATAGTGGACTACCATTTTAATTGCTTTCACCTTTCACCACTTTCTCATATCATTCAATACCAGTACAAGTAGTCCACACTGTTCTAATCGTAAACCATCTGCTTAATCGTCTAACGTGTACTATACCAACTACCAATATAATCATGCTCAAGCTACGTTAAACCTTAATCCTGTTGGAATACGATTGAAATCGAAATTGGAATTCGGAATCATCTCATCAAAAAGTAAAGACTCAAAACAGCATTTTAGACTTAATCATGATGATATAGGGTGGAATATAGAATGCAACGCTTCTCAGGTTGAATGAAACAACCTAATGTTTACCCCGTTGGTTACATAAACGAACATGGCAATCAAATTTTTATATAATTAAACGATGAAAGGTTTCAGAGCAGATAATTACAGTGAAATTGAACAAAGATGAGCTGAAAATTAACTACATTATGGTTAAAACGTGCGTTATTTCGACTTTACAATTAACTAAATAGCTGCCTTCGGGGTTCCGCTCACGTATTGTAGAGAACCCAGGAAAAGCTGCGGGATAAAATGTAGTCGTGTGGCCATTCAGAAAGTCTGTTATATTAACAGGTGTAATTTTTACAGTACAGGATAAGTAGTTCTGGAATAATCCCCGCCGCTTTAGGTTATATATGTAGGGAGCCCTTAATGCAAAAAAACTTATATGAACCTTCCTCTTGAGTCACTCTATCTATTTAAAAAAACCGCTTCAAAATCCGTTGCGTAGTTTTAAAGATCTAAGCATATATAGGGACAGACATACAGCGGGAAGCGACTTTGTTTTATACCATGTAGTGAAGATTATTATTTCTATACATAGCGAAGTCAAAGCAAAAACGCGGTCGAATGTCAAAGTTCAATTTTCAGATTCCCATTCTTATGATTCTGCTGCGTCAGCCATGTTAAGCCGATACGTTTCCTCCAGTTATGGGCGAGCGTTGCCAAAAGTAGGTCGTTGCAAATTCACCTTACGGTACCTGACTACTGGGTGACCGCTCGGCTCGACACACTATTAGAGGTCGGGGGTTAGTCAGACCTAGATTTGTTCTGGTCTAAAAGCTAGACTGTTATAGTTATACCTTTAGTATTGGACATTGGTATTAAGGGGTACTGAAGAAGCAGGCCGTATTTCTTGCCGTTTATTATTGGTAAATATAATTTTAAAAAATCTTGGTTTTTCTTATTTTATTAGTGTAATTTAAAACATAGTAATAGAGAAGAAGTTCTATGAACACTTTGTTAGTAGGTAAACATTTCAGTAACTGCCACAATTTGTAATGAATTTATAAACGATCCAATAATGTAATAATTACTTACCTACTACTATTGCGTGCATAATCATAATCCTACACGTGTCATAGTCGTCCAGTAATATATTACAAATACAAACAAACACCCTCTTATAGGTACTCAAACAATCTTGTGTGTTCGTTTCGTATTTGTAATCTATCAAAAAGTCAAACACAAATGTCAAAGTTGAACAACATCGGTAGGTGTACCGGTGTATGTAGTGTGTAACCAAAATGTACTACTCAGATTATATTGGTCAATAAATTAAAAAAATAAAAAAAAAAAAAAAAAAAGGTAAGAATCCAAAAGCAATGAATCACATTTTAAGCACAGTTGAGCAACTAAATGACTAAAATACATTCCTTATTCGGTTATAGTTTTAAGATTACATCAATGACCGCGGATGGCATGTAATCCGTTATTCACGACGCCATGTTGCACATCCTTTTCGAATTTAGAATAATCAGTTGCATCAAAGAGAGTAAAAGGTCGTCGAACATTAAGTTCATAAGTTCACGATGATCGGGACAGAATACCGGTGGTACAAACTAGAACGGATTGTACAATCATCGATCTCATGCTTATTCTAAAAATCGAATGAAAATAATAGAAGCATTTTTTGACATTGACGCTTTACCTAGATAGTAACTAAAATAAATAGAAATTATCTATTACTCTAGAACCAACACGTTTTACTACAGGTTTAGTACTAAAGTAATAGATTTATACCTACACGTTTTTACTGTACGGTACTTACTTACTTACTTAAAAATCCTTATTCAAAAAACCGTTTGGGGGCAGTTGTCAAAATTCATCACCGTAGGAGTATAGGAATCTTCTTTTCCAATTAGCAGTTTTGTCTGCTTCTTATTATAACCTACTTAAAGCATTATTAATTTATCGTATGGCGCTTACACACTGGTACATATATGCGTTCGTATCGATGTCGCTGGCGCTGATAGAGTTCCAGTGTGCGCTGCGAGGTTCAGAAGGAACAGTGCATTAACTACTACTTTTACATCAAATCGAAAGTACCTTATCAAGGGATTATAATTAATAAAGCCTCAGCAAAAAACAAAAAATTTTTTTTTATGAAAAATATATTTCAAATTTGGCCGTGCATTATCGGTGATTATCCCAACAGTTCAGCAGTGGTCTACTGCAAGCAGCTGGGCTGTGAGATCGTGAGCATCCGGGTGACCTTTCCCCCCCGCGTGGGGCCGGCTTGCAAATGTGCCACGGTGATTACTAAAACCCATCGAATATGTCTATATAACTGAAATATTCAGATTCAGATTTATTTATTCACAATAAAAGGTTACATTATAAATTACATCTCAATTTACAAGAATCCCTATTGTGATTGTCAAGAACATTCAATAAAATAAAAATTAAAGAATAATAACAATTTAAATATAACTATGTCCACTTAAATAATTTAAATGTATAATGTCATAGATATCAGAGTTCACCTAGAAGGATCGTCATTACATATAACCACAATTTAATAATAACAAAAACAATAAATCAGAATTATGCGGTTATGTCAAAAAATTCACTTATAGAATACAATGGATTTTCCAATAGAAAGTTTCTTAATCGACGCTTGAATATTGTTACCGATGTTTCCATTCGTACTTCGGCGGGTAAACGTTCATAATAAGTTGGACCTATGACGCGCGGGTTTTTTTCTGCTAGTGCCATGCGACGTGGGACTGTCTGTCCTTAGTCGCCCTGTTGAACGAATAGTCATACCTGGTATAGTTGTTATTTTCTAAGCCGTCCGTTCCGCACTAAAGAACGCCGCACTGCAGAACGGACGGCTTAGAAAATAACAACTTATACCTCGACGCGACTAAACATGGGTAAGTTACGTTTCACAAACATCAGAATTTCAAACAAGTATGTGGAGTAGTGCGTCATAATTTCGTGCGTTACGAAGAGTTCCCTGCATGAATATTCCGTGTACCTATTCTCTCCTCCATGCAGACAAACTTCTGACTGTAGGTACATTATCCATACAATGCAGTGGTCTACTGTGACGTCTGTGACCAGTTAGTCTGTGAGATCGTGAGCAACCGGGTGACCTTTCCCCCCCGCGCGGGGCCGGCTCGCGGATGTGCCAGGGACTACTAAAACCTATCGAATACCATCGAGGTACTGAAAGGTGTCTTCTGCTGCTTTCTAATATGTTTTTATGTATATTGATGTATAGTTCGTTCAATTGAACGAAGAAACGCCGACATCCTCATTGTGTAGGTAAACTAAGTTGACTATCCTGTATATAAATGAACTATCGTTTTTGCATTGTTGTGTCAGTGGAAGTTTAGTGAGCTTCTGCGTAAATTGAACAATGTACCTATTAACTTTTTACATTTTCACATATTGTGAAACCAGAGGATAACAAGTCAGTCGTTATTTTTCCGATGGAAGAGTCAAATCAAATCGTGCTGTGTAAGAGAAAATAATTGCAAGTATTGCCTATTTAGGATTTTAGGTTCTTCAAGGTTAAGTACCTACGTCTTGTGATCAACGATAGCTTAGGAGAGCGACCTCTTTGGTGCAGTTTTTTTTTAAGATAGCTTGCCGCTCTCGTGCTTAGACATTAATAGAACATTAATCACTGACAATTTTATCAAGTTTTTAGATAATTTAGGGGTAACAATATCAAATAATATATATAGAAGCAATTGACACGGGTGAAAGGGTCGTCACGGAGTACTTTAACTACCTATCAAAGTTAAATTTGATAAAGGAACTCATGAATAAAACTTACATTATTCTATGTATACAGTCAAACGTGACAACAACAATAACAAACAAATTGAAAGTGTTATTTATTAAGCTATATGATGACTTAAGCTATATAATGACAGTAATAATAAACCAGTGCTTCCGGTTCACGATTGCTCCATAAAGAATGAACGAAATAATAACACTCATAACATAACCATAACCTCTGATTGATACTTGAATGATTACTACATTGATCCTAATATTCCTAATATTGATCATCCAATTGCCAACATCTAAGGTCGTTGACTTCATGGCAAATCAGATTTCAAACACGTGTATCTAAATTTAAACAAAGCAATTACTATCAAAATAAACGTTCCGTTGAACACTTTAACTTCATAAAAACGAGAATTACTTGAGTCTATTACAGTCTGGGATCAAAAATCACATTGGCGCACGAGAGCTAAGCAATTCCGGTGCTAGATCTAAAGTTTCTGCATTGTATTTTATTACAGTAGAGCTAAGACTTAATCTACGGTATTTGATGCGAATGATCTTCTTCTTCCACTAAGCGTTATCTCGGATTTTGCCAGGGTCTGCTTTTCTACTCGCTTTTCTTCACTTTGCACGATCCTTGCGAATGATTGCAATCAATGAGGAACTTGCATGGGACTTCAATTTCGAATAAATTGCACTCAATCCATGCGGATATACGTACAAATATATACGTTTATAAAAATACGTACGTTTTATCTCACGTTAAAATAACGAAAAAAAAATTTTTTTTGTTAAAATTACAGTTACACAGAATATTTAATTAGAAATAATAAATTGTATGACAAGTAAATACTTAAACGCAAATTTTGTGGAGATAATTGCAAATGAATGACTTACTCCATAGTTCCATAGTAAAAGCTCCGAGAATATATGCTGTGACGTCATAGCATAAGCCCGTTTAATATAGAGCGTTTTCGGGAAGTGCCGGCGCGTGGAGATTTCAAATGCATATAACATCAGAAAAATAAATCATAAGAAAGTTTTAATGCTACAGTTGTTTTAATGCTTGATTATAATAAAATGAAAAGATGTAAGTTCCCTATTAAAATATCGCAAACACATCGTTCATCATCAACAATGAACAAGCATTCTCGTTCTTATGGTTAATTTTCTGTTAAGAAAAGTTGACACTAAACGTGAGGAAACCTGCATATATCTGAGAAGAAATTCAAAGATGTATGTGAAGTCCCCGATCCGCTCTGGGCTAGCGTGGGGACTACTGCCTTTCCTCTCATTCGTGAGGCCTATGCCAAGCAGTGGGACGTATATAGGCTGATGATGATGATGAAACAGATCCTTCTCAAAATGCATGTTTGGCCGCTTGGCTTGTCTAAATCTACATTTTTACGGCGTGCGCGGAACCGCGTTAAATGAATATCTTGATTTCGATCTAATACGTTTGCTAAAATAGACCTCTCTTCTGTGTGGCGCATTAACCGGGACAAGATTCTATGGTAATTTCATATTCCGTTGAGTAAGTAGTGGTCTCAAGATGCCACCGTGCAACTTGTAATCCTACTAACCACAGGGTACCTTGAGATTGAAGCCTTCGGCTGTTTTCATTACCCTGTACTAGTTGGGTTAAAATTAAAGAAAAAACTTGAAAGTAAAATTGCAACGAAGCAAAATTAAAATCTAAACTTAATGAAATAAATTATGAAACAGGACTTGAAATTAGTTTTCAAACATAATGTGAAATATACCTATACAAAGTGTTATCTAGAACTTGCAACATTTATTATAATACATAGTTTTAGAACACTTTGGGTTCAATGTTAATACCACCTTGTCATAACGTGGCGGACAAATCGACTAGGTAGTTAATCTTTAAAACAAAGTCGAGTTAACTCGAGACCTGCTGGAGCGATTTCTATGATGTTTGATTTGTTAGAATTGTCTCCGCACAGAATAGCAGAATAACTTATACATGGAAAAAAATTAGATTTTGTTTTAATTTTTTCATAATTATATTTTGTTAGGGTACGAAGTTCGCGGGGTCATCAATTTATATAAAATTAAACCCACGAACCATCATTAATTGGGCAGATTCCTCATGTTACATTTTATGACACGGTGTCACTAAGACAGACAACCATCAAGTTACCACAGTAAATTGTAAAATTCAAAAAAGGATATGAGACTTTAAAGTTAATGTATGTTGTTTTACTTTATTGTACGGTCGAGAAAATTGAATGTTTAGCACTTTTGGACTCTATGTACCTATAATGGGATTGAGGTCCAAAAGTGATAAACATTCAATTTCATCGACTGTACATAAAACATTTCAAAGTAAAAACAAAAGAAAAAGTACAAAGGCGAGCTTATCCAATTAAGGGATCTCTTCCAGCTAAACGTTGAGCAAATGAGTTATCAAAAACGTGTAAGAAACAATATGTAAAAACATGTAACGTTAAAAGCAAAGGTCAATAAAAAAGAAAGTATAAATGAAAGAAATCGACGCGTCAAAATATTAGAATACTTATAAAGGCAAAAATATAACAAAACAAGGAAAACATCTTAGGAAGCGTGTCGGCGCTTTCAATAATAAACAAATCTAATAAGACCCGTTTTGGACCAAATTTTCCTCCATTCCATGTTTAAATTCGGACGAGGGACCGAAGCGAACGAAGTTCTACACTTCAGCTTGGGCCAAAAATAGTTCGTATGTCCGGTGTCTGTCTAGATGTCCGTCTGTCCGAATCTTCTCCTCTACAGGTCGCATTTCTCATCCGATTCTCGTGAAGTTTTGTGATCAGGTTCATTAATTATATAAATTTATTTTGACGAATCACATTTCCAAAAAAATAAATTTCGAATCGCTCTTGTTTAGGACAAAACAGAAGCCTTTTTACCTTATTTATCAACAAATGTTATATAACAGTCAAACTTTACGGTATTTTTATACTAATATTATACAGACGTAAAGTTTGTTAGTAACATTGTATGTAACGAATAATCTCCGGAACTACTGATACGATTTCAAAAAATATTTCACAATAATACATTCACGCCTTTATTCCCAAAAGGGGTAGGCAGAACACATGCAAATTATATTCCAGTGCCACTTTAAGCACAAATGTGGGTATAAAAGATCGACAAAATGTGATGTCGCAGTGATAGGTTGCTAGCCCATCGCCCACAACACACTTGGACCCTTCTTTACTAACTTTAAAAAGAAAATCGGTAAGGCTGTAGCTTCGTAAATTTGTAGGGGCAATCTCCGGGGACGCGGGTAGCTCGTTTCACAAAAAAGTTAACAGAACCATCTTAAATATTATTGTTGAAGAATTCCACGTGGACGTCGAACCTGCACAAGCAAGAGTCTCGAGTCACGAGTTTTATTGAAGCACATCTTCACATCCGACTCGCATGCGGTCACTGTTATTACACAAGTATTGCGTAATACCTTTCACCTTCTATCTAGTTTAGAAATAATTCTAGAGCTAAAGTAATTGCACTACAATCTATGATCAAGCTAGTCATGTCTACACGATCAAGGGTTAAAATGAAGTTAGTAACTACTCTTAAATATAGCATTAAATTTGTTGGGTCTTATGACCAACCTCCTCATTAAAAAAAACCGGTCAAGTACAAGTCTGACTCGCGTACCGAGGGTTCCGTACAAACTTTCATACCATATCCGTCATGTCAGGACCCCATTCATTCTTAAACAATCTTAAACAGCTCATAGTAGCAGTTACCGTTGCAAAGCGCCATCTGCATTTTGGTACTAACAACTTACAACTTTTAATATTAAATTTTTATTTGAAAGAAGGGCCTTTAAAGATATTCTCATAGAAATTTGAAGACATAACAGTACATAAAAGTAAGTAAATTACAAATAAATTAAGAAATTATTGTAGATAAATATAAAAAAATCCGCTAGATAGAGATATCGTTTTATTTTTCCTGTATTATTTATGTTACTTTTAATTATATGTAATTATTTCAGAATTTTCGCATGGTAAGTGGGGGGGGGGGGGGGGGTTTACGTTTTCCTTCATAAATCAAAATATTACCACTGTAGAAATCAAATAAAAACGGTTTTAGAAAGTGCAACCTAAGGCCTTTCATATGATACCTCACTTGATCTATTTAGTAGACTTTGAATTTTTTAACCCCCTCAATATTCATAATTTACACAGAAAATAAAAAGTTAACAGTTGTTTCAAATTTCAAATTGACAGCTTTAGTAGTTCCTGAAATATTAAACGTTGTGACAGATGGACAGAGTCGCACCACCATTAGGGTTCCTTTTTGGTACGAAACCCTAAAAACGGAACAAACCTCTGTTAGAATTAGAATATGTTTTGTCCCTTTATCTCAAACTCAAATGACAAAGTAACAGACAAAGACAAACGAATTTTAACGGCATTTTTAATAACATAATTATAAAATATTTTTAATTACCGTTTACGAATAAGGCCACAATAATTGAAGCGTCCGAGATAAGACAATCATCAATAAGTCCCGATCTCGATGTAGACATAGAAATACAATAAGCATTATCTCACATCTACATGTAAACGGAACTATCACTGTCCGATTTTCTATGATAATAATGACAGCATAATGCTTTAGGCGGCAACATATTTGATAGATCTTTATGCAATTCAACATAAACACTTGATAGTAGTAGTTAATTGAAAATTATAGTACTGTAACACTTAGATAGTGTTATTATTAATGGCTCTGTGAGCTGTTGAACTCGCGACGAGCCTGTCTTTTTTCAATTATTTATTTTCGAAAAGGTGACTCGACAAAAAAGCTATATATTTAATTAACAAACCTATATACTTAATTAACAAACCTATATACTCAATGTCACGAGAATCGGTTGAGAAATGCGACCTGTAGAGGAGAACAGCCGGACAGCGCGACAGCGTGACAGACACCAGACATACGAACGATTTTCGGCCAAAGCTGAAGCATAGAAGTTAGTTCGCTTCGCTCGCTCGTTCGAAACGCTAAAATTAAGTACATGAATAACTAATTGAATTACAATGGCCCTTAAGAGTAATCCTTACCTGCTATTAAGTCAGCATAAACAAAACCATTGTTGAAAAGCTACCTGCAACAAAAAGAAAAATACATTTAGAAGGATAATTTAATCAAAACCGCCCTCGGTCAGCTTAGAGCAACTGAAATAAATACTGTATCGTAAACACAATTACTTAGTTCTTAAAATATACAACGTTTGCAATAACAATCCATCCAAAAAATATAAGTTTGAAATAACAATCCTTCAACAAAAGTTGTTTCATAGAAAAAGTGTATTAACATGGTTCACTTTATGAGCAAAAGCAATCTTCGGCATAATTTCAAAACGCTCGAAGCTAAATCAAACAAAGATCTCGCAAAACGATCGGATCAACATGAAAATATTGTTTCAACTGGAACTATGCGCCATATCCCAGCTAATTAAATTTTGTTTACAGAAGACTAAAATTGTGATGAAATGTTTGCATTCAATGTTTAATGTATACGAACATTAGCATTGAATTTCTGTTATATGTACATAGAACATAGATCAACATCAAAAATAATACAAACTCGACTAATAAAGAAATGTTTACACTTTTATCTTACACATAACTAACGCACTTTAACCTAAACAGAATAATCATTACTATACCGTACAAAGACTGAAAACTTCATGAAATATTTCTCGATTTATTACGAAATTAACCTGTACTAAAACTAAAGCATAAAAAGCTGTCGGGCTATGAGCACCAAAATATAAGTCAAATTAAGATAAATTTAGATAGTCAGATAGCACAGTGTGGGTGGAAATATTGTTGTTCTTTCCCTCATCAGAGATTCTAATTCAAATTTCTGACATTACTCCTTAATTAAAATTTTACTCAATTGCAGCAGTGCCGTAAGTCAAAACGTTCCGAATTTTAATTATACACACAAACGTGAGGTATCCAAACATACTCCAATGGAAATACCTCAGATTGAAAGTTAATTAGACTCAATTCCCTCTGGAGGTACGGAGGAATTAATAGCAGTCGGAATTGACGAGAAACAAAGGAAATTTTACGATTAGGACGATTACTCCGTCGGTCGAAAGGTAACGAGTAAATTTAGAGAGTTTATTTATAGAAATATGAAATCAATTATGTAAAGGCAGCTCCGTTTGCAGAAGTTGAAGGTTAATATTTGATCCCAGTTGCGAGAATGTTTTATCCAAGTTTATTCATTTGCCTATGTATTTAGAATTTCAAAAGATTGACCTGTAAGTAGCGACTTAGGTAGCATGCAAAGTTTTGCAAATATTTCAATCTATAGTTTTGACAAACCTACCAATTTGATAGAGAACAATGATCAAAAGTGAGTGGTTTCGATGAAGACAAAAGTATGATGAGTTAATTAGTTATTATGGCATTTCAAACACATAAGAATCAAAGACCATAACAAAAGGGAAAAATACCATAAAAAGTTGTACAATCTTGCACAACAACCTATTCAATAATCTCCGAAAACCAACAGTCGCGCATCATCAAAAAAAAGGAAATCACTAACAAACTATTACTTTCCCTGATTGCTAACTCGTAATTGTACGTACACGTTGGGCAGTGAAAACATGACCGGTAGACGCTCTCGTCATAAGGCGGTGTATACAGCGAAAGCGAGTATCCACTGACCGGGGATCGAATGACCCGCGGCGAGGCTACCGCGATCTCGACTAGATAGAACAATGAATGGATAGAAGGGTATAAAGTATACTAATTTTATTGCTTGTGAGAGGCAGAAACGATGGAAGAAGTTAAAACTCAATTTGTGCACTTAACCTCGACATTTATTTGTTAGTATTATTTTGTGTGTTTCATGAAAAATCTGATCTCTTCTTGTTTTTTTTTTCTATTGGACAAATGGACAGTATGTTCCTCCGTGACCCCGAGTTCATACCGGATTGAAAAGTCTTCATACGGGTCGCGGTTTCGATTATCCTACAGATAGATGTCGAGGTCAAGCAGTCGGTAGCGGTAGGTAACGTACCTAAGTGATTGTTTGTGGGTAGAAATAATCATTTGTCCTAAACTACGTCCAATTTGAATCTTTTCCTAAAGGCCATGGCAGGGTAAGGGAACATCTTGTGCCTTATTAGCTTTTTAGGCTGTTTTTTTTTGTGATGATGGGCCCTGCTGTTAGTAACTCCTATACAAAATTACAGCATTCTCCTCTTCTTACTTTCCAAGAAAAAAAAAACATTTTTCGTGAATATTTCCGCTTTTGTAGATTGAATTAATTCGTGCTTTAAACATAAAGCTTGTCCCAGAAAAAAATGTCGCTCATTATTAGATGGGGTGGTATATCAGGATGAAATCTCAAGAGGTTTCAAAACTATACTCTCCGTTAGGATGGTCATTCATGTATAAATTAAAATAAAAAAAACGCTGTCAGTACTAGATGTTCAACGATGTCATCGGTGCAAGAAAAGTTACACGAAAAATTTTTGTACAAATATGTTCAATATGGAGGCATCTCTGCGAAAAAAGTGGCAACGGAGCTAAAAACGTCTACAAAAACCGTTCAAAGGGTTTTAAAACGGTTTAGGGAGACTGGTGGTATACGGCGACGGCCTGGAAGTGGACGTAAACCAGGGTTTGTAAACAAGAATATCGAGAAGAAAATTATAACAGCTTTACAGAAAAAACCTACCCTCTCTGTACGAGAAAAAGTTTAAAACCTCGAAATCTACTGTGCAACGAGTGAAGAGAAATAATTCTATAAAAACATTTTAACAAACTAAAGTGCTCAATAGAAATGCAAAACTGTCAAAAGATCTAGAAAGCTTTATTCAAAAATGACGAAGAAAAATTATTGTACTGTTATGGACGACGAAACTTACTGCAAACTTGAATTCAAATCACTTCCAGGTCACCACTATTATTCTGGGACCGACAGAAAAGCAGAAAGTGAAGAGCATAAGGTCATCAAAATGGATAAACTTGCAAATAAAGTTCTCGCGTGGCAGGCGATCTGTTCATGTGGCAAACGCAGTAAACCATATTTTACTAAAAATGAAAAATGTTAACCCTTGAAAAAAAAATTGTCTATGGAATGTTTATGCGGTTTATAGTGACATATTGTCCGTCTTGGGTAAGTGTATTATATGTTTAAAGCACGAATTAATTCAATCTACAGAAGCGGAAATATTCACGAAAAATGATTTTTCTTAATTATTCTTGGAAAGTAAGAAGAGGAGAATGCTGTAATATTGTATAGGAGTTACTAAAAGCAGGGCCCATCATCACAAAAAAAAACAGCCTGAAAAGCTATTAAGGCACAAGATGTTCCCTTACCCTGCCATGGCCTTTATGTATTAACTCCACCCAGTTTTAAAACTTATCCCCTTCAGTGCCAAGAACCGGCTTGGTACTCACCTAGTCTCTGCTAGTCGGAGCTTTTCTCTACCTATAAGTATATACCGTTTTTCGCATGTCATCGGCTGCGACCGTAGCACTAGGGCATTGTTGCCAGTGAATGTGTAAATGAAAAGCGGTCCACTCTAGCACTTCTTTACCCAGTTTGTCTGCAATCAAATTACAAGTACCTACACGGCAGCCGCCGATCGCTGCACGGCTTTATTTGATCAGCACACCGCTATTGTTGCTCTTTGTTAGCCCCTCTGTATAGTAATGACGTTGGCTTCTATTTTCTTGACTGACTGACTGATACGCTTTTATGTTTCTATTGACTCTATCCCAAGATGATTGAGAAAAACATCTCTATTATCTTGGTGAATTGAAAATTTAAATTACTTATTTAAGCATTAGGTTTTTTTATGGATTATAGTAGTTATGGATTATCAATTAATCGCCTTGGAATAAGTAGGGCATGCACTTTTCCGATGTACAATTCTGGATTTGATACACATGGAATATGTAATTACTACTTTCCGAATTGAAATTGATGTATTTCCAGTCAAGTTCCTGAATTCTTGATTTGAAGCCCAATAGCGAACGTCAGTCCCGGAATTGAAAACCACCCGATATTGCAAGCCCTACATAGGAGTAATTAGGTTAAACTTAGATACAGTCACAAATTTATTTACATTTGAAAAATTCTTAACCTAATACGACCTTATTAGACGACCACTTTAGCCTAGTTGGTAGTGACCCTGCCTACGAAGCTAGATGTCCTGGGTTCGAATCCCGGTAAGGGCATTTATTTGTGTGATGAGCACGAATATTTGTTCCTGGGTCATGGATGTTTTCTATGTATTTAAGTATTTTTTTCTCTATATAAGTATGTATATCGTCGTCTAGTACCCATAGTACAAGCTTTGCTTAGTCTGGGACTAGGTCGATATGTGTAAGATTGTCCGCAAATATTTATTTATATTTATTTCTTTATTTAATACAGCTAAAACTTGACAACTTAACGCAAACAAAACAGACACCAGAAACAAAAAAGTTATTATTGAATCCATAGAACGTGAACTCAAAGCAGAAATTGAAGTTTCAATATCGGGAGAAACATTCAAAGCTTTGAAAGAAATAATAAGTGGAATTTGGAAAAATAAAATCAAAGAAAAGTCGCTATCAACAGCGAAATCTTCCTTAAACATATCTAAGTCGTTATCAATGAAAAGTTCTCAAAGAGACGTCTGAGACTCGAGAATCGGCCTGGACGTGATTGCCTTGATAAAAAGTCAGAGATATCATCGCAGTTCAAACGCTGGTTGATACTGTTGGTTAATTAAGTAGGTAGCTACTGACTTAAGACTGAGTCTTTCTCCGTCTTTATACAGATCGATTTTGATTTTAATCATTTTTGTTTCACTTCATACTAACAAATACAAGATGTAATTAAAAATAAAAATAATAATAATAATGTGATATGTGTAATGTGATGTTGAATAACGCTTTTCTATTATATTCTATTCTGTTCTAATAACCCCCGATGTAACAAACAATACATAGCTTTGCACCATCTCGACAAACAAGACTTTCGATTAATCAAAACACCGCACTCAAGTTGCTGCTTCATACGTTTGGGAGCTACAATGCCACAGACAGACACACATATAAATAAACCCTCTTTGAGTGCAGATTAAGAATCAAATATCCATGCTTATTACTATTTAATCCAAAACTTGTGCAATGTTAGTAAGAGGGCGGTTTAAAAAGCCAAGATTAAAGTTATACCGGGGAATAGGAATATCAACTCACAAACATTTCTTTTTTGCGTACAATTGCGGGAAAAATATTATCTTGAGCGCGGTCAAGTGAAACGTACCTACTTAATTAGGGCAATTGCCTGAGTAAATATAAATAGTCCATTTTGCTCTCAACTATGTACAGAACACTCAAAATTGAGTCTCGTTTTTAGGGTTCCGTAGTCAAAGAGTAAAACGGGACCCTATTACTAAGACTTCGCTGTCCGTCCGTCCGTCTGTCTGTCACCAGGCTGTATCTCAAGAACCGTGATAGCTAGAGAGTTGAAATTTTCACAGATTATGTATTTCTGCTGCCGCTATAACAACAAAATACTAAAAACAAAATAAAATATTTTGTTAAGGGGGCTCCCATACATCAAACGTGATTTTTTTGCCGTTTTTATAGATAATAGTACGGAACCCTTCGTGTGCGAGTCCGACTCGCACTTGGCCGGTTTTTTATAAAGATGGCAATACGGGTTCTTTATTGGTAAACAGACACCAAATCCTATGGACTCTTGCGACTCCAGGGGAGTCACACTTCATTGCCAAGCCAGCCCTTTATTGATTTGAGGATTTGTTGTGTTGACAGCTAGAGACCAATGAAAGAAAGAATGAAACATCAATCAATCAATCTTTTTTTTTTTTTTTTTTGCTGATACTAATTTATTTATTCAAAGCATACTTAATCAAAGCAATCCACAAAGTTAAATATCCACAGCGCAGGTTTCGTCAAATCATCAATCAATCTATGCACGTCAATCTCAATGAAGAACATCATCGAGAACTCTAGCGACCGTTCTCATCGCCAGGAACGCAACACCAAGTATCTACATATCAAGTAACGGTGGTTTCTCTGCGCAATCACATCAGAAATGAGCCTCATCCGCAGCAGGACCAAGGTAACCGATATAGCCCTCCGAATCGCTAAGCTTAAGTGGCAGTGGGCGGGGCACATTGCACGTAGAACCGGTCGCCGTTGGGGCGGAAAGTGGCGACCACGTACCGGAAGGGCGTGGGTAGGCCCCCCACAAGGTGGACTGATGACCTGGTAAAGGTCGCGGGAGTCCGCTGGATGCGGGTAGCGCAGGACCGGTCATTGTGGGAAGCACAAAAGAAATCACTCAGCGTGCTAGGCCCTAAAATCTACAACGTCCTACCGCCTGACGTTAAAAACGCCGTAACTGATGCAGCATTTAAAAACAAGCTCAAACAGCTCCTCATAAAAATGGCTTGCTACAGCATAGACGACTTTATGACCAATATATCATTGACCCACTCATAATCAACAACACTTTCAAAATTATTTAATAATGATAGGTATATAACATCTATGACAATAAGAAATTTTTAAATGTATTTGACATGCATGATATTGACCTGTAAAATATGACATTTTATCAATAAAGTTCTGAATCTGAATCACACTTTGGGGGAGGCCTATGTCCAGCAGTGGACGATGATGATGATGATGAAGTAGTGGTGTTATTATGGCTGCGTTTTTCTGTACGGTGGAGGTAATATACCGGTGGATTGCTCCAAATCCAAATATGAGCGAGTCTACTAAACTGGGTTTGTGCCGTATAACAACCACCGTTGTCCGTGGTACTACTTTCAGAAAGTCACTCTTCTATTTAGAACGCGAACGATGCCTTTAGTTGCCTATGTTGTGTGTTTCATTGTGATGCTAAGTTGTTACAAGTTTGTTGCACATCAGTTTCGATGTGACACATATGTATCTTATTTAAGATACATATTAGCGTCACATCTAAAAGGCATATCTTATATATATGGCTCGTTACAAATCTATGCCCTGACATGATTTCTACAAAGTTTTGTATGTAGGTACATAAGTAGCTAAATTTAATAAACTATTTGTAATATGAGATTTAGTTTCGTGATTTGATCACGTAAATTTTCTTAAAAATATTATGCACTAATCATCTGCCAAAAATAAGAACATAGGGAAAATCGACAGTAACTGGCCACCCTTCAATAGCTGGCCCCCTCATAATAAAAATTAACTCTGTTCCGCTACAAACAGAATTCAATCTAGTATGACGTGGCCAGTTATTGAAGGGTGGTTAGTTATTGAAACCTTATACTAAAATGAATTATATTATAGATGAATAGTGTTCATTTTTAGCATCAGGTGGCTACTTATTGAACAGTGGCGAGCTACTAACGATGTACCCTACTTGATATTTTTTAAAGACTTCGTTTTCGGCAATGAATAAGCAATAAAGAGTTCATGGTCATGTTTCAAATTTCTTGCTTAAAAATCCATCAATTACTGAGTAGAAGATAGTTTTCGTATACCTATTTCTCTAAAGTTTAGACCCTGGAATACCAATAAAACCATTTCTACCACAAAACGATGTCATAGGCACGAATTTTGCTACAGCACATTTTTTACAATGAATAATGTTTACAATAGGGAACATTACGCAAAACTCTTCGTAGGTGGCGACACTAGCAGCGTTGACACTGTATCTCGTACCCACTTGCGGTATTGTCTATGCAAGCATCCTTGTCACTCATTTGACAATCAATTGTGCATGTGTGTGTGAATCCCTGTATTCCAATACTGGTTTACTATTAGTGGTGTTCTGCCTCTGGCGGCAGAATATTGCAGTAATGTTCCCTATTTATATTCGCTGGACTAAAACGGACGTTCTATTTTAGCACAGCAACTACCTAATAAAATATAAACCAAAACACATTCACAAATTGCTGAGTGAACTAGGATGTCCAGTAAATATGCAAATGAAAGCTATAAATCGATTAAAACTGTCGCCGGATGCAAATAATTTAAATCACGATAACAATTATACTTGAGATTTATTGAGTTAGCCGAATTGCATCAAAGTAGACCATTTAAAAAACAACTCTATTGACCACGGTAAAAGATTCCGATTCGAATGACAGTTTTATAAAAATGTGGCCACGAAATAATCTCAACAATACGTTAGAGATGTGTACAATTTAGCACCTTTTTCCATTGGAATACGGCGAAAAATGTATCGTAATCCTTGACACGGACTGTGCATACACGTTGCACTAAACAAATAACTTCCCGGTATCGTATTACGATGAAAAATTATGTGCTAATCTAAACCTTAACATCTTGGACTGAGGTATATTTTACAATATTAATGATCGATTTAGATTATAGCTTCCGACCTTGCAATTGATTCGTTTAGAAAAGACACCTGATTAGCACGCACTTTACTTCTCCGCCAAACGTGTAGTTTTTTGCTATTCCAGCATGTCACGTAATTGCTCTATTCTCTAGTCTTATATGAAGCATATCGAAATACAAAATATTGGCTGCCCGTGGGCTTCCCCTGCGTATTGCTAAGAACGTAAGCGTTTGCCCGCGGGATAAAATACAGCCCGTGGCCATCCAGATAGCCCCCCACTCTATAGAATATTTGAAATCAAAAAAGTTGTTCCGGTGATTTTTACCATTTAATTCAAACTTATAAAGCTACAATCTGACATACTTTTCTTTATTCTAATATTACCACCTATATCGACGGTTCTTAAGAATTCATTGTATTTCTTCCTCACTTGCGAAAGGGCTTTTTACAGCAACTACCAAAATCCACCTATCAAATTAATTGAGACGAAACATGATTCTAACATTTTGACTGTAGGTGTCTCGCCACTTATAGTTGGTGTAAAAAAGATTTCTAGAAAGCTCTAGAGAGCTCTAAGATTCTATCAATTGACGCAAAGACGCGGCATAAAATAATTTTAAGGTAGAAAACGTTTATTTGTGTGAGTTTTAAGTTATTTGACGACCTGTTTAGTCTGGTTGGTATATAGTGCCCTGCCTACGAAGCTAGAGGTGGTGGGTTCGGATCCCGGTAAGGGCATTTGTTTGCATGATGAGTACGAATTCAAACCATCAGGCTCTGCTTACCATCAGGCAGGCCGTAAGCTTGTTTGCCACCGTAGTTGTATAAAAAAAAAGATTAACCATTTATTCCTGAGTCATAGATGTTTTATGTATTTAAGTATTTATCCAAAGTATGGTTATATCGTAGTCTAGTACAGCTTTGCCTAGTTTGGGACTAGGTCTAATTATGTAAGATTGTTAGCAAAATATTGAATATTTATTTCTTTCTTCTATTCTGAGAAGTTGTCACTACACTCACCAAGGTGAACGATATTTAATTTTTTTTGTAGTCTTTTGTAAATTAAAACAATAAATATTTAAGTTCGTTTTGTACTTTATGTTTGTGCAATAAAGTTTAAATAAATAATTAAAGAAAAGAAATTATCAAACGTCGTTATGATACAACATCCGTAAAGAGAACGTGATAATGACCAATTAGCTTAATACGTGTGACAAACAAATTAATCACTTTGCTAGTTACCGCTCGTTAGAGTGCTAAAGCCGCTAGCTACGCTCCAGGAGTCGATTGGAGACTTATGTTTCGAGTTCCGAGTTCTGACTCGTTAGCTCGGTGCAAGCGACCGGCACACAAATTAATTTTCAATTAGAATATTACAGTTTTATTTATTGGAGTTTCTTGTGCTTTGAGTCGTTTTGAGTAGACAAACCGAAAGTAAAAAGTTTTAAGGGTGATTCGTTTAACCTAGTAGGTAGGCACCACAGATGTATGAATATAAGGAGATCGGACATGGCGGCCGATTTGTATAGAGTGAGCCTGTCGCAAGTACATTAACCCACACAACGCCCAAGTAATTGACAAGACAAAGCACGCACACATCTAAAACACACACACTTGTATACCTACACGCTTATTTGACAATAAACGCGCATCATATCAGGCATTTTGGGAAAAAACGTAATATTCTCTGCGATCAGCACGCGTGCACAGTATGGCAGTGTATGCCCATTGAGCATACAGCTGCGACATGGCCGCCGGCGGCTTGTCCTCTCTCTAGTATTCTATGCTCTGAGGTAGGCACCCTGCCTGCGAAGCTGTCATTCAAATATCGGTAAGAGCAAAAATAACTGACTGTCGAGTTCTGCGTTTCTTCTTGACAGTGGTATTCGTTTTCAGACTCTGGTAGAATTTGACTTGTAAAAGTTCCATTGCGGCCTACTTGCAGAATAAAATTCATTTTATTTCATAATTAGCAACAATAAGAAGTTGTACAGGGATTGTACAACTTCTTATTATGTAATAGTACTAAGGTAACAAAAAACTCAAAAAAAAGATTCCCTCATACAAACTTTGCACCTCTTTTTAACCCCCTTAGGGATGGTCTTTTCCAAAACACTGAAAGTACTTTTTTGTATTCTTAGTAATCTTTCTACAAAGTTTCAAGTCTCTAGATCAAAAAAAAAAGGGTTCGGCCTCTTCAAACATTGCACCCCTTTTTTAACCCCGTTAGAGTACTTTTTTGTATTCTAATAAGTAATCTTACGCCAACGTTTTGAGTCTCTAGAAGTACCCCTGATACAAACTTTGCACCCCTATTTTACCCCCTTAGGGGCGGAATTTTCCAAACCGCTGAAAGTTTTTTATTTGTATTCTAATAAGTAATCTTTCTACAATACCTCGTAAGGCATTTTCGTAATTTTAAGTAAGACACACTAGCACCTTTTGAAGATGACTAAACAATTCCTTGCCTTGCTTATCCACGTAGTAAAACTAAAAGAGGTATGTTGTTTTGGGTTTCTCTAACCTCTGCACCCTGACCCTCCGATCTTCTTGCCATATGGCCAGCAAAGGTCAAAGACGACAGATTTATTCAACGAGCTTTATAATTAACGTTGTCACCATACAGGCCTCTTATTCGTAAACCTTTGTTAATTAATTTTCACCATTATAGTTAAAAAGCCTAAATAGGTACCTGAAATAATAAAAAAAAAAAAATCGAGTAAAATTTTTTTTTATAAGTGCTAGCAAGGTGCCAAGCTATTGTTGCGTGTTTGGGATTATAATATATTATTCAATTGAATCCTAAGTAATTATAATAATATAATACATGCGAATGTTTGGACGTTTGTTACTCAATCACGCTTAAACGGCTGAACCGATTTGGATGAAACGTTGCTGGAAGATAGATTATAGCTTGGATTAAAATATAGGATAGTTTTCATCCCGGGTCCACGCAGACAAAGTCACGGGCAGAAGCTAGTATTACTCGTGTGATGTTATTATGAAACTCGCCTTCGGCTCGGTTCATAAACCCACACTCTTGTTTAATGCCCTTCATTATGTACAGTCACATAAACTACTATATTAAGTGGTCCGTCTCTCTCTACCGTGACGGGACGTGACCAAAAATCCTCGCTCGTTTATAAAGCTGTGACTACAACCGTTAACCCTAAACTTGGTAAAGTAATACATCATCGTTCAAACCTCAGACGCTCAGATATTTTAGTAATATAGTAAATAAAGTACTTTCCCGCAAAACGTGGACACCCGATGGAGTTAATCACTAAGCTAACGATATCACTTCAATCATACCTCTGAGCTTGCGCCTCGTTTTATATTTGTATTAACAGATCCTATTGTAGCTATACCTAAACTAGTTACAAAAGTATTGGGTACAATACGGAATATCTTCTGCAGCAAGAACAGTAAAATATAGAATAATTAAAAAAAAAATGATTAAGACATTAAGTTAAGTACATTTACATAAATATAATACCCATTTTAGCCAAAACCTAGAGGAGGTTTGTATGCCAATGGGGAGTTCTAATTTTGATACTCAAGTTATAAATAGTCAGACAAATCCTGCGTTAATAGACATACTATTGCACACAAACCATTTTAAAACCAATAATTAAGTATTTAATGACCAAAATAAGCAAAAACTAGTACAATATTTTCCTAGATAAATAAAAAAAAATTAACTGTTTAATTCAATGGAACACAAATATTTTTCAGGTACAAGAATTACTATTATTATTATTCGATTACTATAATGATTAGGACTTTATTAATTGTCAGTTTATTACAATATTGCAAACATAAATGTATTTATTTATAAATTATAATTATCTTTCTTACATCACGTATGAACCTTTAATAATATTTTTCACACATCATTTAAGTTTCAATCGAGTGTCACATTTACTACCATAAACAATAAACAAGGGCCGCTCCTGTTAAAGTAATTTTAATAATTCAGTTAACAATGCCACCACACCGCGTGAACCAAGCGCGTTTTAATTACAAAAATTAATCATAACTATGCGAAAACCGCAACAATCGAAATTATAAATTAAACGTCACATCACAATAATTCATAGCGAGGCATTCTCATAGTCAGCCACCATTAGGCCTGGTTCACACATTCACAGGTTGACCGTTAGCTGATTCACAAAATGGCGGTTGCAAGAGCCAAAGGTCGCAGGTTGCGGTGAAAGTGGCGATGCTTTCGCTAGACCCGTCTCCGCGATTATGTCCTCAGCTTATTAATGCCACGAGAGGCGCAGAAATTCGCAATTTGAAAATGGAATTAATTAAAAACTACTTTCGCTATTGTTTATAGTTTTCGGAATTTGAATTTAGATTGTTTTAGTTCTTTTATAATGCAGTAATAAGTTGGATTTGGGTCAATCAACTTTTTCTTGTTGTTATTCTGTCCCGGTAAGCCAAGAGACAACAGTGACAGACTTTCTTATAAAAAATACTATAAACTGGACTCATATCATGCTAAGGAGATGCGCCACCATGGAATGGGTTTACCAATATAACAAAAATACGTTTTTTAGTGGATTTAAACCCCATAAAATAACAGTTTTAAAGAGTGACCCAGGAGACGTAACCATGGCAACGAGCAACAAGAAATAATTGATTGACCCATTTACAGTGGAGACAGTATTAATTTCTCTAAATTAGTTCAGAATTCACTCATCATCAGTTCAGGTTCTCGAGTGGCGACCACATACCGGAAGGCGCAGCATGGGTACACCCCCCCAAGGTAGACTGATAACCTGGTAAAGGTCGCGGGAGTCGGCTGGATGCGGGTGGCGCAGGACCGGCCATTGTGGCACTCTTTGGGGGAAGGTATATGTCCAGCAGTGGACGTCTCTCGGCTCATATGATAATGATGATGATTTCAGAATTCGGTTGGTAGAAGGTAGACTGATGACCTGGTAAAGGTCGCGGGATTCCGCTGGATGCGGGTGGCGTAGGACTCAATTGGCACTCTTTGGGGGAGGCCTATGTCCAGCAGGTTTATCAGTAAATTTCATCATAAGTAGCCGGCAAACTGAGGTTATCGAACGACAACAAACTAAAGTTCCTTAAGCCAAGGCGTTCACGTACAAACCATTTGAAATTCGAATTTCAAAATACGAAATGGCCAGTTTCTAAATGGAAATTCGCTCATTTCTAAACAGTGTGCGGGTATTCCCAAATAGGTCGACTGCAGACGAATGCGCATAAGATTTGGCCCGTTGCCAAGAGCCGGGTTGAAGGTCAGCGATACAAAGTATTCACAACGCTTGTCTATAGCTAGCTTTAGTTTGCACCAGTATAAATCTGGCCTACGATTCGGAATAGTTGTTATGGATGTCGGTATCAACTGAAGAGTGGTGAGATGAGAAGATCCGTGAATCTCATAACAAGTGAAAAGAGGTGTTTTATGTTTTTCGCTAACTTTACGCCACCTGCTCTGCCGGTTTTCATGAGAGAAAAGAGAATTGTATTGTAATACTCATATTACCCATTTGAAGTTGGAGATAGTCATTCAAAAGTTATGTTATGATGTAAATTTCATAAGACATTATAATAAGATTCAATCGCCGAAAGTTTTTTTACGACGGTTGTAAATAAATAAGCTAACGTTTTGTCTGATGTTAAGAACACTCCGTAGCCTGTGGACGCTTGCGACTTCTAAGTAGACGCCATCTTGAAAAATCAAAAATCCTTCATCGAAACATGGTTTTCGGAATTATGAAATTCGGAAAAAGTATGCTTTCGGACAAATGTTTTTTTTTTCTCTTTATTGATTTAGTAACATTTAATCACTTAAGATTACGTCAGTAACATGGTTTTCGGAATTATGAAATTAGGAAAAAGTATGCTTTCAAGACGAGAGTCTTTGACCAGTGTGTGTTGCCAGTGATGACATATGGCACTGAAACGTGGTCGCTTACAATGAGCCTAATAAGAGGGCTCAAAGTCACCCAAAGGGTAATGGAGAGGGCTATGTTGGGAGTTTCTCTGCGTGATCGCATCAGAAATGAGGTTATCCGCAGCAGAACCAAGGTACCCGATATAGCCCTCCGAATCGCTAAACTTAAGTGGCAGTGGGCGGGGCACATTGCACGTAGAACCGATGGCCGCTGGGGCGGAAAGGTTCTCGAGTGGCGACCACGTACCGGAAGGCGCGGCGTGGGTAGGCCCCCCACAAGGTGGACTGATGCCCTGGTAAAGGTCGCGGGAGTCCGCTGGATGCGGGTGGCGCAGGACCGGCCATTGTGGCACTCTTTGGGGGAGGCCTATGTCCAGCAGTCTTTCGGCTGATATGATGATGATGATGCTTTCGGACAAATGTTTTTTTTTTCTCTTTATTGTTTTAGTAACATTTAATCACTTAAGATTACGTCAGTTTCATTGTAACTTAACCTAAATTACTAAAGCTATGTATATATCTGCCTACGTATTAGTATTATATTGCGTAAGGTATTCTAGCACAAATAAAGCAAGGTCGGTGCCGCTAGTATACATTGAAATGCACCTACTTACATGTATTCTGAAGATTGAGTGATCTGATCAATACTAGCCTATGACTTTCATTCCGGGCACATTACGTCAATATGTGCTGAGCATCTTCCAACATAAATAATTTAAAGGTGCTGGTTAATATCTGCGGTTAAATTAGCATGGGTTTCGCAAATACCATAATATGTCACCGAGTTTGGAGTTATTTTTCGCAAAACCAATTCCCTTTGGCTTTACCTCAACATAAATTTATGTTGAACATTTCCGCAAAAGGCAAGTATCAGACGGCACGCTCTCGTGCAACATCCGTGAGGAACACATCTCGTTAATTCTAAAAGAGCTTAACCACCTTCAAAATCAATGCTCCATACGACCTATTTATGCACACTATTCGGATTACCTGTACATACATATTTATTAATATGTAGCCATATTGGAACTTATGTGTGGGGGATAAGGTTTATATTGCAAAGGTCTCTTTATTCAGTGATCTAAGAGCTTGTAAGCCTTTTTGATGAAGCGATGCGCAAAGGCAAAGGTCATGCGAGAAGGAACGTAGAAATCGAATGACTTGCGGGTACCGGATTGGACTGCGGAAGTGCAATGGGAAGGCAGAGTAACTATAAGATGACTTTTCAGCGTGGGTCGTAGTATAGTAGCGAATCTTGAGTTGTCGCGAAAAGGTCAAAGCCGCACATTTTAAACATTCGTTTTCGAACGAAAGTGAGGTTTATAAAATATAGAGGTTTCGGCAGAGAGTACATCTTTGTACCCTTTGGCGTCGAGACCCTCGGTCCGTGACGTCCCAGTGCGTCCCTTTTTGTGTATTTTTTTTATTTTTATTAAGTGTGCATTTTAGTTATTAATAGTTCATTATAAGATATTGCATGTGTATCTGTTGTTGTTGCCCACCGTGCTCTCACCGAATGGACCCTGCGGAAGACCAGCGCTGGCTGCAAAGCTAGCAATATGCTGAGCAGGGTCCATTTCGTGACAAAACATGTATTATATTATTTCTTTTGTATGTGTAAATTGTGTGTCACGAATAAATATTTGAATTTGAATTTGAATTTATAAGTGATATACGCAAATCGTGAAAAATGATATATTATATACTGCGGTATCCGTTTTCCGTCATCCATCAGGCTGTACGCTTTTCTGTCACCGACACGGTCTATAATATAATATTATACACAGGTAAATTCTGTAAGATTGTAGCTATGTAAATTTGTATGTAAGGTGTAATATACGGAACTACTCATTCGATAAAAAAGTCACCAGTGTATAGCATTGATCTTTAGTATACGGGCATAGGCTATGTTTTATCCTGATTTCTCGCGAGCAAGTATAAAAATATAACCCAATACATATTGCTGACGTTAACACTTCCCACCACAGTTTGCGCAAGCAATATCGAGATTACCAACTACATTCGAATTGGAAAAACAAAAGGTGCCAGCCATTGTTTCAATTAAAACATTGTATACGCTAAAATACGACAATGGCCTTACAAAATTCAATAACCGCCGGAACAAAAGGGATCATAATTCATTATTCGAACGTATTAAACGTGATGATGACACAATTGTTCTTGTAACAGCTTAATTGATATATTACTTCCGATTTTGAGCAATTATGTAATGTAGTGGTAAAAACAAATACATGATATAACAATTGCATAGATAGAGTAAGTACTCTTCTAGCCACTATGGGCATTGTTTTGAAGGAAATATATATAAGATTCGATATACTCAACGTATCTTTAAAACAGTGTCTTGGCTAAGTGTAATAAATCACCCTAATAGGCGGATGTCAAAACACAACAAAACAATATACAATTAAATTGTATAAAATATTAACTCATATTTTTGATACCAAAACAATGGGTAGCATACTACTTAGTACGGAGCCGTAACTAAAATATAAACGGGTTAATAGCCTTCAAACTTGTTCGTCGGAAGGAAAGAACAATGACAATGCTAGCGCTACTAACTGGTAGGCATTGAGGGCAGTGTCAAATGTCATCCGAGACGTTGTGGGCGGCCTTGACCCAAGTGCATTGTACAGTAATAGTGATATGATAACGAAACAGTTACTATAATTATGCGAACGTGCTACTGAAATAAAATATTTTGCTCGGCTAGTTTTCGATTTTCTGAAAATAAGTATAAATAAAAATAACGAGCCAACGAGAACGTAAAAGGCAATCACTAAAAGATAAAGTTATTTATTCTACACTGGCCTGCAAAAGAAGGTATTACACTCATAAACGTGACGATAACTAAAACAACTGTTATATGCACCTTCTTTTGCAGGCTAGTTTATTATAACAAAGGTTGGCTCAGAATGCCAAACAGCTGAAATTACACCCAATAGTTCTAAGGTTATAGTCGTACACAGTACACAGATCTCATGGTACAGCCTGTGAGCATTTAGAATGACATTCGGGTTCGGGTGAATTCGATTATTTTGGCATAAGAAGTGTAAGAGCAACCGAGAGAGGAATAAAGATCCGAATGTCATTCTAAATTAACGGCCATTGAGACCCTTAACAAGTCCAAGATGTCCGTTTTTTTCTGAAGTTCTTAAGTCAGACCTGTGGGTCGTGAACTCCTGGGGTCAGGAAGCCTTTTCAGTAGAGTAACAGCTGTTATCTTGAATTAAAAGTGACCTAAATATGCAAAATTGATACATTTAAAAAATATAGGTACGAGGCTCACAAGGGGCTTAACACCTTTGTACCGCGTCGCATTAAACGTGATGTTAAACTGCCATATGAAGTTGTCAAACGAGTGAAAACGACAAGGTACTTAGGTGTTCAGCAACTTAATGAGGCTGACTGTATCTAAGTTAAGAACAAGGAGATCGCGATTTTCTTTCCTATGTAGGTAACGGGATCGTGGAATTAAAAAGGTCGAATAACAATGCTTTTGTTTATATTTAATGTTATACCAAAAAACCAAAAAAAAACTACAAAAATAATTATCTTCTACTAGCTGACCCTACTTCGTACAGCCATACAAAACGTATGAAAAAAAGAAAAAAAAAACTTTACATTTTGCATTTATTATTAGTTATTCTGCTATTCGGAGTGAAGACAAATACAACAAATCAAACATCACCAAAATCAGTTGGGCCGTTCATGAGTTATAAATGGTGTAACTAACACGACTTTGTTTTAAATAAAATACTAAAATTTAAATAAAATAAATATTACATGTAATATACCGTATATAGCCTAAGTTCTAATCCACACTGCCTGAACTGCTAACTTTCCAGTTCCGTAGTTCCCCCGATACTTTTATCTATATGGAACAAACTGCACCGAGCCTTATTCCTCTTGCTTTTTCATGCAATATGGCGGAACAAGGCCCAACACGGTGGCACGGGTAGGTTACTTCTACCAAAGATTATTTTTAATAATCTTTGCTTCTACGAATCAAAATATACATTTTGATTTGGAGAATAAATGTTTTGATGTTGTTAGGCGGTCTGGCAAGCGCAATTTTCACTTAAATGGATGCAATTTATTTGTTCAACAATAAAATTAATCATCATCATCATCACCATATCAGCCGAAAGACGTCCACTGCTGGACATAGGCCTCCCCCAAAAAGTTCCAAAGTGACCGGTCCTGCGCCACCCGCATCCAGCGGACTCCCGCGACCTTTACGCGGTCATCAGTCCACCTTGTGGGAGGCCTACCAACGCCGGGCCTTCCGGTACGTGGTCGCCACTCGAGAACCTTTCCGCCCCAACGGCCATCAGTTCTGCGTGCAATGTTCCCCGCCCACTGCCACTTAATTTTAGCGATTCGGAGGGCTATATCGGTTACCTTGGTTCTGTTGTGGATAAGATCAAATTACTACAGAGGAATCCCTCAAAGAGTGCCAAAGTGACAGAGGCAAGGTGGATGTTGGCAGATGAAATATAATATACTACTACTCAATTCGACTCTTATATTTCTAATCTAAAACTGAATTGGGAATTTCAGGAAGGTCGAAATGAAAGAGTAGGTATATGTCCGCAGCACTACCATTTTAAAATAGCAATACATTTGTGATACAAAACTTAAGTACCTATAGCGCCTCTTGTATGTTGTGACCTGTTTAAATAGACATTAGGTACATGCTTAAAAGTAACACAAACAATCCACAACTACAGCAAGCAAGAGCTTAATTTATTTAATTATATTTTGCCTCAAGAGAGTGTGACGTTTGGAATAAACTCATTCATTTCCATTACATAGTCTCCGACCGAGGCGTTACGTATTTAACGAACCAAATATTACAACCTAGCATATCAAATTCTGTGGAGCCCTTTGAACCGCTGTATTCAATACTAAGCCAAGATTAACAAATAATTTTCACGTCATGGCGAACAAACGAAATTCAGACACATTCGAATACAAAGCTCTTATATGACCCAAAGCACATAATACGACCGCAATATCACTGCTAGACAAAGCATTTTGACCACGCACGGTTACTGGCCGTCGGGCAGTCTGGTACACGGCAATAACTCCGGCGGAACCTTTGCAAAATACGAGGTTTCTAAACGTTTTGTAGCTGGATAACCGAAATTAAATAGCTGTTTACGAGCTTTTACAGAGCTAAATGTAAAGCAATTTCTGTTTAATTAAGATTGTTACTAAATTTTGACATTTTCTACTAAATTCTCATAATTATGCAATTTAGAACAAAACTAATTTTAATGTAAATAATAAATAGTATGTTGTGAGACTGTGAGTTTATTTAATTTTGTGTTGTCTAATTTTTATTAACTATTTGCAATAGTGTGACCTATTTGCTTAATTGAATGGTGCTGGAGACCTGTTTTTGGGGTCTTGGATTTGACGTTTGTATTTTTAGAATTAAGTTTGACGACCGCTTTAGCCTAGTTGGTAGTGACCCTGCCTACGAAGCAAGAGGTCCTGGGTTCGAATCCCGGTAAGGGCATTTATTTGTGTGATGAGCACAAATATTTGTTCCTGAGTCATGGATGTTCTCTATGTATTTAAGTATTTATTTATCTATATAAGTATCTATATCGTCGTCTAGTACCCATAGTACAAGCTTTGCTTAGTTTGGGACTAGGTTGATTTGTGTAAGATTGTCCGCAAATATTTATTTATTTATTTATTTATAAGTTTTAATTTCGATGAGCACTATTGATTCTGCTAAAGATTTTTTTTTTCTTAAATTGTCCATTAATTTTCTATGCGTCAATTTTGTGATGAGACCGTATGAAAAAAGCGGCCAAGTGCGAGTCGAACTCGCACATGAAGGGTTCCGTGAAATAAATTGCGGTTTACGATTTATGACGTATAAAAAAAAACTACTTACTAGATCTCGTTCAAACCAATTTTCGGTGGAAGTTTGCAAGGTACATCATATATTTTATTTAGTTTTATCTTTCTCTTATTTTAGAAGTTACAAACATTTTACCACTTTGGAAGTGTCTCTCGCGCAAACTATTCAGTTTAGAAAAAAATTATGCTAGAAACCTCAATAATGATATCATTTTTGAAGACCTATCTATAGATACCCCACACGTATGGGTTTAATGAAAAATTTTTTTTGAGTTTCAGTTCTGAGTATGGGGACCCCTATAGATACCCCACACGTATGGGTTTAATGAAAATTTTTTTTATGAGTTTCGGTTCTGAGTATGGGGACCCCTAAAACTTAATGTTTTTTTTCGATTTTTGTGTGAAAATCTTAATGCGGTTCACAGAATACATCTACTAACCAAGTTTCAACAGTATAGCTCTTATAGTTTCGGAAAAAAGTGGCTGTGACATACGGACGGACAGACAGACAGACAGACAGACCGACATGACGAATCTATAAGGGTTCCGTTTTTTGCCATTCGGCTACGGAACCCTAAAAAACGCAATGCAATTTCTTATTTCTCATAACCTTTTAAAATTTACCGAAAATAATTGAAATAGTAGAGTGTATCATCAAATCATCATTTTAAAAGTTAAACTCTTGTCGGTGTAGCTCCGTCCATCTAACTCTATCTAGGGCCGCCTCCTTAAAATTATATGTATTAAGTTAAGTTTTGTTGTACACAATTTTTGCACTAATAAACTATTTTCTTTCTTCTTTCTTTCTTTCTTGACCTCTTTATACGACGTGACTGCTACTTTTTCTTTTATTTGTTTCATGTAACTTATCCTTGGTCTTCCCCTTCTTCGCGTGCCTTCTACCTTACCTTCCATGATGTTATTAATAAAAGCGTCATGTCGTATAAGGTGACCAATCATTTTCTCTCTCCTATTCTCTATCGTTTTTAGGGTTCCGTACTCAAAGAGTAAAACGGGACCCTATTACTAAGACTTCGCTGTCCGTCCGTCCGTCCGTCTGTCTGTCACTCAGGCAACCGTGATAGCTAGAGAGTTAAAAATTTCACAGATTATGTATTTCTGATGCCGCTATAACAACAAATACTAAAAACAAAATAAAATATTTTTTTAAGGGAAGCTCCCATACAACAAACGTGATTATTTTGCCGTTTTTATAGATAATGGTACGGAACCCTTCGTGCGCGAGTCCAACTCGCACTTGGCCGGTTTTTTATTAGTTTACTTTTCTCTCCCACTCTTCTCAGCATCTCTTCATTTGTGATTTATAGAGTGTATATACATTGAAAATTAAACAAACAAAAAGTCAACGGTAAGTACACTTTAAAAAGAATATGCCTGGACTAAATAATTGATAATTTTCCTCTAAGACGTTCGTACTAGAATTGCGCAATAATCCAGACACTAACCTGGATCTCACCCACATTATCTAACGTTATTATAGTTACGAGTAGGAAAGTGTGAAGATTAGAATTATTCTTACTGCCGGCACTGCCTTGCTTCTAAAAATAACTGCCAATCGGCATACATGTAAATCTATTTTGAATCTTAATCTACAGAAAATAGAGTAGATTTCTGTTCAAACTTTACTATTGATAGTGCGGTAAGACAGAACAATGAACACTTCTTCTGCATCTGGTAACGTGCACGTAATTAATAATTAATAAGTGATCAGTTCGCACGATCCGATTACAACGGTTGTATTGAAAAGTGAACGTTATGCAAAACGGATTTGGGTCGATTTTATAATGGAGCCATGGAGTTTTATACGAGATGATGAAATTAATCAGTTGATAGATAATTATGCGGTATTACAGACTTTTTTAATAATTATACAAACCTTACTCGGAATCATTGATACCAACTACCTATCCTCATTAAAAAAAACTGACCCAAACACCAGTTATTTCAAAATACGCTTGAGTTTTGCTATTGTTAACCCCCGACGCAAAAAGTGGGGTGTTATAAGTTTGACGTGTCTGTGTGTCTGTATGTGGCATAGTAGCTCCTAAACGAATGGACCGATTTGAATGCGGTTTTTTTTATCCGAAAGCTGACGTGATCGAGATCGTTAGCTAAGTTTAAACCAAATCGGTTCAGCAGCTGGTTCTGAGATATTGAACTTTGAAATAAAAATATCGGGGGTTTTCGACTTTTCTAAGTTGTTAATAAGTAAAGTAAGTGTGTTGTAAGTGTGTTAATAGGGAACTTGCATCTTTTTATTTTATTACGAAAATCAAAAGTATAATCCAGCATTAAAACAACTGTAGCACTAAAACTTTCTTATGATTTATTTTTCTGATGTTATATGCGTTTGAAATCTGCACGCCCCGGCACCCCCCGAAAAAGCTCTATATTAAACGGGATTATGCTATGACGTCACAACATTTATATTCTCGGCGCGTTTAGGTACTATGGAGTAAGTCATTAATTTGCAACTATCTCCACAACATTTGCGTTTAAGTCTATACTTGTCATACAATATATCATTTCTAATTCAATACTCTGTGTGACTGTTGTTATTTTAGTTAAGTAGTGTAATTTTTTTCGTAATTTTAACGTGAGATAAAACTAATACAATCGTTATCTTTTTCTTTTTTTTCTTCTGTATTATATTTCTACGTATATCAGCATCCATTGAGTGCAATTTATTCGAAATTGAAGTCCCATGCAAGTTCCCCATTATTGATAGGTACCTACGAGAAGAGTGTAATTTATGGCTTTATTTGGATGTACACAAATTATGGGGTTACTTTATAGCCGTACTAAATCTACTGGCTAATATATATATATTAGCCAGTAGATTTAGTACGGCTATAAAGTAACTACTACTACTATTATACATACGAGTATATAGTGTATATACAATATACATATTTACCTAGTTTCAAAACCCGAACAAGGCTTAAGTCATCGGCCTGGCTAATCCAATAAAGCGGGCGTAATAATGATGCTACCTCGGAAACTCGTACAGTTAACACAACACCTACAGTAGGCCACTTAAAACCTAATTTATAATATTGGAACTATAACAGCCGGCCAACTTCTTGAGCATTTGATGACGTGGTGGAAGAAGTAGTGCGCATCCTGCACTTTACGATCAAAAAAATATCCCGCTTTTATTAAATTACATTTCTTTTTTTAATAATATGTATGTGTCATTAACTAATTACTTACTACTTGATTTGGAAAGTAATAAAAAAAATTGTTGAAGTTGTTTGCCGTCTACGTCTACTACATATTGACACATTTTTAAATTAGAGAAACTGTGAAACTATTTATATTGTACTTTCTAAGAAATGTGTAAAGCATAGTACGCTAATTTGATCACTTACCCACTTATTCATGTAACTAAACATAGCTCTGTTAACTAAAATGCGTTTGGTCTAAAGAGACCAAACACATTTTTAAAGGATAACGAACACAAGTGGCGTGGCAGGCCGAGAAGGAGATGGCGGGACGACCTGGACGTGTTTCGCAGCGATTGGCCGGAGATTTCTCGGAATCGGGACGAGAGGAAGTCAGGAGGGGAGGCCTTTGCCCAGCAGTGGGACACTTTATAGGCTTCAAAAAAAAAAAAACGAACACAAATGTCAAAGTGAGGCAAACTAATTTTAACGTAATTCTAGGGCAAGTAGGTTTGATTAACGTTTCTGTTTAGCGCCTTCAAAGATTTATTTCAATATTTTTAGTATTTTCGGTCTTTTAATAAGTTAATATATAAACCAAATAGGTAATATATTTTATTTTAATCAAATCAAGTATCCTATAAATATTACGGGACAATCTTACACAAATCAACCTAGGCCCACGGTAAGCTCAGTAAGGCTTGTGTTGTGGGTACTAGGCGATGATATATATAATAGATAAATACATATAGATATTTATATACATATATAACATCCATAACTCAGGAACAAATATTCGTGATAAACTCACAAATAAATGCCCTGACCGGGATTCGAACCCGGGACCTCCAGCTTCCCGGGTTCGAATCCCGGTCAGGGCATTTATTTATTATATAATTTTATCCGGACCCAGAAAACTTCAAAAGCAATAAGACATAAGTGCCGAACTCATTATTTTTGGTACAAGCTTTTATTGCCGACTGTACTTTTTTGCATACCATCATCAACTACTCATTGAGACGATTCTAACGAGCCCAAACTCGATGGGGTTGTGTCGTTTTATTGCGATTTTCCTACGGCCATCTTCCAGTTCCAGCATCAGATCAGCTCCATGTCATCATAATATTGCATTGTCATGCGATATACATATGCATGCAAAATTTCAGCTCAATCGGAAATCGGGAAGTGGGTTAAATTTAACTTGCAAGATTTGATTACAGACAGACAGACAGACAGACAAAGGGACAGGTAAAAGTAAATACAAGCTTGTAAAAATTGACGTTTAACCTCAAGTTAGGTTCTCAAGTCTATTAATTTTTAGCCAAATTCGGCCTAAATAGAAAATTACTCGAAACCAAGGACCGGAAAACACCTCTTTAAGGTTAACCGTATCGATCCGGTAACCGAATCAATTCGGTTACCTGTTATGGGGTTAACCGTATGATACGGTTAACCGATTGTTACGGTAACCTTATCGGAAGTGTTAACCGTAACTACTAATTGAGTTAACCTCAAACCCTATTGGGATGGGGTTTTTAATTGGGGTTTTCATTGGGTTATGGTAACCTTATCATCAGCTGCTTATTGTGATTTGCGCATTATGTTTAAACATGTTATAGAGTATTGCGTATCGTACTCGCGTTGCTGTTTCATGGGATCAGACTCCCGGTGGGCAGTTATACAATTTAATTAGTTTTATATCATGACACACACAACCTAACTTTCTATAGAAAAAAAAATTAAGATTTAAAAGTTCAGTGGCAGTAAAGGTAAGTAAGGGCTCTTAAGTAACGAATGAAATAAATATATAGTTAGATATATTAAAATATACTTAAATAGGAAGCCCCTACCTTGTAATCTGCATATCACTGTGTTACGGAAATAAATATTTATTTTTCATTTCTTTTAAAAAAAAAAAATTTTGGAAGCAATTGTACCTACTATACGAACAAAATATTTTCACCTCACTTGCTCGGAAAGGTCTTTTTGTATGTTTGATATCTATTGAGAAAATCGCTTTTTATCCACATGTGAAGAAAGTTGACGTAGAACGTTATAAGTACTATGACGTAGAACGTTAAATGTTTATTTTTGGTTTTTTGTATATTTTATGACATATTTTTTGTACCTATTTTTAATTTTTTTAAACTTTTTTTTTTAACTTTTTTAAACTTTTTTTAAACTTTTTTCAACTTTTTTTACTTTTTATTTTACATTTTTTTACTTTTTTTTTTACTTTTTTACAACTTTTTTTTAACCTATTTCTTATTTTCCACGCTGTAGTGAGGTGAAAAGATTTGTGTTATACACGGGTGAAAAGTTATTTTACTTCTCGTGTGTTGAAACACGAGCTAACGAAAGGAATCTATGATTGACCACGAGCGAAGCGAGTGGTTCAAAAATAGAATCCTGAGCGTAGCGAGTATATTATACCCAACATAAACACTCGCAGGTTAAATACAACTTTCCCCCCTTGTATAACAAATAACTATTTCCACGTCGCGTCGCGTCACGGAAATCAGTAGTCGATAGGATAATCTTTGAGGCGGTGGCGTGTGTGCACCTAATATAGAGTTGTTAAACCACCCAATCCCGGGATCATAAAAATTATTCTTTAAAAGCGTTTTAGTGCGATTCATTTTAATTAACGTATTAATATGTGAACAGAAATGTAGAGATTTGTTACAGTATTTGTTATCGGAGTGCTTATGCGGATTCAATATTATCTGGCGTGATTCCACTTGAGACTTGCTAAACACGTGCGGCCGGCGGTGCTTCAAACGATCTTGATACTTTCCGTTTAGCAAAATTAACACAGCTCAGCAAAAAAAACGACTATTTGAGAGATATGGTCATACTATAGTGTTATAACTAAAATACGTGACATTATTAATACTTCCGATCCAATTCTGTGGGAGAATTCTTGCAACCACTGTAAGAAAATTGAAGCAGGATTTTTAAAAACACCTTAACTTAAATTCTAAAGTTGGATAGAATAAATGTTGGAAGTGACGCTGACACTGAAAGTACCGAAGATAATTCAGAAATATAATAGATAAATAAAATTACTTTCAGGTATGTACCTGTTTTTAAATTATTCTATTAATAATATTTAAAAGTCAACACTTGTTGGTCTGCACCAAAAGAGGTAAAGCCGAACCAGCTCCTTTAAAATGTTTATGGCTTCTAAGAGTATTTGGTTTATTGCGTGTATTGTTTGCGTTCAAGTGGAATCACGCCAGATACTCGTATTATTGAATCCACTGCGCATCAGGATGCGGACCGAAAGCTCACCGTTCGTGGTATTTGCCATTGTTTTAAGATTTACCAGAATGCGGGGACAGTCATATAGACAACAATAAATACCTTATTCATTATTATGAATATATTTTACCGACGGTGTTATGAGAGCAACCTTTTATCTACTTAAGCATTCACAAAGATAGGTATATGGTATATCCGTATTTATAATTGTTTGTACTGACGTCAACATTAACTAAATCGTAGTTTCGTAAACATGGATATGTATTTTTTCTTTGTCTTAGCTGCACGATAGGTAATGCAAGCAAACAAATACGTACATACAGTTTTGGGCATCTATTTGGTATATTACAAGATTGGGTAATTTTGATAACAACCAACAGAAAGTAGATAGATAAAAGATAGAAAACCCGGCCAAGTGCGAGTCTGACTCGCGCACGAAGGGTTCCGTATTATTTATAAAAAAACTATATTATTCTGTGTTTTTAGTATTTCGTCGCCGTAGAGCGAAAAGTCACCAAATCACAAAATGGCCAAAATTGACTTTTATATGTCATCAAAATCGCTTTTTTTTTTCTCCAAATTTCAGTCTTATTACGGTAGCAATAGCGTTCATAGTTTCAATTTTACAAAGTTAAAGAATTAACTAAAAACTCACTTCGGATTCAATATTTTAGTCGAAAAATACCTAATCCCGTTATACACTTTTAAACTTCTTGTTACTTATTTATGAGCGTACCTAAGTCATTTTGGTTATTTTTTCCCTATGTATTACTGAACTATTTAACCACGAAGAACCTCATTCAAAAAGTCACTTACTTTTTGAATATCTGGTATGTCAAAAGTGTGAAAGCGAAAATTAACTAACTCTATTTAGTTATTTTTTATTCATAGTTGTTAGGCAATGTACATAATTTAACCAAAGCGATAATAAATTAAACAGTTTTAATGAGTTTTACCCTACAAAAAAATATACAATACAATAACTAATCATATTTAATTAATTTTACAATAAAGACTGTAGTGTACGCGACGTGATTTGATTGAAATTCGCTCGCAAGTTAGTGACTTTTCGCCCAGTGCCGCAGGCCCCCGCACCGATACCGACCGCTGCGCTGCGACTCCCGCCGCCGCGTCGACCAGCCAGTCGTTGCGCATGGGCTGACAGTCAAGTGATACGTGTAGTTACTATTTGCTACATAATAATTGCGTGTACTCGTACCAAGTTTTGTTGCACAGATAACTTTTCCGAAGAAGACAGACTGAAAATTTGCAAATCGCATTGAAGTATTATAGATTTCATTGCTCAAAAACTGTTTTTGCTGTATAACATGACGTCTGTGCCCGTAAAAACCCATAAAGCCCAAATACCAGATAACGAACACAGATCTGTAGCGATTGGATACTATTTTAAGAAGAACGAAAACAGACATCGAATGTGTAAGAACTTTTTTCTCAAGACATTGTGCATCTCATCGGGGATCTCATGAACCGATCAATAAGTTAGGGGGAACATGATTGCTCGCAAATTTGCTGGGTGCTCGAAACCAGTTAAGGTGGCACTTTTCAAAGCCTAATGCCAATCGTTTTATGCGAGCAGTCTGTGGGTGAAATATACTCGTAAGGCTGTCAGTGCGCTGCGAGTTTAATACAACAACGTTTTTAGGATGTTGATGCAGCTGCCCAGCTTTTGTAACGCGTCGGGAATGTTTGCGGAGGAGATACGGATGGGTTCCACGCAATCATCCGCAAGAAAGTGGCCTCCCTGCTATGTCTCGCTCGGAGCAGCAGCAACAGCATCCTGACAATGTTGTCAAATAAATTTGACTGCTCCATTTATAATAAGTGGAGGCAGATAATGCTTGGCATATATATATATATATAAATTTAATTCAATTTTATTGAATATAATTTAATGCATAATATAATTTCTAATGTAATAATTCATACTAACATAGATTTATGATAAGTAATTGTACTGTACTAACATTTTTATGGGCTCCTGGCCTGAAATAAATCTATACATATAATAAAGCTGAAGAGGGTCGAAAGTCTGTACATGAAAGATATTCGAAAAAAGATTGGCTAGGGATACTTAAAATCGATAACAGAACACGTTCCAACAGTTTTTAGAATTTTTGTCTGTTTGTCTGTTTATCTGTTTATCTGTTTATCTGTTTGTCTGTTTATGTGACCGCGCATCACATGAAAACGGCTGAACCGATTAAGATGAAATTTGGTATAGAGATAGTTTGAGTCCTGAGGAAGGACTTAGGATAGTTTTTATCCTAAAAATCAACCCCTAAGGGGATGAAATGGGGGGTGGAAATTTGTATAGAGCTACTTAAACCGCTGCACCGATTTGGATAAAATTTGGTAATTAATTAGTTTTAGTCCCGGGGAAGGTAAAAGGATAGGTTTTATCCCGAAAATCTTCCCTGTAGGGGGTAAAATGGAGGGGTGAAAATTTGGATGTAACCCATTTTGATAAAATTTGGTTTAGAGGTAGTTTAAGTTCTGGGGAATGACATTGGATAGTTTTTATTCTGGAAATCATCCCCTAAGGGGGTGAAATGGGGGGTGAAATTTTGGATGGACTCCGTTTAGACCAAATTTGGTAGGTATAGATATAGTTTGAGTCCCGGAGAATGACAATGGATAGTTTGAATCCCGAAAATCATCCCCCAAGGGGGTGAAATAGGGATGAAAATGTGGATAAATCCCATTTAGTTAAAATTTGGTATAGAGATAGAAAAAGTCCCAGGGAAGGATAATGCATAGTTTTTATCCTGAAAAATCATCTCCTGAGGGGGTGAAATGAGAGGTAAAAATTTGGATAGAACCGATTTAGAAGAAATTTGGTATGGAGATAGTTAAGAGTCCTGGGGAAGGACTTAAAATATTTTTTAGTCTAGAAATCATCTCCTAAGGGGATGAAATGGGGTATGAAAATTTGGATGGAACCCATTTACGGGTAAAGCGAGTTGGAGTCTTGAAGAAGGACATAGGATAGTTTACTCCCGAAAATCATCCCACTAAGGGGGTGTATTTGGGGGTGAAAATTTGTTTGTGACCCATTTTGATAAAATTTGGTTGAACGATAGTTTGAGTCCCGGAGTATGACAACGGATAGTTTTAATCCCGAAAATCATCCCCTCAGGGATGAAATAGGGGGTGAAAATTTGGATAAAACCCATTTAGATGAAATTTGGTAAAGAGATAGAAGGAGTCCCAGGGAAGGACAATGCATAGTTTTTATCCCGAAAAATCATTTCCTGAGGTGGTGAAATGAGGCTTGAAGATTACGATAGAACCCATTCAGATGAAATTTGGTATAGAGAGAGGTCTCAGTCCAAGGAAAGAACATAGAATAATTTTTATTCTGGAATACATGAAAGGAGGAAATCATCCCCTAAGGGGGTGAGAAATGGTGGATGAAAATTTGGATTGAACCCATTTACGGTATAGCGATAGTAAAGGAAGGACAAAGGATAGTTTTATCCCGAAAATAATCCCCTAAGGGGGTGTAATTGGGGGTGGAAATTTGTTTGTGACACATTTTGATAAAATTTGGTTGAAAGATAGTTTGAGTCCTGGAAAAGGACATATGATAGTTTCTATTCCGGAAATGATCCCCTAAGGGGGTGAAATGGGGGTGAAAATTTGGATGTAGCCCATTTAGATGAAATTTTGTATAGAGATAGTTTGAGTCCTGGAGAATGACAACGGATAGTTTTTATCCCAAAAATCATCCTCTAAAGAGGTGAAATAGGGGGTGAAATATTGGATGGAACCTATTTACGGTATAGCGGTAGTTGGGAGTCCTGGGGAATAGGAACATTACAAAGGTTAAATATATGTATGTGACGTTCCAAGGGTAAAGGTACCTTATGGCGGAAGTTTCGAAGATGTTTTCTAAAACGGGGTAAAAAAGACGTTTTATTATCGCTATTTTGAAAACTATTCGATGTTACATTTTGTTGACGTATCTTTATTTTTAATATAAAATATTTAAATTACAAGTCAGTTAATTTAGTCCTACGGTTTAGTAGAAAAGGTCCTTACGGCCGTGTGATATGAAAATATGAAAAAAAATACTGAAAAAAGCCTACATGCATCTATTATGGTGAGGCGGGTCATAGAAACCAAGTTTGCGGCGGAGTCTATTTTGTAAAAAAAGGCGTTCGGAGTAAGGTAATCTATAAAACATGCAACTCAGCCATAATGACCCTATCCTTCATACAATCCATACTAATATTACAACTGCGAAAGTAACTCTGTCTGTCTGTTACCTTTTTTATGCTTAAACCGCTGAACCGATTGAGATGAAATTTGGTATAGAGATACTTTGAATTCCGGGGCCTTCCCAAAGAGTCCTTACTAAAGATAGTTTTTATCTGGAAATTCATCACCTAAGGGGGTGAAAAGGGGGGAGAAAGTTACAATATAAACGAGTTCCGCGCGGACGAAGTCGCGGGAAAAAGCTAGTAAACAATAATAATAATAATAAGCCCGCAGGGCAGCTTGTGGCGAGCTGTTGAGGAGTAACGACCCCACGGACCCGAGTGCTCCCGAGAGTCGGTCAGGGCCTCCGTCTCCGGCGTGTCTTCGTCGGTCGGAGTGGAACCCCAAGGGGGCCCGCAGGATTCTCAGCTCTGGCTTGCCTTCATTGGCCGTCCAGAGAGGAGTCGTCAGAGCTATATGCTCCAGGGGTGGAAGTGTTAAAGGGCATAACGCCGCGAGTAACTTCGGAGAAAGTGCAGCACCACCTCTCGACACCCCTGAGCCGCTCACCCGGTGTTGCTCCTGGCCGTCTTTTCTACGGCACTTTCAGGGGCTCATCTTAAAAGTGAGTGGCTAGTCACCATTATTATAAATTACAATGTTATGGCAGGTGTCCGGGCCTCTACGCAATAGCCCAATTGTATTGCCCACCCAAATCTCATAACCATAGACCCAGTTCTTTACCTATTTCACCCACAATAGCCCCAACGCCTGTTGGGACCGGTTCACGGGTATCTACTGATGTACCCGTGAATGGGTTCTAGCAGGTGTATTACATCACATTAAACTTCGTCTCCAAAGGGGCTCTACGTGTTGGATCTATATCCCCACGTACGCCTTCCAAATGACCGGGCTTTGTCCCGTGAATTTAAGGCCTCCACACACCGGTCACGTGCGCGGGCCCGCGCAAGTTGTAAAACATTGAAAATAAACTTCAAACACACATGGAACGCGAGCTCGCGGGCCCGCCGCGGGCCCGCGTTTGGTGTGTGTTTGAAGTGTAGTTTCAATGTTTTACAACTTGCGGCGGGCCCGCGCACGCGACCGGTGTGAGGAGGCCTTAAAATCGGAGATAATAATAAAACTGATATGATCCCTGAACAAAAAGTAATCGAACACATCAACTCCTTTCCTCGCATAGAATCTCATTACTGCAGGAAAACTTCTTAAAGGCAGTAACCTTGACAGACATCTTTCAATTGCGAAGATGTAAGAAAATACTATTTCAAAATCGTGAAACAGCGTCCTGATGTCGTCAAATTTCGCTACAGCCAAGAGGGCCCCTACTCTGAATTTAATGTCCAACAGATTTACGGTGGCCCGCCAAAGTCGCTGAGACGCACAAAGAGGCTCAAGGGGCTTGTATCTGATGAACCAGACAACCATGACGACGCCGAGGACTGGATCAATAAGATAAAAGCCTATCCCATTGCAAAGGCATATCCACAGGCATTGCCTATATCTGAGGCGATAAAAAGATCTCTTAAAATTATGTACTAAAGGAGTTATTACTCAAGATCTTCATTCATGGTACCAAAGTCTGCCGACCAATAAGACAGTTATTGACAGATTGTGTGAGCCTGATGTCACAGAAACAGACGAAGAGGTCGAAGAGTGACTGTGATGCATAAAGAACACTATTTTACTAAGACCATGTTAATTTTTACGGATTTTCTGATGATAATTTTAATTTGTTTTAAACTCTGAAGTTTTTTTGTTTTGAAGTTCCGTTTAATTTGATTTGTAGGTCAACTTTATTTGATTTTTAGTCCATTTTAATTTGATTTGTTGTTAATTTCATTTTAATAAAGTGTTGGCAGAATTTTAAATGACGTGATTTAATTTGATCCTTAAATATTAAGCAGAATCCAAAAAAATATTATAGTAAGTAGTTTTTAACTAACACGTATTTTCACTTTATCATAGCAGTCATAATTCAACTAACTTTACTTAGTTAAATCTAGACGCAATAAAATGTGGGCAAATAATCATTAACTTCGTTAAAAAAAATCACTAAGTCATAATTAAGGTGTAATATTTAAGGGCAAAAATTAATTATCGCCTATAGCTCCTAAATCGTTAGTGTGAATAATATAAATCCATTTTGAGCCCAAAGAATAGTAGTTTTCAATGAATAAACTTATATAAAACCACAATTTTATCTTAAGGAAATTTCAGTAAAATATATTTAATTATTATTTTCTTTATACCCTCATAACTCAAAATGACCAATGTACGATTTGGTGACTTTTTGCTCTACGGCGACGATTTGTTGTTATAGCGGCAACAGAAATACATAATCTGTGAATATTTCAACTGTCTAACTATCACGGTTGTTGAGATACAGCCTGGTGACAGACGGACAGACAGACATACAGACAGACGGACAGCGGAGTCTTAGTAATAGGGTCCCGTTTTACTCTTTGAGTACGGAACCCTAAAAAGTACGCAGTTTACGTTATGTTTACAGTTAACTAGTGTGGTGTAAGTTAATAATAAATAAGTTACTTATTTTGAATGACATCTTGATTCTGACTTTTTGACTCAGCGTTGCAAGAACTTGATGCTCACTAGCATGTTTGGCTGCTTTGTAATTTCTCAAGTTGGTTGAATGTTTAGTGTTTACCTTACTAAACTGATAAATAAACTGAGTGTATCATCATCATCATATCAGCCAAAAGTCGTCCACTGCTGGACATAGGCCTCCCCCAAAGAGTGCCACAATGGCCGGTCCTGCGCCACCCGCATCCAGCGGACTTCCACGACCTTTACCAGGTCATCAGTCCACCTTGTGCCACGCCACTCGAGAACCTGAACCTGAAGTGAGTGTATAGGAGAAAATAATACTGACACATGTTACAGGTTATTTTAATGAAACTCTTAAAAGAAATTCATTAATAACCCATTTATAAGTTTAAGTGTAAATAAGTTAAGTTATATTATTTCAGAAAACTTAACTAATATATGCAAGATCTATAATTTATATATTTAAACACCATACGTTTATAGTATTTTATGCAACTGTTGTATAAGAAAGGTGTCAAAAGGCGAGTGGCGTGGGTTGCGATGCGAGCCTTGGCGAGCATCGCAATTAAAGACGCCACGAGCGTTTTTAGACCAGTTATATACCGTTGCATACAATACTTTTTATACGACAAATTTTAAATAAATAGCAGACTACAGAATAGTTAAATTTTTCAGGCAGCAAGTTTTCTATTCGCACTTTTGCTACTCACGCAATTTCTTCAAGAGTGCAGTTATTAATTTCTTCGACCTTTTTAAAAGGAACGTACACTTTTGTCTTCACAAACACGAATATAATCTTAATAGTTTAGGACTAATAGTTTATCATCTTTCGTCTTTTCATTTTGAACTGTATTTTGGTGGGGAATCGGAAATGTGACAGCTCTTGCTTATGGTTTGTTTTGTTTTTAATTTGTTTGCACTTGCCATCCGAACCAAACTGAATCCGGACCCGGACCGAATTCAAACTGTTTATTTTTATAAATAATACCAAGAATTTATAAAACATGTAATTTAACACACAATATATGATGATTTGTTATTATTGTAGTAAATAATTTATAATATATAAATGTTAAATCGTAAATAAATACTTTTATTTCGAAATAATTGTTTATGAAGTTGGCACCACTGCAATATAGCGGCCGATTTAAAAAAAAGTTAAACAGTGCTTTTATGAAAAATGTATGAACCAAAAAAGTACGCTAAACAGTTCGTTTTTGGGCCATAGAGCATAGAGTTTTTCGACGTCTTATTAGTGGTGTCATTGTATTTGAGCTACAGCCTATATAAATGACAGATAACGGTACAGGAGTAGAAAAACTTATTATTTCACAACCGACAAGTGCCGATACCGAAACAATCATCATATTCAAAGTACCGATGGACAGCGTTCCTTATTATCGGCGCCATTTGTATAATTATCTGAATGCCAGGGCGTCGCACGTTTAGAAGTTGCTAACACCATCCAATGCCGGGATTCTTAAAATGTCGAGTAAGCATTATTTTATATGTGTCCGGGATTTTATTACTGTTCATAATTTCGTAGTTATTGTGGTTAAGTAGTTATATACGTATTGACATTAATACTTTAAAGATTTGGCGACAGAATACAATACTAGCTTCCGCCCGCGACTTCGTCTGCGTGGACCCGGGATAAAAACTATTCTATTTTAATCCAGACCATAAACTATCTTTGTGCAAAATTTCACCCAAATCGATTAAGCCGTTTAAGCGTGATTGAGTAAAAAAACATCGAAGCTTTCGCATTTATAAATATTAAGTAGGATATTCAAATGTATACACTCACCTTAATAACATTCATTTGTAAATCCAATTAAACTTCACAAACCAATCGAAATGCAGCAATCAGTGTCCATAAACAGTAACCAAAACCGTCAATTTAATCAGGTACAAACGCAACAAAAACAACAACAATTACAAAATTCACTGCAAGTAATACGTCCTAACTTCACTAGAAGGTAAAAAATAATGCACTAATTACATACGACTTGCAGGTAGGCTCGAATGTTTGCAAAAATTCTTATTCTGAAAATAATGAGAAATATCACACCCCAGTTAAAATCAGCCGCAAAGTTAAAAGCTTAAGTCGTTTAAAGATAACGACGTCGGCAAGAACGTATTTATAATAATGAATGAGGCATTTATTGCTGTCACTACGACCGCCGCCGTAATCTGGTTAATCCTAAAACATTAGAAAATACCAAAACCCATTCGTTTTTGGCCCGCTTTTACCTCGCCGTGCGATAACAACATCGATAGTCATATCAAAAGAAAAATAAAATAATAATAACAAGGTAATTAATCTCTTTACATGAGTACTATCTCTTAATTGCAAAAAACGCAGGCAAACCGTGGCATTAACTATGACCTAAGACCAACCAGAAAGTCCATTCTACAGTACATTGATGAAATAAAAATTAATTGGCCCAGTGGTTCCAGTTATTACCTATTACCAACGATCCGATTTCCCGATGCGAAACGGAGTAAATGATTCCGAGACTTACTTTTATTTTTAGAGAACAAACACATTACATACAAAAACATTTTAAATATCTGATCTGCCATAGATCTAAGCGGCTTAACTACAATTATAAAAAAAAACATTTTTTATTTATACAAGATATTGTAATTTGGTGATTTCCATATTAATATTTCTACTCGATATCCCACCGTGTTGCACCATAAATTCTGATCACTGCCCATTTTTACATACACACACACTATGAAACTTACGAAGCTACAGCTTCACAGATTTTTCCTCTTTATAATATTTGCATAAATTAGGACCAATAAGGGTTCATACTTAAATCCCGGATTTCTAAAAAACACAATTTATTCATATTCTTTTGTAGTCCCGGGATAATAACTCTATGTTGTTATACGTGCGGAGGTGCCGATGTTTCGTTGTCATATTGACAACAGATTCTTACATTCTGATATTGTGTATTTGGCTAGCTAGAGCCAATCAATGAGATCGACGAGTTCATTAGAAACGTATATAATAAAATACACTAAACTGGGTAAAATCGTACAGCCCCGAAAACTGGATTTGAAAACAGTACCTAACAAGATCAAACAAAAAAATAGTCCTAATTACTTAATTATTAATCATCATAAATCCTTTATAAGCTAAGTTTGTACGGAATCCTCGGTGCGCGAATCGGGTTCTCATTCAAACTGTTTTTTTTTTTCATAACAAATAAGCAATGTACCATTTGACACACTGTTTGAATAAGAAGCCGCGTTTTCGGAAAACGAAACCAGTTTGCATAGATATCAACATGGTTGAGTGAAACGCATAAGTGCCGCGGCTTGCAGACGGCGCTTGCGACTTTTGCCTCGCGGCGTCGCAACAGTGCCGCCGAGCGCCTTGCGGTATCCTAGCAAGCTTGGTAAAACCGATGCCAGCCACGCCGGTTATTCAATAATAAGTCGTATTTAAGTGTGCGTTAAAATCATATTCCTTTAAACTGGTTCAAAACCTCATGATACGGTAACCGTATTGGATGGGGTTTTCATTTCGGTTAGTGTTAACCTAGGTTAACTGAGTTAACTGGATCGTTGGGGTTACCCTTTCAATAAGGTTACCTTATGATAAGGTAACCTTATTGATTGGGGTTTTTAAAACAACCTTTAAAATAAGCCTATGGAAAACCCCGATTAGGGTAACCGGTTCCGGTCCCTGCTCGAAACTACCAATTCATAATTTTTTACACATATTCTGTTTGTCCATTACAAAGATCACTCTAAACTCACCGTAATTAATCTTAACAAGATAATAGAGTGATTTTTTATAACATAGTATCACAGCAGCTCCATTTCCCTAATAGTTTTGATTGCGTTAAAATTGTCCGTCTCAGAGACTCCTTGATTGAACTAATTGGACACAATTTATTGTGATATGAGGCAACTGTTGGGAATACGTCGGGAATCATGAGATGTACTTCTTAATGTAGTTTTTGTTACGTTCGAAGACAGACATAGAAGAACAAAATTGACGTTCGTAATTGCCTCTTGATTTATTTTCAGTTTGGAGTTGACGAGCAATATCGGCATCATACATTTTAAGTCAACTTTGTCAATCTCATCAAGTTATCGCTATCACAGTCAGCCCTACGGGCCATCGTGCAGCGTTGGGAACTTGGGATTACTCTGGGTCAGCATGCACATTTTACCGTCACATTATCAACACCGTCAGTTTATAATCTAACTCGCGATATTATAAACTGACGAAAAATTGTTAACTGTCAAACCCGTTCACAATTTAACGCATTATTTTTATTATTTTTCCGAACCGTCAACCGGCTTGCTACGGAACGCATACACAAAGACTAGGAAGGTTAGGTTAGTTAGGTAGCTTTAGTGGCCCGAAGGGTAAACCGTCCAGAAATAGGAACCCCACCCAGCGGGCCTCCGTCGACATTGCTGGATGACGAAATACATGGAATAAAATGTCTGGATGAAAAAAAAAACAATCATGTTCTGAGATAAGTGGAAACTAATGCAAGACGAATATTATAATTAGTTCAACCTATTAGCGCGCATGGTGCGTTCCGAATCATACCACTTTGATTCAGTTCACAATTTCACGATCCGTCGTAAATAGATTATAAACTTACGAAAAACCAATGTAATTATATGTATTCTTTTGTTTTGTTGTATTGTTTAGTATCGTTTTCATGACGTATTGGTTTTAGGACTGTAATGTTGTGTTAACATGATTTTAATAATATAATAATAAATAAATGACCGCTGGTCAATTATTAAGTACGCCTATGCCATTAAATGAACTAACTTATTTTTACATAAGATAGGTAAGTACAGTCAAGGTCACCAATATGTATATACCCAAAGTTGCAAAAATATGTATACAACAACCTTACTTCCGAAGTAATAAGGTCTGTATTCACATTTCTGTAACTTTGTGGTGTATACATATTGGTGACCTTGACTGTACCTAGTTAACTACCTATGTTAACATTACAGAATAATTTAAAAAACTATGTTATTTTTAAAAGCAGAATAAATTGTATTTTGAAATGGATCGACCCACGAGGCCACGAGCTACTCAGGCTAACGAAAAACATCAAGATTTCAAAATGGTTTCCACAATCGATTCAATGGGGTGAATAAATTTAATTTTGTATGTGGTTGCGTCTCAAACTGTACTTTGATTATTTCATATAAGATTTTAATGAGAAATAGTACAAAAATCATATCGGAAACAGCACGCACAATTTTAAGCACTTTGCTTTATTTTCATACATACATTTTCAATCGTTTTTGATGATGCGTTGAGGAGTTAATTGAATTCGTAAATGCAAATCAATCCATTAATATAATGAACACATTTAAATCGTTACCATTAAAATTGTCAATATAGACGTTCAATTAACACTCTATTCCGGTCAATGAATGTTGATGGGTCGTGGGTCTAGGCGATTGCGAAATTCCAGAATGTTGAGGTGAACTCGTAATGATGTCGCTGTCGCATTGATTAACCAGTTAATGTTTTCTGACGATATGACAAACACATCATAGCATGGTGATGTATCAGTTGAATCTCTCAAAGTGTCGCAGACTCCGACTCATCATAAGCTTCAATGGCCAGAATATTGCGATGTAGCTCAAGAAGAAGAAAATATTTGGTGGCGGAGGCCAAGATTAATACAATACAATCATTTATAGGTAAAAATTAAATTGTACATGTCAAAGTAATAACAATATGATCTATTGTGTGTGTGTACTAGGTCACACATTCTTCCTCCCTCCTTCCTTAGGAAGGAAGGGTCCTTCGGGGCCAGGAAGTGCAATAAGTAAGTATGTACAGGTCCCTATAATGTAACTTTCTTTTTATACATGGGTTAAAAACAAACATAGATATAGTGGACGCGGAATATTTATCCGTACACTGACCGGACCCATTATGTATACCCATCATAAATAAATCAATTTAAACGCATCATTACTACACAAATTACAAATTTAAAACCGTGACACATCAACCGATCACCATAACCATCTCGACACACAAGAACGTTCGATTAAAAACCGTTTGGGAGCTACAATACCACAGACACAGACAGATAAACATGTTAAACTTAAAACATTCCTCGTTAGCTTCGAAGGTAAAAGACGACACTAAATTCACGATGTCAAACTTGTAACAAAAGCACACTGGCGCACTGTGCCTCGCCACACTAGCCTGTAACGGTAAGGTATATTTAACAGGTTTCCTAATACGGCCAACGCCATGTTAAGTGAAAAAGAAACGCACTAATTTTATATTCATTAGTTGCCTACGTGTAGTACTGTTTGTTCTTATCTTAGAATATGATTATTTAGCAGAATACCAGCGATGTGGCTTGCCACATCATAATGCTGAGCCAGCGCCATTTCTCTGCCACGACACATGGCTTCTTAAGGATGTTGTTTTTGCATGCTTCCTTTAGAATATTTCTTTTGCTGTTACCTTTAAATTTTGTATTTTAATAATGCCATGTATGTTGTGGGAATGAAAAAAGTTTTAATCAATCAATATAGATATTAACAAAAGGAGCTATACCTGTTGCCACCACAAGGGACGGAAGCACTTACGCTGCTAAATTAAGAACTGTCATCCGTAAGCCCACACCCAATACGCCTACGTCTCATGACAACACGATAAAATGCATGGCAGCAGGTCGAGAAAGTTGTGCTGAGCAAGAATCAGAAGACTATCGCACCTAAAATTGGCCGAAAGATTGAAAAATCCTTCACCTCCTGTAAAAATACGAGTTCACACAGCTTAAGCTCATTTACAAAGATCGTTACAGCCCGCGTCCCGCATGTAGAGAGCTCGTGTTATCTATGTCATCCTCCTTAAGATAACAAAGACAGCACGAGCTCCCCGCATATGGGATGTGAGTTATAAACACCAATGTAAATAAGCCCTAACGCGACGCCCAACGCGCAAAAGTATACCTTAATTCTCCATCAATATTATAAAAGTGTAAAGTGTTAAAATGTGTATGAAATCGTGAAAGTTTTAGGTAAAACTTTAAGTTAAGTACCTACTTTAACCAATTAATATCATACATAAAACCAGAAAATTTCCTTTAAACGCCAGTGGCACTGGTTAATTAAACAGTTAATGTATCTGATCGTTATGACAGTCAAGTCTTTACAGGGTTATATCACTGTTAAAGTTCACGATATAGCTTGGTTCGATCTCTTATCCTATAGACGCGAATTAAGACACCAACGCGCTGCTCTTCCTCTTGAGCACACATTTACTTGCCAATTATGTGGCCGTGCTGGCTGTCGCTCCCGTATCGGCCTTACAAGCCACGTACGTAAGTGCCGCAATTATGTGGCCGTGCTGGCTGTCGCTCCCGTATCGGCCTTACAAGCCACGTACATAAGTGCCGCAATTATGTGGCCGTGCTGGCTGTCGCTCCCGTATCGGAGCCACGTACGTAAGTTCCGCAATTATGTGATCGTGTGGCTGTCGCTCCCGTATCGGCCTTACAAGCCACGTACGTAAGTGCCGCAATTATGTGGCCGTGCTGGCTGTCGCTCCCGTATCGGCCTTACAAGCCACGTACGTAAGTGCCGCAATTATGTGGCCGTGCTGGCTGTCGCTCCCGTATCGGCATTACAAGCCACGTACGTAAGTGCCGCAATTATGTGGTCGTGTGGCTGTCGCTCCCGTATCGGCCTTACAAGCCACGTACGTATAAGTGCCGCAACTCTAATATGGCCGCTGATTAAATCATCTTTTCATAGATGTACAAGGCCAATGAGGATGATGAGTAGATTTTGCAAAGTATCCCAGTTTCCCGATAGTGCAAGTTATAGGTATTATTGCAACTTGAACCTTATGGTGTACAACAGAAGGTATTCCTAGCTATTTGTGCGCAATGTTTTTACTTCTTTCCTTTCATTTTAAACTGATAAGTAGTGGTCGAAGTTGACAAAGGACGGTCACCGGCATCAACATTTTATGATGAATCAAAGGCCGCAAAAATATCTGACACGCTCTTACGGCTCTAGGAATAGAATTGTCATCAGATATTTTTGCGCATACATCTTATAAAACATCTCACAATGACGCACGGCGACTTTTTTCAGCGCTACAAATGCGATATAAACCTGATATAGTATCGATATAGCACGGCACGGCTAACTAATTAGAACGCTTAGAAAGGGACGGATAGTTTGTCTCACCGATGGCCGTTGGGGCGGGAAGGTTCTCGAGTGGCGACCACGTACCAGAAGGCGCTAGGCCCCCCACAATGTGAACTGATGACCTGGTAAAGGTCGCGGGAGTCAGTGGATGCGGGTGGCGCAGGACCGGTCACTTTGGCATTCTTTGGGGGAGGCCTATGAGCAGTGGACGTCCGTCGGCTGATATGACGATGATGATGATGATAGCTTGGAGCTTGGTTATCTAATTAGAACGCTTAGTAATAGACGGATAGTTTGTCTCGCCGCGACACCAGCTCGCGGGCCGTTCTGTGAGAACCATGCAGGACTAGTGTCGCACGTTAGTATCGCTATAAGACTCAACGATATAGAGTGTAAGCAAGAGCTCCTAATTTTTGAGGCAATAGGTTCAAAGCTCACTAAAGTCAATGCTTTATAAGAGGTATAGGCGTTTGTATCGCTTCGCAAAGTCACCGCGTGTAACCTCCAAGCCTCATTCTAAAGCCAGCAAATTTAATAATAGGTTTCTGTAAAAACAAATTTTGGTACCTACGAGGTTTTATTGCCGACTGTACTTTTCTGTATACCGTCATCAACTACTATTGAGACGATTCTAACGAGCCCAAACTCAACGGGGTTACGTCGGTTAAGTACTGAATGCCCATGGCTACCTTCTGTCTCCATCATCATCAGATCAGCTCGATAGTACCATAATATTGAATTGTCATCCAAACTATAATTTTACCCAAAATTTCAGCTCAATTGGTTGCAGATCTATCTGCTTCAAAATTGAGTTGCAAGATTCCACCCGAACAAACCTACTTAGTTACATACATAGTGAGTTAGGTACATACATTGCATTTTAATAGAAAGCTTGTAAAAATCCGCTCCACTTTCCATATAAAAGAATTCCAAAAGTTGATTGTCGTTTTAGCCAGCCAGCATTAAAAACAACATGCGGAAAATAAAGAAAACAGTAATTTGACATTCATAAGGTTGAAGATATGGATGTCTAAGCCGGTTCCGGCGCCCCGGATGGCTGTCCCTGTACAGAGGAATAAAGACTTTATAGCAACGGGTTACAACTTACATTTATTTACCCAACTTCAAACTATGCTGACAACTATATAAAGGAATAACGACTTTATTACAACGGTTTAGAACTTAAACTTCTTAACTCCAGTGCATTTAAAATATACTAAGCGACTGCTCGCTTACCAAACTCATAGTTCACGGTTGTTGTTATAAAATATATGTTTTTTTTTAATACCACGTCGGTGGCAAACAAGCTTACGGCCCATTGATGGTAAGTGGTTACCGTAGCCTATGGACGCTTGCAACTCCAGGGGTGTTACATGCGCGTTGCCGACTCTTTAAGAATTTATACACTCCTTTTTTGAAGAACCCTATACTGTAGTCCCTTGAGAAAACCTCGGCAGGGAGCTCATTCCACAACCTGAGCGTCCGAGGGAGGAAATTTCTCTGAAACCGTACGGTACGCGACCATTTAGGTTCCAGGGTGTGAGGATGAATACCCTGCCAATGGCGAGCGGTGCGGTGGTGATAAGCAGCCGTAGGCATCATGTCGAACAGTTCTTCGGAGCACAACCCGTTATACAAGCGATAGAACACGCACAAGGAGGCGAAGTCTCTCCTTCTCTGTTGTTGAATTTACAGTAGCACATTCATCGTTATTTTTCGTGATTGTCAAAATACTATTTTAGCCTACAATTTTAATATACTATTTTATTTATTGTGTGCGCTTAGTGCATGTTTATTTTCCGCACCTATCTTTAAACCGAAAACTGCTAGAAAATGCTATGAAAATGAATTTTATGTGTTCTGCCGCTCTGGATAATCTGTGCATCAAACTGTCATGAAGAAACTTTTAAGAAAGTTAGTATTTTCATTTGAATAATAATGATGAAATCATTGATTTGATTAAAATTAACACAATACCCTTCCTTCCCATTTACATTTTATAATTCACCTGTCATAAAACTATTTCGTAGATAAGCATTTCTATTTCTTATACAAGTTTTTATCTTATTGACGTCTTTGATTAATTAATAAAGACACATAATAATATTAGCATAAAATGCATTTAGCTATATTGTTTGTATGTCCAAGTTTTTGATCTGAAAGTTTGTATACTTAAGTAAGTTTGCACGCTTCCATTGTAACAAGGTAAAAAAGCGGCCAAGTGCGAGTCGGACTCGCACATGAAGGGTTCCGTGAAATAAATTGCGGTTTACGATTTATGACGTATTAAAAAAAAACTACTTATTAGATCTCGTTCAAACCAATTTTCTGTGGAAGTTTACATGGTAATGTACATCATATACTTTTTTTAGTTTTATCACACTCTTATTTTAGAAGTTACAGGGGGGGGGGGACACATTTTACCACTTTGGAAGTGTCTCTCGCGCAAACTATTCAGTTTAGAAAAAAATAATGTTAGAAACCTCAATATCATTGTTGAAGACCTATCCATAGATACCCCACACGTATGGGCTTGATGAAAAAAAAATTTTTGAGTTTCAGTTCTGAGTATGGGGACCCCTAAAACTTAATGTTTTTTTTCGATTTTTGTGTGAAAATCTTAATGCGGTTCACATACATCTACTTACCAAGTTTCAACAGTATAGCTCTTATAGTTTCTGAAAACAGTGGCTGTGACATACGGACGGACAGACAGACAGACGGACATGACGAAATCTATAAGGGTTCCGTTTTTTGCCATTTGGCTACGGAACCCTAAAAATGTACGTCTTTCAAGTAATCTCTTTTAGCGTAACATAAAACCATAATGATTTAATGATAGATACACCACAAAAGTATGTAATCTACGTCCATATAAAGATAACTTCTCAGTCTCCGATCATTTATGTACCACAAGCTTAGACGAGACGGATTTCTCAATGAGTCAGACCGGTCCAAGTAATTCTAGGTTATGAGAGGAAAATCTTTATTAATGAGCTGGTTTGTAGGCGCGGTAGCCAATGGCAATGACCTTGCGCATACCGGTACTGATAGGGTCTCAAGCGACAACCACTTATACACGAAAGCCGCCTCAATATACTTGTGAAACCAGAATGTCGAGCCTTCTTTTTAAGGCAGTGTGAGGGAGACAACAACATGACGTGCAAATGCTAGTTCATTAAAACTGAAAAAACAGTTTATAGAAACGAAGTCTATGTCAAAGTCATATGTGTGTGTGTGTATGTACAGATTGGAGCGTCGAAGAATACTTGTCCATAAAACACGAACGTAATAATACATTATTTACCTAGGGCGGTTAAACAAAGAATGTCTCAGATCGCAGGTATTTTTGACGCCCGAGCCGAAGGCAAGTCATAAGTCAAAAGTCATTTATTTATAATATTATAAATATTACATGTCATCGTTTGTTTAAGTAGATTAAATTAAATTAATAAACTAGGTGTGTTAACATATTACATTATTATTGTGGTAACTCATAAAAATCTTTGATGTCATAAAAAGAGTGGGTTAGAAGCCACGATTTTAATTTTCTTAAAAAGGTTGAGTTACTACCCGCGCATTTTACATTTACTGGTAGTTTGTTAAATACTTTTGGCCCCACGTGTGAGATGATTTTACTTGACTTGGTCAGTCGAGTGGTTTGTGTGAGGAGCTGGTTCAGGGACCCCTGTCTTGTGCGAGTTATCTTTTTGCGGGGAAACGTGTCAATGTTTTCTTTGACGAATTTAGCAACGTCATATATGTACTGCGAGGGCAGGGTGAGTATATGGTTTTCTCTGAAGAGATTTTGAGCTGAAGTGCGTGGAGGGACAAATGAGATAATACGTACGGCACGCTTTTGTAGTATGAATACACGTTGCCACTCTGCGGCCGTACCCCACAATTCGAGACCATAGTTCATAACTGAGTGGAATAGTGAATAGTAGCATGATCTGAGTTGTTTTTTGGGTAAAACGTGTGCCAATCTGCTTAGAGCGTAGCATGCGCTAGATAGGCGATAGGGCGATAAATATGCGCTCTGAGGCTTTCTTTATTACCGCCCGTGGTGAGTACAAAATTTTACGTCTCTATCTGGCCAGGAAGTGGGGTTTTCCGCACGCATAGCATGATGCGGTAATTTCTACTTTATGGCCAGGTATGACGTAAACCATTTTACGTCACATGGCTGGCCATAAAGTGCTGATTACCGCCCGCTACGCATGCGAAACAATCCCGCTTCCTGGTGACGTATAAAATTGTGTACTCGCGACAGGTCTAATATTATAAAAAAAGCTTTAGATCGCATTCTCTGTTTTAGTGCCCTATGTGAATAATGCCACCATCCTCCTAGCGTTTTTTCCCGGTCGTGCCCTAAAGAAACCCGGGATCTGCATTGGCACCTAATCCCTATTTGGCATAGGCACTAGTTTTACGAAAGCGACTGCCATCTGACCTATTATATGTCAAGTGCCTGTTTATTTATTTAATCGTATGGCATACATCATTTGGCCTTTGAGTTTGTCACTCTTTAGTACCACCCAGTGGACACGTGCAGGGTTGTGGTAGGTAGCTCCTGCGGACGCAAGTGAGAGTTGTCACCCCTTTGTCAAGTGAGTGGGCAACTCGACTGTTAGAGGTTCTGAAGCCGCCCGAAGGCCTCTATCTCGGCTTAACGACTACTGCCATAGACAGCAGCCGGGATCAACTGCTTAGCATGCCTTCCAAAGCACGGAGGCGCTCATATATAGTAACCACTCAAACAGGCGGTCACCCATCCAAAGGCTGACCGCTGCCATATTTGCTTAACCTGCGTTATCGTTTCCGATTCGCAGGCGCCGCTAGGCTATGAATGAACGCAAGTGTGCCTGTATAAATTATAGATTCAGGCGCTGTTGATATCAGCTTAAGCTCCTTTGAGGATCGCTGTCAAAGAGCCCAGAGCTGAAAGGTTAAATTTCAGAAGTGGCCTAAAGAAACTCCCGGCAGAAGGCGCCTAATTTGAATAAATTAATTTCGTCTGATAGCGAAATGACTTGAAAGTAACCCTGTGTGTTCTGGGCTTATCTTATTTAGAGGCGGTATAGAGGCAAATTCGCCGACCGAGCCGAATTTTTAAAACATGTTTTTTCCTTAACGGTTGGTAAGGTTGCCCTTGGTTGTGAAGAACAGTTTTTAATAAAGCATAAATATAAAGCTTAAATCAGAAGAGTTTTAAGTAGGTAGGTATCGAAGTTAGTATAAAGAGAAAAAGTTAGTTATTTGCGTTTATATTGAGGAGATATCTCCAAACTAGTCATCCAATAAAAATAAAAACACTAGTGTTTTGAATGGACATTCAGGATCACTTTTGGCTATATTTTAATCTCGCGACAGTCGCGACTCCGCCTGCGTTTTTTTAATGCGTGCTTTACCGTCACACAAACAAACAGACTCACCATCATCATCATCATATCAAATTCAAATTCAAATAAATTTATTGCCAAAAAGAACACAAAATACAACTTTTAACATAAGTACATTTAAAAAACTTAAACAATATCTTAGAATTAAAACTTAAAGTACTCAAGTGTGGTAAGTATCAGCCGAAAAACGTCCACTCCTGGACATAGGCCTCCCCCAAAGAGTGCCAAATTGACCGGTCCTGCGCCACCCGCATCCAGCGGACTCCCGCGACCTTTACCAGGTCATCAGTCCACCTTGTGGGGGCCACCCACGCCACGCCTTCCGGTACGTGGTCGCCACTCGAGAACCTTTCCGCCCCAACGGCCATCGGTAGGATATGACTATTAAGCTTATTTTAATACCTATGTATTATCATCATCATCATCATATCAGCCGAAAGACGTCCACTGCTGGACATAGGCTTCCCCCAAAGAGTGCCACAATGGCCGGTCCTGCGCCATCCGCATCCAGCGGACTCCTCCTTACGTATTATGTTGATATGTATTTTTTTTTTATCAATAAATTATGAGTATGAGATTACCTCATTCCATATATAACATTAGAATTCTTCGGTTATCTAGGATATTAAAGGGAAATATTGTACTAGTTTTACATAATTCGACCATTAAGTGCTTTGCAAATATAACCATGTAGGTAAATATTTTTAATTTGCGTTCCATAATGGTTTTCCTTGAACTCGCATGACGATTAAAGCACAATTTTTCTTATGTTACCTTATATGGAAAATATATGAATGCACCTACTTATATTACTTAAATAGGTACCCAACTTCTTAGTTAAACTTATGTGTAATTGTACTTATCTCTTTCTTACAAATACTTATGTCAGAGTAGGTAACCGACAAAGACAAAACGATACCTTCTTTATTGCCCGACTACGGACGCCGAGAGGAAGGTATAAGTTTTTAGCAGTCTATATATGTTTGTATTTGTGTTTGTTCCACTATATCGTTTAAAATACTGAACCGATTTTGATAAATAGGGTGTCAATCGATTCGAAATTATGCTCCAGGTGACATTGGTTACCTTTTGTATTAAAAATAAAAACATAATGGCTGTACGGTGGTGCATGGTGGTGGTTTAGTAGAATTATTTAAGTTCATTACGAGTAATGCAAATGTTCCCCTTGAAGTATTATTATATTGTATCCCGCCCGTTTGCGGGCTGAAAAACAGCGCTGAGCCCCGAGCCTATTGTCGCACTAATTTATTTTCTGTTTTGTGTTGTTTTACATACATACATACATATAATCACGCCTCTTTCCCAGAGGGGTAGGCAGAGATCACGGATCTCCATTTGCTACCATCCTGACAAACAACTTTGTGTTGTTTTATATTACATAAGTACCTATATCAGGGTTCGATGTTGTTTTTTGTTTTTTTGCGATATTAAATCTTTTTTTTTTTAGGTAGGTTTTTTAGGTATATAAGTTCAATGTAACAAAATAACGATGCTATAAAACTGCTAACCAAAGTCAATTCATTCATTAACGGTTGACATCAAAAGCATTACTTTCTTCAACATTAAGTATAAGCGATTGTTATTACCTATCATCAATCTACCGCCGCACATCAAATTCGAATCATGACCAAAGATCTTATTCAATATTCCGTCCACAATATGGACGAGGACAATAAATCAGGCACTTATCAACGACTATGGTCTTTAATAGCTATCGTTAAGGAATAAATAGGCCATTATTTTTTTAGTATGGTGCCTGTGGTAATTACCGTGTAATCGATTGTTTTGAAATCATTCGATTCGAGATAAAATCGATTTTGCGATTATCTAGAACAAATTTTTGTTTGACACCGAGTGAGCCATACGGGCTAGTGAGGTATTTTTTGTAATTTTGATGATTGACCGAGCGAGTGAAGTTCTCCGTTTCAGCATGAGCACAAATGCTTTTGTATGTTCGCATGAAAGAATGAATGTTCACATGTAATAATATTTTAAATATTATTACTAAATGAATCATGATCATGACTTCAGATTGTTGTTCGGCTGTTCTTTTCTACGGGTCGCAATACTCAACCGATTCTCGTGAAATTTTGCGAACAGGTTAATCGAAACCGTTTCTGGAAAAAAAAGAAAAGACAGCGGCGGTACCACGAACTTCGAATCTCGAACTTCGTATATCTCCGTTTCAGTCGCTCGAGTACCATAAACCATAAGTGCGATAGAGACGGAGATATACGAAGTTCGAGATTCGAAGTTCGTGGTACCGCCGCAGGTTCGCGATTTCTTTACTCAGAGTCACTAGTATTATATTTATAAATGACTTATTTAACATTACTTTAGTTAAACTTCGTTTGTGATTATCTGCGACAGGACCATTTATTTTGTGTTTGTTTTTGCATACCTATTGCATTTAATGTTATATATTTTTTTCGAATTATCGGGTAAGTCTCACAGGTAGTTTACACCAAAAAATAATATTTTATAGAAAACCGTTTCTATTTCACCGGGACGAAAGTTAAGAAAAGTGTAAGATGGATCGCGCTGAGTCATGCTTTAATAGTTTACATGCCGAGTACGGAGTACCGTTGTAAAAAGCTTTAAAGGAATATACGTAGGTACATACATTTTAATAATTATAATTCCCTCTCATGATTTGTTTTGTAACCTACGCATAGCATATCTAAGTACTAAAAACCGCTGTAGCATAACGTCGTAATTGCAAGCCGGTGGCCTTTACGCCAGCGGCAAGCGAGGCGACGTGCGGGCGCGTTTATAAATAGCGCACACAAATTTATAGATACATTCACGCTTGCTTTTCTGAATGGGTAGTCAGAGCACATGAAACTTAATTATTTATTTATTTCATCATTATCATATCAGCCGAAAGACGTCGCACCGTGCACCGGTACCAGTCACATTGGTACTCTTTTGGCTGATTTATATAATTATTTATTTAAAAACTTCATTGCACAAACAAAAAGTACAAAAGGCGGACATAATGCCTTAAGGTTCTACCAGTCAACCGCAGGGCTAAACAGAAAAGCTTATAGGTGCAGACAGTTGCAAAAAAAAATACAAATAAAGAGGATAGGTAGAGATCTAACGAATGAAAATACATTTCCCAATCTAATGTATACATGTATATACTTACTTAATTATGAGTGCCACTTCAAGCAATTGTAGGTTTAACGATGTAGAAACTGTTATATCAAAGTAACAAATTGCTAGTCTATAACAGGAGGTCGTTGTTGTTCTACGTCCGTAGGAATAACCCTAGAAACCCTACACGTGACCTCCGGGTGGTGGCAAACTTGGCAGCTGCACTGTTCCTTCTGAACCTCGCAGCGCACACTGGAACCCTATCAGCGACATCGATACGAATACATACATGTACCAGTGTGTAACCGCCATCATACGATAAATAAATAAGCCTATAACACACTTCAAACCTTATCCCGTATTCGACGTTAGCTACACGGTGTACGGGAAGGAAGGGGGTGGTGATATTTTAAACTGACACCTCACGGGCACATTGATACAATCTATGATTTAGCCCTATCAAATGTATGAACTGCCGCTCGTCGTCTCGGTGCCTTAGAATAATAACGCATAGAAGGATAGTTTCATACGGCCGACGCGCCAAGCGTGAGGCATAAAATGGATTCATGTAGTTGCGATCAACTCGTATTCACACGCGCCAATACGCACACAAACGCACCAATTGTGTTCCACCGATTGGCGTACTGGGCCGTTTATGGCCGAGTTTTAGTGGCCTGACCGTTGCGCGTGAACTGCGTTTCTAGGCGTTATTATTCTACGCTCGGTGCCCGCTGCTGTGCAGACCGCGCCCTTACAAAACGTGTTTTGACGTATTGAAAATGTTAAATGATATATGAATCGTCTTGGTTGCTTGCATTATAAGCGCATAGCTAAATGTATTTGAGCGCGTCGCATTGTTAACCTAATGGGATTCTAATAAAATTGTTGCCAGTAAAATGTAGGCTCTGGCTTACTCTTATTAAACTAGTTGCACGCTCGGTTCCGCCCGCGTATTGGAAAGAATGCAGGAACAGCCGGTAGCTCTAGCATGAGTATTATCGATACATATACGTTTTCGAAACCGTTTGCGTTTAGTTTCATTTTGTATGGCAACGCGTAGTTCCTAATAGTTACCAGATTCGCTGGTCGTGTTGCCATACAGATTGAACGCAAACGCGTTCGAAAATGTATTGTATCGATAAAACTTATACTAGATCCTCAGATAGAATATTGATAATGCTGTTGTCCATCCAAAAAGTCCATTCTATACAAAGGTAAAAGAGTTTTTTTTTTAAATTGGATAAGTGGTAACGGGGATTATCCATTACATACAAACTTGCTGCGAGGTACACTGGAACTCTATCAGCGACATCGATACGAATACATATATGTACCAGTGTGTAACCGCGCGTCATACGATAAATAAACAAATACAAACTTGCAAAGCTCTCACAGACTTTTCATCTTTATAGTATTAGTATACATAAAAGCAAGGAGGTAAAGTAAAGTAAAGTAAATTTGTAAAGCATAGGTAACAAAGATGGTAGGTATTTACAATGGTAATGTATAAGGTCTTCAATTTACAAAGCATTAAATTAAGTATTTGAAATAGATACACCCCACACACATATAACCCATTCTGATTTATCGTAAGCGTCCTGTTAACCATGTACTCCTAAGTTGTAAGTTCAAACGCTTAAACGTCAGTACCGAAATCGACGTATCGACAGCGCGAATTGAAACTGGCGTCAGCTCTATTTAGGTAAAACGGCACAAGTTCTTGCAGGATTCATGGCACATACGTTTATTTCTCTAGGAATACGCAGACTACATTATTGAGACTGTATAAATTCAGCCAGCCAACGTCTCAGGGGTTTTTGCATCTGAAAGATAGTAACATGTATGAGATGTGGACGATCTTAATGCATTCTGCTTTTGAATGTCTGATAGCACTGCTGACTACACTTGCAGTTGAAGTTTATCTAAGTTGGTTTGTTGAGGTTTTGCTGTGTATTCAATATCTACGTGTGAATTTCTACCGATTGTAAAAAGAAAAATAAACAAGGTAGACGTACCGCTGGTGCTTGAATTGTTAAAATAAATATAAATTATTAAGGCGCTATAGGTTCATGGTCTTCTCTCCCTCTCGCTGAGCATAAGCGTGAGCGAGATGGAAGTGCGTGTTTTGAAGCGCGGATATCATGTATTTTAATTGTAATTTTTTGTGCGTTTAAATAAATAAAAAAGTAATCACTAAGTTCCCTCAAACATGATATTGCCGATTTTTAGAACCAATGTTAATATGTTTAGCTATTGTGCATAATTTTCTACGAATGTTTTAAGTGAATTTTAATATGTTTTAGACCTATGTTCGTGATTTTTTTCTATCGAGCGAAAATTGCTTAATAGTGTTTCGAATCACTGATTTCCCTGCAGAAAAGCCTCAAGATTACTATTCGTATTTTTTTGAAACCATATTATTATAAACAGACGCATTATATTGTTTCAAAAACTATGTTCGCTTCACTTCGCTGAACCTATAGCGCCTTAAGGTTCTTAAACCGCTCAGTGCTCGATACTGCCCCAATAGTTAGTACATTCAATCTTAACACGCTCAATCTTAACCCCTAACAAACAAGCTTACTAAGGATACAACCTCACAGACTTTTCCTTTTTTCCCGACTATGGCAGGGTCGAAGGAAGCGATAATATGATTTTAGCAGTCTATACCTATTTGTATTATCGTGTGCTCCACTGTAACGGTTAAGGTACAGAGTTTGATGAATGAGGCAGTATCCATCGATTTGAAATGGTCAAACATGAAAATGCTCCCGGTGACACAGGCTACCTCGTATATGAAAAGAGAACCAGTTTTTTAGTTAGTTTTCCGCAGTCGGCATACAGTTTTGTGAACTTTCATGCTTGTTATCATTATAGTATGTAAGTAACTACATACATTTAAATTTTCAAACACCTCCGACACAACAAACTTAGCTGAGAACCTTGTCGACAAACAAGACTTTCGATAAAAAAATCGCGGAATCATATATCGGTTAATTCTTTTATTACTCTTATATACCCTATTAGGTACATATAACATTAGAAAAATCGTGCCTCAATCGACATGCGATATGGAAAACCATTTGAAACGCAAAACATTAGTAAGTATATTACTTATAATTATGTTTGAAAAGCACTAAATTGTCGAAATAAGTAATACTAGTATAATGTTTCCCTTTGATAGGTAACTATAATATTAAATTAGCAAAAGGGTCAATCAACTATTTCTTGTTGCTCGTTGCCATGGTTACGTCTCCTGGGTCACCCTTTAAAACTAATATTTTATGGGGTTTAAATCCACTAAAAACGTGTTTTTGTTATATTGGTAAACCCATTCCATGGTGGCGCATCTCCTTAGCATGATAGGAGTCCAGTTTATAGTATTTTTTTAAAGAAAGTCTGTCACTGTTGTCTCTTGGCTTACCGGGACAGAATAACAACAAGAAAAAGTTGATTGACCCTAAAATAGAACTGCACCCCTGTAAAAATATAAATTTAATTAGTTAAAGAGCGAATACAGCGGCAGATAAACCTTTACGGCTTTGTCCGCTGTACAAATGTTTTTTTTTGTATTGTTTTTTGTAGTAAATAAATGAAAAAAAAAAAAAAAAGGTATCCTAGATGACCTTTATATACTTATGTACGAGTACGAGTGACTAGTATATACGAACGTAATTAATGGATTTGTGTATCCATTCTAGTCTCAGTACAATACGCGGCACAAAAGTATTGTGCGTCTGATGTTAGCTACTAGTAGCGCCGCAAAGGTGTCAGAGGGGTCGGACGGGTATGCGGGAGGCGACTCGAGGCTAACTTCAGACGCGCAAACTTTTGTGCCGCGTACTTTACCTACTTAGGATCCTGCACCACTAAAGTTTCTGTTCAGCCCAATGGTTGACTGACAGAGAATGCCTTAAGGCATTAAGTCCGCCAATTGTACTTTTATTTTTATATTTGTGCAGTAAAGTTTAAATATATCAATAATAAACAAATAAACAAATAAAAATAAAAAAAACGTGTCCGCTTAAATTTCTTATGTTACCAATATGGAATGAGGTGAAGACTCAATAGACGAATGTGTCCGCTTAAATTTCTTATGTTACCTATATGGAATGAGGTGAAGGTATCACAGACAAACACATATATTTAATACACAAATATACATGCCCAGATATTACTACCGGGCGTCATAACGCCGCCATTGCGTTTTCAAAATGGAATTATATTAATTTAGAATAAAGTACAACAAACATTGGCAAATCGAGCACTCCCAGCGTATCCGGGTTAAACAAGACCCCTCGTTTTCAAATCGGGTTAAAAAAAGGGTTTTTTGATTCCTCAAAAAATGCTTATTATTTTGATTGTTTACAACCGAGACGGTATAACAACATTGTGGCACTATGTGGCATTGTTCCCAATTTCAAACATGGTTGGCTTTTAGGGTTCCGTGCTAAGTGAACTCGTGACTCTATTACTGAACTACGGATGAGCTGCGTATCCATAAAAGTATTACAAAGCTTTGTAGCTTGGATCCTTCCTAGAATCAACAATAAGTTACCTGAGCGTCTGAGGATAATATTATAAATATGTGACATTGGTAAATTTAAAGTTCATGTGAAAGAATACTTGATTAAAAAGGCTTACTGCGCCTGTAACGAATTTCTTTCAGACATCGAATAAACGTATCATATTTTATTATAATAAGCCTATTTTGACATTAACTGTTTAACAAAATTACTTATTTGTATTACAATCTTCGTTAATTGACTTTGAAACTTGACATATTAAATTGTAACTACCTTTATTTCAAGACCGTAAAAAAATTATAATTTAATGTGGCATACATTAAATTATTATACTCCTATTATTACTGAGTGACCGCATGTAAAACTTCGTACGCCTCCGGGTACGACATAGTGAAACAATACCGCTTTTACCACCGTCTGCAATGTTATGTTATGTGTGCCTACTTATGATCGACGAATAAAGTATTTGTATTTGGATTGATGATAAAATGGAAATAAATAATTCCAGACAACAGTCCATAGGAACACAGTAACACACATTAAAATATAATTACAGTTTAATTTACGTATAAAAGATGAACTGAATAAAATTATACATAGGTGACTGATGATATAATGCATGAATTATTTACAACCAAATGTTATTTTATTTTAAATGCAGAAGTCGTGTTTTTCGTCACAAAATATTATTGGTTTCTATGCAAAATGTTAATTGGTGCACCTACACCAATAAACATATATATAACCTTACCTAGGTTATGTTTATTGTTTACTAGCTTCTGCCCGCGACTCCCTCCGCGTGGATCTTATTTATCATCATCCTCCTAGCGTTATTATTCCCGGTTGTGCCCCTAAAGGAGCCCGGGGTCCGCTTTGACACCTAATCCCAAGATTTGGCATAGGCACTAGTTTTACGAAAGCGACTGCCATCTGACCTTCCAACCCAGAGGGAAAACTAGACCTTATTGGGATTAGACCGGTTTCCTCACGATGTTTTCCTTCACCGAAAAGCTAACGGTAATTCCGTACATAAGTTCCGAAAAACTCATTGGTACGAGCCGGGATTCGAACCCACGACCGCCGTTTGACAGCCGCATGCCTGAACCACTAGGCTACCGTAGCTCTTGCCGTGGATCTTATTTATATAAAAAAAAATATATACATCGACGGTGGCAAACAAGCTTACGGCCTGCCTGATGTAAAGCAGTTACCGTAGCCTATGGACACTTATTTTATTTATATCGTAGTTCCATACAATATTTCACCCACTAAGGGCATAATTTCCGGCATAAAAACTATCCCATGTGCTTCCTTGAGATTCAATCTATCTCTATACCAAATTTCATCTAAATTGGTTCAGCGGTTTAAGCGTGAAGAGGTGAGAGACAGACAGACAGACATACTTTCGCATTTTTTTATTATATAGTAGGTACCTTAGTATAGTATAATGGATGAGTAAGGACTATATCCCCCGACCCCCGACCAACGACAACGGAAAAAGTTTTTTTTATGACCTTAATGAGCTGAAACTTCTCGCTAAGATCTACACGGCTCCCAAAAACGTACCTAACAAAAATATATTTCTAAAACCGACTCGCGCTTGACTGGCAATGTAAACAATGCCTACTTATGGCAGTTATGATTTACGCTCAACAGACCGTGCTAGAATAGAACCTTACGCTAGTTCGCTGTTTGATTAACAGTTTTGGGTTATATTATATGTATTCGGTTAGACTGAACCCGTTAAAATATCACAAACGTAAACTCATGCATGTATTTCCAAAAGAGGTGTAACTAATAATTTTACAATTTTTTATAAACTTGCAATGTATGTATGTACTTAACTATGTAAGTATGTGGTATGTATGTAACTATGTTTTTTCGGGTCGAATCTTGCAACTCAATTTTGATGCAGATATCTTCAACCGATGGAAATGTAATTTTGGGTAAAGGTATAGTTTGGTTTGGACGACAATTCAATATTAGACTCGTCTCAATTAGTAGTTGATGACGGTATACAGAAAAGTATTGTCGGCAATGAGTAGGTATGTATAACAAATAATTACTTAAGAGCGGAATATGTTATGTAATTATGTATAAACATGTCTAGTGAAAAGGAATATCTTTTTTGCTATACCTACTTACTTGAATTTTTCACTACTTTACTAGTAATCTCACATTTTTTATGTATGTATAGAGCAGATATACATATTATATTGTTGTGTACTTTTTACGATCTGCCCGCGAGTCTGTTTTAATTAATGTAATAATTTTACATAGCTGCATTTTGCATACCAATTTTTTTTTGCAAGTTGGTACTCGGTGCCATTAACTGCAAACAGTCTAGGTTATTTATTGTCATGCAAATATGCATCATGTTTGCATCGACTGCACCCTATGAATGTTCCAACATTTCAACGCAAAACATAGTTGCGTAATAAAACATCTGCCCAGCTAGCACGACACGTTTTATCGTTTGTTTTACGTGACGTTTCTGTACAATTTCACTATTTCAATAGAACACTAAATATTTTTCAGGTACAGTTTAACCCAATCTTACATTTTAAAGATTATTAGCCAAGTTTAGTTAATTATATATCATAGCATTGACACTTTAATTTTTGTTAGTAACGATTAAACATATCCTGCTAGGGCTTCTGATGTCTGTAAAACCAACATTCCATCATCGCATACGCCCAGAAAGAAACCAAATTCAATTTGTTCAATGTTCATCTACTCACTTATCAAACAATCGACGTCAAATAGATTTCAACTCTCCCTTTATTACAAAGGAATAAGGTACAAATTCCTTGACGTCGATCACGGACGATACGATCATTATTATGTCCAAGACGAGCTCAGGTTTCCGTAATCAAAACTTAACGTCAATATAATGATAGCCTGTCATGTAATATGTATGTCTTAAAAGACAAAAACACAATTAGCTCAAATGACACGGTAAATTTGGGCGGTAATAATTACCTACGTGAATTATATGACGAAAAATCACAATATAATGTCGGTTATGACATTTTATATATTGAGTGGTGTAATGTATGAAGTATGAAGAACAATACGATATGAATGGTCAGCGCATAACGGTCTGCCTCGGTCAAAGACGGTGTGATTCTACATAATTCTGTGAGGCCATAACGGTACAAGACTATTCATTTTTACACACGCTGAATCTTACGTATGAATTTGGCATACGTTCGTCATACAGTTATTTGTGACGTTGTAATACGTAGGTGTTCCCATGTTAAAATGAGTACGGGTACTTATAGTAAAAAACCTGTACCGCAGGCCAGATGAAATTCAATCTTTTGTAGATATAATAGTAAATCATGCGTGTATTCCCCAAAAGGAGTAGGTAGAGCACATGAAACACTTGTCATACTTACCATCATCTTACATCTTTTGCCAGTGTCATAAAAACTGACAGGAAAAAAACGAATGTTATCTGTGTGTGGATTGAATTTGGCCCGACACGTTTCATTTTAAATTTTACTAATCTTTACCAGCACGGTTAGAACAAAAAACTGCCCGTCATTTTCAAAGTGTTTATATAAGAAAGAGTCTATTTCTAGTTTTATGCTAGCTGATCTGATATACCTAATTATGATTTTAATAAACAGTCATGTACAAATCGTAAACAAAACGTGTAAACAAAATCGCTTACCCGTGTAAAACAGACACTTACAACAAAAACGTCTAATAAACAACCGAGCGTGTAACACATTTACACGAGTGACTGAACACAACTCACTCCACACGCAGACCTATAAAATTTTCCTTTCAATAATTCCATCTCGATTCGGCAACGGCATACAAAAGAGGCCTACGAAAAACGCCTCACTGAAGGGACCGGTAAACACCATTATCTATAAATCGACACTCGATTTTAACAAAGAATGTGAATCTCTACCGTACATAAAGGAAAGAATGAGCAGTCTGTCCATTTATCAATTGTAGCGTCTGAAGCAAAAAATTTACTTTATAACGCCTGTGAATGGACGTTGGGTGACTGTCATATTTGAGATGAACATAATGAGACTAAGGTAAAATATCGTTTTTCGAGAATGGAATCAGTTTAGAATAAGAATGTAAATACTATAAGTAAAAAAAAAATAGTTCTTATTCCATTGTTGGCGTTAATTGGGCCATATGTCGTTAATTTTAAAACAGAGCTTTAAGGATGTAGCAATTTAGTTTACAATTTAATAACACGCACTTAGTTTCACAACACTTGGTTTCACCTGCATTATTATTTATTATTATAATTTGTTTTGTGGGCCTTTAATATGCCGCTTCGACCAGCAAGTGATCTATTGTGGCAGCCCTTTCTTTAGAGTTCACCGTTAAGGCCCGTTGCCTCCAGGAAATTCAAGATTCTTTGGGCGGTGATATGTTGTACTTCTTGTGGGTGCACGATGTGCCGCCCTAGGTAGGTACTTCTTTTATGCCTGATTAATCCGCAGGAGCAGAGAATGTCCATTGCAGTCTCCTCTGTCTCCTGGCAGAACCTGCAGTTTGCTTCATATCCATTTGAAACAGGTGCATTATTATTTACACATGTCATCAATAATTGGAACCGTACTATGAATCTATGAATAGAGGCATAAATGAGGTGCCATCAGCAGTCAACAAGAAAATTAAAGCAAATGACAACACATTAGTCCACTAAGAAAACACTGACAAGCAGCACTTGAACATTTGTTGGTATTGTGGTTGCGGTAGTTCAGAACTACCGTTTTAATTTGTAAGTAATAACAACGAAGCAACTTAGGTTCCGTTTTTATGACGTTTACAGTCACATTTAATTAAAAAAAACATACGAACACAAATCAGAAATATTTACCGGTTTGAAGTTTAAAATTCAATTGAACTGCAGCTCCTGATGGAAGCGTTATTATTAATCGATGACAACAAATGAATTGAATCAGACGTGTTTCATAATGATAAAAAATGACTAAGGACACTGTATTTGACAATGCAAGTTATTACAATGAAGACGGCGGCGGGCTGAACTAAATCTAAACAATGAATAATAACTGCTTCTCTAGCCATAACTGACGTGAGCCATTGTTTGGATTTCGGTATGACTTTTGAACTTCATAAACCAATCACAATTCGAAAGTAAATGACAGATGAAAGTTTCGATGATTGGTTAGACAATTTTGACATGGCTAGTTAGATGTTAGCAATAATGAAAAACTCAATAATGTTGAAAATGAGGATGCAATAGTGGAAAGTGTGAATGTATATTGTATATCTCACTAAATTGGTGTGAGAGAGGAAACTCCGCAAGTCATTGAATTGCTTGTAATTCGTGTCTACAACCATAATCATCAATCAACAGGTAACGGTTTGTTTTATAGAGGTTATAAAGAATCAGCAGTAGCATTTGTCTGAGGCATTGTAAAGCTAATGATCGCGAGGATAAAGATGGATGAACTAATATGGCGAATAAAAACGTACTGCAAAGGACTTTACGTTTCCCGTTTCAAACCTGACAAAAGTTAAAATAAAGACTCATGCATGTCTCAATCATTTATGTAACGAGAACTAAATTCTACAGATAAGATCTTGATTCATTAGATCAAAGAAGTAATTAAAAAGTGTTACCGATATCGTTAAAATAAGATAAATTAGCATTTAGATAACGCTAATTTATCTTATTTTATTACCAACATATTTCTTTACTTATACAAACAGTGATAAAATGTAGGTAATATGTATTATGAAGCCAATAAAAGTAATAGTAATAAGGGCACCATTTTGAAAACAGAGTTGTTGCAATGAGCGACGTCTGCGTCACAATACTATCATTGTCGCTACAGTTTTTTTTTTTTTATAATATTGATTTAACATTGATGTCCATCGGTACGCTGTCGTGGTTTTGCTATCAGCCATTGAAGAGGTTCAGTTTCTAGCTAAGGTCAACATTCCATCCTTTACAACCATATCTACGACTAATTGGTAGTGGGTGAAAACTTGTAAGATTTGATTGTTACATTGAGGTTTGATGTTACCTACTCAGAAAGAGAAGTTAAAAAATATTAAGAGTATGTAAAAATGTCTAACCTAGTATGAGTGCCAAACATAACACGGCGGCTCATTGCAAACACTTAGTTATCAAAACACATTTGGCATGACTGAATCCGGTTCGGTTTTGAACAAATATTGTAACTTTCTTAACATGACCCAGGAAGTGAGTGGCTATGATTAGGTAATGAATAATAAAAGTTTTAACTTAGTTTACAGCTAAGTACAAGTGTAAATTTAAAAAGAACGCCAAATATCTAATCTACAGGTAGACAGGAAATTATTTCACGTCGATTTTCAAATAAGTCCATTACATCGCGGAACTGCAAACTCTGTGACTTAAGGAACTTTTACAACGACAACTCTTTAAATACATTTTATAATAACACTTTAACTAATTTATCCACGTACTTCAAAGGATAAAATACCGTTTTTATTGATTTGCTTTACATTATACAAAAAATAACTGTACAGAAGAACTCAAAGATCAACCCATGTTCAATTTGGAAAGCATCATAAAACTAAATCCACGATTTGCTTTGGCCCCGACCTCAATCGTAACGCCATATCCTAAATGGTCCGAGATGGCTTATCGACGGCTAAAACGGGGCACTAATGGCCTTTTAGGGCCAATATTTCAGAGTACCCCAGATCCCTACGGTAGTGGGGACGGAGAACATAGTGCCGTCAGTAATTGGTCCCCTAACGCCATCTCTGACCCCCCCAACGCTACTTTAGAGAGACAGACGTCTGTTAACGTAATAGTACTGTTAAATTTTATTACGATCATCAAGGACTACTGGGGTTCCTTTAAAATCCCTAAACGAACGCGTGCCTAATTGAAATTGTTTTGGTCTCTGTCGAATGAAGGTCTGCGTCATTTTGTGACTTAATCATTTATTGTTTGGCTTAATTCCTTGAAGGTTTATTTTCGGAGATTTGTACAAGTCGAATAAAGAAGTTAAACAATGTAATTACTTCATGTAAGCCAACGGTGAAACAAACTTTATAATATAATAGGTACGTAGAAATGAGATCATTTCATCCTGCGATTATGCTCAATCTTTCAAAGCAATCTCAATCTTTAGAAGGAGCAAAACTTGAAACATACGATAAAATAAAATAGTGAATCCGTACCGATGAAAATCTCGCGTAGCCAACATATAAAAAGAACATAAAACCTTTGAACATCATTGAAAACAAAAAAATATCTGATGATATTCGAGTTAGCCACATAAATCAGTATAATGGTTTAAGACAAGTATCCTTCATTCATAATTTTTAATAATATTTAATAACACGCCGCTCATATTCGATAACGACCACTCTCTATATTTACTTAACTGCACGTCTTTCAACCTCAAGTCTACTACATTGTATATTGCAAAAGCAACCGTACTCCTTCAAACGTTGAGTCACTTATTAAGAAAAATATAACCGCGAGATCAGAGGTTGACAAAGTAAACAATTCAACTTACGTCATTAAACTGCGTGAAATGTGCGTAGAAATTGCCGTGACATATGTACCTGCAATAAAAAAGAAAATGGCGTTTATTAAGCAAATGTAAATTTAGACGGTTATAAATTATTATGGGAAAGTTATGGCCGGAAAATGCGGTCATTGTTCAAACAAGAGATCCCTGAGATACTAGAGGTAAATTAGTTAGTCGTTAATAAGCAATTAGTGTGACGCTTTTATGTAATTAATTAACAAAATTACAGAAGGACGGTTGTAACTAAACACGAATCATCTACAATACTACACAAGAAACGCATTGAAATAATAGTATTTGGTTCATAATTGATGAACACACAGATGTGTGGATGACTATTTACGGATAGTGCTTTTTTACCTCTTCCATTGGTCAGGTGGGTCATTCTCAAATAGTTAACGACACTTGTCACAACCATGTGCAAAAGTTAAGAAATTCCCAGCAGATAAATATTGTAATACTTATTTGTATAATAGCTGTCGTAGTCTTTTGCACATGGTTGTGACAAGTCAGTCAAATTATTTGAGAAATGCCCAGGTGGAATACAATCTCATGTACGAATAAACACACATAAACTCACACCTGTATTTACAAAAGGGGTAAGCAACGCTCAAATTTAATTTTCATTGGCACTTATTATCAGTTCTCTCGGTTGCTGACAAATATGATATTCCAGTGATCTATAGCCCGTCATCCACTTCTAGAAACCCCTGTCACACGCGGTATCAAGTTATTTTTGAATCAGTCTTGTAACAACTTTCGAATAATAATTCTGGCCCAGCAGATTAATCTGACAACGAGTATGACAAATGTTAGCAAAACACCTCCACGTCTCACGGGAATATCTACTAATTCGCCTCCCGCAACTATGTCCATTGTTCTTTAGTATATGTTTCGGGATCCCAGAGGAAATTAATTGCTTTAGAGTATTTGACTTGGACAGGGATATGTTATATTTTATGTATGATAGCGATGTTGGGGACTCATTATAATTCCCAAGCAATGATAGAAGATGACATTGGAAAATACAACGGGTGCAATTCGCTTAAATATGTGATTCAGCATTAAAAGAGTGATTTTTTTGATAACTTTTTGATGCTTATTTTACGTTTTCTTGACAATGTCGTGAAAACTCCAAATATAATCACATATTTATATTTTAGATGATAAAGTAGTTTTGTTATTTAATAGGTATTGTCGGATTCGGGGAATACTGCAGCATTTGTCAATGTATAGCATTAATGTCATTAACAGTTAAACAGAACAGAAGCAATTAAATTTAACACGAAAAGTGCATTGTAACAACGTATTACAAAATAGCAATCGCGTTAACAGGAAAGCGACAAACTAGAATGGAAATATTGAAAATGAATACAAACTGGAAATTCGCATCAAATCCGCAATGCGCGTACAATAAACGAAAACGTATAATACACAGGAGCCGATAAGAACGTTATTGTTCTTACAAAACACATTACTTGCACGATAACCAGAGTCTACGCTGTATATGGAATTTGCGAACCGTTTTATTGAATACATAATATTTTACCTACACGCCGCGTCATGTTGGTTTTTATACACGTGTAATATAAAGTAAGTATTATGAAGGAATGAATGAATGAAATATTTTATTTCAGGTCTTCACCGACCCATACAAGAGGTGTTAGTTACATTTTAATTATAAGGTTAGATTACACAATACAAAGCTTACATACAATTTAACATACAGAGAACATACACTTACTTTAATATATTGTAAGGTACATTTGACCTGCCCAATCCAATACGGTAGTGATGGACAGTCAAACCTACCAGCCATCATTCATTTTCAGGATGCTCATTAACGTTACTTGATTATTAATGTTGTGCTTAAATAACTTCTATACGTAATGTAGGCTGTTTTTGTATTCGACATCTAAGTAGTCAGAATTACACTTTTCGCCACTACCGAATGAACAAAAACGTGCAATGTTAGTAAACATTTTTACTAAATTAATCCCACACAACCACCAAATAAAAGATAAACGGAAGAAACTTTACAAAGAAACCTTATCGATTGGTAACAACAACGGAATACATTTTACATTTCAATCCATCACAACAACTAAACAAGATTCACATCTAACAAACTGACATTGCTGACGATATGAATCTAACTTCTAAAACATTCCCTTTTATACCTTAAAAATTGGTGTTCGTATTTTAAATTTCAATCGTGATTGATATTAACACATGTATCACGATGTTATAGATATTATAGTGATAAATCCAAAACATCCAAGCAATATTTGGAGCATTTGGAATGGTTACGATTTATTCAATTGTCAGTACGATAGTGTATTAAATGATGTCATTTAATATCATTGCTGCTTATGCAACCAGACAATATTGTATTGTAAATTGTTCAAATATTATTACGAGGATTTGTTTGTGTCATTAAAGCCGGCCATTATTATAAACGTCGAACGCAAACGAGTCGAGTGGTTGATAATTTTTACTTCCTCGTTTTGTTAACCTTTGAAAACATTATACTTAGGTACCTACGCTTGTGCTTCTAGGATTCTTGTATTATATACTATAGTTTAATTTAAGGTTTTGAGATTTTGAATTTTCATCTTGTCATTCTTCTCTTCATTCTTTTTTTTCATTTATTTTCTGTTTTTAACATTGTCGCGTTTTAATGTAGACTAGTGTTAGTCCAATATTCATCATATCAGCCGAAAGACGTCCACTGCTGGACATAGGCCTCCCCCAAAGAGTGCCACAATGGCTGGTCCTTCGCCACCCGCAGCGCACGGCTCGCGCGGTTGTCGAATGGCGACCACGTACCGGAAGGCGCGGCGTGGGTAGGCCCCCCCACAAGGTGGACTGATGACCTGGTAAAGGTCGCGTGAGTCCGCTGAAGTCCAAGATTAGTTCATGAAATATTTAATATCAGATGAAGTCTTTATTCCTGTTTGGTTGTGTTAATCCAAGAGAAATCTTTAAATTGATGACGTTTAATCTCAGATTAGGTCCTTATTCCTGTTTATCGAATAGGGAACTTGCATGGGACTTCAATTTCGAATAAATTGCACTCAATCGATGCGGATATACGTAGAGATATAATACAAAAGAAAAAAAAACGATTTTATTAGTTTTACCTAACGTTAAAATGACGAAAATTTATTTTTTATTTTTTCGATAAAATAACGTAACAGTTACATAGAATATTAAATTAGAAATTATATTTTGTATGACAAGTATAGACTTAAACGTAAATTTTGTGGAGATAATCGCAAATTAATGACTTACTCCATAGTAAAGGCTATGCTGTGACGTCATAGCATAAGCCCGTTTAGTATAGAGCGTTTTCGGGGGGTACCGGCGCGCGCAGATTTCAAATGCATATAACATCAGAAAAATAAATCATAACAAAGTTTTAATGCTACAGTTGTTTTAATGCTGGAATATACTTTTGTTTTTCGTAATAAAATATTAAGATGCAAGTTCCCTATTAAGTTATAAATGCAGGTTATTTTTATCGAATGAATAAGATTTGTGTATCCAATTCTTAATTAAATTGGTGAACGTGTTGCAAGAATCCTACATGTAAACATTATTCGTAAGAGGGCCAATCTCCGGGCGTTTGAACCGCTCGGTTCTAACGTCATTGTCGGCTCAAGATTATTTCAGCAGAGGTAAAACATACCGCGGAAAATTAAATCAAAAATTACTCAGCACCGCTATTGGCTTACGTCTTCATAATAAGTGGACTCTGATATTCGTCAATTTTAATAGTATTTCTTGGAGACGACAATGACGAAAAAAAAACGACCTAAAAACGCCGAAGATTTGCCCAAGAATTGTTTCTCGTATTTTACTTATTTCTAATGCTGGGGCCACACTAGCGAGAAACTTCATTGCAACATCGCGTTAATCTCTTTGATGTACCGCCACTCGAGCTATCGCCTAATGTCAAACGGCAATATTGACGGCATTTCTCGCTAGTGTAGCCCGGGCATAAAAATAGCTCAGTGTCGTGCCAATGTAACTCCATAAGTAGTATTAAAGCGACGTTGCAAATACAGTATCAAGCAGGCTAAAGATGTCTCGACCACTCGGCCGCAACGTGTAACATTCGATAAATTTAAATTCCAGTCGAATATAAACCGAGTTGCGTGTGGAGCGAGCCGTTACTTTAACCTAATACTATACGGCCAACACTGTCAGAGAAAAATATACATTAAAATGTTTATTTTACGATAAGTTGGAATGCTTAACCAGAAGATTTAAGATTATAACGTTATCTCTTACTTTAAGACGAGATATACTTAATAGTGTAAAAGCTTAGTGTCAATTTGATGAGAGTTCCTGTATAAATAAAGATAAAAACTCTCGCCACTTTTGAAGCGTTTTTTTTTCAAATTGGTTGTAAATTTCAAAGTGAATTTTATAACCGCATACGCAACCATTACCTCCGAGACAATCCTAATCACACGGTCCTAAACAATAGTCTAATTACGTACACAGTTAAAAACTCACTTTCTCACGTTTATCAGATTGACCGTTAGCCGGCTAGGCTTCTATCCGCCAGCGGCAAAATCGTTAACAGCACCACAGACGGCATCGGCATTACGCGGTTGAACATGTACACTTGACCGACGAATGGCCTCCGGTGACACCGCAATCCGCATTGAATACATCTCCCCTGTACCACGAGACGCAATCCGATAAATCACCAATAAAAAATCCCCACAAACACGCACCTTCGTGCGAAAGGTACGGACGGAGAGACGGAGCGTGGTAACGGCCATCGAAACCTGTTTCATGCGAGTCTTGGCAAACTACTCATTTTCTTACCAGACTACTAATATCTTGATTATAATCTCTGGAGTTTTATGTGCATTGATGTGCATGCTTAGAGCGAGTACTGAATACCAAGCCTTTTTAAACATTTATAAAGAATGGTTGCAATTTGTACGTGTGGAGATGTGTCAAGATAATGTCAAACCAAATAAACGAATCTCAAATTATATTCTTATTTTCTTACTCCTTAATAAATAAAACGTAATTTATACAAACATTTAGGGCCTATGGGAATTTTGTTGTTTTTTTTTTATTAAAGGTACCGGATAAATATTGAAACTTTAATAAACGCTTTAAATGCAATCAAATGTAGGTATTAGTTTTCCGAATATGTAGATTCAAATACACGCATTATTTGAAAGACTATGTATGATTTGATTACCTAATCAAGTATATTAGGTACCTACCTAATATACTTGCTAAACCATTTTTATTAATTCATGTGAATGGTTTAGTAAGATAATGGATGATTTAGTAATTACGATTAATAAAGGATTTTGTGATACTTTAATAGAATAAGCACCATATATAAACAACCGTATGCACCATATGTAAATAAGCCATTACCTAATGGCTTTAGCACATTATCATGAAACACTGCGATAAGTAAGGGTTATTTGGAACTTTCAATAAAAAAAATATCTTCTATCTATCTAAAACAAACACAAAACATACCCCTTTACACCCGACTCGAAACGATCGTGAGTGTTGATTTTGAAAAAATATGCCGCGTATCGCGAACCGCTTTTGCGAACCCAACCGATGTCGATTGATCGTGCGGCTATGCTAGAATAAGACAAAAAATACAGAAAGGTCATGCGTACGCGTCGCGACTCGTCAGTCTCATTGACGTGGCGTGGGAGATGGCTGTGTTCTTTGAACGTCGGACTAACTATCGTAAGTGCATTTTTTTTACTAGTTACCATTATATATCTTTGTAATTTACTATTGGATTGCAAAGAGTACTTGTGTGTGTGATATATTTTAAATACTCTGCATTAATTCGAATGAAAGGCATATATGCAAGTTGTTTTTGAATTTTAACTATCACGATCGTGCGATTTCGGTTGCTTTGCGTATAATTGAACTCTCACGATCGTGTGGTTTCGGTTGTGTACTGTGATGTTGGTTTAGTAGGTATTACTTATTAATGTACACGCTTGGCTTACTAATCGGGATGTTTTGCTTATTTTAGGAGCTCCGTTGACCGATAAAATAATAGAAGATCTGCTCGCAGATGGAAACTTGTCAGAAATTGAAGGTTTAGATGATGATGATTTGGAAGATGTGCCTAACTTTTTCGATAACCTGCCCAGTGATGATGACTTGCTCGCGGATGAAGAAATTTCTACTCTGCGTGAAGTAAGGCCCCGGTCACGTTCTCCCCTAAGTTCAACGCGAGCATCTTCTCCACCCCTTTCTCCGCGACCAGCGACTCCACCACTAGGGACATTATCACAGCCCCCTATTTCGCCGTTGCAAATCGGAGCTAGAAGACGACCAGGTCGAGGTAGGTCGGAATCTATACCTAGAAATGTTCGAATAGGCAGAGGTAGAGGTAGATCTGTCCGTGCCCGGGGAAATGAACGCAGTGGAAGATCCATATCAGCACCCGCACCTCGAAGTCGAACATGGAAGCAAGTTCTGTTTACGGACAAGCCACACAATTACACCTCGCTACCAGTGAAACCTGTCCGCTCCCCGGTAAATTACTTTCATGAGTACATTGACAACGACTTCGTGGAAGAGATCGCTAGATGTACGAACTTGTATTACATGCGAAAAACAGGCGTAGAATTAAAAACGACCGCCTCTGAAATCTGCAAGCTCTTTTCCATACCTTTTATCTTATTCATATTTTATGCATATCGAGAGATAAAGACTGCTTTAGATTGTATCATAAGAAGTAATAACATAAAAACATATATATGTCTGATTACGATCTCATGTAATTTTACTAATTTAGATATTACTTGTCTTAACTAAGCTAGAAATTAGCATTTTTGTTATGAAAACTATAATTTTGTTGATTATTTTGTAATGCTGCCTGAGAAATCGCTGTGATTTAGTGCCTAAATTATGAGTAAATAAAGGTTACTTAGTTTTTATTTCTATAACTGTGTTTTATTCATTTAAATTCTTCAATAACCGTTTAAATGTAACTTTTCTAGACAATCACATCATGACCCTCACGAACGTGCGAGTTACATATTATTCCTGAGCCACACGAACGTGAGGGTCTGATTGTGGAAGACCAGCTCAGTCAGGATTTTTTTTGTTATTTTTCCTAGACTCCTTATGAAGTAATAATAAAGTTACGTAATGTCGCAAGGAGCTGTTAAAGATTTTTATCTCTCGGGTGTAAAGGGCTATACATATATAAAACAAAGTCGTGTTAGTTTTTTAGCGTCACTAGACCATATTGTCGCATGACAAAAGGCGCAAAAATTTGAAAACATAGAAAATGTATTTAATGCCAATAAAGGGAAACAAGATTGTATCGTAACTAAATAAGAAACACCGAAATCTGATAATGTATAAGCCTAAGCCTAAGCCAAAAGTTATTAAGTGTACAAAACGTTTACGCAACTATAGCGAAACATCTTTAACGCAATGGACCGCGACAGTAGGGCTAGTAATTGAAATACCACAACATGTTGCAATGCAACCTTTGACAGCAACAGTTTCCGCAGATGCCGATTTGTCGACCTACATAGCTTTATTAACATCATCTTTAGTAATTTCATCTAATCTTTGATTGTAAACATTGAAAATTCGATATCTTACTTACGTGCGACATTTGTCAAATTCGTATGCAAATTGACAATTCATTTCGAACTAAACGTCATCTCCACTGATATTAGAACAGAGGTCAAATCAAATTACTTTGTCTTTCAGAGATGTTCGAATGAAATAATATTATCGAAATCGATGTTATTATTTAGCAATAATAACATTTTCACAGATAAGAAATTTGTTCTAATAAAACAGTCTATTTTTTTGGTGGTCATAATGTGCGGTTCTTGAACGCATTATGGAGGGATTATATTTGGATAGATAAACTATTATTATGCAGTACGTTTTACTTATGCACTTAAATATAACCATAAGGAGCTCGTCAGCAGTGTCTCGTATCTGCCTATAATATTAAGCAGACACCTGTATCTACTTACATACATCAGGGAGCACGTATGTAAAAAACGTATTATATCGATACAACTAGAGCGTAAACAATAAAGCTGTCTCGAAACAATCCTTTTAACATTTTATTTACGACAAAGTTTATAGTTGTCCCCCGTCCTCGTTAGCTACGTTCCTGGTAGATAACAAAATTACGACTACTATAATGGGCACTTTTAAAACAAAAAACATTCCTTACTCGACAATATCTTATCAGTCACTTTTAACTACTAGTTTTTGAAATTTATATTTTAAAAGGTGGTGGTAAGTAATAAACTCTTTTGAAAGCAGCTCTCTCGTTCAAGAATGTCTTTACGGCATGATATAGGTTTTATTTGTGGTACAACATTTATGAGTAATTTTCGTACTTTATCTCAGTTGTTCGACGCTGTCTTACCAACCATGTTAGTCTTTACTTTTAATGAGTGCTAAAAGGTGTTTTAAAATCCTGCTTTATTTTTTTACGTATCGGAAATAGGCGACTCAAAATGATTGTTAAGTACTCGCTATAAAAACAACTTGTTTACCAACAGTGGCCTGGAGTCAAGCATATCCTTTAGATAATCAAGATTGACTTTCGAATATCTCTTCCTCAAGAGGTGTAAGGTTCTCAAAGGCTCAGATTAAGCCATTTGGCGAGTGGCCACTGATGACCAACTTAAAAAGGGTTGTCTGCTTATCCATTAATCCGAAATAATTCAACAAATACCGACACTTTGACACAAATTGCCATCCACTTTCTCGTTCCAAAATACTGCAAATTAAATTGTTACATCCATTACACGAGGGGTAATTTCCTTTTCGCAACACATCCACATTAATCTATATCGGAAGTGTTGGTTCCCATCGCGATTACGTTCGATGACAATGCCGACAATTGCTTTACAAACGCGTCAAATACATGTATACACCTTTCACCTCATTACAATGGAATAAGGTGCAAAATTGTTTACATAAATAGCTGACATCGTCCGTACAACAGTTTGTTACGGCACGATTGCAAATGTAACAAACCAGTCGAGTTTGTAATTCGGTTGCACATCGGAATCATAAAATGCATAATGACTGTTGATGGAATCACTTTGCTAAAATAGTCCTGCTCAAGTGGAGGCTATAATTTGCACAATTCGCATTAATATACTTTTCGCTAGCCCTAGATGGTCATACAGAGATTTAAGTTCGCATTTTTCCTGTGGACATCACCAAATTTAAGGAGCCCAAATTTTTGGTTTGACTCTTAATTCGCATAAAAGGTCTCTTCCTATTTGATTTTGTGCTATAAAATAATTTCATATCTGCACGTAATCCCTTAACTATTGACCACAGGCAAGACTAGTTTTCTTTTTTTGACTCTGTCCTATGACATTTGGCAAATAAGCGGTTTTTTTATGTTTTCAATCAGTTGCCCATTCGTTTTAAGGCGCCTTGTTGCCCGATTCAAATAAATAAATAACCGCTCATCAACACGTAATAATATGTTGCTAGTTTACTTGTCCAATATGTTCACTACCTACTCTATCGCAACATGGATATCCTTATCACATTAATTGTTAGTGTTATCAGTATGATAAAATTTTCTCCAATAATTCGATTAATCGGATTTATTACGAGCATTCGTTCGGCTCAAACCGAGCAGAGATACATTCAATATATATTTTATTTTGGTTAATATTGTGTGCTTTATGACATATGTGTATGGGAGTCTTGAAACCTAATTATATTATTTATTTATATAAAAACCGATATAGCACTTTGTTCTACTTCCTGTAATTCACGGAGGCGAGTGGATTTGCCACAATTAGACTTTAATCTCATAATGATAGGAACGCGCCTACTCGATTTCGTGAAATGCATATCTAAATCAAAATAATACACATATATATACTAAACTTAATTTAATAAATAAAATGGTCTCCCTCAAATCTAACAACTTTATTTCAATGCTATTAAGGTCCAAAGTGACGACACTTTTCATTCCACGACTACTTTATAGATAAAATGAGACACTGGGTGGAGGCATATTCCGCGCTCTGTGAAGACTGCGGCACCGAAGACCAAACCATGGAACACATTTTACAAAATTTACCACTTTTTGGAAATTTGGAACGATCTACGACATAGCACTGCAAGTATTAAATTGCACGCACCCGTTCCCGTATTCAAAGTGGAAAAACGTGTCAAACAGGGCGAGTCACATAAATTACTTAATTAAAATTAACATGACAGGAAATTAAGGCATATCAGTTACAAAATTCAAGGCCAACATTCTGAAACAGAACTGCTAATAGCTTTAATAAATTAGGTATTATCAAGACTGGGCGTCTATTAGCAGGAAACACGTAATCAGTTGTACTGATAATAACGTCCATGTATCCTTTATTTTAGGAATTCGTGCCCGAGTAGTGACATCGAGATTTTATTAATAATTTCATCACAGTATCTCGTAAAGGGCATTATAAAGCGCATGGATATAGAGCTACAATAGGTTAGGTTCCCATAGGCGAATTGTTTGTAGTGTAGATAAAAAAAAAACGGCCAAGTGCGAATCGGACTCGCACATGAAGGGTTCCGTAAAATAAATTGCGGTTTACGATTTATGACGTATTAAAAAAAAACTACCTACTAGATCTCGTTCAAACCAATTTTCGGTGGAAGTTTGCATGGTAATGTACGTCATATATTTTTTTTAGTTTTATCATTCTCTTATATAATGGCCATGTGGACTTGCTGTCGAATGGCAGGAGCAAGGGCATAAGACCCAAAATTGCTATGTGGCTTTCTTTACACAGCGGTAGTGAGGCCGGTAATCACATACGCCTCTGCAGTCTGGTGTAACAAAGTCCACCAAAAGACAGCCATCACAAAGTTAAGCAGCCCTCAGCGTACAGCCTGCTTAACAGCAACAGGAGCTTTATGCTCAACACCGGGGGCAGCCTTGGATGCACTGCTCGATCTTACGCCACTCCACCAGCAAGTGCAAAAGGAGGCGAAGCAGTGCATCTACAGGATATGCACACTAACAAGGCCAAAATGGCGCTCTCAAGCGCTAAGCAAACTTGAGGCACTTGTTTTTGATAACAAAAACCTAAGCATACCCACTGACGACACATACGTGGAATGCAAATTCACCAGACTGTATACAGTGGAAATACCTCCGAGAGACAAATGGACCAACGACCCAATGGACTTCAAGGAGGGAAGCCACATTTGGTATACAGATGGATCAAAAAAAGGTGATGATGTTGGATGTGGTATCTACGGTGAGAGGCCAAAGCTCAAAGCTAGCGTCAGCATGGGGTAGGAGGCCTCAATCTTTCAGGCTGAACTCTTCGCATTAAATAAATGCGTGGAGATCAATCTTAGAAGAAACCTAAGGAACCAACATATCTACATCAACTCAGACAGCCAAGCTGCTCTGCTGGCACTAGAATCACTAGAGTCCTACTCTAAACTAGTCCAGAATTGTAAAAATAATCTAAACACCCTGGCGAACTCCAACAAAGTCATACTTAGATGGGTACCAGGGCATTCCGACATTGTAGGAAACGAAAAAGCAGATGAACTTGCATGGCAGGGCGCAGAACCGTTCTGTGGCATCACAAAACGGAAAGCATATTCTCTGCTAAACAACGCGGAAAAATCAGAGGCAATCAAGCTGTGGAAGTTCACCAAAGAACAAAAACAAGCTAAAGCCCTGATCGAAGGGTTCAATAAGCTGTCTAAGGAGTTATTACAATTCAAAAGGCACAAAACCTGCGCAGTGACAAGAATCCTGACAGGACATTGCAAATTGAACAAACCTGTTTCAAATGGGTATGAAGCAGGACGCAACCTGCAGGTTCTGCCAGGAGACAGAGGAGACCGCTATGCACATTCTCTGCTCCTGCGGACTACTCATGCATAAAAGAAGTACCTATACCTAGGGCGGCACATCCTGCACCCACAAGAAGTACAACATATATCACCGCCCAAAGAATCTGGAATTTCCTGGAGGCAACGGGACTTAAAGGTGAACTCTAAAGAAAGGGCTGCCACAATAGATCACTTGCTGGTCGAAGCGGCACATTAAGGCCCACAAACCAATAATAATAAAAACAAAAATCAATTGTATTCCAGATACGTTTAAATCCCTAGACAACACTAAATTTAAAAAAAAGATTAATGAATGGTTATTGCATAAAATGTTCTATACGACTAATGATTTTTTAAATAATAAAGGCAAGGTATAATATATGTTAATGTTCAAGTGTAATTGTTTATTATAATTATAATTTCTAATAATTCTTAAATGTTAACTCATTATTTATATAATCACTGTTATTAATAATAATGTAATAAATATTGACATTTTAATTTATAATTCACTGGGTATTTTTGACTTTTTATGTAAAAATATTGTATACCATAAATATGGTAGACTATGGTCGTGGTCACTATAACAATGTAACACCTTTTCATGCACCTGTAGTCACAATAAAGATTTTTTGTTTTTTTTTTGATTTGATTTGAAAAATAATGTCAACGCTCGTCCTAGACTCCAATAGAGAACTAGGTTTTACCAATATTGATCATTCGAATTATGACTCAGATCAGGCCTGTTCAGGCTATAAGCGTTTAAATATACACATAATATACTTAGTCAATATCATTAATTTAAGTATTATAAACAGGTAGGTACCTAACTATCTAAAATATTTTATGTCAATTTAAAGCTACACCCGGTTTCATTTCTAGGGTTCCGTACTCAAAAAGTAAAACGGGAACCTATTACAAATACTCCGCTGTCCGTATGTCTGTCTGCCTGTCTGCCTGTCTGTCTGTCTGTCTGTCTGTCTGTCTGTCTGTCTGTCTGTCACCAGGCTGTATTTCACTGATACCGCGATAATTCCAGTTGAAAATTTCACAGATGATGTATTTCTGTTGCCGCTATAACAACAAATACTAAACACAGAATGAAATAAATATTTTTATAGATAATGGTACGGAACCCTTCGTGCGCGAGTCCTACTCGCACTTGGCCGGTTTTTAAATTATTATTAGGTATAAAATCGATGTTTTAATTTTACTAAGTACTTTGACATGAAACTCCATAGTAACACTATATTAAGATAAAAGCATAGCATGTCTCTCAGAAATAAACCGGTACATACAAGTCCAAGGTTGATTTCTTCCAAGCTGTTTTTCACATTCCTTAACCAATTTACATGCGGCCGGCCGAACAGCCGAAATAAGCGCGTCCGAATATTTTACTTAAATAATTCAGTGTTTCATTATAATAATACAAGTTATGATCTTAGTAAATATACTACTGTATTACTGTTTGATTGATACAATGACATCCGAGGACGATCGAGATAATGTCAAGCATTTGTCAGGTTATTCCAGAAATATCCAAGAAACTAATAATAAGAAGGCGAAACATAATCGAAAACCGCAGAGCCTAGGTACGAACATGGAGTGGAAATCATGAATTTCTACAAACAACAAGTTTCTACTAAAAACTGACCGCAAATAGCAAACTCGTTTCACAGTAGACGAAGTACAGTAAGTTAAAGATATATTGTAAAATTATGGAAGACCTACAGAAAAGATAAATATTTTTACTATGAAGGAGCTGTAGGTATTAAGACTAACAAATAGAAGAAAAATATTACCAATGGAACCCACAACTGTATCATACCACAGATAGATCCTTATCTTTTCATACATGCCGTGTGCGCCGAGTCCTAGTATATTTCGCGACGACGTCTTTAAAAAAATAAATAAAGAGCTGTCCAATGGTCCTACACATTAGAGAGCAAAACGAAATATAGTCTTCTTGTCATGCCTACGAGTATATAAATACAAAAACTGAATGTTGAAGGTGCACTTCAGGTAATTTATAAGCATCGTAGGAATTAGAAATATAATAATAAACATTACTGAACTGCTCATATACTAATCAGCATAAACTGGCAACGAAGTTTAAAATTATGCAAATGACTCGCTTAAAGCAAACCAACATTATAACGCCACTTTCAAAGTAAAACCATATGGTTTGAAAATTGTTAATACAATTGATGTGACAGCTGCCGTTGAAAGCGAAATTCTTAACGACAAACTTGACGTTAATACAGGCAGCTCGCACAATTTCACGTGTTTTAAAGTAGGTACTTTGTGTTTCTGAGAATTTAAGCGTTTTAATATCCATGTATGGCTCAAGTGCAACTTAAGACATTAGTAGTAATATTACGCTTTATTTGGCGATACCTTCAAACGTAATATAAATGAATAATCCGCGCAATTCCAGACGGCCAAGAGTTTGTCTAGCCGGTTGTTGTCAAATTAATGGCTTAAAAGATGACAATATAAATTTATGTATTATCATATGTCATCGTAAAGTTTCTGATAATTGCTTCAAAATTGATAAATGATTGAAATAATTTGATTTACTAAATTCTTCAAAAATATTCCATCATTAGTTCATACAGACATAAAGGATGAAAAAAATACTGGTATTAACAATGATCCTAAAGCAGACCGAAGAGAATTATTTTAAAATTAATGATTTGCGAGTGAAAATATTTTGGAAAATAATATGGAATTTTTGAAGTTATTTAATTTGAAAAATTCCAAAGTATTTCAACATTATTCTAAATTATTTCATGAATAAAAACAATGAGGCATTTTTTTTTCGTTTACGTTTCTTAAGCAATTTAAACCCTCATTTTAACAACATGATTTCAAGCAGTACTCTAATCTACAATGAGCAAAGTCATCTTTCTAATGACTTACCTTAACTCTTCAGGTTTCCAGAGGTTGTACCGTAAACTACCCGTTTCAATTTCTCGTTCGAAAACTTTGGTAAACTTAATTTTCTTGTGGCTACGGGTGACTTAGCGTTTTGTATGTTTCATATTTATAAACAGCGGACTAGGAAATTTAATTTATATTTTATATTTACTAGTAGCAGATCAGCCTAAGCCAGACCTAGCTAAGTCAAATGATATCTTTTTAATTAAAAATCTCGCTATATTAAACATTTATTTTTCAACAAAACCCATTGAGTAAGCTTGGAAATTCCTAAGATGTTTAAGGAAAAGGGAAAATATTATTGACCACTAGGTACTATCAGTTGAATGGTATCAATGATTGTAATAACGATAATATACTAACTTCAAAACATAATTTATTCACGATTTAACAACGAAATTACTTAAGGGGACGTAGGTTCGTGGTCTTCTCTCCCACTCATGTTTTTTAATTTTATTTCTTTGTGCGTTTTAATAAATAAAAAAAGTAATAGCTGATTTCTCTCAAACATGACATTGCCGATTTTAAGAACCAATTGTAATATGTTTAGCTGTTGTGCATAATTTGTTAGAATTTTTTTAAGTGTATTTTAGACCTATGTTCGTGATTTTTTTCTATCGAGCGGAAGTCAAAAACTCAGGATTCGAATAGCTGATTTCCCTCGAAAAAGGCCTCAAGATTGCAAATTAAATTTAGGGCAGCCGTATTATAATCCAAACAAGAGCTAGTATTTTTTAAAAATCCGTTTTCGGAGCTCACGTCGCCTTAAGGAAATAGGGCTAAGGAGTCAAACCGATAAATCGCGTAAAAGGTTTATTGAACATAGAACCATGTTGAGTTCTTATTTCAAAAAAGAATCACCTCCTTTTATCGAGTTTGACCGCGCCGGCCTCGGAATGTTTTCAAGTGTCAAGCCTCTGCTTGACGGTCGCCAACTCGCCCCTCCGACCGAGCGACCTTGGTCGGCACCGACCTCTGTAGTATGAAATATTGCTCCAAATAACTGTCTACACGGTTGGTGCGTACCAAGGTCGCCCGGTCGAAGAGCAGGCACTTCAGGGATTTAACCACAAAACGTGTCTTCCACCTTATTCCTCCTAGAAGGAATGTAGATGCTATTAACAGTATAAAAGATATTAATATCCTGAGTTATGCGACTCACGGGCAAAGTGGAAAGGACGAAGTTGGAAACCTCAGAACTCGAAAAGGAGACGCGGCAGACGTCGTCGGCGACGGCGCGATGAGTTGGAGTCCTTTTTAGAGGACAGGGGCCCGATTTTTGACTTTCGACCGCTCGAAAATTAAATAAAAGTAAATACAATTTTAGTGTCAAAGTTGCAGACACTAACTTTCTACCGATAGAATTGAATACGAGAGGTCAATACCACTCGCTTTTCAATTTTCTATCGCTATTTCAAAAGAGCATTTCGTAATTTTAGTCAGTTTTCGAGTGAAAGATTCGAGCGCTCGAAAGTCAAAAATCGGTCCCCTGGCTCGACCAAGTTGAAAACCGCGAGCAGTGGAAGAAGAGACCTTTGCCCAGAACTAAATGTCACTAAATGAAAACTAAAAAAATCCAAAATTGTAAAATATTATCAAATACATTCGATGTAAGGTCTTCTTTAAAAACGAAATAGGCACAAAAGCTTATATTTAAAAGCAATTTTATCAACAAATAATTTACAATACTAAGTAAATTGAGGACTATTTTTATAAATTTTCCGTGTATATTTCATATTTAAGGAAGCTCTAATAGTGAAGCTTCAAAAAGAACTTCCTTAGTTATTTTCAATAACATAAGTTATTAAATTTCTTCAACCGTCAGAAGAAAAGAAGCTAGGCAAAGGAGTTATTTAATTAGTAGGTTCTGGGGTTGGCTTTGGAAACATTGACAGACAACTTAATGCATGAAAAAATACATTTAAGGCCTTTAAAAAATTGGTTATCTTATCTGATATAAACGGCATCAAAGATAGGTATGTTTTCACTTAGCAACTCCATTCTAATAAGGTGAAAGCTGAAGTATACACGACTCTAAGATCAAGAAAATACGACATGTGCTCATCGTTTTAAGAATATTACTCTGCGTGACTAATACTATAAATCGACAAAGCAGCCTAATTTTTGAGCGCGTTTTTTCCTTATTTTAATAAAAATGAGAATCATCTTGATCCACGTCGTAACGTAGTCACATAGCCAAGTATCTGTGAGCGCGGCGTACTGATACTGAAATTATTTCAAAATGAAATAGTTTGTAGAAAAATGGCGCTCACTAGTTAAAGTCGACGTCAAAGACACGTTATAAATATTTCGCTTCATTGTACGAGCGAGCGTACGTATTTCTCAGTTTCAGCTTGTGGCAATAATTAAAAACTTTGTGCAAATAAAAAAAAAGTTTATTTCAGACCAATGGTCCATACCATAGCATGTTAGTAACAAGTTTAGACTTAATAAAATAACTATGTTAGTAGGTACATCAAAAGCAAACAAAAATAAAAGAAATACAAGTAAAATAGAAAATTAAATAACAAACTTATCCCTTTAAAGATTATGATAGGTATTTTAATGAGTAAACATTTTTATTTTCTCTTATGTCACTTATCCTTATCAATATACGCCAGAACCAAGCTAGATGTAGGTAAAGCGATCTCTTGCAGACAGCCACACATACACATACACACACACATACATATTTCGCCTTATTAAACGAACGAGCAAAGCGAACAAAGTTCTTCATTTCAACTTGAACCAAAAAAAAAACATACCTAAGTCCAAATATCCGGCTGTCCGGCTGTTCTCCTCTTCAAGTCGCATTTCTCAACCGATTCTCGTGAGCACGTTGAATAATTATATAGATTTTTTTTGGTGACTCAAATTTTCGTATTTTTTTATAAAAACGCAGTTTCGCGACTTCCACAGCTCACAGAATTCTACAGCTTATAAAGGCCTTAGGCGCAAAAGATTGAACATAATCTTTAACGTCAACCATATGTACATTTTTAATGATATCGTTAAATACATTTTCCTTTACAACATGTAATAGGATATTGGTAATATGAGGAGCAATTTCAGCGTCAAACGCGACAACATTCGCATGTATACCATTGCTGAATATTCATACATATTGTGAATAATATACGCGTCATTATCGCAGCAACAATTACGATTATTACTTTGTCCTTGATTACATCTGAACTAACCAACTAATGATTAACAATTACCCGCCATATCCGACGAATGGCACAGATGCGCCAAAATGTTGCCTTGACATGAACGAGTAGCTCGACCTCCTACTTGCAACATAGCTGGAACTGCAAGTAGGTAGCTCAAACAATGCGTGCTTATGTACCTAATTTACTGGTTTTCTTGACGTTTGTTTAGAATTCAACGGCTGAAAGTCGCACTTGGTTTCAATTGTATCGAATTTAAGTACAAAATTAACCAATTATATTGTTCTTGAGTTTCTTGCTCCAAACATGTGTATGACTTTTTTACTATTCTCTTTTGCAACCCAAGATCCCCTCTCGTCCTTGGTTTTTTTAAAAATCGTTCTCTCTCCAAAAGGCATACCAGTATCAGACTACGCCTCGGCCGGGTTTGCTCGCCAGAGCTTCTTTTTAAATTTAAGCTAAGAGATTCCCCTCTATGTTGCCAAAATTTACCCCTCCCTGCGAATGTAGCTTCTTTATTTAATCTGCTTAACAGAAAACAAAAAAGTGTTCCGTTTACTTGCCAAGTTCGTAGAAAAGAATAACATTAGACTTTAACCTTTTTAACTCCCTTAACTCCCAGTTTGTGACTCACATAATAATTAGATTGTTGGATTATTAACAGTGGTGATTGGTAGTCGTTATGTGTTTGTGTTGTCCGTTTGTTCGCAGGTCATGAGCAGATCTCGTTAAACTTGATTCTGGCAAAATTGAGCCGACACAGTTGGCCAGAAAGCCAAAAAAAAAAAGAGAAGAAGAAGAAGAAGACTTCTTTTGGCCTATATTTTCGAGCTGGTTCCTCTTTCATTTGGTTTGGCCGAAATAGCATTACGATTATAAACGGTCGCGAAATTTAATTGCTCTTATTTTGACCCTTTGTAAGGACAGAAAGTAAGTTTAGGAACAGACTCCCATTAAGCACGCAGGTTGCAAAGTAAAGGCTAATTTACATGATGCAACAACTCCTATGCGATTTTCATTAGGTACATTGTGGGTCTGCGAGCTACCGAAATACTACGAATTCAATCAAACCCTGCAATGGTATCAAACTCTCATGCGAGTTGTTGTTGCACCATGTAAAACTTTGATTGTGATCAAAACCGTGTCGCTAACTCTAGAAATAAAATACTTCTAGAGCCAGTTTCCGCTGTCAGTTGTGTTATGTTATGACCTAAGGTTACCTATGTCACTAACTGTAGATATCATTCCAGCAGCTGTCAAACAACCGTAACATTACAAGTAGCAGATAATGGAGTCTTAAGTAACTTAAATAAAAAAAATTAAGAGCCCCGGGAAGCTCGACACAAGTCACACAAGTCGACTACCCATACAAACGTAGTTTGGTTTTCATTTTATTATATGTACAGTCACCGGCATCAATATATGATGAATCAAAGGCCGCAAAAATATCTGACACGCACTTACAGGTCTAGGAATAAAGATTGTCATTAGATATTTTTGCGGCCTTTGTTCCATCATATAGTTATCGGCAGTGAGTGTAGGTACCTACTTATACACAATTTGAAATTGATGACATCTACCAGTTAGCGAAAACCTCACAAACCATGGATTGGATGAGGATAAAAAGAAAATGAATATAGGTACTTATTATGTTAGAACGCACAATAACGCTCGCTTGACAGGCAGAAGGCACCTATCAAATTAAGCCTCAGCGATTAGTGAAGGTCAAAAAAACACTTAGCCGTTCAAGAAAAAACGTCTACTGCGGTGAAATGGGAGCATTATTTTTTCAAATATACGTTTTAAGAATTGGTGCCTGTAGGTACGTAGGTACTACATATTTTATCTGCTAAGTACTATAATATGTAGGTACTTAGATACTAAGCATATAATATTATCGCTTAGATTCTAAGCCTTAGAAGATAAAGCACATAAAAAGGGTTTTTGAATAAGTAGGTACAATGTAAGTACTTTTGCGACTTAAGCACTCATTTCATTTATTCCTTTATAAAACGTTGTTTTACATGTAAATTTTTATAGGGTCAAGATCTTAAATAGCATTATACATAATAATATCACATTAAGATAAGGTAGGTAGGTATTAGTAGGTATGTATTAAGACACTATTGGATACAAGTTTTGTCGAATAGTGTTTTAATACCTACATAAAACAAGGAAGTAGGGTTACGTAGGTATATAAACAGAACATGACAATAATTAAAAACTTTGAGCAAATCCGAACTTATCCCTGGATTATGACAGGTACCTATTCTAATAAGTAAAAAATTTTTTTTTTTCTTTTTTCACTTATTATACCTATCTTACCTTATCAATCTACGCCGGAACCAAGCTAGATGTAGATATAGGTATAAATTTCAAAATTAATATTATAAGCGATGGGTAATGGGTATATACCTATAACAAAAAAGCCTTTGATATATGTAGGTACCTGTACGAACAGACCGATACAAAGACAGGATTCCACAAGTTTACTGTAAATTCCGATGTACCAATTTTGTTACGGATCACTAAATATTACTAGTACCTACTTACCTTACTCATATAAATTTATGTTGATAGACTAGATAGTAGATACATTTTCGTATAGGTAGGTAATTCATTTTCGCTTTCACGTTTTTAAATGTATGCAAAACTTGAGCTACATTTTCTGTATAATATGTGTAATTTACTTAATTCATTTTAACCGTTTTAGAAAACGTAACCTTTATTGCTGGACATCTAATGAGATTTCACATTAGTGTTATCGTTATAAAGAACATTTAAAAGTTTTTTTTGTCTATAAGAATGAACATTCAACGATTTAAACTTCTCATTAGCTTGACTAGTGTGGTCACAACAAGTCAACGACCGTAAGTGTAAAACATCTTGCCATTAAAAACAATCCTGCTCATCAAAGGACCGGACAAGTCACATTCTTCGCATAAAATTCGCACAAACCTCAATTGGCGACGTTCCTTAAATCCAGTAGTGAAATTCCACACACAGTTATAGTATTTACCACATCACACAATCAAATCCACAGGTTCGCAAACACGAAAGCTCGCGTGGTTTACGATGGGAGCGGCGTACGTCCGTTCGCAGCGCTCGAGTCCGAGTGACTGAGGAACTGAGCAACTGAGGAAGTGAGAAGTGAGGAAGGACTGAGGCACTGAGGACCGCCGGTCGGAGGTCGGAGCCGATTGGAGGATGGGTGCGCAAGCCAGCTTCCGTTTGATAAAATTCGCCTGCGGGCTAAAGGCCCGCTTACACGGCCTTAGTGGTTGTCAGTCAAAACAGTTTTGACAAGTTAGTATATATCGCATTGATTGTAATAAAAACAGACTGTTACGAGGTGTAGTTAGGTACAGCCGATTGAGAATTACTATATAACAGTAATGTTAAACTTCAAAATAAAGGAAAAATTGAAAAATTTAGGCTCCGCGCCGGATTCGGATTTAGGGGCTGAGATAGATTGTTCCGATAACTCAGTTGGTTAGTAGCCTAGCGACGGGCCATGTATGCCTGTGGTCGCCGGTTCGAATCCGGCTCGGAGCCTAAATTTTTAAATTTTTCCTTTCATTTGAAGTTAATAAATATCGTTAGCAGGCGTAACTGCATTATATAAAAATGAATTTAGTAATGTTAAAGTCTTAAGTAGCGTTTCCATAGTTTTCTAGTAAATATAAATTTGGGAATCCATAGGTTTATGACAAAAGACAGGCATAATCAATAAGTAGTCGTAAAAACTAACTAAATATTCAACCAACTTTTTAGGGCCTACCTACCTATATTTACTATCACATATTATTATCTGTTTCGGTATGTATAGTCGCTGTTGAAGATATGACTTATTCCATTGTAATAAGGTGTAAGTATACTTAACTTTGCCATCGACTGTACCTTCTCGACTAGGTTATCTAGAAAGAGACAGTTACAGGCGTGTATAGGTACCTAGTTATCAGTAATTTCATACTCGGTTTGTTACTCAGTATTCAGTATTTATATTGCAAATCAAGGACACGTCCATACAGTAATACAGTGTGACTGGTAATTCGACTTAGTCCTTGAAAGGGGTTATACTAGAAACTAGAGCTAATTTGCAACAATTTATGTCCAGTCAACCAGGGGTCAAAACACGACTTTTTTTTAATTTTTCGAGTTTTTAGTTTGTTTGAAAAAAAAAATCGCCTTGCAGCCTTAAAGTGCTGATTGTGACAAAAATGGTTTTTTACCATCCAAATGGAAGTACTTTTGTCACAATCACCAGCTTAAGGCTGCAAGGAGATTTTTTTTCATACAAATTAAAAACTCTAATATCTCGGAAACCAGCGAGTTTCGACCCCTGGTACGCTCCATGGCTCTCTGTGCTACTCGTATTTTGTGCACAGCCTCATTTGTTACCGTCCATGTCTCGGCACCGTACGTCATGGTGGGCAGGACACATTGGTTAAAGAGGCGAGTCTTCAGGCATTGTGGAACATCGGTAGACTTGAGGATGTCGTCCAGTTTATTAAATGCTGCCCAACCCAGCTGTATTCTCCTAGAGATCTCCTTATGTTGATGCTCTTTGTCAAAGGATAGAATATGTCCAAGATAAACATATTGGTCGACAGACTCCAGTTTATTGTTTCCTACCGTTATGGTTGAATTCGAATTACCGGAGACGTTCGCCATAACTTTAGTCTTGGACATATTCATCCTGAGACCTACTTGTAAAGAAGCATGGTAAAGATCATGGATCATGCTTTGGAGATCCTCCAAGGTCTCGGCAAACAAAACAATATCGTCAGCAAACCTTAAGTGCGACAAGAAGACACCATTGACGTTAATACCAGTTCTGTCCCATGCAAGTGTTTTTATGACGTCTTCTAAAACGGCAGTAAAAAGTTTGGGTGAAATGGTATCACCCTGTCGCACGCCCCTCTATACAGATATGGGCTTCACTCAGTTTGTGGAGCCCAACTTGCATTGTTGCCGAGCTGTACAGCCCAAATCACATCTACGTAGCGAGCATCGTTTGAGCAGCGATAGAGAGAGTCAAACACGGCCCAGTGCTCGACACTGTCAAAGGCCTTTTCGTAATCGACGAAGGCCATGCAACAGGGGTCGGTTGTACTCGTGACTTTTTCCATCAATCGCTTTACCGCTTGTATGTGGTCTATGGTCGAAAATCCGCTTCGGAAACCGGCCTGCTCGGGAGGCTGGCATTCGTCAAGAATGCGGGTCAGCCGGTTGCATAGGATTTTTGCAAAAAGTTTAAATGTATGCGAAAGAAGGCTTATGGGACGGTAATTACTGAGCTTTGAAATGTCCCCTTTCTTGTGTAGGGTGGTGACAATGGCAGCTTCTAGGACTCTGGAGTGCGAGCACCCTGCAAAACTTGGTTAAAAAGCTTTACGAGGATTTTGATGACTGGGGCGCCACACCATCCTCGCCAGGAGATTTATCAGATTTCATGCTGTACAATGCCTTTCTAACTTCTGCTGCAATTTCGATCATGATGACGACTAAATATTAGGTGCTCTTGCTTAAAAATAACAAATAAGTGATTTTATTTCTGTCGCTGGTTCACTTGTTTAAGCCTCTCCAGTTATTAAATCTGCGATTTAACGGGTTGAATTTCATCAAATGTAATATTTTTGCTACATTTTAACTCCCTTTTTAACCCCCGACGCAAAAAGAGGGGTGTTATAAGTTTGACGTGTTCAGCCGTTTTTATGATATTGAACTTTGACATGAAAATGTCGGAGGTTTTTCAAAGTTTCTAAGTTGTCGTTATTTTGGGCTCTCTTCTAAGCATGCTAGACGTCCAGGTTGTACCTAGTTTAATTTTTTTTCTAAGAAACTCTGTTATATTGTACAAAAGTGATACTCAATTCGGCTGTATTGTTGCAGTGTCATTTTATAAATGGATTCTAACTTTATATTTGTTCAATACATAACCGAATTGCCCAGAATACCAAATTGTTCAGTCTATTTCGGATTCGATCAAGAAGTCTATGCGCCATTCATAGAACAGACATTGTTATGCCCCAATCGACAGAAATGCATATCGAACATCCGATCCGGGGAAACGGGCCGGATAAATCCAAAATTAAATCCATTTGAGATTTAACACATATATTTTCCAATTGTGTTGCGTATAGGAAGTGGATACGTTTGTTAACTAGTTATGCATTTTGCAAAACGTTTGTGAATTTGCGTGCATTAATTTATCATAAATGAATAAAGGAAACAAAACAAGCGCTGTTATTCATAATGCTACTCACACTAAGTACACCTTCACATTAGGTGACCAGTGTAATATATTTCCGAATAAGCGTTGTTATTATGATCATAAGGATTATTTTTTGCTAAATGACATAGTGTCAGATATAAAAGGTATTCCTTTTATTTCTGACACTATGTTATTTAACAAAAAATAATCCTTATGATGAAGTCTTTCGACCGGTATGATAAAGCTACAGGGTATTTTTTTTCTAGTGTAGCTAGCGGGTTCGATTCCCGGTGCAACCATTTAATTATTTAAAAATCTTCGAGTATGAATGCCGTTTAAATTGTTTCTTAAATCAAAACAATGTCTTCTTTCAGTAAAATGTTCCATCTACAATATTCAAGGTAGGTACTTTCCCTCCATGTGCCATAGGCGACACGCCCTATGTAGGTATATAAATGTCTATATATAAATTCGATTAAGAACTTACGTGAAAATGAGCGCATAAAAACTGTTCTGACTTGGCAGTTTGGTGTCAAAGACTACTGTCAGTATTTGTAAACTGTCAATATTTTCCGCCATTACGCCACTGACAGATCTTATGTATAAGAAAATCAGTGATAGTTACCATCTCGATCGCTACCCACCACTCGTTGCATCTCGAACGCTGGGAGTCAACGTGTCTCGATTTTGAGAGAAGAAAATTGGTTTTCGATCGACATCCGCCATTTGTTTTCGAGATATGTCTATTAGACATCATTTCGATCGACCCGAGAATTTGCCTTTAAACAGACCTACACGCATCGCGTAGAGCAACGTCAGGCAGTAAGCAACCTAAGAGCCGTATCTACTGTCTAAGGCGACTTTTTGCAACGGCACAAATGACATACGAGTACAAGTCGTGAAAGGCGCGTTTGTATCACAGCAAAAAGTCGTAGTGTATAACCAATCATAAACTTATAATAATGTTTCCTTGGTCAATTGTTTCGACACTTATCCGGTCAGCCCATATCCCGTCCCTTGACCTCAAACGAGCCCATTCAGATGCCGCGACCGTAAGAATGTACCTGCCTTCTTAAATTGAGCCATATTCCTGCGAATATTTAACCCCAAACGTCCAAAATAACAGGAAAGTAGGTTCAAAAAATAAGAATATCCTTCACAAGTCAAAGTCTTTAAGCAATTGACATAAGGTTGAAAATCGCCCGTGTAAATGTTTTCACTTTACCTGTACTGGCGAAAACCCAATAAGATGAAGCCACTCAAATTAGTATCTACGAGTAAATCTGCCTTCGTAGCTATTTAACCTGAGGATCGATATTCGTGGGCAAAACGGAGGTAGCATTCAGTCACATAATAGTATTATAATACTTAGTATTACTTGGTATTACATATTCAGTATTTCCGTCACGATTCCCGTACGTGGATTATTGATTAGCTAACTTGTGCTAAAATAATATTCATTCTATGAATATAGAAAACTAAAAAATAATCTGCATAAGTACATCTGAGAAGAAATTCACAACATAATTATAAAGAGTGTTTATTCGCCAACGAACTGCTATGCAGTTTGGCGAAGACTTAGACTAAGTTTATCGTAATTTTTGTTGAGTTAGAAATAAATTAAAAAAATGTAAATGTGTGAAGTCTCCAGTCCGCACTAGGTCAGCGTAGGGGCTACTGCCAAATACCCTCTCATCCATGAGAGAGGGCATATGCCCAGAGCATCATGAACTTTACGGCCATCGAACACCAGTTTGCGCCATTTGTCTCTGTCCACGGCAAGGTCCTCCCACTTGTGAACCGGGATGTTGAATGCTTGCATATCTCGCTTGGCACAATCCTTATGCCGCAACATCGGCCGGCCGACGCTTCTTTTGGCATCAGCTACGGCCCCAAGCAGAACACGCCGCGGCAAACGCGATGGATGCATTCGATGCACATGCCCCAGCCAGCGTAAGCGTCTCTGCTTAAACAGCGCAAAGAGACTGGGCAGCTGTGCAACCTCAAGCACCCTCTGGTTTGTGACCCTGTCCTTCCAGTGTATGCCCAAGATGTTTCGGATGCAGCGCATATTAAAGGTGTTAAGCCGACGTTCGTGTTTGGCGTACGATGTCCAGGTCTCAGCCCCGTACAAGAGTATGCTAAGGACACAAGTTTGATATATTTTCCAATATTCAACCTTATATTACAAGCATTTATCGTTTTAATTTAAGTTTGTCGGTTATGACATTACATAATACGCGCATCGCGACGTCGACAGTGTCGATACAATATGGCGGCACGTGGGCCATTTATTTGCATTTTTAAATACAAAGTACGCGACAATCCGAATTTTGCGGATATATATTATGTTGTCAATTCAAAACACTTATTTTTATTAGCACTTTAATTTGAAAAAAATTTCGATCGGACCTACGGTAACTCTTGACGGAATAATACGATATCACGGGCCATTTTGCAAGTGAAACAGTCGCGACGGTATTCTTCGATTCGAAACGTCTCATATTGGTAGTACGAATCGAACGTTAAATTACGCATCGAAAACGAAACGAAACGCTAGAGTCTAACGTTTTGCAGTTGGTTTCGTAGTACAACGGCAGTGTGAGTTACAAGTTTGGCGGGTCGAATCGAAGAATACCGAAGCGAGTTCGAAATCTATTCGAAGCGCGTTAATTCGATCTCGTATGTATTTACATATCGTTAGGTTACGATTGTAACTCGCGTTAGCCGTACAGATAAAACGCTGGTCGCAGGTCGCTCGTGCCCGAGCGGTCATAACGCTGTCCGAAAATACGTCGATCTGCGGGGCATCAATGGACATGACATTGAGGAGAGCGAGCGCCTGCGCATTGGATAATAATACTCAAAGGGCTGCTGAAAAAAAAACTATGAGTAGGCACAATACATACACCGTTGCCTAATAGATGCTTACGACAGTTGCGACCCCAGAATCGCAAACGGTTTGCCAACTTTTTATTGATTCAATTCGGACAAAATAAACACTGCCAAAAGACGCAATCGACAAATATTTCTATAGTAAGTAATCCGCTAAAATAGTTAATGATGCAACTTAGTTTAAATTTAGTAGGTACCAATTTCAGTGCGTCACGCTCACACTCACTGCATAAATGCGTTTCGAAATCAGCCCTTTGCTACTATATAAAACCATTTTTTGTTTATACATATATATTAAATACTAGCTTTTGCCCGCGACTTCGTCCGCGTAGAACTCGTTTATATCGTAGCTCGATACAAACTTTCACCCTCCATTTCCCTTTTAGGGGTAGATTTCCGATATAAAAACTATCATATGTCCTTACCCGAGACTCAAACTATCTTTATCATTATTATCATTTATCATCATCATCATATCAGCCGAAAGACGTCCACTGCTGGACATAGGCCTCCCCCAAAGAGTTCCAAAGTGACCAATCCTGCGCCACCCGCATCCAGCGGATTCTTGCGACCTTTACCAGGTCATCAGTCTACCTTGTGCCTACCAACGCCGCGCCTACTAACTACCTCTATACAAAGTTTTATCTAAATGGGTTGTATAGTAGCTTCATACAAATATTCAACCCCCATTTCACCCCCTTAAGAGATCATTTCCGGGATAAAAACTATCCTATGTCCTTTTCCGGAACTCAAACTATCTGTTAACCAAATTTATTCTAAATGGGTCACTCACATCCAAATTTTCACCCCTTAGGGGAGGATTTTCGGAATAAAACTATCCTTTGTCCTTCCCCAGGACTCACAACTATCGCTATACTAAATGTTCACCCCCATTTCACCCCCTTAGGGAATGATATCCGGAATAAAACTATCAGATGTCCTTTCCCAGGACTCAAATTATCTCTTTACCAGATTTCAACTAAATGAGTTCCATAAACTATGATTTATCCTTTTTCGGAACCCCAAACTATCTCTATACCAAATTTCATCCAAATAGGGTACATCCAAATTTTCACCCCCTATTTTATGCCCTTGGAGGATTTTTTTCGGGACAAAAGCTATTCGTTGTTCTTCTACGCGAGTAAAACTATCTCTATAGGCACCAAATTTCATCCTAAACCACCATTTCACTCCCTTAGAGGATGATTTCCGGAATTAAAACTACGCTTTGTCCTTGCCCAGGACTCAAACCATCTCTATACCAAATTCCATCGAAATGGTTTCCATCCAAATTTTCAACCCCCAATTCCCAGCACTCAAACTATTTCTTAACTGTTAACTTAAGTTTTATAAGTTGTTATTGTTACTAACATGATATGGACTAAGTCTGAAATAAATAATTTGCATTAAATTAAATTGACCAAATTTCATCTAAAAAGGTCACATCACATCCAAATTTTCATCCCTTAAGGGGGTGATTTTCGGGATAAAACTATCCTATGTGCTTCCCCAGAACTCCAACTCGCTATACCGTAAATGGGTTCCATCCAAATTTTCATCCCCCATTTCAACCCCTTAGGAGATGATTTCTGGACTAAAAATTATTTTAGGTCCTTCCCCAGGACTAACTATCTCCATACCAAATTTCATCTAAATGGGTTCTATCCAAATTTTCACTCCTCATTTCACCCCCTCAGGAGATGATTTTTCTGGATAAAAACTATGCATTGTCCTTCCCTGGGACTCCTTCTATCTCTTTACCAAATTTTAACTCAATGGGATTTATCCACATTTTCACCCCTATTTCATCCCCTTAGGGGATGATTTTCGGGATTCAAAGTATCCGTTGTCATTCTCCGGGACTCAAACTATCTCTATACCAAATTTGATCTAATCGGAGTCCATCCAAAATTTCAGTGTAGTGGGGACACCCCCTTATGGGCAGATTTCCGGGATAAAAACTATCCAATGTCCTTTCCCAGAACTTAAACTAACTCTAAACCAAATTTTATCAAAATGGGTTACATCCAAATGTTCACCCCCACGTTTTCCGAAGATTTCCGGGATAAAACCTATCCTTTGACCTTCCCCGGAACTCGAACTATTTATATACCAAATTTCATCCAAATCGGTGCAGCGGTTTAAGTAGCTCCATACAAACTTCCACCCCCCATTTCATCCCCTTAGGGATTTATTTCCGGGATAAAAACTACCCTATGTCCTTCCCCAGGACTCAAACTATCTATATACCAAATTTCATCTAAATCGGTTAAGCCGTTTTCACGTGATGCGCGGTCACATAAACAGACAAACAGATAAACAGAAAAACAGATAAACAGATAAACAGACAAACAGATAAACAGACAAACAGATAAACAGACAAACAGACAAAAATTCTAAAAACTGTTGGAACGTGTTCTGTTATCGATTTTAAGTATCCCTAGCCAATTTTTTTTCGAATTACTTCCATGTACAGACTTTCGACCCTCTTCAGCTTTATTATATGTATAGATAAATAGATAGAAGATAACGAAACTCCCATTCAAATATCTCAAAAAATTATGAAGCTACATCCGTTTTAATGTCGCTTGTTAGAGTGAGAAAACGATGAGGGACTGTGACGTCAATATACTCGAGCGTCATAGTAAAAAACAATCGTTTCATATGAAGGTGCGTTTTGCGGAAAAGGGACAGAACATACCCCCTCTTAAAACTTTGGACTCTTATAACTTAATCATTACCTATATAACCTCTTGCTTTGTTTTTTTCTCCATTTGACTATATTTATTTTAAATTCTTTTTTCGAGAAAATACATTATGATTATTTACCATATTTTCGATTCCTGAGCTATAACCACGAACTTCGGAATTCGAAAATATTCGGGTATCTATCTAACTATCTCTATCGCACTAACCATACTCGAGTGACAGGGATGCAAATATATGAACATTGAGTATCGGTTTTCGTGGTAGCGCCGCAGGTACTTTGGCTGAATGCGCCGAGCGCGTGCCATTGTCATTCAAAAAAAACAAATTCGTGTTAATTATATTGTTCAAATTTGTTGATTTAATTTATTGAAATTACGACATAAAACGACATTTGCGCATATAAGTTCTCATATCAGAATCGAATATTTTTTTATGGTTTATATTTTAACATTTGTCTCGTAAAGGTCTATCGTAGACGGGATTTAAATTATTAATAAGTGAAAGGCAAAGCAATTCCGCCATTTTGACGAAAATTTGACGGTTCTTATAGCTGACAGTTGGAGCAGCGTTTGATTTCAATAAAGATAAATGAAAAATTAGATGAAGTCGTATATTTCGGAAAATTAATTAATTGTCGCAGTCGGATAAAAACTATCCTAAGTTGCAGCTAGAATAATAATGTACCTATATAAAATGTTTCATATTTTTCCGTTCATGGGATGCTGAGAACATTCGAACCGCGCAAAGCTTAGTTTCAAACTGGCTGATTCTTTTTTTAATTTAGAGATTTATTATAAGTGGAGATTTTAAATATTTGGGCCACTGGGTCTCAGATGACATGTGTGACCATATGGACATGGAGAAGAAACGCAGAGTGGCTGTGCGTTGCAACATGTTGGCTCGTAGGTTTGCACGATGTACTGTTAAGGTATAAAGGCTATTACGCTTTTTAAAGCATATTGCCAGTCCTTTTACACGTGCAGCCTATGGATCAGCTATACGCAGCGGGCATACAGCGCTCTGAGAGTACAATACAACAACGCGTACAGGGTGGTGTTCGGGCTGCCGCGACACTGCAGCGCCTCGGGCATGTTCGCGGAGCGGAGGGGCGGATCGACGGCTTCCACGCGATCATCAGGAAGCGGTGTTGCTCGCTACTGAGACGGTGGCGCGCCACGCCAGCTCGAATACCATCCTGTGCACGCTGGCCGACCGGTGGGACTCACCGTGGATGAGGCACTGGGTGCAATTGCATGTCCCCCTATGTATTTACACCTAGACCTACATATATTAATACTAACCCTAGAATTAAGTAATATGTTACTAACAGTTTATGGACTTAGTCCGACATAAAAATTGATTGAATTGAATTGAATTTGTTCCCCAATTACATTTTGCAGGAAACATTCGACGAGCATAACAAGTTTTTATCGTTTTTTTTTCCTCGTTAAAAAAAATCCGTTGTGGTTATCGAAAGCTTAATTAATGACTTTGCGGCGACTTCTTAATATAACTGGAGGCTACAGAGTTAGTGTTATAATTACCTTTATACACCGTGGGCGTTAATAACCCGAAATATTTTAACCACGCACTTCTTAGGTCATTAGGCGCAAAAAATGTTATTTGAACCCCAGTCAAATCCTGCTTCGTTTTGAAGATATTATCAATCAATCAATCAATATCATTGATTGCATCCATAGTTGTACAGATCTTATAATAGGTACATGAGTTCCATATGGGCCCTGATAGGGCGTAGCAATTTATATTTAGTTTTATTTAATTACATGCCATTTATATGCTTAACATTCCTTAAAATATATTTTTTCCTTAGGCAGTTATTTTATTAATCATGCACATGCATTTCAATCTTCCTCTAATTACTAGCTAGGTCACATACTATATCTAAACATAGCTACTTATTTACATCTATTAACTAAAACATTATTTGATAATTGTATATACCTATGTAATTCTAATGTCAATTTATTATTTTGAGCGGTAAATTGTAAATGTACTATTAAACTATTTAAGGGTGTCTGTAATAAATTCTTGATACGAGTAATATGTTTTACTTATTAGCCAATCTTTAAGTCTACTGCGGAAACTATTAAACATATCCTCTTTTTTTATGAAGTCAGGGATTTTGTTGTAGACTTTTATTGATTGGTAATGAGGTCCACTTTAATACATATTTAGCTTAGGTTCCGGGAGGGCTAATTGGTTATTTCGACGGACGCTTTTAACAAATGTGTATTGAGTTAGATGTTTTTTTACAAACAGTGCTACTTCCAGTATATATATGCACGGTAGGGTTAGCAGCTTAAGTTTGACAAAGTGGGGTCGGCAACTTTCCGGGCAGCGTATGTTTGCTATTATGCGTATACACTTTTTTTGCGCTACGAACAAGTCGTGGGCGTCAGTGCTATTTCCCCATAAGATAATGCCATATCGCAGCCATGCATATGCATACGCATAATATGCCGATAATGCACATTCAATATGAGTATTTCTCTTAAGTACACTTAGCGCATATATGAAACGAGATAACTTGTTGTTTGTAATTTCAATATGCTTTTTCCAATTTAGGTTTGTGTCTATTGTAAGGCCCAATAACTTAAATGTACTAACTTCTTCAATACCGATTTCGTTTGATACATGTGCCAAATCTAGAGGTATTTTTTGGTATGGCCTGAATTGTATTAACTTAGTTTTGTTCATATTAAGTTCTAAATAGGGTTTGCAAGATCCGCCAATATTTTGGATCCGGATATTTCGGATATTTAAATTCAACAGATCCGGATATCCGGATATTTCGGATAATACGGATCCACAAGGTTTTTTTGGTATAAAGTAAGAATTGTAAGGTTAAACTAAGAAAACACGGCTATACCATCGTATACCTGAAAGATTTTAAATAGGTACGCATTCCCGAGGTCATAAGGGGTATAAAACTTTTTTTTTTCAACTTTTTACTTACAACTACAAACCAACTGGCAAAGTGAGTTTCGTCACTGAAAGCTGTCACTTGAATAACTACAACAGGGGTAATCAACGTAACGTTCCGATCGCGCGTTAGGACAATCCAACTGTAACTTTTCCATATAAAATTTGACCGTACCTGGTGCTCATACATACATTTCAATAAGCTCTATGTAAGGAGTTAATTCAATAGGGTTGTAACTAGGTATCACCTAGGAGGAGAAATTGACAATGTGAGCCGGACGAGGGAAAAGGTGTTTGTCTAGCAGGGGACATTCCTTTAGGCAAGACTGTGTCTTGTCAAGTCAAGACATCATACTAAAAATTAAAAAAATATATTACAATTATAAAACGTAGGTGTTGCTGCTGCATTTACTTTTTACTTTCTGTGACAAATATACTTCTTAATTTTTTATTCAGGTTTATTTAAACTAATCCCCTTATTCATAATAGTACCTATAGGTAATATTGGATTTATATAATTACTTTGTGTCTCTGCCTACGGTGAATTAGTGCATTTAAACCAACGCCAACTTTCGCAATCAAACTGCGGCAATTTTACTAGTTTGTAGTATGTAGGTTTATTAAGTTTTTGTGAGTTATAGATTAAAAGCAAAAATAATCTGGTCTGGGATGATGAAGTGGCGAATATTAGGATATTTCGGATATCCGGATATCCGGATTGCAAACCCTAGTTCTAAACAGTGTTCGCGTAGCCAGTCGTTAAAGTCTGTTAGCGTGTCCTTTATATCGCTATTGATGTTGTAATGTTTCGGGCATCTGAATAACAGAGAAACATCGTCCGCAAATAGGGTACAGTGATGTTCCGTAGTTTTTGGTAAATCATTAATATATACTACAAATAGGATACATCCGAGAACGCTTCCCTGTGGTATTGAGCTATTTATTATTAGAGGCTTTGATGAGATATTAGCGAGTTCTCCCGTTTTTTTATTGTAGTGTTGTATCTGAACGCTTTGTACTCTGTTTTCGAGATATGATTTTAACCAATTGTAAGCTTCACCTCGTATACTTACCCCATATAATTTTCCTAAAAGTACAGTGTGTAAGACTTTATCATAAGCCTTGGTCATATCTAGCAACATACCTATGGCATTATCATTATCATTTTCGTGTAAACTATTTATTGTGATTAGTAAAGTGCATTAAGCTCTTTTGATGGAGACGTTGCTACCGATGTTGCCAAGTTTCGAGTCGTTATTGACATAGGGAGACCAGGGATGAAAGTAACACGGGATGAACGTAACAAATGACTTTCTGAACGAATTATGTTGGCTGCACTGATGGCTGGATCACCTACATACGTCATTTTAAACCCCCCTCTTACCTCAGTTGCGCTCACGGCGCTGTGCTGTCAGGTTGTGGGCGTAGCGAGTCGATGCCGCAAAAATAACTCGAAAGTAAGTTTTAACCTTTTTTTTCAATTGCATTTGTTTTTACTATGGTTAGTGTAACCTTGAGTGTTAAATGCCAGTAATGTCGCAAAACTGTTTATCTTCCTATTTTGTCGTTCGAAACTGAATCTTTTTAACGGTTTTCTAGGTAATAAGATCGTGTTTTTCCAATTCAGGAAAAGTTTAAGGTAGGGATGAAAGTAACAACTTGTTACTTTCATCCCGATTATCATCGTGATATCTTAAACTGTATTTTAATGTATTTTTTACATTTAAAAGTACTACAGATTAATTTTTATTATTTCAGAATGCCTAATATACACAAACGAACCACCAGTAGAGGTTTAGTTTCTGCAGAAATAATGGATTTGGCAGCAGATGAAGTACTTCTCAGAAACGTACCATTTCGAGACGCTGCGAATTCATATCAGCTGTGCCACGTTACTTTATATAGATATGTGCAAAAGAAGAAGAAAATGCTTGAAGAAGGTTCAAAGAGTCTTCCAAATGTAGGCTACGTATCGAAAAGACGAGTTTTTAATGACGAGGAAGAAAAAATTCTCCCGATTATTTACTCCATTGTTCCCAAATTAATTACGGATTAACAACCAAAGAAGTACGAAAACTGGCGTTTCAATTAGCAATTAAATATAATAAAGACATTCCCAGCTCGTGGAGTTCCAATGAGTGTGCTGGTGATGATTGGATGAGATTGTTTATACGTCGTAATCCGAGATTATCAATAAGAGCTCCGCAAGCAACAAGCATTGCCCGAGCGACCAGCTTCAATCAAAGCAATGTTGATTTATTTTTTCAGCATTATACTGAAATTCTAGGACGAGAGGATTATAATGCATCATCTATATGGAATATGGATGAAACAGGCATAACCACTGTACAAAAGCCAAACAGAGTTTTAGCAGGAAGAGGCACCAAACAAGTAAGTTCAGTCACATCTGCAGAACGTGGCGTGCTGGTCACAGTAGCTACAGCGGTTAACGCCATTGGAAATAGTATTCCTCCGATGTTCATATTCCCTAGAAAAAGATTTAAAGATCATTTCATTCGTGATGCACCCCAAGGGTCGGTTGGAAGTGCAAATGGAAGTGGATGGATGCAAGAAGATGATTTCAACATATTTTTGAATCATTTTAAGACTCACGCAAGACCATGTAAAGAAAATAAATGCATTCTTCTTTTGGACAACCACAGCTCCCATATAGCACTGAAGAATATTGACTTATGCAGAGACTCTGGCATAGTCTTTTTGACTTTTCCACCACACTGTACGCACAAGGGAGATTGATTGGCGCCACCGCCACGTAAACCTCGACTCCGCGTAATAAATTCAGTTTAAATGTTTTAAAAGCTACAATGTTGTGAAAAAAGTAATTCAGTTTGTAAGTTATAACTCAATTAAACAGTACAAGTGTTATTTATCCAAAAAACTAACGATTTCGAACTATAAAGTGAAAAAACATTAACCCGCTAATCCTAGCCCGCCAATTTTGTGTTATCAGTTGTAACTAATTACCTATGCAGTTTTCAGTGATTTAGGATTTAAAAAGTCAAGTGCATCTATCTCAGTGACAGTTTTAAAACAGTGTTTCGTGTCGCAATTAAAATCTCGTTGCAAAAGTAACCTCATCAACAAGCGGTTAATTTTCCAAAATTCAAATCTAAGCTTCATTATTCAATTCGCTACCATATTATTATTCTTGCCCAGAGTAAACAGTGACATCTACCAAATTTCATGCAAACCTCTGTGTCTAACGAAGACGTTTCACCGTATCTATATTTGCGCCATCTGTACAATATTTTCTGAACTAGATTGACTTTTGCATATAAATCTTAACTACACCACCTAGCGGCTGTGTGTGGAACTATACCGGATTATTGATTGGAGCATATTGGATATTGCAAATTACTTCGGTGTAAGCCGCTAGAGGGCATTTTTCATAAGATGGGACGTATATGTGAAGGCTGTAAGCAACCGATACCCAACAGGCTTTATCTTAATTGTTCGAAGTGTACGAAGATGTATGACCTACAGTGTGCCAACATATCTAAATTATGCTATAACAGCATGACAGCGACACATAAAGCAGATTGGATTTGTCAGGAATGCAAGTCTTTAGTGGGGAAAAACAATAACAACGACGACGAGGCTCCCGCGATCCCCCATGACTACGAGCGCTCTGTTGTTAGTGATACCGTCGCTGTCACCAATACGCTAATTGATCAACTAACTGAGGATGAGAATGATACCACCATAAGAATAAATAATTTGCTACCTGTGACTTCTGCAAACACCTGCGAGGTCCAATCGCCGCCGCCGTGTGCAAAAGATAGCAACTGTGCATGCTCATTTGATTTGATACTGCTGGAACTCAGATCATTACAGAAAGAAACAGCAAGCCGATTTGACGCCCAAGAATCAATCATGCACGGTATGGCAGCACAATTTCAATTCATGCACTCATCTTTAAGTGACATCTGTAATAAATACAAACATCTACAGAGTGATATGAAAAAAATATTAGATACTGTTGAAATATTAAGCGCCACTAAAGACTCTCAATTACTACACCGCAACCGTATTTCAGAACGCGTGGATTTACTGGAGCCCAACAGTAAAGAGATCAGCTCCGAAATACAACAAACTAAACAAACCCTAGAAGCAACTGAAAGTATGCCCAATAATAGTCAACAAACTTCTAGTACCTTACCATACGTACAACCTAAGATATCACTGCTACCTCTAGTACTGTATTCTAAGGCCTTGGGAGGCAAAGATAAGGCTCCGATATCAGGAACACCCGGCATACAAGTGACAGAGCAGGCACTTTCACCATCAGCAAAAAAGATCAACAAGCCTATAAATCAAAGTAAGGCGGTTTCAACTGGTCACACCTCTCATCAGTCCAATGTTAGCGGTTCAAAAAAAGCCAAAGAAAAGCCTATTTCGTCACTGGAGGTCACAACAGGTCAAGGTCAAACTACAACACCGTCCGCCGCCGGCTCTGTCAACACCCCTAGTACTTCATCGAGCCAGCTAGGCGCAGTGGATGCTATCTCTCTAGATAAGGAGATATGGACCGATTCGAAATCTAAGCGCATACGTCGTTCATCAGCCAACACGGTGAGAGGTTCAGCAGCTCCAGGTACCACCTTTCTACAGGCTGCTGAAAGAATGACATACCTACATCTCTTCTATGTCAAACAGGGAACGACTGAAGATCAAGTCAAGTTGCACTTGAAAAAGATTTGTGGTAATGCAGACGTGTGCACTGTTAAATGTCTCAACGCGCGCGGAAACTATGCCTCGTTTAAACTAGGCGTGCCGCCTAAGTTGACGGACCTGGTTCAGGCAAGTGAAAACTGGGCGCTGGACATATGTATCAAACCATGGAGGGATAATTTTCGTCGCTAAAGTACATCAAACCAAATCATTTTTATATACCTCAGTATATTACCAAAATGTAAGAGGACTCAGGTCAAAAACCGATTTGTTTTACAATAATCTACTTAATTCTGATAATGACATTATTGCACTTACTGAAACCTTCTTAACTAGCTCCGTTCACGACGCTGAATTATTTCCTCCTGGTTATGTGGTGTTGCGGAAGGACCGCGCGGGGGACGCTGGGTGGGGGGGCGTACTACTTGCGGTGCGAAATAACTATTCTGCGCGCCAAATAACTGACATTGATGGTATCTCTGATGATATGGAAGTCCTAATAGTCAAATTAGAGTACAAGTGTACTAAGTTGTTATGTTGTGTTGTTTACCTTCCGCCAAATTATAAAGATGATCAGTATTTAAATGTTTTGAATTGTTTAGAAAATGCAATATGTAAATATTCAGAGTTGGATGTCTTAGTGTTAGGTGATTTTAACCTTAATTCATGTAGTGCCCACGTCCACCACCAATTCGAATGTTTCCTTGAGTTCTGCGAAATACGCCAATACAATAGCATTCGCAATAATCATGATGGATTGCTTGACTTGGTTCTGAGCGGGCTTAGCGAGCGGCGAGTGCGTGTTGAGCGCGCCGCCACGGCGCTGGTGCCGCCTGACGGCTACCACCCGCCGCTCGAGGTGGCGCTGTCGCTGCCGCGCACTCGAGCCGACGCGGTGCCCGGGTCCATGCAATCTCACAATGTCTCTCAAGTACCGGAATGGAACTTTCGCAAAGCGGACTTTAGTGCACTATATGCTAGTATGGCTAAAATGGATTGGGGGACAGTCTTAAATTCTGATAATGTTGACGTTGCGACTGAGGCATTCTACATTAAATTGAAGGAATGTATTGCTGACCATGTTCCAATCAAAAGAATTCGACAACCTGCAGTAGGGAAATACATATACCCGACTTGGTACAGTCCTGAAATTGTGCACACTATTGAGACTAAATATTTTCATTTAAAACAATATAGAAAAACGAATGCCGATTTTAATAGGGAGATGTTTAGGTATTATAGACGACAAGCTAAGTATTTGATTGATATTGCGTATAAAAATTATAAAGCAGGTATTGAGCGTGATATCACTGACGATCCTACAAAGTTTTGAAATTATGTAAAAAGTAAACGCAAGGATTTGAGACGACCTGACGACTTTACTTACCACGACAGAACTGTTACGGGACAGGACGCCGCAAATGCTTTTGCCGAGTATTTTAGCTCTGTATTCCATAGTGAGGTACCTCGCCTGGACGCCGAGGAAGCGGCGCGGGACAGCGCAGCGACGCGGGGGGATGCACACGACGCAGCGAGAGTCGCAGTAAACGCTGTCAACGCTGCTGATTTGCGGCGCGCTGCCAAGCGGCTCAAACCGCGCTCCTCGGCTGGACCTGACGGAATACCCACGTTTTTGGCCAGGGATTGTATATCTGTTTTAGAGTCTCCTCTTTTATTTATTTATAATTTATCCCTACAACACGCCGTGTATCCATCGTACTGGAAGTTATCAAGAGTAACCCCTGTACCTAAGAGCAGTGCAGGGTCCGACGTGACTGGATTTCGTCCTATTGCTGTGCTCTCTGTGTTTGGGAAATTGTTCGAATCAATCGTGGACCATCTTATCACTCAGCAGATCACAGTCAAAATGGACGATGCTCAGCATGGTTTCCGTCGAGGTCGCTCAACAACAACTAATCACATAGTCTTGGTTGATTACGTAACCGAAGCTATGGATGCCCGAATGCAGGTAGATGCTGCATACTTTGACTTTCGTAAAGCTTTCGATCTTGTAGATAACGATATCCTCCTGCGTAAATTCGCAGACATAGGATTTACGCCCCGGCTTTTACACTTCTTTGCCAGTTATCTACAGGATCGGAGACAATATGTCAAACTTGCTGGATTCGAGTCTCAACAATACTTCACTCGTTCTGGTGTAAGTCAAGGCAGCACGCTAGGACCTACACAATTTCTTGTCATGATTAATGATCTCCCGAGGGTCGTCAGCACGTCTAAGTGCCTAATGTTTGCAGACGACATAAAACTATTCCACAGTGTTAGGGATGACAATGACAGAGTACAATTACAGAACGACATAGACGCTATTTCTGAATGGAGTGAGACTAATCGGCTGGAGTTTAACGCCTCGAAATGTGTGCACATTTCCTTCGCTAGACTCCGCTCACCTATCGTTACCGAATACAGCCTTCGCGGAATGCCACTTCATCAGACCGACGAAATACGTGACTTAGGACTGACTTTGGATAATAAACTTGACTTCAGACAACATATAACGACGACCTGCAAAAAGGTATCTAAAACGCTGGGATTTATAATGAGGATGGCTTCCCAATTCTCTACCATCAAGATAGCAGTCATGCTATATAAAGCATACATTCGTAGTAGGCTCGAATTCGGTGCGGTAGTGTGGGCTCCGGACGAGTTTAAATACATCACAATGCTGGAAAGAATCCAAAAGAAATTTGCCAGGTACATATACAAGCGAAAGTACGGATACTACCCGTATATGTATCCGTCCCTTTTCGTTTCAGGAATGGTTGGGCTTCACATTCTTGAGACACGGCGCAAACTGCTGCATGTAGTGCACTATTACCAACTGCTCAACAATAAAGTTGACAATGCGTCCGTGCTGGAGCGAATGGGCTTGCATGTACCGCGTGCGAGTGGGCCGGCGGTCGGTGCGGCGGGCGGCGCGGGCGGTGCGGTGACGGCGCGGCGCCCGCGGCGTCTGTTCGCGGTGCCCGGCGTGCGCACCAGGCGCGGAGCGAACGCTCCCACTGCTAGAGCGCGAACCATCCTAAACAAGATCATGCAGGAAACCGACGACATTGATATATTTGCCGACAGTATTGGCGTATTTTGTAGAAAAGTTTTAGCCATACTTTCCTAGTTTCACGAGTCTGTACAATGCTTGCTCAGCTCAATCTTTGATTGATTAGGTAATTTAGGTATATTTAGTTTATTTTTATGATTGCTTCTTTTTGAATTGTTCCTACCTAAATTGTTGTATTTTTTATAGTGATGCTACCTCCTATGAATGTGTACCTACCTCATAAGTGTTTTGGTTATAAACTGTAAACTTGTGTGTAATTAATAAATAAATAATAATAAATAATAAATAATAATAATAAGATGCAGCCGCTTGATCGTAGTGTATTTGGACCCCTGAAAAAAGCCGTGAATGCATGCTGTGACAACTGGATGAGATCAAACCCTGGGAAAGTTATGACGATTTACGATATACCCAGTATCGTCCGAGACTCTTTTCCGATTGCTGTAACACCGCGAAAATATACAAGCTGGTTTTGCTTGCACAGGGATATGGCCCGTCAATACACAAGTATTTACAGACATCGACTTCTTGCCCAGTTCCGTCACTGATCGACCATTAGAAAATATCGCAGGCCCTTGTGGGAACTCAGACCTGACTTCGTCAACAAGTCGTCAGATAGAAGCAATGCCCTCTTCATCATCATTACGCGAGCAAACAATTTTGGCTGATGATTTGCTGCCCCTGCAGCGTGAGTTGAACTCACCAGCACCATTAGTGACACCACCATTGGGAGTTTCACTGGCTACGCCAACTTCACCATTCCTACCAAGAACCCCTCCTGAATTAACTTTGCCACCAATAATGGCCTAGCCGCTAACAAATGTTTCGGAAGCAGATGTGGCTATGGCATCGACATCGTCTGATAATTTACACATCCCATCTACTTCTTCAGCTGGTGTACAGGACGTCACATCATTTAGTCCCTATGAAGTAAAGCCCTTACCAAAGGCAGGACCGAGGAAGAATAATGGAAAGGGAAGAAAAGGCAGAAAAACAGCAATAATGACTGATACTCCCAACAAGCTTGAAATTCAGGAACAAGAAGAAGGAAAGATTAGATCCAAAGCAGTTAAGAAACCCATTTTGCAGACTGATAAAGAAACAAGAAAGTCAAAGGCGCCAGCTGTTAAGAAAATTATTAAAAAAAAGAGGAAACAAAACACAAAAGAAGAAAAAAAATGCTAATGTAACTAAGGGTGGTGATGATTCAGACAGCGAAGATTGCTTGTGTTTAGTATGCGTGGAATCTTTTTCGAACAGCAGGTCAAATGAAAAATGGGTGCAATGCCTAGAGTGTCAGCTTTGGGCTCATGTACACTGCACCAATAATTAAAGAAGTTATGTGTGCCATAATTGTTTATCGGACTAAGATCTAATTTTTAAATAAGGTTGATTATGATTATTTAAGAAGATTATTAAGTTTCTTAGAAATGTTTAATTATTTTTTGATAATTGTGATAATAATGTAAAACTTAAAAGGCTGATTATAAATAAATATGTTGATTATGAAAGTAATTTTGTTTTTATTTACAATGTTACAATCATCCCTTCGCACTGTTACAACCAACCCTAGGGGTAGGGATGGTTGTACCAGATTCCACTTTTTTTGTTTGAACAGTTTTTTCAAAATCTGTAGTATCAGTCGCATTTAAGCAAGTGTCAAAAGTTTGTCGATAGTCCAATATATCATGTGTGATAGTTAGAATTTTGATATTTCATATGGTCTCGAAGATATGACGAAAAAAATTAAAATTGTTACGTTCATCCCTGGTCTCCCTACATCAAAGTGACAGCTACCACTCACTAAATTCATTCTTTTTTGGAGAAATAATTGTTACCATTTTATTAAAAGGGATGATTTCTATCCAGGAACCAGGAAGCGATACTTATCCAAATTTTATTTACAAAAACCGAAAAATATAGAAAAAAAAATTTTACAATATTATTATTTAAAAAAACATAAAAATGTAGATATAAGAGAGAGTTATACATACAAATTATAAAAACATTATAAAAACCTAACCTAAATAGGTTGCCGCCGGCAACCGTCTAGGCTAGGCCAGGTCTACGGTCTCCACCGCCTGTCGTAGAAGGGGGTCATCGGGCTCGCAGTGTTTCTGGCGGGGGCCGGGGCACTGACCTAAAAAACCCAGGGAAGGCGACTATCATCTTAGGACGAGCCTAATGTGGTGAGGTACGAAGGGGGCTCCAGTGTGTTCAGAATGAGATCCTGGAGTCCTCCGCATGAGAGCGCAGATGCCGGCCGCCGTGGAGTTTTTAGTGGATAGAAATACCACATAACCCAATCATCCCCCGATGATTGAGTACCTGGTTCGCAGGTTTCGTCCACGAAATAAATAAAAAAGCGGCCAAGTGCGAGTCGGACTCGCACATGAAGGGTTCCGTGAAATAAATTGCGGTTTACGATTTATGACGTATTAAAAAAAACTACATACTAGATCTCGTTCAAACCAATTATTGGTGATAGTTTGCATGGTAATGTACATCATATATTTTTTTTAGTTTTATCATTCTCTTATTTTAGAAGTTACAGGGGGGGGACACACATTTTACCACTTTGGAAGTGTCTCTCGCGCAAACTATTAAGTTTAGAAAAAAATGATACTAGAAACCTCAATATCATTTTTGAAGACCTATCCATAGATACCCCACACGTATGGGTTTGATGAAAAACATTTTTTTTAGTTTCAGTTCTGAGTATGGGGACCCCTAAAACTTAATGTTTTTTTTCAATTTTTGTGTAAAAATCTTAATGCGGTTCACAGAATACATCTACTTAACAAGTTTCAACAGTATAGCTCTTATAGTTTCGGAAAAAAGTGGCTGTGACATACGGACGGACAGACAGACAGACGGACATGACGAATCCATAAGGGTTCCGTTTTTTGCCATTTGGCTACGGAACCCTAAAAAAGAAAGGGTGCCGCCGTCAGCGAGGCGGGGCCTACGCTACCGATGATGGTCAGGGCAACAGGGAGAGGAACTTCCTGACTATCCGCGCAGTGTTCAGGAGTACCACTTTCTGTATATGATCCTTGAGCAAGCCATCTAGCGAGAGTCTCTTAAGTTGTTGGTCGAAACATTTCGCTATTAAATCGTTCGCCGAAACAACTATCGGGACAATGATGGTCGAATCAACATCCGACATGGCGGTTACCTTGTGACCTCGTGAGCCAGGTCTAGGTGAGCTGGATTTGTCTTTCTCGGCCTTCACGAGGTTCTCATCATGGGGGATGCCGGGGATGGTGATGTCGACGAGCACTGCCTGGCGTTTCGATCGATCTGTCATCGGGATACTTATATAATTTTTTTATTAGTATTTGACTAAATGAATAATATGTATCATTACATAATTTACAAGATATGAAAGTGTTACGTGTTTTTAAAATTACCTATTTAAAATAAATACTTAAGTCACAAAGAAAATGTATAAATCATAATTTAAAAATAATGTTAGTGCTTGTAAGCATTTATCTTTCTAACTGTTTCTTGATAACTATCCATTTTTGATAAAAACCTTTATTCATGCCGATTTTTCGCAAGTTTCCGCGAGAAGGCACAGAGCACAGCGTATCGATACCATTAATGGGCGAGCAAGAACTAATTGTGTATCAATTTAATATAATCAAATCATGTAGCAATCTACTCAATTTTTCACCCAATTCTATAAGTTGTATCGATTTGAAACTGCTGACATGCTCAATAGGTACCTATAATAAATGAGCATTCCATTAAAGTTGATCTGATGGTGAAAAGCCTGAAGGTTCTCCTCAACGGCTAATAACATCTACCAAAATGTTTATTAAAATGACGCTTTGTTGAACAAGCTAGTACTTAGTCACCATGAAATATAACCAACGATAAAATAAGAGACGCGACCAGATATTTAATTTACTATTTGAAAAAAAGCGGAGCTCCGTGAATAAACATATCGCTGTCTTACAGAATTCTGAACAACTTTGCCTGGATTAGCCATTCCTAAGAGAGTTGCCACAAGCAAACAGATAGTGGCTTGATAAGTTAATTTACCGCATGCAACGCCGAGCTCTGATATGCTTAGCCACAATACAGTTTACACAACTCCCTGTTGTGCTAGCAATGAATTTAGATGAACCAATTGAAGATAATACACACGAACAGAACAGTGATTCGATTGGGAGACTTGGCAATGACGTTGACCGATACTATACATACATATTACATCATTGCTTGCGCTAGTTACACTAAAAAGTTTATTTATTTAATCGTATGGCATACATTATTTGGCCTTTGAGTCTGTCACTTTTTAGTACCATCCAGGGGTCACGTGCAGGGTTGTGGTAGGTAGCTCCTGCGGTTAGTCGCGAGGGTCAAAGTTGCATGCGTAAGCGAACCTTTGACCCTCCTTGTAAGCGAAATGGCTGGACAATCGTTGGGGGTTTAGCGGGTAGTCTGGGCCTTCTGCCCTGGAGTCCCACACACCCGTCCGGTCCCCCTCCGACTGGGCGGACGGTGCATCAACGCATTCCCCCAACGTAAATAAAAAAATAAAAAATAGATAGATACATAGATAGATTCATTTATTTCATTTTGAAAATTTACATGTCATTTTTATAAGTTAAAATAGCATGAATTCACAAAAAGATCGTCAGAGTGTATAAGAATAACAATAATATAAATAGTCAAATCAAAATACAGTGCAAAATGAAAACAAACAAAACAATCATAATATTAAAAAGGTACAATGTCAAGGAAGTAATTTGTTTAAATGTCAAATTATTAATAAAAGCTTCCTAGATATAAATTGTCAAAAGTAGAAAAAATATATATCTATACAAAATTCATAATAAAATAATAATTTCATTTTAAAACTAAACATGTCATTAAATAAAGATACAATACAATTTACAATGTCTGTTCGTTGTATTCCTTTATGGAATACAACGATTTTGATAATAATAGTACATTATGATACAAGTGTGCTATGTTGGTCATTACACTCGAGTCGGTTTTTAAGCCTGAGCCGAAGGCGAAGGCTTAATGGAGACGAGAAGTGTAATGACCAATGCTCACGTGTTTCATACGACGTTTTTCAACACATTTGCGAGGAAAAAAAAATAATAATAAAAAATGAAAATGTTAAAAGATATGTAATGAAAAGGCACTAGTGCGATAATGTAATGTAAAAGTCACGGCATGGGTAATATTCTGCATTATTTTGCTAATATTTAAAAAGATATGTAATGAAAAGGCACTAGTGCGATAATGTAATGTAAAAGGCACGGCATGGGTAATATTCTGCATTATCAGTGTAAATACGCTGTAATAAGACCTACTTTACGAGCAGGTGTGTTGAAAAAGTTCTTTTAGTCGGCGTTCAAATATGTCGTTTGAGGTCTCATTTTTTATAGTGGCGGGTAGGCGCTCGTACATCGACGGGTCTGCCACGCGCGGGCTCCTGTCGAGCAGCGCGAGTCGCCGCGATACAGGCAATAATCGCCCCGTCTGACGGGTGATTCTGCCAGGCATATTCATTCGCTTAAATAAGTGAATGTTTGAATAAAGTGACAGTTGTCCCCCCTTTGTCAAGTGAGTGGGCAACTCGACTGTTAGAGGTTCTTAAGCCGCCCGAAGGCCTCTAACTCGGCTTAACGACTACTGTCATAGACAGCATCCGGGATCAACTGCTTAGCGTGCCTTCCAAAGCACGGAAGCACCCATTTATAGTAACCACTCAAACAGGCGGTCACCCATCCAAGGACTGACCGCTGCCATCTTTGCTTTACCTGCGTTATCGTTTCCGATTCGCAGGCGCCGCTGGGCTATGAACGCTTCGTGAAAAAGTTTATGCCCAACATCAACATCAAATGTGTGGTCGTCGCATTAGTTTACTTACGGTTCGCATGAAACCGTCTGTAATCGTAGGTACGCGGTGTTCGTTAAAATCTGAAAGTTTGAAAAGTTTGTATGGAATGACAACTGCCGGCGCCATATTTAACGTTGATCGGTCTGTGATCGTAACCCGCCCTTTTCTTCTTCTCTTTTTTTTTGGCGTTCTGGCCAACTGAGTCGGCTCAATTTTGCCAGTATCAAGTTTGACGAGAGCTGCTCATGTCCTGCGAAAAAACGGACAACACAAACACAACGACTACCAACCACCACTGTTGATAATCCAACAATCTAATAATGATGAGTCACAAACTGGGAGTAAAGGGAGTTAAAAAGGTTAAAGTCTAATGTTATTCTTTTCTACGAACTTGGCAAGTAAACGGAACACTTTTTTGTTTTCTGTTCTCTGCTTAGATAAAATAAAGAAGCTACATTAGTAGGGAGGGGTAAATTTTGGCAACATAGAGTAGAGATTAAAGGAGGGAGTATTACGAGGGCAGTTGAAATAAATATGGTCTACTATAAAACAACCCGCCCTTAGTGGCATACGGTATCTTATGCGGGATGACAGACTGTGTTCACACTACTTGTACTAGAACACTATAATTTATCTTAAAAGACGGCCATAGAATAGCTGTCTTGAACAAATGTGGCCGAATATTTTGCTATTATGTTATTTAACCGCATCATACAGTGACTTGAGACGGTCGACTGATTCTGTGTTCATTTATACTCTATACTAATATTATAAAGGAAGTGTCTGTGAGATTTGCAAATTTGTTCTGCTTTGTCAATTTGTTTAGTTTGTATGCAATGCGTAATCACCGAAACAAAACCGATTTCAGAAAATCTATCGCCTGTATATGTACAGTCAAGCGTAAAAATGTTTGTGCATAGGTACTCCTTGCCACTCTTCTATTTGGCATAGTGCGATCTGGGATTCCAGCATATTTGCTGAGTAGACTTGTATGGCCCAAGAGTGCGCGTAGGTGTAAGGCGATGATTCTGGTGGTTTTAGGTTCGTGGCGTCCAAGTGTTGGAATGATCTCCCTCCATCTATTCAAGGAGCGTCTAGCAAGTATACCTTTAAGCGTCAGCTTAGCCATTTGGCTACTGGTACATATTTTACAAATTTATTACATTAATTATTTATTATGTGTATACAATAATTATGTGTTTATTAATGGTCTTATGTTGTGTTGCGTTCCGTGGGTCACGTACGGTGCTGTCTGAAAATCAGCGCTGTAGGTGTCTGTCTGACACCTCGGCATAATGCTGAGACAGGGACCGATTCACTGCCGCGAAGACACACACAATATGTGTTAAATTGTAATGTATGTCTACTCCCTTTGTCTCTGTGCGTCTTTTGTGTAGTAAATAAATGTATTTTCTCTTTCTTTCTGTCTTTTAACTTACTCAAAAATATGTGTCATAGCTCTTATGCGATTGCTACTACATTTTTCTGCTTTGAAGTCGCACGCGCTGCGCCTAATTTATTGTACTTTTCATATATATATCCCGCGTTTCATATAGAAGTCAAAAGTTCTACTCGTATTCTTACAAGTGCACGTCACATCAATATAGTTTGGGCTATGTCTTTGCGGTATCTTTAGGCGAATACGGTGGTAAGTCAGTACTGCGTGCCCGTTTTTAGGGTTCCGTACTCAAAGAGTAAAACGGGACCCTATTACTAAGACTTCGCTGTCCGTCCGTCCGTCCGTGCGTCCGTCCGTCTGTCTGTCACCTGGCTGTATCTCAAGAACCGTCATAGCTAGAGAGTTGAAATTTTCACAGATTATGTATGTCTGTTGCCGCTATAACAAAATATACTAAAAACAAAATAAAATATTTTTTTAAGGGGGGCTACCATACAACAAACGTGATTTTTTTGCCGTTTTTATAGATAAACGGAACCCTTCGTGCGCGAGTCCAACTCGCACTTGGCCGGTTTTTTTATTTATTTATCGTATGGCGGTTACACACTGGTAAATATATGTATGCGTATCGATGTCGCTGATAGAGTCCCGTGTGCGCTGCGAGGTTCAGAAGGAACAGTGCAGCTGCCGAGTTTGTTGTTCTTTTAGCACCACCCAGAGGTCACGTGTTCTAGGGTTACTCCTACGGACGTAGAACAACAACGACCTCCATGCGCGCCCGTTGAGTAGCTGAGAGTGCCTTCAGAGAACAGGAAACCCGAAGGAGGCTCCAGTTCCTGGCAGTGGCGGCGCGTCAGAATTGTCACTAGACAACCCGGAGCATAAAAAAAGCGGCCAAGTGCGAGTCGGACTCGCACATGAAGGGTTCCGTGAAATAAATTGCGGTTTACGATTTATGACGTATTAAAAAAAAACTACTAACTAGATTTCGTTCAAACCAATTTTCGGTGGAAGTTTACATGGTGACGAATCTATAAGGGTTCCTTTTTTTGTCATTTGGCTACGGAGCCTTAAAAAGCTGTAATAATGGAAACACTTTATTGAATCAGGCGTTACTTTGCGGAAGTCCATGATATATTACAGGCCCCGTAGCATGGATGGCCTTATCACGCGATAAGTGACAAGATAGAGCAGAGCATCCGTCCCTGGCTGACACCGTTCGATAGAACGAGACGACGCCCTTATCCTGTCACTTATCGCGTGATAAACGCCATCCATGCTACGGGGCCAGGAAACCTCAGTGAGGTTTCTTCATTATTGGTGGTGGTTTGCTGTAATTATTTGCATATTTATACGCAAATAGTTGCATTTGATCTCCGCTGATCGACCAGCACGTTTTTTAGCGGAATAGCTAGGAATATTGTTCTCGTAATACTCGTATAAGAGAAACACGATAATAAATTTGAATTTCGACAAACGCGACAAAAGAGAAAGTGCACAATCTGATACCTGAAGTGTCCAGGTACCAGTGGCGGAGCGCCCTAACAAGCCGATTCCCACCGGCTTGCCTAAAATTTCTTGTAATTTATTAACAAACTCGTAAATCATCAAAAATCATCCCTTTTTAGGGTTCCGTAGCCAAATGGCAAAAAACGGAACCCGTCGAAGATTCGTCATGTCCGTCTGTCTGTCTGTCCGTCCGTATGTCACAGCCACTTTTTTCCGACACTATAATACCTATACTGTTAAAATTTGGTAAGTAGATGTATTCTGTGAACCGCATTAAGATTTTCACACAAACATAGAAAAAAAACATTAAGTTTTAGGGGTCCCCATACTCAGAACTGAAACTCAAAAAAATTTTTTTCATCAAACCCATACGTGTGGGGTATCTACGGATAGGTCTTCAAAAATAATATTGAGGTTTTTAATATCGTTTTTTTCTAAACTGAAGAGTTTGCGCGAGAGACACTTCCAAAGTGGTAAAATGTGTGTCCCCCCCCCTGTAATTTCTAAAATAAAAGAATGATAAAACTAAAAAAAATATATGATGTACCATGCAAACTTCCAACAAAAATTGGTTTGAACGAGATCTAGTAAGTAGTTTTTTTTAATACGTCATAAATCGTAAAAAGCAATTTATTTAACGGAACCCTTCATGTGCGAGTCCGACTCGCACTTGGCCGCTTTTTTAACAAGCATTATATTAATAACTTGACCTGTTCGTATGTAAGTATGTGTAAGTTGTCCGTCAAAATTTGCAATCCATTTTACAGTCCTTTGCCGTTATCCGATTGAGGTGAAATTTTGGGTATTAGTATAGTTTGGATGACAATTCAATATTATGGATCTGATGATGGAGAGAGAAGGTGGCCATGGGATGGTATTTAATCGACGTAGCCCCGTTGAGTTTGGGCTCATTAGAATCGTCTCAATGAGTAGTTAATGATGGTATACAGAAAAGTGCACAATAAAAGCTTGTACCAAAATTACATTTTTGACAGAAACTTATTACTTATACTATATATGTCACCGTTAGATTGTGAAAACCGTCAGTTTATAATCTTACCCGTTATATTGTAAACTGACGGAATATTGTGAACTGCCAAAATAATTCGTAATTTTACGCATTCATTTTCGTTAGTTTATAAACTAACAATGTCATATCGTCAAATTGTGAACTGAATCCAAGTTTCCTGAATCGGAACGCAACCTGTGCGCTGTTTGGTTGAGCGAATTATTCCACTTACATCAGTTTCTACTTACGTCCGAACGTGATTGTTTTTTTTTTGTTATTCAGACTGTTTCTTCCATTTATTTCGGCATCCAGCAGTGTCGACGGAGCCCCGCTGCGCGGGGCTCCTATTTCTGGGCGCTTTGCCCTTTGGGCAACTGAAGAAACCTAACTAACCTAACCTACCTAGTCTTTGTGTACGTTCCGTAGCAAGCCGATTTGATCTCAGTTCACAATTTGACGATTCAACATTGAAAGTTTATAAACTAACGAAAAATATTGCGTTAAATTGTGAACGGTTTTGGCAGTTCACAATATTCCGTCAGTTTACAATATAACGGGTAAGATTATAAACTGACGGTGTTCACAATCTAACGGTGACATATATATTATATTGTTGCCGACATAAGAGTTATGGTATATATTTTTGGGTACGTTGTATGCACAAATATGTTTACACTTGACGTATGGACTTTCTGGATGGTCATGGGCTAATTATTGTCCCGCGGGTTTGCCCGCGTTCTCTGCAACACACTGGCAGCTAGAATTATATATATCGTTCACCCAATGGCGAACCAAATCGGTTACTTTTAGGCCAGCAATGTATAAAAAACTAAGAAACAGCTAGCGTGGTAATTGGTTTTTATATTTTATCGAAATTTAATTTGAACTATGTGCTTAAAGCCTTTAACTTCTCATCAAACGCACACGCAATCAAATCACCTATTAGGTAGGAATAAAGTCAATTCCGATTGAATCTTTCGTCATTTGCATCAAATCATGCGTAACTGAAGCATTGCTCAAATCAATTCCGATGAGCATTGCACTACAGACAACAACAACAGTACATTCAATCATTTATTTCTTGATAAAATAACGCGTTTTACATGTTAACAGTGAATATCTAAATAACAATCATCTAGATTTTACACAGAGACAAACAAAGATCACGTTTGTACTCTCCCTCGTGTTCTCTATCTTTATGTACGGCTCAGAGACCTGGGCTATTCAAGCCAAAATGAAAACCCACATCGATGCTTTCGAGATGTGGTTGGTGTTGGCGTCAACTTCTACGGATGCCTTGGACTGCTATGCGAACAAACCAATCCATTCTGGTAGAGCTGTGCATACACCGTCGACTATCAACCATAATGTCAAGACCGTATTCTCACATACTTTGGACACCTCTCACAACGTTCTTCGGATAGCCTCGAAAGGATCATTACGACGGGAAAAGTTCAAGGCGAAAGGTCTCGAGACAGTCCACCCGCTAGATGGAGCACACAAATCACTGCTTTCTTGCTACATCTGCACGAGGACATACATAAAGCGGGTGAAAGGAGCCTTTGGAGAAGTCTGGTCAACAAGAATAGGACATGACGTCACGATCTTTGACGGAACGACTGATGATGTTGAGATTTTATCAGTCAGCATAGCATGATCTATCCAACCCTCCGACCAACTCTCCGACGACGCTATAATATGCTCGGTCAGTTAATAGCGATGTAAGTTAATCTGCAAACAATTTATCCAACGAGCAAGCGGAGCGGACAAAGTTCTATGCCTCAGCTTGAGTCGAAAATTGTTCGTATGTCCGGTGTCTGTCACGATGTCACGCTGTCCGGCTGTTCTCCTCTACAGGTCACATTTCTCAACCGATCCTCGTGAAATTTTGAGCAAGTTTATTAATAAATAAAATTGATAAAAATAACTTTATTTAGCCTTCATACAGGTCATACACTGCTTACATAATAAGTAGGTAAGGTACACAATATCTAGTAACAATCAGTGAGTAAGCGTCCTCTGTTCCCCGTACTAGTAAAAACTGTATCACGGTGGAACAGGATTCCCCTCCCCTCGTTGTTGTTTATAATAAGTACTTAATGTTAAATTCAAAAATGCTAAGGCCATCACAAAATATGTGGGTAGGTAAATTTAAACATAGAAAAGAAAAATCGAGTCGAGTCACTTTTTCGAAATTCAAAATAGTAGTTTATGTGACCGTACATAATGAAGGGCATTAAACATGAGTGTGGGTTTATGAAACGAGCCGAAGGCGAGTTTCATAATAACATCACACGAGTGTCTTAATGCCTAATTATGTACAGTTACATACACTACTTTATCTATCCACATATCATAAGCCTCCATGATGCATTCAGGAGCCGCATATTATGACCGGCTTCGCGGCGTTGTATTCTGGCTGCAGTCATAGTTTTTTTCTTAATTCAGAGACACACTAGAGTCGGATCCAACTAGGATCGTTCGATATCTTACTTACGAGCGACATTTGTCAAATTTGTATGCAAATTGACAATTCATTTCAAACTAAACGTCATCTCGACTGATATTAGAATAGAGGTCAAATCAAATTTCTTTGATTTCAGAGATGTTCGAAATTTGAATGAAATAATTATATCGAAATCGATGTTATTATTTAGCAATAATAACATTTTCACAGATAAGAAATTGGTTCTAACAAAACAGTCTATTTTTATGGTGGCCATAATGTGCGGTTCTTGAACGCATCATGGAGGGTTTATGATATTTGGATAGATAAACAATTTAAAAAGTTCTACAGGTCATAAAACCACTATTAATTAGTCGCGAGGAGCCTATATTTTCTTCAAACAAACTTTTTTTAATAACCAAAAACCTGAGTGGAATAACACTATAATGTATAATTAATAAATAATAAAAATATTTGGGGGACAATCTTACACAAATCGACCTAGTCCTAAACTAGGCAAAGCTAGTAGGTACTAGGGGTACTACTTAGACGAAGATAAACATACTTATATAGATAAATAAATACTTAAATACATAGAAAACATCCGTGACTCCGGAACAAATATTTGTGCTCATCACACAAATAAATGCCCTTACTATTAGGATTCGAACCCGGGACCTCCGGCTCCGTAGGCAGGGTCACCACCAACTAGGCTACAACCGGACAGCGGGACATCCGGACATACGAACGAGTTTTGACCCAAGCAGCAAGCATAGAAATTCGTTCATTTCGCTCGCTCGTTGAATAATGTATCCGAAGACCGCGGACTATCAAAGCTCCACAATTACTCACACGCCAATATGACTCGCATTCGCCATGTTCGATAAACAGGGCTACACGCATTCTCAACCGTATCACGTAGGGTTAAGGTATACTTTGGTATGCAGTATGGTCTGCAGTGCAGTGGTTACGTTATCAAGTGGGCACTTCCCTTATCATCAGCAACATCTGTGTCGTGGGTGCGATTTTGTTTGTGTTCATTGGTGCTAGTTTGTTTTATATTTAATCACTAACACTATACATCAGGGTTTTTTTGCTTGCCATTCGCATGTTTTTATTATGCATGCATGTAACTTTTCCGTCCATTTGAAAACCTTTTCACCTACATTATCACTAAACAATGCATGCAATGAATCGCTAACTTACTTAAGTTAGCGGCAGTGAGCGGGGCACAATGCACGTAAAACCGACGGTAAGGTTCTCGAGTGGCAAACACGCACTGGAAGGCGCAGCGTGGGTAGGCCCCCCCACAATTGGACTGATGACCTGGCTCCGTAGCATGAATGGCCTTATCACGCGATAAGTGATAGGATAGAGCATCCGTCCCTGGCTGACACCGTTCGATAGAACGAGACGACGCGCTTATCCTGTCACTTGTCGCGCCTACGGGGCCAGGTAAAGCTCGCGGGAGTCCGCTGGATGCGGGTGGCGCAGGACCGATTATTGTGGCACTTTTTGGGGGAGGCCTTTGTCCAGCAGTGGACGTCTTTCGGCTGATATGATGATGATGATGATGTCACCGCAATAATAATAAATAAATAAATAAATATTACGGGACAATCTTACACAAATCAACCTAGGCCCACGGTAAGCTCAATAAGGCTTGTGTTGTGGGTACTAGGCAACGATATATATAATAGATAAATACATATAGATACTTATATACATATATAACATCCATAACTCAGGAACAAATATTCGTGATAAACATACAAATAAATGCCCTGACCGGGATTCGAACCCGGGACCTCCAGCTTCGTAGGCAGAGTCACTACCAACTGGGCTACGGAGGCCGTTAATAATATGGTGCTATCAGGTTTTACAAGTCACGCTTTAGCCCATGCACGAAATGTTTGCCGAACGAAGATAAACTTCGTCAGGATGTCGCCGTCGACTAATAGAGGTACGTCTTCCGGAAGAACGAAAAGAGGGTCTAATGATGGAGACGGAAGGTAGCCATAAAAACTCCTCAACAACTCATGATAAACCAGTTGCGTTGGGGCTCGTTAGAATTGTCTTAATAAGTACCTAGTTACTGAGCCTGCAAAAAAGTATAGACAACATTAAATTCAATCCAAAATGCCATTTAAAGCCGCCATCCTAAAGTAGTAGCTTATCTTATCTTATCTTATCTAGGTGAGGGCCCTTTCGGATGCACTTCGACCCAGTGGGATTTTTTGTGCATTTGCTCTCTCCTTTATAACTGCTCCCAGGATTGCTCCATCATTTCCACAAAGCGGATGATGCAGTTCGCCGGGAGCACTTTGAATTCCTTTGGTTGCGGGTAACCGTTACCAAAGTAGTTCATTCTTTGTCTGGCAAGGGCAGTAAGTAGTAGTTGGAACCATCGTTATATTAACTCGTCGTTGTGTTACTCTGTTTTTCTATTATGTACTATTTCTGGAGAATATTTGTATTGTATTGTAGATTTGCCAGCTGACGCTGGACTGTAGTACTTGCCACTTCGGCTAAACTGGGCTCTCGCGCTGTGTACTTGTAGACAATGATATTTATCGTCGCGCGTCGACTACGCGACGACCTTAACTAGACGAAAGAACACGCGCTATGTATGTGGTAGGGTCGTAGGGGCAACAGTGAATCAAGTAGGCACACTAGATCAGCGCTATTTTGGACAAAAACAATAAAAACTATTATCGAAAAAAAGTTTTCTGTAAAAATTGTGCTTGGTCACAATGTTCATTGTAATTACTATTTTAATTTACCCAATTTAATAGTTCATAATTAGTACTTGCAACTTAACTGAAAGTTCGTATATAATGCGTAACATTTTTAAAATTTCACTACTTTGTACCCACTATATGCTCATAATTAGGACATTTAATTCGAATCCAAAGTTATTCACATGAAAGTTATTCTGAATACCTACTTCTAGCCCAAGTTATAATTAGTATTATGAAAGGAAATGTAGAAAATGATTCACAATATTATCGAAACCGGTGGGAAACAGCCTGTATATGGCGTTGTTTCACTAATAATTGATATTTATTGCTCCATATCGTGAACACAGATAAAAACCTAACATGCCATCATGTCAATCAGTAAAGCTGTGACTATTTATAAAGATATTATGAATAACCCGTACCACATATATTTTATATTACATCATTGGGTATAGGTATTAGAATACTGCTGGCAGTCGTACAAGGCGACTAAAAGAGGTCCTCGGGGTGGTACACGGTTGCAGTTGGGGCTGTAGCAGTTGATTTAAAAATAAAAGACAGGGCCCACAGAGGATATACGCTAGGGCGTCCACTCACTGGTGCGTTCCGTAGGAGATCCTAGAGCCGTCCGAAATGCGTCGAGGAGGACCATCGTCGGGAGGTTTTTTAGTCGGTGCGAGTCCGACATAATCTCCGCACTATTCCCGTGGCGCGGAGGTATCCATAACCGATATTCCTACCTTAACCCTTAAACGGGCCTAACGATTTCTCTGCTTTTGAATACTGATTATAGTAGATAATAGCCTAGAATTTCTATTTTTTTTTTATTATGTATGTCTTTCCCGCTCACGGGACAACGATGTCCCGGACCTTTGGGAGGCGTGCGTGGGGCTAGGTACCTACAAAGTACCAACTGAGCCAACACGTAGAGGCCCTTTTGACAATTTAATGAAATGCAAGGAGTACACTGAGCGGATGCTGTCCCTACCCGTGTCATGGGACGCACACAGAGACAGCACCCGCTGGGGTGTATAGGGACTATTGCTGGTGGGACTATCTAAAGAAAACGGGTTATTGGGTGAAAATGATGGACTAGTGGCTGGGCTATTGGGTGAAACATTGGACGCCTGCCTAATAAACAGTCTCATTTTTTATCTCTGGCAGACGGTGACTCGCCAACTGCTAGATGGGCCCCTATTAATAGCGACATTAAAAAATGGCCTAAGGGCAACACCAGTCAGAGAGGCTGGGGGGGTAGAGAGGTGGCACTGGACTTTAAACATATAGCCAACTCACCACTTAGGTGTCCACATCTACCCTCGAGCAACAGCTCTTGCGACTCCACTCTGGACAGCCAGTTAAGGCAAGCCAGAGGTGGGGGGCCTGTCCAACCAACCACCCGATCGGCTCAGCCTGACCACAGGACACCCCCAGGAGCACTCAGGTACGTAGGGTCGCTACTCCCTAACAGCCCGCCACAAGCTGCCTTACGTTGACTGATTGCACCAGAAATCTGGTGGGCGATGGGGCCGTCACATCCCTACGCCAGTTTTTATTATTATTGTTATAGAAAAAAAACCCCGTGGTCCCCATGTGACCACTGCCCATTACTGTAATACATACAATCAAAAAAAGAATTTTCAAAATCGGTTCAAACGTGACGGAGTTATGGAGTAACAAACATAAAAAATAGAAACAAAAACATACAACCGAATTGAGAATCTCCTCCTTAGGACATCAAAATAAACAAGATTGTTTTAGAGTATTTAATTATTGAAACGGTTCGTTTACATTGACTTTGCTGCTTTAAGGGGACGTAGGTTCGTGGTCTTCTCTCACTGAGCATAAGCGTGAGCGAGATGGAAGTGCGTGTTTGGAAGCGCGGATATCATGTTTTTTAATTTTAATTTTTTGTGCGTTTTAATAAATAAAAAAGTAATAGCCGATTTCCCTCAAACATGACATTGCCGATTTTTAGAACCAACTTTAATATGTTTAGCTGTTGTGCATAATTTGTTACAATTTTTTTAAGTGTATTTTAGATCTATGTTCGTGATTTTTTTCTATCAAGCGAAAGTCAAAAACTCAGGATTCGAATAGCTGATTTCCCTCGAAAAAGGCCTCAAGATTTCTAATTAAATTTAGGGCAGCCGTATTATTATCCAAACAAGAGCTACGATTTTTAAAAAATCAGTTTTTGGAGCTCACGTCGCCTTAAGCTAAAAAGCGATATTTTTTATGCAATACGGATTTTAGTTGGATAGACATAGATAGACAAGATGGATTTTAGTTTAAAATTGCACAATGAACTTGCCCTTAAAAGGCGTGTAAATGCTTTACAGGGCAGTGGCCACATACAGACCACATATACCTTGGCTCAGACGGGCAGAGGTTATATAGGGACCACATAGGTTTTAAGCGATTTTTTTTACAAATAACATGAGACTGTTTGATATCATCACATACTGCATGTCGAATAACTCATATGCTACCCGCAAAATACAATACATAGCACTTACCGTGTTTATTTTCGGCATCATTCCATATATGAATGCAAGAAACGTGCAAAAACGAGTCAGATCGGTGGTTTTAAATTTGACAACTTAAACGTCATATAAATACGTTCCGATACACCAACTTTTTTTGCGTTCGGAAATCGCCTTGTTTTGTATACAACGCAATAATGACATTTTGTGTGCCCTATATCACATCTGCTCGTCTAGAAAAAAATAATTGTTATGTGGTCACTATGTGATCACTGCCCGGGTAAGGGTTAAAAATAAGTTTCTGTCAAAAATTTGATTTTTGATACAAGCTTTTATTGCCGACTGTACTTTTCTGCATACCATCATCAACTACTCATTGAGACGATTCTAACGAGCCCAAATTCAATGGGGTTGTGTCGTTTTATTGCAGAGTTCCTATGGCCACCTTCCAGCTCCAGCATCAGATCAGCTTCAAGTCATCATAATATTGCATTGTCATGCGATATACATATGCTTGCAAAATTTCAGCTCAATTGTATAAGAAAGAAAGAAAGAAAGAAAGAAAGAAAACATTTATTCGTGGACAAAACAATGGGTGTAAAAAACAAAACACAGAACGTATAAATAGCAGGGTCCACGAAAAGGCCCCATGGTCTGGACTCATCATGGTGCTAACCTAGATGGCCAGCGCTGGTCTTCCGTCGGAACCCATGACAGAACCTCCGCAATAGGCGACGGTCTCCCTGAAGCAGCATTGCGTATACCGCTCTCCTTGTCTCCGGTAGACACGTCCTCTTCTGTCGCAGCCGTTCAAACACATCCTGGACTCGTCAGAGAAAAGAACGGGGGTCCATTGCTCAATGGTCCAGTTCTTGTGTCGCTGAGCAAATATCAGTTGAGCTTCACGGTGTCTTGGGAGCAGTTTGGGCCCGGTGGCAGGCCTTTTTGGAGTCAAGTTCGCTTCCTTGAGTCTTCTTCTAACAGTCCATGAGCTAGCAGTTACTCCTCATACGTCCCGAAGCCGTTGCTGGACTGCAACTCCTGTCAGGTGACGATTTCGGAGAGCGGTAGTAACGATGAATCGATCATCCCTCAATGATGTGCACCTCTGGCGGCCGGTCCCTGGTCTTCGAGCAAAGCTGCCAGTCTCTCGGAACCTCCGATAGACTTTTGAGATGGCAGACTGGCTCAAATTCATCCCGGCAGCAACAACAAGTTGGCTATCCCCACGTTCCAGCAAAGTGACGATTTGGGCGGCTTCAGCTTCGGTGATGTCCATTGTTTTCAGGTACTGTTCACTGGGTAATTAGCGGAGATGTGTGTAGTACACACTGTGTACTGGTCAACTTCTGATAAGCGACTTATAGCTCTCACTTTTTTTTTTTTTTTTTTGAACCTGACTGTTGCTATGATAGGACGAACCCAATATAGCAGTCGAACTGCGTGGTTGGAGGGTAGCTTGGGGAAAATCCAAGGGGAACCTCCGGCACGACCACGCGGGATATAGCTCTCACCTCCCCTACATCCTTTTTATACCCTTTAATGGGTGTTCAATTAGTGACCTCAGCAACGCGTAAATTTCGACCAATCGGGAAAACGTTTGTAAACTAAAAATTCCTGAACCGATTTTCATCATTATTCAATTATTTTAAAGCTACATCATATTTTAAAGTCACACCTGGCCATAAAGTAGCAATTACCGCACACTACGCGTGCGGAAAATCCCACTTCCTGGCCAGGGAGAGACGTAACATTTTTTACTCACCACGGGCGGTAATAAAGAATGTCTCAGATCGCAGGTATTTGACGCCCGAGCCGAAGGCAATTGGTGTTTTACCGCCCTAGGTAAGTAATGTACTATTCCATTATTAGAATTCTGAGAAAAAACTTAAATTTCAAGATACGATGGAAAAACTGAAAAATGCGAAGTAATTCCGTTTATTTGCTGTCGAGTGTATATGTCACCGTTAGATTGTGAAAACCGTCAGTTTATAATCTAACCCGTTATATTGTAAACTGACGGAATATTGTGAACTGCTAAAATAATTCATAATTTCACGCATTCATTTTCGTTAGTTTATAAACTAACAATGTCATATCGTCAAATTGTAAACTGAATGAAATTTGCCTGATTTGGAACGCAACATGTGCGCTGTTTGGTTGAGCGAATGATTCCACTTGCATCAGTTTCCACTTACGTCAGAACATGGTTGTTTTTTTTTGTTATTCAGACATTTTCTTCCATTTATTTCGGCACCCAGCAGTGTCGACGGAGCCCCGCTGCGCGGGGCTCCTATTTCTGGGCGCTTTGCCCTTCGGGCAACTGAAGATACCTAACTAACCTAACCTACCTAGTCTTTGTGTACGTTCCGTAGCAAGCCGATTAGATCTCAGTTCACAATTTGACGATTCGACATTGAAAGTTTATAAACTAACGAAAAATATTGCGTTAAATTGTGAACGGTTTTGGCAGTTCGGTGTTCGGCAGAACGGTGTTCACAATCTAACGATGACATATATATGTCACCGTTAGATTGTGAACACCGCCAGTTTATAATCTTACCCGTTATATTGTAAACTGACGGAATATTGTGAACTGCCAAAACCGTTCACAATTTAACGCAATATTTTTCGTTAGTTTATAAACTTTCAATGTCGAATCGTCAAATTGTGAACTGAGATCAAATCGGCTTGCTACGGAACGTACACAAAGACTAGGTAGGTTAGGTTAGTTAGGTATCTTCAGTTGTCCGAAGGGCAAACTACCCAGAAATAGGAGTCGACACTGCTGGATGCCGAAATAAATGGAAGAAAATGTCTGAATAACAAAAAAAAACAATCATGTTATGACGTAAGTGGAAACTGCTGCAAGCGGAATAATTCGCTTAACCGAACAGCGCACAGGTTGCGTTCCGAATGAGGCAAATTTGATTCAGTTCACAATTTGACGATATGCCATTGTTAGTTTATAAACTAACGAAAATGAATGCGTAAAATTATGAATTATTTTGGCAGTTCACAATATTCCGTCAGTTTACAATATAACGGGTTAGATTATAAACTGACGGTTTTCACAATCTAACGGTGACATATATATGAGGATATTTTTTGTTTTTTTTTTTGTTTGTTCTTTTTTTTATTTGTTTTTTAGATTAGATTATTTATTTCATGATAAAAAAATACATTACAAATTTGCTGTCATGTCCAAAAAAATAAGATTATTTATCATGATCGTCAAAAACAAAGAAAAAATAAAGATATAATATTAAATTAATACAATGTCAACAAATTTACTCAATAACGAGTACATATAAAAATAAAACAAAATCAAAAGAACAAATATGTCAACCACTAGGTATCGTCATTCAATTTACAATATAGTGTAATGTGCATTAGAATATAGGTGATATTTAATGTCAAATCATATTAAAACAAATGTAAATAGGTAAAAATAATAATTTAACATGTCAGATCAAGATCCATATACTCTTTAACTGAGTATAATGGATTTTCCAATAAAAGGTATTTCAGGCGGCGTCTAAATGCTTCGTCAGATGGTTCCAGTCTAAGATCAGCGGGTAGTCGCTCGTAGTAGGTAGGCCCAATGACACGCGGGTTCTTTTCTGCAAGTGCCATGCGACGGGGAACTGTTCTCAAACGCCCAGTGCGGCGGAGTGTTTTGCCAATCACATTTACGGTATCGAACGAGGAAAAATTATTCCTTACAAACATTATAATTTCGAATATATAGAGTGAGTAGTGCGTCATAATACCGTGCGCTGGGAAGTGGCCTCTACACGAACTCCTTGATTTTGCCCCAATCATCGCACGTACGGCACGTTTCTGCATAAGCAGCACTCTGTTGGCATCCGTTGAGTTTCCCCAAATGAGCGTACCGTAGGACATCAGCGAATGAAAATGAGCAAAATACACCTGCTTCATGGCATCGTCTGATACCATAGGTTTTAGTTTACGCAAAGCAAAGACTGCACTACTCAATCTATCACATAGTTTGTCTACATGGCACTTCCAGTTAAGGTGAGAGTCCAGAGTGAAGCCCAGGAACCTACATTTATCACTTATCGGCATCGGGCTGTTTGCTACGCACGGAGGAATCGCAATTTGGCGCCCTGAGAAGACCATGACGTTGGATTTTGTTATATTTAAGAGTAAGCCGTTGGTAGCAAACCACCTCTGTAGTTGATCACATCCGTCATGTATCTTCTCTCCAAGCTGTTCAGAAGTGCGCGCGCTGACAACCACTGTGGTATCGTCCGCGAATAGGACAGAGAGACCAGCTGTGATGGCAGCGGGAAGGTCGTTCATAAACGTTAGGAAAAGGGAATTTCCTAACGCCGAACCTTGAGGGATTCCTACATTCACGCTGCCAGCACTGGACTTCAGTCGTTTACCGCTCGCAGATATCTTAACTACTTGCTTCCGGTCGGACAAAAATGATGTAAACAATTTGTGGCTTAAGTTTCGTATCCCGTAATGATGTAACTTGTCCAAAAGCAGGTCATGATCAATCACATCAAAAGCTTTGGACAAGTCACAAAATATACCTGCCATCTTGCATTTGTCATCCAGACCGGAAACAATGCAGTCAAATATTTTGAGCGCAGCAGTTATTGTGGACATATTTTGCCGATAAGCGAATTGGCGGTCAGTCAGTAGGTCATTTTTCTCTAGGTGGGCCATTAAATGCGATGAGAGGATGGACTCCACAATTTTAGAAATTGTGGGGACTATTGTTATTGGTCTGTAATTGTTGACATCGCACTTGTCACCCTTTCCCTTATACACTGGGCAAACTCTGGTACACTTTAACACTTCTGGGTATACACCTGTATCAAAAATAATATTAATAAGTACGATTAAAATGTCAGAAATAATTGGCCATATACATAATAAAATATTGAGTGAAATGTCATAAGTATCTACAGTTGCGCGTGTTTTTAACATTTTTCGAATCACCTTATTTAGCATGTCACTTGTAACAGTCGGCAAGGTCATCGTCGGTACGTCAAGGTCATGTAGGTAACTACATAGATAGCGCCTACTTAAAGCGGGATTTGTGTTGATCGCATTTTTTAAACCTATATTTAGAAAATGCGAGTTAAACTCATCTGGAACATCGCTCGGTGGTATTTTTGTTTGCGAGGAGTCATTGAGGCAGATAGATTGAGATTTATTTTTTGCACCTATCTCCTCATTTACCACTTTCCAAATTTCCTTGGAGGGATTTCTACTTTCGCCTATCCTGTGTTCGATATGGTATTGCCTAGCGCGCAGTGTTGTGGATTTAATTAAGTTAAAATAATTATCAATACATTCCGATATAATCGGGTTGCCGGGATATTGACGCTGGATTTCATGGAGGTCCCTGTGTTTACGCATGTACTCCATTATTTCATCAGTTACCCATGGCAATGTTTTCTTTTTATTATTACATTTAATTTTTTTAATTGGAAAATGAATGTCGATGTAGTATGTCAAAATGTTAAATAGTTTATTAAATTTTGTATCAATGTCAATAGTAGAATCAAAAATAAAATTAAAATTATAATTACTAATATCACAATAAAATAAATAAATGCATTTTGAATACAATTTTTTTTTTGTTTATTTTTTTCGTTTTTTTTTTCAGTTTCTGTTATTTTTTTTTGTTTTTTTGTTCGTTTTTTTGTATTTTTGTTAGTTTTTTCGTTTTTTGTTCGTTTTTTTTTGTTTTTTAGTTTTTTTGTTTCGTTTGTTTCAATTGTTTTTTTTGTATTTTTTGTTGCTTGTTTTTGTTTGATTTTTTTTGCCGTTTCGTTTTTTGCAAAACCTAGAAGCAAAGCAAGAATAGAAGAAAAAAATAAAAAACTTTAAAATACAAGTATTTTTTTTTACAAAGAATACAAAAAGAACATAAAAACGAAAAAAATAACAAAAAATGAACAAAAACAGCAAAAAAAGAAAAAACGGCAAAAAAAATCAAATAAAAACAAGCAACAAGAAATACAACAAAAAAACAATTGAAACAAACGAAACAAAAAACTTACAAACAAAAAAAAAACAAATAAAACAAAAAAACAAAAAACAACAAAAAAACGAACAAAAAACAAAAACGAACAAAAATACAAAAAAAACGAACAAAAAAACAAAAAGAAAACAACAGAAACTAAAAAAAAATTATAAAACAAAAACAAACAAAAAGTAAACAAAAAAAAAAAAAAAACAAAACACAAAAACAGTATTAAAAAAACAAATAAAAAAAAGAACAAACAAAACAAAAAAAAAAACAAAAAAAAAAAATTCATATATGTATATATATATATATTCGTACATTGCACGTAGAACCGATGGCCGTTGGGGCGGAAAGGTTCTCGAGTGGCGACCACGTACCGGAAGGCGCGGCATGGGTAGACCCCCACAAGGTGGACTGATGACCTGGTAAAGGTCGCGGGAGGCCGCTGGATGCGGGTGGCGCAGGACCGGTCATTTTGGCACTCTTTGGGGGTTGCCTATGTCCAGTAGTGGACGTCTTTCGGCTGATATGATGATGATATATAATACGTTTGTCGATTACGATGAAATTACAATCGATTATTTTATCAAGATTCTATTGGCGTATTGCGTAAATGCTACAAGCCAATAAATAAATTAAAAAAGTAGCTTGAACAGAAAAGTAGCATTTTGCTCCCTCTCATCGGGGACCAATACTTACTTTTCTGAATGAGAGGTGTGAAAATAACTATTTCCATCTTAGGCGTCCACACTTGAATCCTTCGTCACGCTAAATATTCTACTTTTGGAATCCCACGCTTCACTCAGGATTCAGTATACCGCCCTCGCAGTAAATAGGTATATAATTTTGCTCCCTTTAAAATGCAATCTAATATTTAAGTGCTGCTTAGCCCTTTTGGCAAGGGCGTGAATTTATGCAAAATTGCAGTGGCAACCGAAAAACCCGTGCCATAAAATGTCTGCAGGGATACAAATCGTTCCGCGATTCTCCTAAAAATTTACGTAACAATACATTGGTCCAAAATTCGTTCAATTTCAAAACGAACTTTTCCCGTCGCATTCCTACAGTTACGATTACCAAAGGCGCTAAACGCCTCATTAATGCGACTACATAATCCCTTATTGGATTGAGGGAGTCGTTTTATCAGCTGCAAGTTGCACATGTCAGTCCTTCTGATTATACCTCTATAGCTCGTTGCATTGTGTAGATACGTTATCTCCAGGTCAGTGGTTTATTGAGCGTCCATTACCACCTCTTTACATTTTACAGGCGTATCGTTGACTTAGGTCAGACTCGGTAAAAAATGGTGTTTGTTGAGGATCTCGGTCTTTGTGGATTACCTTTTGAGCAACTTTTGAGGTAGAACCAATATTGGGGCTTTTGGAGTTACTTCATCGTACTGTATTAAGTTAGCAAACTTTTGTATTTAAGTGTTTTCAGCGTTAAAAAAATTAGTTCTGTAAATTCAAATTTAAGTAAGTTTTGGCTTCGTCGTTGCATCCTAAATTGGAATAGGTTGTGATGATTACATTTTGGTGCAACGGACATTTTCGATCAGCCTGATATCGGTCTGTCCATCTGTCATAGGCAGTTTTTTGAGACCGCGACTCCTTTAAGATGCTATTTGTCATAAAATATCACCAGACATTTTCGCAAGACCTTTCGAACTACCCTTGAAACATACATAATATATTTATTATATTTTATACTATTGCCCACACGGCTGCATAATCAATTAACCACTTTATATTATAAGGTTGTAGTAGGTACGTGCGTGGCGTTCAACAAAAATAGTATTTTTAATACAGTTGCTCAAAAAGTGTTACTTTTTGTGGCTGCGTAGCGTACGAGAAGCTCAATTTCTCGAACTAGTGCTTTTTACTTTTTAGTTCCAAACTATACTTTCGAAACGCAGTAATTTTATATTAGATTTTTTACTTGGAAATTATGAAATTAAAAACGCTTACGAATACTAGGAGTATTTATTTTTGATCGCGTTAGTATGAAAGTCATTTTTGAAGCTGAAAATGTACGCATCACGTCGCCCGCAGCCCGTTATAGTCATACCCCTGCACCCGCGCGCCGCGCAGGCGAGGACCGAGTTAAACGGTCCACCTATAGGTACCAGGAGCGCATACGCAAGCAGAAGTTTCGATGCAGCCACTAACAGTTGAGATCGAGGTACAATAATATAAATTTATTTAAAGAATTCATTAATATATAAATGACGAATATTAATTTATTATTTTTTCGCAATTGTATTAAAAAACGTCGTTTACAACACGTGTGAAATGTCTTTTACCACTCGTACCGAGTCTTGCCACTCGCTTTCAGCTCGTGGCAAGATACCTCGGTACTAGTGGTAAAAAAAACATTCTTTTCACACTAGTTGTAAAATGTACTATTTCAATATATATTTTTTAGTGTCGATATTAACATTTTTGCATGTTGGCCATTTATGAGCATTATCTTAAATAAAACCGATCGTTCTCTTAGAGCTATGTCGTATAACTTGTAACTAGCCCTAGCACAGGCCTTGGTCTTTTTGGGCTGTTACCGCACACTGTCTTTAAACACTTGTCTTGACCATTATTTAGACTTAAGAATAGTGATTTACATGATGTAATTTTTTTTGGTAATAAATATACTTATAAACTTATAAACCTATTTGTTCGTGCGAAGGGAGGGTGAGAACTTTAATAAAGTATATGCAAAAATACGCGATATAGCTAAATTGCATTATCGCTAATACATAGATCTGCACGTTTTTTAGCGGAATAGCTATAGAATATTGTTCTAGTAACTAGAAACTAGTATGAGTATACACTTAGTGCTCTCACTGATATCGAATGACAATGTTGTTAAGCAATTAGACATTTACGTCCCCCGTAATTAGTAGGTTTAGTATTAACATGTCCCAGTTTCATAATTTATACAATGCTATCATTACGTGAGTTATTATTCAACAAATATTTGTTCAAAGATCTACTGATAAAAACTTGTTTGAGTTTCTCACTAGTCAGGACTGACATCAGATGTAGTGGACATGAAATACGGTACTCCTAAGATATAACTACGAGCAATAACTATTTATACATGGACTACTACTTCCTAGATTTTATTGTGTAGTGAATATCTATAAAGTTATAGTAATTATTTATACGTTTGTGTGTTTTGATGGTGAGGGCATACTTAAAACTACTTAGGTACCTTTTTTAGTATGTACCCTATTTATTTGACGACTAAAATGAATCCCCAAAAACCTAATAATAACAAAAAGCTTAATTATTTACTTGGTAATGACTGTCTGTCTACAGGGCCTGTGCTCCTGGGTTCGAACCGCGGTAGGGCATTTATTTGTCTGATGAGCACGAATATTTGTTACCTTTAATACCTATACGGGGTGTATTATTCAAACGGGGCAGTGAGGGAAAATCTGAAACTATAAGAGATACGGAAATTTGCTGTTTGAAGTCACGAGACCGATTTTAGAAAAAATAAAAACTCCATTCAAAGATTTTCAGAAAACCCTCATACACGATCGGGAATCAAATCAAGTTAGTTTTTTTGCGTAAATTAATAGTACCTACTGAATGTAAAGTACAATCACAGGAAAATGCCGAATTTCATAGTTTAATGTAGGAAAATGGATCTCCCCGTACAAAACAAATTTCCGTATCTCTTATAGTTACGGATTTTCCCTCACTGCCCCGTATGAATAAAACACCATGTATAGATACTTAGGTACTTCATTATGGGTACTAGACGACGATATAAAGACTTACATAGATAGCTATATAAGTCTCCATATATTCGTCTAGTATTCATAGTAGAAGCTTTGCTTTGTTGGGGACTAAATAAAATTGCGTGAAATTGTCCCAAAAAATCTCTCATCATTATTTATAATATAATATTTAAACGATTTATTTCAGGCATCATAGGGACATAGTTATAAATATTTTTTAAAGACATTCATACGACACAATTAAAAACTAATTGAGTATTATTTTTAGGGTGGGATGAGATGATAAAAATATTGTGGTAGGTTAATGAACGTTTCTCAAACATTGAGATTTAACAAAATCGACAAAATTACTGGACGCCTGGGACTGCCAAAGTTCCTTGAAGGACTCAATGCGTTAACAAGTCACCTAGGTACTTACCAAAAATACATTAATCTCTTAGTCATGACGACGTTTGTCAAGTGGCCAAGGAAATCCCTGTATTTCCAAGACCCAACGGTTACGTGTCATAGATAAGGGTATATGATAAAGAAAGGGAAGAATGACATTTATCTAGAAAAAAAAATCATTAAAAATTATAGACGAAAGAAACAACTCTGTTCTAATATTTATATAAGTCTAGTTAGTTTAGTTTTGTAACTGTGCATTTTGTGTTATAGGTAATAAATAAAAAAGCGGCCAAGTGCGAGTCGGACTCGCACATGAAGGGTTCCGTTAAATAAATTGCTTTTTACGATTTATGACCAGACGTCGGGGTTTTCGGAGCGGGAATGATTTGAGAAAGAGTAGAGATAAACAGATATGTTAGTCTAAGAAAATATCTTATTATGCCTAATGAATAACTACCTCTCTGTGAGTTGTATACAATCTGTGACAAAGTTTTATTTTAATTTCCGTAAAAGTCTTATAACTTATAAGGTAACAATAAAAATAACTTTAATTAATTACCTGCTGTAAATTGAATAGTTGACACGATTTTCAGAATAAACTATTAATATTTTTTCTATATTTGGGACAGTTAATCTACGGCGTCTTGCTGTAAATATCCATTTCAAGGAGCTAAATGATCTTTCCACGTCGACAGTTGTAATAGGTGCATATTTAAATTTTTTGTAGGAATCAATTGATGCACGAGAAGTTTGAGATTGAAGTTCTATTTCTTTGCCTTGTACCAACTCATTTATAATTTTTAGTGTGCTATAGCCAGAATTCTTATTTAACACCAACTTCAGTTTATCATAAATCTGTTTTCCTTTTACGCTCATGTTTAATTTGGAAACATCTCTATAGGTTTCATGAACTATTTTTAAACTATCGCTGATGGACAGCTTCGCATCCTGTAGTTTTTTAATAGCATTTGGGATAGTCATCAAATGATTTGCTATGAAATTTAAGTCGCTTTTTATATTTGCATTTCCAAACGCTCTCTTTGCCTTTCTAATACTCTGGGCTTCGGTGGGACTGAATGTATTTAGAACACGTTTCACTTCATCGTAATGTTTGCTGTAATACGTTGCAGCTTCTATCCAGGTTCCCCACCGAATAATTGTTGGTCGAGGTGGTAAAGGCACTCCGGGGAGCATTTCTTTAAACTTTTGTATTCTTTTAGGAGATTTCAAAAATGTCTTCTTAACATTTGCGATTAAATCATTCACATCTGGATAAAGTTTTCTGACTAGTTCAGCCACTCTATTTAAACCATGAGCCAAACATGTGACGTGCAAAAGATTGGGAAAAATACATTTTAAATTTCTTCCAGCCTTTAGCATGTAGCCCACACCGTCAGTTAAAAGTAAAAGTACTTTATTGTGATTATTATGGTTAGCACCCCAAAATTCATCAAGAGCACTTGTGACCGTATTGGATATTGATACATTGTTTGTGCTGTCTAACCGTTTACTGGATATCAAATGTTGAGTGCCAATGTGATCATCATGTAATGCTCCCACTATTACGTTAGCTATTTGACGACCATAATCATCCGTGGTTTCGTCAACACTCACATATTTTTTTTTTTTTTTTTTTTTTTATATATTCATTTTTTAGCTCGCTCCGTATTTTATTCATTTTTTCATCGTAAGCTTTATTTAAATATTCCCGTCGCAGTTGACATTCCGAAGGAACTTTTGCAGTTTTTCCAAATTTACCGGTACCACAATTTTCGATAAAATCTTTAAATATCGGATTGTTTACCTGCGTCCATGGTATATTACAGCCCACAACAAATTTCAAGAGCTCACTATTGAAATCATATTTCATACCTGTATGTTTATTAGATGCGACATGTCGCGTTACACAAGATTTCGTTTGAGCGAAGCTCACATTGCACTTGGTGCAAAATAATAAAGAATCTCGAACCTCTATCTCTGGATTATTTTCTATCCACGAACGCATAAACTCGTAACGAGTTTTTTTTCTCGGAGGCATATTTGTGTTGACTGATTATTTACAGTTTTTTAAAATACAATTGCATATAAGTTTATCTACTAGACAAGCAAGGGTAACGGTTGACAATAGGTAATAATCTTGACGCTCGATATCTATGAAGCATTTTCTTATAAATGAATAGACTTAACTGAAGAGGTTGATAATGAATGACCAATATAAAATATGTACCTATATGTATGATTAATCTTTATTTATTTTTCAATCAATTATTCATTCGGTAGAAACCTACTAGGGTACGATCTGTTTTTAAGTAAATACCTACTCTTTGGCTAATGTCAAACGTTCCCGCTCCAAAAACCCCGATGTTTGTTTTTGACGTATTAAAAAAAAACTACTTACTAGATCTCGTTCAAACCAATTTTCGTTGAAAGTTTGCATGGTAATGTACATCATATATTTTTTTTAGATTTATTATTTTCTTATTTTAGAAGTTACAGGGGGGGGGGGGGGGGGGGACATTTTACCACTTTGGAAGTGTCTCTCGCGCAAACTATTCAGTTTAGAAAAAAATGATGTTAGAAACCTCAATATCATTTTTAAAGACCTATCCATAGATATCCCACACGTATGGGTTTGATCAAAAACATTTTTTTGAGTTTCTGTTCTTAGTATGGGTAACCCCAAAATGAATTGTTTTTTTTTTTTGTATTTTTGTGTGAAAATATGAATGCGGTTTACAGAATACATCTACTTACCAAGTTTCAACAGTATAGCTGTTATGGTTTTGGAAAAAAGTGGCTGTTACATATGGACGGACAGACAGACAGACAGACAGACATGACGAATCTATCCTTATAGATTCGTCATGAGCATTCGGGTTGTGGTTCCGTTTTTTGCCATTTGGCTACGGAACCCTAAAAAACCGGCCAAGTGCGAGTTGGACTCGCGCACGAAGGGTTCCGTACCATTATCTATAAAAACGGCAAAAAAATCACGTTTGTTGTATGGGAGCCCCCTTTAAAAAATATTTTATTTTGTTTTTAGTATTTGTTGTTATAGCGGCAACAGAAATACATAATTTGTGAAAATTTCAACTCTCTAGCTATTACGGTTTTTGGGATACAGCCTGGTGACAGACAGACGGACGGACGGACGGATGGACGGACGGACGGACAGCGAAGTCTTAGTAATAGGGTCCCGTTTTACTCTTTGAGTACGGAACCCTAAAAAACTAACTCTTAATTTCTCAAAATGATTCAATAATCGATGTTGTCTACGAGTATTTTTGTTTATATAACGTCGGTGGCAAACAAGCCCACGGCCTGCATGATGGTAAGCAGATACCCTAGCCTATGGACGCTTCCAAAATAATCAAAAACGCGTTGCTGACCCTTTATTTGGTTTGAGGGATTCTTTGTGTTGATAGGTAGAGACGAATACTACACATTACTATAGTTGTATTTAAAGTATTTCAAAGAGTAAAATAAATATGAAAACCGGCCAAGTGCGAGTTGGACTCGCGCACGAAGGTACGGAAGTACCATTATCTATAAAAACGGCAAAAAATCACGTTTGTTGTATTCCCATACAACAAACGTGATTTTTTGTCGTTTTTAAAAAAATACTTTATTTTGCTTTTAGTATTTGTTGTTGTAGCGGCAACAGAAATACATAATCTGTGAAAATTTCAACTCTCTAGCTATCACGGTTCCTGAGATACAGCCTGGTGACAGACAGACGGACGGACGGACGGACAGCGAAGTCTTAGTAATAGGGTCCCGTTTTACTCTTTGAGTACGGAACCCTAAAAAAAGGTGCTAAAATCTAAAAAAAAAAAAACTCCTGAAGCCAGCAACTAAGCAACTAGAGTACGGAAAACTTTCTCGGAGCGACAAAAAGTGAATTGCTTTGCGCTTTTAAAAGTATGGCGAAGACAAGTAACAAATGAATGTTATAGACAGTTTGCTGTGAGCTCATAATGGTACTTAATTGTTTATTTCTTTCTGGTATTGTAGTTCTGTGTCATTGAAATAAATATGTACTGGAAAGTTATAAAGTACCTAAAGCGAGGACGCCAGATGATGATCGTTTCTGGTACGGTAAAGCTGAACCCCTCGTGTGAATTAGCACTGATCAGCAGTGCTCTCGAAAATCGATTCTGGATCCGAGACAGTTCGAAGCATTTAAATTTGTCAGTGTCAAAGCATCCGAAAGGTTGATGAGCTGGCGAATAAATCTGAAAAAAATGAAATTATCCTGGGATATTTCAGCCTTTTCTTGGCCTTTTGGGTGGCGCAGGCCCGGTTACCCTTGCAGTAGTAGTGGACGTGTCTCGGCTTATATGATGATGAATCGTAACTCTTGATTGTTTTTCTTCAACAATATTAAATAAGGTCGATGGCAATTTATTTATCTAAAATCTGAACGTTTGATACTTGAATTAATCATTCGTTTTCACAATACGAATTTTTATTCAAATTTTACAAGTTCTGGCAAAGAGCTCGGCAGATCGAACAAATCCTAGTGCCACGCCAATACTTGGGATTGGGTAGAAAGTGGACTCCTGGAACTGGGATGCTAGAAAGTAAGGTGATCTACTAAAACTAGTAGTTAATTACATCCATTCGTCGTATCCTAGAAACCGTATACCGGTATTATTTTCATAAAAATAAATTCAAATTTGGCATCTTGTTTGTTATTGCATATTTTGCTATTCTAACCGGCTCATCAAACATTTCAACGTCACTACCTAAATACAGTTAAGTATATAAAAAAAAATACAATATCGCGAGACCCTCCGGCCGCGTACGAAACCGCAGGTAAGTTAAGTTACGATCGAATACTTTTTCTGCTTCGTACGAAACCAGTTGCAATCGAAGATTTTTGTTTTTCGTGTAGGAAACCCGTTGCGATCGCGAAATACCAGGTTCGTTAGGTAGCTTCAGCCGCACGGGCTCCTTCGAAACTTTTAAATCTGGCACAGTAATAAGGCACTGAGACCAAATCACTGCTTCGAATCCTTGCGCTTGATTAACCAGAGAATACTTGTCTTAATATCACAACATAGATGTTCCGTGTTCCGTTTACTAGAAAAATATAATTGGTTGACTGTGAAGTTGTTAATTACGGTTCTCTATTGGAAGGCATAAAGTCATTTGTACTATTATTGTTACGTATAATTGCTTTAAACTAGTGCCTATGCCAAATCTTGGGATTAGGTGTCAAAGCGGACCCCGGGCTCCTTTAGGGGCACAACTGGGAATAATAACGCTAGGACGATGATAATTGCTTTTCGCCGAAATAGTGATGTGCATAATTCTCATTACGCATAATTATATACGCATAACATTAAAAAGCATAAATACTGAAAGCATAATCTTCATGAAGACTAATGTCAAATAGTATAAGCACAAATAGGCATAATAATCAATTGGCATCATATCAAAATGCATAACAAAACAAAGTTATGTACAAATGGCTCATATAGTAATAAAGTGATACGTACCCGTTCAAAATCCCTAAAATTTAGATTTTAGCCAATGGTTTTCATAGTAGTAAATTGCCTAATTGTCATTAGTAGTAAGTTTTAATAAAAGGTTTTTCCGCTCTTTTATAAAAAAATAACCTCGAAGACGAAAGCGGGAGCAAGGTTCCCGCTTCCGTCTTCTAACCTATCTGCGATCCGAGTCGGTTTTGCCACTAAGCCCCTGTTCCCTTGTGCTTACGCTACGATACACCTCTATCTTGGCATTGATTGATCTCAGAGAAAAGGGAGTCTTCGAGGTTATTTTTTTTTATAAAATAACGGAAAAACTAATAATATGACAATAACTAAACTGAGTTTAATTCATTTATAAAACTGAAATAATGGATAATGAGATTAATGAGATAATGAGAGATAGGTATATACCAAATAATTATTAGCCCAAACAATAGTATGCGTAATGTGTATTCGGCCAATACAGATTAGGTCAACTGAAATTATGCTATCAGCGTAGTATGCCAAAAAAGTAGTAGGCCAAAGTATTATTATGCGACAGTATTACAATGCCAATATAAATTATGCCAATTCAATTATGCAAAACTATATTAGTCAAAAAAAAATTATGCTAATGAAGGGGATCCCGTTAATTACACAGGCCTCTATACTGTGATCTTTTGGGACACGTATGTATATGCGTCACTTGCTCAACCTGTTATTGTCTACAATAAAGTGCTCACACACATTCAATACATATAATAGATATGCCAGTGGCGATGAAGGGTGAAAATCAAGACGGTGAATTAAGAATTATTTTTGACACATTTCCAAAATGACTAAATTGGTTAAGGCGTTTAGTAGTTCTGCTGGTAGAATAAAATATACTCCTTTTTTCGGACACTTTTGTAAGTTGAGACATGCCCCTAGATTGTTATAAATATCCACATCTTAATCTCTCTGCCTTTAGAAAAGAAAATGACAGAGATTTGAAACAAGGGACGCGGCGGGTGCACGTCATATCTTGTAAGTCGAATGGCGGCCCTGAAGGTGATCAGAAAAAACAGAGTATTTTTAAATAAGAATGAGAAGATCGCGGGAGTCCGCTAGATGCCGTTGGCGCAGGACTGGTCATCGCTCTTTAGGAGAGGTCTATGTTCAGCCCAGCATGGGTCGTTTTTCGGCTAATAAGATGATGATGTGGAGCGAAGGAGACGAATACTGAAACTGTGTCCAAAAAATATTATTTTCACTAGTTTTATACGTGCATATGTATATCATCGAATGCCTATTAATTTTATACCCATCCACTTCGACGCGACTCATATCCGCAGTAAATCCGCACGAAAACCGCTCGACAAAACGGATTATGGGTAAACGCGAACGGATTATATGGAAATGCGGCACCTTTAACAATACGAAGCGAGTTAAGTACGCCGATGGTGCCATTTGAATGGGTTTGCTTCGTTAATTTTGTGCAATAGGTATAGTTCTGCTCATTAATTGTGACTAAGCTATCGGAATCGTGCTCGGTTCAACGAATTTTTCTTACAGTTCAATCTTATCATGTCTCAGGGAGGTGTATCGCGACATCTACAGTTAAGATTATTTAATTTGACCGAATTACATCAAATTTGTCCATTCAAAAAGCAACTTAGCATATTTCGTAGATAAGTATTTGAAAAAAAAAACCCTACTTTGTCGCACTTAACGTAACAATACTGCGACAGTTGGAATGCGTCAAAGTAGTGAAAGTGACAAGGTACTAATCATCTACTTTTGCTGTTGAATATACGAGCCGGGCTTTGATCCCAAGCTCTCCAGGCCCCGTAGCATGGATGGCCTTATCACGCGATAAGTGATAGGATAAGCGCGTCGTCTCATTCTATCGAACGGTGTCAGCCAGGGACGGCAGCTCTATCCTATCACTTATCGCGTGATAAGGCCATCCATGCTAACGGGGCCTGATTTAAAGCCGCGTGCCTTACCTCTGAGGTGCATTGGCTTCCACTGATGCCAGAAATATAATGAGTATCGTTTTTTATTTTTTTAATCCCAATGCAACTCGTCCAATCGAACGCTAAAGGAATAGACGAGAGGTACCTATGCGTAAAAGTCAAAACAAGAATAGTAGGTACGTTTAATATGTTAATAAGAGACACGTCACAGGAAAGTTGAAACAGCTATTTCAAATACATAAGTAATTTCATTATTAATCTCAAAGGTCCAACAAACAAACTTTAAACAAAGGTCAGGACATAATTTCAAAGTTACCGCCCTGAAACTCGTATTCAGCGCAACAGACGGCTACATTAATTTGAATTACAGAATCTTGTTTAAATATTTGTTAGCATTCTATATTTTGAGAAGCCTATGCTCAGCGGCTCAGTGCGCGAATACAGGCTGAATAAGTTTCTGTAGTAAATTTAATTTTTGGTATGACCTAAGCTTTTATTGCCGACTGTACTTTTCTGTATACCGTCATCAAGCTCATTGAGACGTTTCTAACGAGCCAAAAATTAACGGGGTTACGTCGGTTAAAGTACTGAATTACCATGGCCACCATCTGTTACCATCATCAGATCAGCTCGACGGTACCGTCATATTGAATTGTCATCCAAACTATTCCTTTATCCCAAATTTTAGCTCAATCGGTTGAAGATATCTGTGTAGAAGATACGACCATAGAGAGATCTCTCAGGGACCGAAGTCCAATGAGAGTTGTTTGGATGTTATATTTATGCAACTGATTTAAGAAACTTCGATAGTGCGATGCAGAACTCGTCAGATTTGACAGGAGTGACGCCACATCAGCCCCCCTTTGAGACGGAGGGGTCAAGGATGTATGAAGAGTAGAGTGCAGCTTGCCAGTGCTCAGAGCCAGGGTGGCGAGCGGAGAGAGAGAGAGAGAGAGAGTCTGGCTTGCTGAGAAGAGTCGGGCGTCAGTCAGGATATTCAGAGTTGCGCTTATGTCCATTGTCGGGGTCACCAATGTAGAAGATACGACCATAGAGAGATCTCTCAGGGACCGAAGTCCAATGAGAGTTGTTTGGATGTTATATTTATGCAACTGATTTAAGAAACTTCGATAGTGCGATGCAGAACTCGTCAGATTTGACAGGAGTGACGCCACATCTGCTTCAAAATTGAGTTGCAAGATTCCACCCGAACAAATATAGTTACATACCGTACCTTAAACTATGTACATAATATGTACATAGTTAATTAGGTACAGTCGACTACAAAGATAAGTATGTTTTTTAATGTTACAACATTATGTATGCATTTCTCTATGTATACATATTTTTGTAACATCGTATGGATACATCTCTTTGGAGTCGACTGTACATACATTGCAAGTTAAAAGAAAGCTTGTAAAATGATGCTGATGATACTTTAACAGTGTTAACATGTTATGGATATCGTAAGAGTTGATTATGGGCAAGTATAGCGTTGAAGTGAGTTGTGGGCGATGAGCTAGTAACCTATCAGTATCACTTCCATATCACATTTTTCCAACTTACAACTGCAAGCATACGCCTTGAAAATTTGTATGTGTCAGTCCGCCCTTTTTGGAAATAAAGTCGTAACTTTTTTGTTTGTAACATTTTTGAGTGGCGAGTGCGATAAATGTGAAAATGGGAGCCAAGTTCAACATAAGAATATGCCTGGTTAGTGTCAATAATATTTTGAGTAGGTAGGTGCATAATAATTAGTGGCCTTCTAGAAATTCCAACGCTCTGATTCGTAATTACTAAATACTGAAGGATATTTTTTCCGATTTTTATATTTATATGCCCTAGCGCATCAAACCAACATTTCGCATTACTACACTGCCCTTAATACACGCTTTACAAATAGCTATACAGCCGCTATACAGATATAAGTAAAACTGAACAAAAATAACGTGACCAATTTCCAAAGCAGAAAGAAAATATGAGAATCCAAAATCAATCCAATAAACGGCAGGAAGGAAAAGCCTTTGGGCAAGCAATCACACGCCAAACAAAGACGGAAGACGCGCAGCAACGCGCGGGAACGGGACAAAAGAAACAATTGCGTCGTGTTTACAAAGAGTGGTGTAAACAGTAAAAGTTTTTGAAGAAGTTCGCCGAATAAGCACGAAAGGGTTCCAAGGCAATGAATAAAACAGATAAATTATTCACAAGGCAATCGCATTATATTCAGTTGGTTATGAAATTTTATGGAGGTGTTCGTAAATTTTCACCTCGACCAATTTATGGGCTAAATGAATAAATAATTAAGTTTCAGACTACTAAAACAATTATGGCGAGAAATTTATTAACCAGACAAAACGATTAAACTCGCTTGAGTTATCGTTGAGAATATTTAAACGGCGAGCTTAATTGATCGACCGATTTTCAAATGCTCTGTACATAAGTATAATTTATGACGCTTCAAAATATAATCCAGTAACTTTAAGTATACATCCAGAGCATGCGTCAAATCCGGTAGTTGTGATTTTTTGCAGACTTGTTTATGATGACGGCCCAATGAATAATTCAAGTTTGTGACCTCGAGCGCCGAACGCAAATTTGTCACAAATCGAAAATACTGCGTATGTTTTTATTATAACCCTAAAGGACTAGCTTTTGATAGTACCTTCTCAGAACGTTTTTAAAGTGGACTAGATTTGCTACAATATAAGACTAGAATTGTCTCTCTATAGTTTCCGAGATAAAATCCTTCAATGTTTATAATTTTTCGAACTGCGTACTTGGAACTTCATCCCTCCAGAGCGACATGTAAAAAATTGCGAATAACGAAAAAAATATGAATTTTGAAAAGCTTTATCTCGGAAACTATTGGGTCTACAGAGACAGTTATAGTCTCATATTGTAGCAATTTATAACGTCTGCTTTAAAAATGTCCTTAAACGGTTCCATCAAAAACGAGTATTTTCGATTTGTGACAAAGTTGCGTTCGGCGCTCGAGGTCACAAACTTGGATTATTCATTGGGCCAACATCATAAACAAGTCTGCAAAAAATCACAACTACTTACCGGATTTGACACAAACTACCACGTACTTTCAGGCGACAAGAATCTCCGACATAAATATAGATAATATTTTCTACTTCCCTTAAAATAAACAATGTGCAGTTGTTCAACTAACTAAACAAGACAAAACACAATCAGTCATAACTCAACAAAGTTAACCTCTCCACCTACGTCTTAATCTGAAGGGACCGTATTGTTTGGGAAGGGCTATCAACCCTTTAAATCAACGACCATATTGTCTCCCTTCGTTCGCACCTTCGACGGCGTGCGTTTGGCATCTTTACGTCTGACCTTTGTATTAAAGGGAAATTAGGGTGTCTCCGTTTCTGGGTTGGTTAGTCAATAAGTTTCTGATTCAGATTCGACTGAATTTAATATTATGTTAGCTTCCAGAATATTGTGACTCAAAATGTTGTCTCATTCGCTCGCAACATATAAAACTACTACAAGCTATTAATATTAGTTAGTTCGATATGATGCGCTCTACGCCCGCAGAAAAACTTGTGGAATATAAAATCCATCGTTCAGAAAGCTACCTACGTCCAGATTTTAGATAAATGAATAACCTTTTTCCAAAAATTACTGCTAAAAGGTCATCTGTAGTTTTGAAGCCTGAAGAATTTTAAGTTGTGTCCTGCTAGAGATTCAAATGTTTTGAACGTTAAACTAATAATAATTAAAATATTGAAGAAAAACTTTTCAGATTATTTTGCCGTTTGGTTTATGAGCCTACGCACTTCAAAAAGCCACTTTTGCATAACCACTCGCCTTTAACGGATATATAATTTTACCTTACGATTTTAAATTTGTTACGGTGCAATTAAAAGCTTCAAATAAACTCCAGCTGTGACGTGACGCGTGTGTTTTACTAAATTTATGCACGCTATAATTAAACTTAAAAAATTTAGTAAATCACTGCTTACGTTAGTAAAAGCGTTATGGAATAAAAGTAAGGGCGGGTTGCATCGATTACACTTTAACAGGCCGGTAAACGTTAAATATGGCGCCGGCAGCCTGTCATCTCATAAAGAACTGTCAAACTTCCTATACAATTAGATTTTAACTAACGTAACGGTCTTCCTGGCGAAGGTTCTCGGGTTGCGACCACGTACCGGAAGGCGTGGCGTGGACTGATGACCTGGTAAAGGTCGCGGGAGTCCGCTGGATGCGGGTGGCGCAGGACCGGCCATTGTGGCACTCTTTGGGGGAGGCCTATGTCCAGCAGTGGACGTCTTTCGGCTGATATGATGATGATGAACGGTCTTTCGTCGGGGATGCGGTCAGTGGACGCCTTGCTTCTTAAGCGGAGCTTCTGACGCTGATTGCATTATTGACGACTGACCGAACAATACCGAAAGATATCTGTCCGATTTCAAAATTCCCTCCTATATTTTCCACATCGTTTTTAGCAAACCAAATAAAAATAAATATTTTATTCAATTGTCGTTGTCAAAATGCGTTTCTTGGCATCAATTCTCATAAAACGATATTCTCCAAACCAAAGACAGAGTCTTTCATCTTAACTCATTCAATCTTCCGATATTCCATAATTCCGCGAAAATGGTTCACAATTGACATTGATTCCTTGAAATTGAAAGCCGTTTACAGTAACAAATTGAAGCGACATCATTTTCATTCGGTTACGCAAAGGACAGAGAGGTCCATCTGACTCGACATTTTCTATCTGATATGATAGGTACCAATTATGATCTCGATATTTTAAACCACGCCCCCGAGTAACATAGTAACATGCACGTTTATCTATTTCGCGCTCTCTTCCCCCTTGTCTCTTCTTGCGTGACTGACTTCCCCCTCTTCAGGAATAGCTCTCTTTGACAGGAGTACCTAATTTTACCGACAAACGCTTCACTGAATGCATTTTTAAAAATAAATGCATAAAATGTCGTGTTTTCATAATGTAATTTTTTTTGGAAACATTATAATAATAAATAGTTAATTACGATAGTTTTAATGCTGCATTTGTAGTGATAATATAAGGTAGGTAATTGACTAATGAATAATGTAGTCGTTGACATAATGAAATTACTTATGTTGTACTTTAAGATTAAACAATGCTTTAAATAGCATGAAGTCTATAGGTTAAAGCATGCTTCTGTAACCAAAATGTACGCACATATCCAAATCCATATATATACCTACTACTCCAACAACTACTCCACTACATTTTTGCAAATAAATATTTTATTCTTATCGCGGCATGCTTAGAAGCCCAGCGAGCGAAACACATTGACATCGTATTGGAATGCGAATTTCTAGGTCAAATTGACCTTTTGTAGATAGTTGATAATGGAGACTAATCAATTTACTCTCTCAGGAGTCTCAGGTTGAGCGAAAAATAGCTTATCGGGCATTAAAACGAAACAAGAAATATGCAACAGATATCGCTCACAAAACTAAGTAGTTTCAAGCTAATGGAGTTTTGTTGATAAAAATCTAGTAGGACTAGATACCTACTTCTTTCAAGTTCTTATTTATTTTACTTATCTTGGACTTAAACGCGGACTTAATGCTATTGCATTCTGTATCGAGTATATAAATGAATTCGATGCAAACTAATAACATTATGCATACTAAACATTCCTTTCATGAAAAAAATATTATATCATCACTTTATCCTTCGTAAAGTCCACAGCAGAACTGAATCGAGTCGCTGTTAGCGACCTTTAGGCCTGAATACTCCTGACTACTCCTGAGCCACAGAACATAATTATTTCAACCATACATTTTTTTAGAAATCTTTAATTACATTACTTCCCTCCCTGTTATGCCGTCACGTCCATCCCAGTCAGTAGGTACATGCTTATAAGAGTCACCGTATCAGCTACTAAAAAGCCAAATGAAAATAAACCAGTGAGTCCGAGGGATCGATTTCCGTTGCGACTAATTAGCTTCCAGCTACTCGGTGAAACGATCCTTTTAGCCAGTTTACAGAGCTCTTTTCTAAAGCAAAACCCGGTAAAGGATTATGATTAAAGGCTAATATTCTGTGTAAGAACTAATATTGAAATATGTGATTCCTGCTTTATCTACTGGCAACGTCTAATTAAATAAACCTTCTATTAACTTCATCTGTAATTAAATATGTGCGCATGAATGTAATAATCAGGGATCGGATAATGAAAAAAAAATGAAAAAATGAAAAAAATGAAAAATCTTTATTTGGTTACAAAAATATGTACAATAGTTTAGGGTTGGAATCTTCTAGTAAGTATTATAAATACTTGTGGCAGAAGATCCCGCTCTTCCTATAATAGCAATAATGTAACCATTACATAAAAGTGATTTAAATGAAAGTAAATGTACACTTTTCCTTAATTTAAATTAATTAATCGAATATGTGTGTGTATATTTGAGTGTGCGTGTGTGTGTGTGTGTGTGTGTGAGTGTGTGTGTGTGTGCATGTATGTGTGTGTGTGTGAGCGCGGTCGCATGCGTGCATGTGTGTGTATTTGTTTGAGCGTGAGAGCTAAAATATGCAAGTACCTACATGTGTAGGTATAATGTAGTTATTTCTTTTTATTTATAACTAGTAGTACACTGTATGATTGAGGAGTGCTTCTGTTTCATCATAGTTTAATTCTTTTATCCATTCCATCACAACTTTTTTACATTTAAACAATTGCATAGGGTATATAGAAATAATTTTATTTATGTTATTGTATAGGTAGGCAGATTGATTTGCAAATTGCCTTTTAGCAAAGACTGACTTAGTGTAGGGCGTCACAACTACTTTATCCTTCCTTCTTCGTGTTGATGTTGCAGGTTTAAAGGGTAGAGTCTTATGTAGTTTTAAAAGTGTGTTTAAGATGTAAAGTTTCCTCATAGTAAGGAGTTCACAACCCTTGTATAATTCATTTGTGGGATATCTATAAGGTTTCAAAAACATGACTTTAAGAAGACACCTTTGACTCCTTTCAGCATCAATAAATTTAGTTTTGTTTGCTCCGCCCCATATTGGTATACAATAAGACATAACGGACTGTGCTAACGTTGTGTAAAGCTGTTTAAGTAAATCTCTGGATGCGACATGTCTTAATATCTTATTTTATTTTAATAATGGGATAGATAAATAACTACACTTTGGCGGTGGCGTTGATGTTGAGTTGTATGAATGAATGAAGGCGGCTCAATTCAATTTTATTCATCAAATTCCCGGGAATTGTCAATTAAGTACTTAATTAGTAAAAGAACGCGTATTTAAGTAGATAAGTAGATACGTGTAATGAACTGCTTTAAGTTATTTTCCATGTATAGATCTACTAAATGTTATTCAATTTATCTAAAATTCATTCCAGTTACAAAGTATTAGTAGCAAATTCAATTAGCGCAAAATTTTATCCTAAAGATAGGTAGTACTTTCTTATTTGCTGCTCCCAACAGGGTACATGATGTGATACCATACTTTATTTCAAGACCACCTGTATAACCATTATGTGCAATAAATGATTGAGTATTGAGTACACGAACTTTGAGAAGCCGTTTCCATACTTTGCTAAACATTTTCCGGGAATATGCCAACGTTAGGCGTTTATCTACTTATCTGATTTATAATTATTTCGTCGTTTTCAAGAGAGAACAGGAACAAATAAACAACATTATAATTGAAGTGACGAACGATAGTGCCATATTAATAAATAAACACATTATAAAAATAAAATTGATCTAGCCTAAAAAATAATACAAGTAGAAATAAAAAAAAAAATAATCGAATTCTAAAATGGGCCCATGTGGCAAGCAATGCTTATGCGTTGAGCGAGGAAGCTGCCAGCTCTTCTATCCCCTGTGATGTCCACCAACCTTTTTGCCAATTCACGGTAGAGTGCCTGTGCGGCTGGGCCCCACGGAGCAAGGGTCTTAACACCAAAAGCAACAAAGTTGTAGTTGGTATCGAGGCCCCTATATTTGCACCTTTTGATTATCTGATCCCTTGTTATAATAAATACTTATAATCAAATCTTGCAAGTCGATTTTCGTCCTCTTTGAAACTTTTCAAGGAAGAAGAACAAGCAATCGAATATACTTATAGATGACATTAAGAAGGTACAATAATTTGGTACCATCAAGTTTATCTGATAATGTGGCCAATCAAACGCGCACATGTTTGGTATCGTGTTCAGGCTTGTACATCAATATCTGGCATAGAAAATCGGGCGCTTTTTTGTGGTATATATATACCAATGGGGGGCTGCGCTTTTTTACTTTTTTGAAATCGCTTTTGTCTATTTTCTTAACTAAGACTTATGGAACTTGAAGCCGTTAATGTCCGTTCCGCTGCACAATAAAGTTCTAAAGCAAGCAGTTTGCTTATGAACGGATTATCTTTTCGTGATTAATGGGGTTTTCAGAGTTCGTTAATTAGTGTAGTAGTGCTCAAAGACTTGCAGACTTTGTAAAGGGGAAGTTTCGATATAGTTGTTTTCGTTGGTGGACGGAATCTCGTCTGCTAACCATATTACAGATATTTTCTCAATCCACTACTACGCCTTCCGCTCTTGTTTATGCTGTGGATGAAATACAAAATAGGAGTGTACGTTTTTTACGACTAAATTACATTTTGCCCAATTTTTGGTTGGACTCCATATTCGCATCAAAGAAACATTATTTATATCTACGTAAGCTCTTAACCATTGACCATAGGAAAAATGACTTTTGTTTTAATTACTATGTATGCCCCCAGGACGCCCAGGGGTATTGGACTATCGTGTTAAATTAAATGAAGTCGTAATGAAACCTAAGCAGCTAGGACAAAACGCAATAAAAAGTCCGTCAAACCGTTCATTGTTTCACAGTCAGTATTGTCCTGCCGTGGGGAAACCTACATACACCGTTTTTTTTTTGACGGAGTGGAAATGCACTTACGCATCCCCCCAGCCGGGAACCTATAATGGGGGGGATGTGTCACACCCTTCAGCCATCTCTTTTTAAAGCGCCATGGGATCGCGAACATGTCACCACGACGCACCTACTTAACATACACCTACCTACATATGTGACGAAATTCAAAGGTGTATGTGAAGTCCCCAACCCGCGCTGGGCCAGCGTGGGGACTACTGCCCGTTCCCTCTCATACATGAGAGGAGGCCTGTGCCCAGCAGTTGACAGCGGGACGGGAGGCTGATGGTGATGATGATGATCGATGGCCCTTAATAGGTATGCGCCAGCGCAGATATTACCGTCAAGAGCCCAGGTCAAAATTTAACGGTTTGATAACTCGATAAGTGGCTATGTAGGGCAATTTTTACAAACCGACTTCAGAAAAGGAGGATGTTCGCAATTCGTCGGAATCTTTATTTTTACAAGCTTTTATTTAGTTTCACCGGTCCCGTTGTCTGTCTGTCTGTCTGTCTGTAATCAAATCTTACAAGTTAAATTTGACCCACTTCCCGGTTTTGCATGCATATGTATATCGCATGACAATGGAATATTATGATGACATGGAGCTCATCTGATGCTGGAACTGGAAGATGGCCATAGGAACTCCGCAAGAAAACGACACAACCCCATCGAGTTTGGGCTCGTTAGAATCGTCTCAATGATTAGGTATTTGAATATGGTATGCAGAAAAGTAAAGTCCGCAATAAAAGGTTGTACCAAAAATTTTTTTTTTGACAGAAACTTCTTTATGTACAGTACTCGAAGACGCGTGTAGTCTAAACCGATTTGGAAATGTTTTTTTTTTGGTTGAAAGGGTATATTTCCCAGGTGGTCAGGATCAGATGATGGGATCCTGGAGAAATCGAGGGAAATCTTCAAATTTTATAGACACACTTAAAGCGATTTGGGTATTTTTTGAGGACATGTGGAAATGTGGCATGGCGGCGTACTGAATTGAAGTCGGTTAGAAATTATTTTTTAAAGTTAATTGTCAAATTTCAACTAGATTCTCTAGCCGCAATTAGGAACAACGTACTAAACCTAAAGTTTCACAAATTACGCTCGCTTGGAGTAAGCAGTACTCCTGTAGTGGTTCCATTAACGTTTATTAAGCATCTTAGGTAACGAACGATCGGCGAGGCGAAGTTTCGCGTTCCTGCGGATAACTCGGATACTGGCTCTCAATTCTGGAGCTCACGTTTTAGATGTTTGAAAACTAGTAGTTAATTATACTGGGTATAGCCTGTATCAGGAGCAATAAAACAAGTGGGCCTTAGATTAGTTTCACCTGTCCCGTTGTCTGTATGTAATCAAATCTTGCAAGTTAATTTTGACCCACTTTGATTGAGCTGAAATTTTACATGCATATGTATATCGCATGACAATGCAATATTATGAAGACATGGCGCTGATATGATGCTGAAGCTGGAAGGTGGCCATGGGAACTCCGCAATAAAACGAACAAGCCCGAGTTTGGGCTCGTTAGAATCGTCGCAATAAGTAGTTGATGATGGTATGTAGAAAAGTACAGTCGGCAATAAAAGCTTGTACCAAAAATGAAATTTTTGGCAGAATTTTTTTATTCTGAAAAACTGTATCGAACTGAACCTGCCCACAAAACTTCACAACAATCGGTTGAGAAATGTGACCTGTAGAGGAGAACAGTCGTACAAATGACATACCTACCTACTTACGAAATATTTTTTGCCCAAGCTGACTCGGAGAACTTCGATCGCGTCGCCCTCTCGCTATACGATGTCAATTATGATGATGAGTATCATTACGAGAGAAAATTATAACTTCTTTCACATTTATAATTCTCAGTTCCACGTAAAACTGAATTAAGTGTGCGATAGAATCGTTCTAAAGGGGAACGATGTGAACTGTACGTAGTAATTACGGTGGGCGAGTACACATCGCGTTGAATTTAAATGAAGTCATGAATGCAGAGGTAGTGTTTCAATTAATAGATAAAACTGTTCTGTTGAGAATTAAAAGAGGGAGAATATACACAGAAATCTTGATTTGAGAAAAAATTTCCTGAACTGAGAAATAAATTAGCCACTCACTTGCTGAAACGTGGTCAAAAGCTCAAAATCACCAAAAGGGCAATTGTGAGTTTGTCTGCGTGATCGCATCAGAAATGCGGCTATCCTCCGCAGCTTAACCAAGGTGACCAATATAGCCCTCAAAATCGCTAAGCTTAAGTGGCAGTAAGCGGTGCACATTGCAGGTAGAACCGATGGCCGTTGGGGCGGAAAGGTTCTCGAGTGGCGACCAAGTACTGGCAGGCGCAGCGTGGGTAGAACCCGCACAAGGTGGAATGATGACCTGGTAAAGGTCGCGGGAGTACGCTGGATGCGGGTGGCGCAGGACTAGGTATTGTGGCACTCTTTGGGGGAGTCCTGTATGTCCAGCAGTTGATATGATGATGATGATGAAGCGGAATTATCGTATCCAAGATAATTTATCTTTCACGATAATCATCCTATTTCAAGATAATTTTTGTTTCATTCAATACAATGGTGGATAATTTTCTTGAATCACGATTTTTTTCCGTGCAGTTTCTACTTAAGGCTCGACAGTCAACAGGGGCAGCGTTTTCGAGATTTTTAAAACAACCTCAGACGTAGAAAATAGGATTTAAAAATAAAAAAAAAAAGATACGTATTACTTAAGGATCTAATCTAGTCAAAGTCGCATTCAGTTACTCGATCTAATGAACTTCACTCGATAGAAAACAATCCCAAAGTTACCTCTTTTTGTAAAGTTTATTCAATATTATGACTAAACCATATATATTTTAAATTAATTTTTTGTACTCAAATAAAGTTATTAAATATTTATAGACAAATTCGCAGAGTTTGAATAGATAAAATGATTATCTTAATTACTATGTTTAAATACCTACAAAATGCGCGAGCGCGGAGGCTCGGCAGGCCCGATCAGTCGCGCGCTGGCCCATACGGACGACGACTCAAGGACGTTAGCGGGTGTATAAGCCTTAAGTTATTTTATGAGTGGCTTTGCGAACATGCATAAAGTCAAGCCTGCATTCCCAAAAGGGGTTTACAGTATACATGGAATACTAAAAGGGAAAGTTGGTGGAAACTTATATCCGTGACAACAGTCGAAGCCCTTGGAAGAGGCGTGAGGTTAGAGGAGCACATCATGTAATTGCTTAATTACGAATTCAAATACCGCAACGCAGTTTCACACGTCACGTTGATGTCGATTGTCTTTTTGCCCGACTACGGCAGAGCGAAAAAAAAGGATATGTTTTTAGCAGTCTGTTTCTATTTACGTGTGTTCCACCGTAGGGTTAAAGTTTATCATCATCATAAACTGATGATGATGATGCTTATTTGCCACCTTCATGTTATAAAAATCGGCCAAGTGCGAGTCGGACTCGCGCACGAAGGGTTCCGTACCATTATCTATAAAAAAAACTATTTTATTCTGTGTTTTTTGTTGTCATAGCGGCAACAGAAATACATCATCTGTGAAAATTTAAGCTGGAACTATCACGGTATCAGTGAGATACACCCTGGTGACAGACAGACGGACGGACGGACGGACGGACAGCGGATTCTTAGTAATAGGGTCCCGTTTTACTCTTTGGCGCAGGAATAGAGTAATGGGACTTATAATTCATCCTCCTAGCGTTAGTCCCGGCTATTCCCATGATTTGGCATAGGCACTATTTTTACGAAAGGGACTGCCATCTGACCTTTCAACCCAGAGACTCACGAGACCTAATGAAACCTATGAACCAATGAAATAATATGTACCATGTAATATGTACCACTAAAACTAACGGCATAACAATGTAAATCAGATTATCTGCACCAGCTTGTGTATAGTAAATTTTCCAGTTACTAAGCAATTTCATGGTTTTGAGATTAGTAGTGAAGTCGTAAAACGCACTTGCGATATGAGTTACAGGCCGTACCTACGCGAATACAAATACAGTATAAATACATAATACTCCAGGCAAAATACGGTTTTGAAAAACATTAATTTATAATAGCGTTTCTTTTCTTTATATTATTTTACAACATTGATCTAAGATGCTTTATTCAAGAATCCAACAAACTTTCCATCCGGAAGTATTTATATAGATTTAAAAAAAGAATGAATTGTTTTTTTTAAATTATTTATCTTGAATATTATAGAGCAAATGTAAATGAACCAAAATAAAGATTTATCTTTATTTTGGTTTTATAAAACCATTTATTAATATTTTTTCTGACTTTTCAGAAGCTAGTTAAGCTATCATTTTTTTGATGTCTGAAATTTTGTTGGATTATGTCACTAAGTAACTATTTAATTGATAATATATCCATAACATAAAAAAAATCTGCTATTATAAATTATTTCCAAATTTGACATATTTTCCATACAAGCTGTCAGTTCATTGCCTGGACTAATAAATACACTACGAGTATACCTACTATAAGTGGCTCTGTGAGAGGTAGAAATCGAGAGCCTGCGTTTAAATACAAAATTATTTTAGAAAAAAATCCAAAGAAATAATCGACTAAAAATATAGAATAATTAGGGATAATTACTGAAAAAATTTTACGATGCTTTTCGAACCAGTTTTTAGAGAGGAACAAATGTTTGTATGGGACCAACTACAATTAAAGAGCCAAAGATTGACCTCGCTGTCGCTGTCACACATGTTATTTGTACTAATCGTTGTATGGAAAATCAAGTCAAATTGCCGTTTTGCTTGCGAAATACTGCCTTTAAGTTCATAGTTTTGGTACAATTTTGTTTCTATAAAAGCGTAAGGATTCTATTGGTAGGTATAAATTTACACTTGGACAATAAAAAAAAAATACATTTTTTTCTAAACTTTCAATATCCATATCATTTTATGATTTGAATTATATTTTATAATGTATACTTAATTACAATAATTTGATGGTTTACTATCCATTTAGCAACACTAAGTTATCAACAGGGCCCGTATTTTCATGCCGATGACATCAATTTGACGTCACGCTGCATATAGGTTGATCCCAAATAGTTTTATTGTAATTATTAATCATTTGTCGTCAATCATTTTAATCATGTACAAGTTACTTAATAAAAAGTAATCAATTCACACGTGGAATAGGTACGGTCAACAACCTTGCCGTTGTAAATGCTATGTGAATACGGGTTACTAGGATTATTGCGTCGCTAATGACAAAGTTCTACGGTGGCCTAGGAATCAAATTGGTTGACTGTACCTGCTTGATGCGTGAAACGTAAATTAAACTATTCGTTTTGTTTTTATACATACAATTTCGGATTTCTCAATACAAATCCGGATGTCCAGATTTCCAGATGTCCAGATGTCCAGATGTCCGGATGTCCAGATGTCCGGATGTCCAGATGTACCCATGGCCGGCTGTACCTACTCCCCTACAGGTCGCATTTGTCGACCGATTCTCGTGAAATTATGTGAGCAGGTTCAATAAAAAAACGAGGAACTGAATCGCCAGAGAATATTATAGATTTTCTCCGGCGATTCAGTTGTTCGAAGTAAAATAAAAAAAAGTTTGAAAAAAAGACCGGCTCGAATTTCAAAATGAGTTTATCTTCGGCAGGTTGATGTTGAAAAATATTTACAGATTACAGAAAAGCCAGGCGGTGCCGCGGGATGATTGCTATACTTGCTATGAGTTCTTCACCGGTTTCGTCTAGATTCATTATTTGTGAGACAGTCCGTAAGTCTCATCCAAGATTTTTTGAGACTATAAACGACTTCAAAAAAGGAGGAGGTTCTCAATTCGTCGGACTCTTTTATTTTTTACGTATGTTCCCCGATTACTTAAAGACGCCTGGACCGATTTGGAAAATTATTTTTTTGTTTGAAATGATCTGAAAATGGGATGGGAAAATTTTACAGGCTCGGTTGAAACATTTTTAAGCAAGGTCTCTATTAGTTAAGAAATTAAAACTTGAAGGAGGTCGGAAAGGAATCGTAGCGATTACGTATCGTAGTCGTTTGGTGAAATAACCAATCCAGTGGCGACATGCGTCAATTATTGAGTAAATGCCGGCGGCATTGACGTCCAGGCCTATTTGCCGAATTATCCTCGGGTAAGTGATATTACGTCCACATAGGGAATTACTGATAGGGGGGTGACGGGTAAATTAATTTGTGCGTAGGCATGATGAATAAATGAGTAAGAATCGTTTTATACGATTTTTTTAGACCCAGCTTATCGTTCAATCCAAAAGGAGGCACACCATAACCTCCGTACACATAAAACATAATTAACCAACTTAGAAAAGTTGAAAAACGCCCGACATTTTTATTATAAAGTTCAATATCCCAAAAAGCGGCCGAAACGATTTTGTTAGAACGTAGTTAATTAATCTCGATCACTCAAAAAAAACCAAATTAAAATCGGTACATCCGTTTAGGCGCTACGATGCCACAGACATTCACACAGATACGTAAAACTTATAACAGTTTTAATGCGTCGGGGGTTCGAAATATAGAAAAAGTAAAGTGTGAAGACAATGTATTTCACAATTGACACATTATTTGGTGTCTTTTTCCATGTATTTTGCAGATTCTTTTTACTTTTTGGTTAGCCAACGAGGCTAAAATTCAAGATTCTTCTTCTTCGGTGTATCGATCTCTCTCGCCTGGAATAAAAGGCGACTGAAGGGGGTCATCGGATCGCCATACTCTTCGCAAAGGTGTAGCCCTGCACTTTGTTCTGAGGTAGGCAAAGAGAGGTTTAGTACAAGGAACGCACTCTTAGTCGGTTTGGAAGATCTCAAACCGAGTGCTTACTCAGCCTGTCTTGCTAGTTAAAGGCTGCCAGACACCTATGTGGCAATTCTTGTATCTGAATACGCCCTTGCTCAACAACCCTATAGGAAGCAGCGATGACGCCCAGATCAAGCATGTTGTGGCAAAACACTAGTGCGTTCAACTTGAGATCCTAAGGCCGCAGACTGGACGCCAGCAGGCAGCGGGGTGAGGAGTGGCAGCTCATACATTCGGGCGACTTCAATGAACGGACAGCCGCTCGTTGCCCCGTTGCCCGCTGGCGTCCAGTCCGTGGCATTACGGACGTTGCGCATGCCTTCAGGATACCTCAGTGATAATACATTCGGGCGACTTCAATGTACGGACAGCCGCTCGTCGCCCCGTTGCCCGCTGGCGTACAGTCCGTGGCCTTACGGACATTGCGCATGCCTTCAGGATACCCCAGTGATAATACATTCGGGCGACTTCAATGTACGGACAGCCGCTCGTCGCCCCGTTGCCCGCTGGCGTCCAGTCCGCGGCCTTACGGACGTTGCGCATGCCTTCAGGATACCCCAGTGATAATACATTCGGGCGACTTCAATGTACGGACAGCCGCTCGTCGCCCCGTTGCCCGCTGGCGTCCAGTCCGCGGCCTTACGGACGTTGCGCATGCCTTCAGGATACCCCAGTTATCATACGAAGTCACACATAATGGAGGAAATGATTAGTTATTAGATCCAAAAAACAGCGTATGGCCGCCGCTGTGCAGTTTTCAGAGGGTTGAAATACCTCATAATCATAACTCTTATTCACTAGAAACTTGACACGCAGGTCTCCATCCAAAAAAAAGTTTTCAATGTATAATGAGTATAATGACAGTTTGACTGGTTTTAAGTGAAAGGATTACAAATAAGACTGTTGTGGCGTAGGATGGGAATCCAGGCATATATATGTTTAGGTACTATTTAAGTTAATTTTGTTACGCTTACATTATGGATTCTCGTCTGAAATATATTGTTTATATTAAGATTAACACTTCCTTTATTAAATTTAAATTTCAAACATGTTAAGGTGGTTCGATTGCCATACAAAGCGTTAATTGACATTCGCAGGCTAACGGCGTGATATTTTAAGAAACTTATGTACTTAACAAACTTTCATCAATTGGCTTCCCATTTGCGCCAAATTCCCCCTTTCCTAGAGTAAACTTGTATAAACTAGATTAATTTGAGAAAAATAGTTTTCCCAAAATATCACGTCCCAAACCAATTTCTCAAATTAATATAGTTTATACAAGTTTGTTCTAGGAAAGGGGGAATTTGGCGCAAATGGGAGGACACTTTATGAAAGTTTGTTACATAAGTTTCTTAAAATACCACGCCGTTAGCCAGCGAATGTCAAATAACGTTTTGTATGGCAATCGAACCACCTTAAGTAGACACATTTTTCTTTGCGTTCCGAAATTGTTTTCCTTAAAATCGCATGACGATTAATGCACGATTTTTCTAATTTTATATGGAATAGGGTGTAGTTTTCGATACATCTGATTGATCACGCTTTACCTCCTTCCAGATAACATTAGAATTTTAACGGACAATTTCATCTACTTTTCTACGTCTATCAAGGATATCAAAGGGAAATATTGTACTAGATTAACTTATTTTGATCATTGAGTGCTTACCAAACATAGCAATCCCACCAAAAACACTACATGTAAAGTGACTGCCAAGACTCGCTAGCTCATATAGCTTTCAGCGTTAAAAAGATATGAGATCATAAGGAGCGCCAAGCTTCCTACTCCACACGGCGTAATCTACCACTATCAGCCACGCTCTAAAAATTCTACACCTTGCCTAAAAAGTATAGCTTTGTTGGGCACATCCCGGTCGCCGCATAGACTCTCGCGCTGAATGAATTTGTAAGCGACATTAATAAGCAATAGGTAATAAGATATAGAATTTTTAGAGCGTGGCTGGTAGTGGTAGGTTACGCCGTGTGGAGTAGGAAGCTTGGCGCTCCTTTTTAACGCTGAAAGCTATATGAGCCAGCGAGTCTTGGCAGTCACTTTACATGTAATGTTTTTGGTGGGATCTCATTCCTTTTTGTAAGGTAATTTCTAAAGAATTGTATAGGAAAACCCATACAAACTTCCGTCCCCTAATTTATTATTATGCGTAATTTATTATTTACAATAAGGAGTCCCTATTTAAATTTTCAGACCTCTAGCATCAAAATTTGCGGAAGTCTCATACAAAATTGCATCCCCCAGTTTAAGGGGTTGGGGGATAAAAGTTCAATTTTTTTAAATTATTTTGTTGATTGTGTACTAATACTAGCTAACATACCAAATTTTAGCTTTCTAGGACTTCAGGAAGTACCCTAGAGGTTTTGATGATCAACGTGAGTGAGTCAGTGACGAAATCGGCGTTTTTTAGATATCAATTAAATCTAAAGTGTAAGCGCTATGCAATTGAAACGTTATATGTTTAATAAGTTCCCTATTGACATCATATCCCGAGAATTTTGTTTATCTGGTATAATCCAAACACAAGTGATGAGGGTTCAAAAAAACGACGAAGCGCTTCGAGAAAAGGTAGGTAGTGCCTGCCTTTGCGCTTCGCTCGGCTCATCTTGGCGGTAATCAGATAAGTAGGTACATTTTTTTTGCGTTTCAAATTCCCAATCTGATAGTATTGAAAAAAATCAACATTTTCCAATTCATACCCTTACCTTGACGCGACTGTGGAGTACGAAATTAAATGGTAAATATTACAGGCAGTTAAGTAGTAAAAATGATCGAGAAATTTTAACACCCGAACGTTTTTATTCGGGGCTGTTATCATAGTGCTTTTATCTTGCCGCTCGTTTAGATATTTTATGAGCCCTCAGTGGAAGTAACTGCGTTTTTTATACATTTTGGGGTTACTGTCTGCAACGGCGAATTCAAATGTGTTTCAATAAATTTTATTCTAAATGGGAAACTTGCGTTTAACCATAGTTTCGAGATAGCAAGTGATAAATGGATCGAAGTGATACTTACGAGTATAAGTAAATAGTTTTTGTCCGCGACTTTGTCCGCCTGAACTCCCGTATATTCGAGTCTTAAAATGGCTGGCAGTTTACCGTAAACAACCTACTTAATTTGGGCGGGTAATGGTTTATTTGCCGCAACCACAGAATAAGTAATAGTACTACGTACAGAAGGTTTTCTGTTAAGAAATTCCCTGTTTAGGTACGCCAAACGTGCCTAAATGTGGCCATCCCGTTCTATCGCATGCAACGCGCTGCGACCCGTGCGAGCGTCCTGTACCAACACGTGGCAGCCACTGAATAGAGCCCTTCGAAGGGGCGACCGGCATGTACTTGTAGCGATAAACACAAATCGCGAGTGAGCCGCGCCTGCCGCAACCTCATACTAGTAGGTAACCGCATAACTCAGTCTTCGCCTTTGCGGCACGCGGGAGCTGAGATACGACGATAAAGGGGCGCGGGTGGTGTGCGGGCGCCAGGATTTTGCCTCACGCATTGCGGCAAATAAAAAAAAGTGGAACTATGACAATGACAACGAATGTATCCCTTTCCGTCACAGTTATTGAGATTTGTATACCACCATTTCGTTTGCTCGTGGTAGGTATTATTATTGCCATAGCTTGTCCTGAGTAATCTTAGGTTCATGATTTGACACCTAGCTTACAGGTCATTGCTTGTAGGCGTTATTATTCAAAGGGTAATTCTTTCAATTTCCTTCCAATTCCTTTAATCCTAGATCATTAAAATGAGAAACGGACATTTAAAATTATTACAAAACCTGTCTTTTTTGTTTTGACGTTAAATCAACATTACTTTTACCGTATAACTAAATTAATGGAACCCTCATTTTCCGTTATCAAAGGCAGCATTTGAATGATTTTATACATTTAGCCGTGTCTACCTGACCCTTGTTAGACGGTAATGGCGATGTAAAACGGTGGGAGATATAAAATATCATTTGTGCGCCTGGCAAATTTCGACGAGCAAAAACGCTTGATGTCGAAACGTAGTCATAATGTTAGAAGGCGTTCAATGAATAATAATGTAGATATTACGATCGAGGGAACGGGGAAATGTGATCGCGACATACTTTATAATCTATGGACGCTTAAACCTACAAATAGGCCTTTTCTTAGTGTGTGTTCTAAGATAAAATACCTAAGATATCAATTGCTTCCGTTAGGCTCAGTCTGGGTACCTAACAAAACCTAACCCAGACTGTATTTGTAAATGATGCTTCACTCAAGAGAAAAAATACATGCCTGTATTTTTCATCCGTTCGTTCCTTTAATAATTACACCAGATCTAAAAAAACATTGTTTCGGTCACCTACGAGTCGACTGTTTTCTATGTATTTATATATCTATAATATATACATATACATGTATAGTCGTCTAGAACTCATAACACAAGCTTTATTGAACTTACTATGGGGATAGTTCGACTTCTGTTCGATTGTTCCATAATATGTATTTATCTATAAAATATGAAACTGAAAACAAATAACAGTTTGACCGCAATAATAATCGAAGGATTCTATACTTACCTAAAGACATCCATTTCTCTACGCTCTCTCAATTTCATTTATTTATTTGTTATATACGTACGTTACTATGTCTTCTCCGATACTACACACATTGTTATTCTTGTACCCATGTAATTATTTCAGAAGCAACTCCGCTTACAGAATTACGAAAATATAAAGAACACACGCTATTATATCAATCAACTCTGTTACAGAAAACGTGACGGTATTACGTCGCGGTAAAGTTTATATCACAATGTAAGGGAATCCAGTGTAAGGAGGTTGCAAGAGAGTCAAAAGGATGATCAAGGCTTACAAGGCTCATCGAGAAAGTTTCGAGTGAAAACAGTTCAGTGAGTCGAACACAATTAACTATAGCATGAGCGTGTAGGTTGAACTGAACATGAACAAGGGTTTCCAGGTACAAATATAATTGTAGCAATATGGTTTTTCCGTAGTACTCATTCGCTTAGTTGTGAATCACATTAATTACTTAACCTACTTTGATCAAATAATCTGGTATGTTATTGTAATTAAAAAGAACATTATCTCCACTTATAATAAATCTCTAAATTAAAAAAAGAATCAGCCAGTTTGAAACTAAGCTTTGCGCGGTTCGAATGTTCTCAGCATCCCATGAACGGAAAAATATGAAACATTTTATATAGGTACATTATTATTCTAGCTGCAACTTAGGATAGTTTTTATCCGACTGCGACAGTTAATTAATTTTCCGAAATATACGACTTCATTTAATTTTTCATTTATTTTTATTGAAATCAAACGCTGCTCCAACTGTCAGCTATAGGAACCGTCAAATTTTCGTCAAAATGGCGGAATTGCTTTGCCTTTCACTTATTAATAATTTAAATCCCGTCTACGATATACCTTTACGAGACAAATGCTAAAATATAAACCATAAAAAAATATTCGATTCTGATATGAGAACTTATATGCGCAAATGTCGTTTTATGTCGTAATTTCAATAAATGAAATCAACAAATTTGAACAATATAATTAACACGAATTTGTTTTTTTTGAATGACAATGGCACGCGCTCGGCGCATTCAGCCAAAGTACCTGCGGCGCTACCACGAAAACCGATACGCAATGTTCATATATTTGCATCCCTGTCACTCGAGTATGGTTAGTGCGATAGAGATAGAGATACCCGAATATTTTCGAATTCCGAAGTTCGTGGTTATAGCTCAGGAATCGAAAATATGGTAAATAATCATAATGTATTTTCTCGAAAAAGAATTTAAAATAAATATAGTCAAATGGAGAAAAAAACAAAGCAAGAGGTTATATAGGTAATGATTAAGTTATAAGAGTCCAAAATTTTAAGAGGGGGTATGTTCTGTCCCTTTTCCGCAAAACGCACCTTCATATGAAACGATTGTTTTTTACTATGACGCTCGAGTATATTGACGTCACAGTCCCTCATCGTTTTCTCACTCTAACAAGCGACATTAAAACGGATGTAGCTTCATAATTTTTTGAGATATTTGAATGGGAGTTACATTATCTTCTATCTATTTATACATAATAAATGCCTATGTCCTGACTGACTTATTCACTCAATCACTCACTCACTCACTCATCAACGCACAGCCGAAACTACTAATCTTAGAGAGTTGATTTTTGCACAGTATGTTGCTTTTATAACGTGGGCTAGGGATAAAAGGGATTTTTGAAAATTCTACCCCTAAGGGGGTAAAATGGGGGTGCAAAGTTTGTATGGGAGAACCTTTTTTTTTGAGCTATAGACTTAAACTTTGTAGAAAAATTAGTTATTAGAATACAAATGAAACACTTTCAGCGTTTTGGAAAATTCCACCCCTACGGGGGTAAAATAGGGGTGCAAGGTTTGTATGGGGGAAACATTTTTTTTTAAATAGAGACTTAAAACTTTGTAGAAAGATCAGTCATTAGAATACAAATAAAGAACTTTTAGGGTTTTAGAAAATTCTACCCCTAAAGGGGTAAAATAGAGTGCAAAGTTTGTATGGGAAAAACTACTTTTTTTTAAATAGAGACTTAAAACTTTGTAGAGAAATTATTCATTAGAATACAAATAAAGTACCTAGATTCAGTGTTTTAAAAAAATCTACCCCTAAGGGGGTAAAATAGGGGTGCAAATTTTGTATGGGGGAAACAATATTTTTTTTAAATAGAGACTTAAAACTTTGTAGAAAGATTAGTCATCAGAATACAAATTAAGTACTTTCAGCGTTTTAGAAAATTCTACCCCTAAAAATAGGGGGCTAAAATAGGGGTGCAAAGTTTGTATGTGGGAAACTATTTTTTTTAGCTAGAGTCCTAAAACTTTGTAGAAAGATTATTTAAATACAAAGAAAGTACTTTCAGCGTTTTGGAAAATTTCACCCCTAAGGGGGTAAAATAGGGTGCAAAGTTTGTATGGGAAAAACATATTTTTTTTTAATAGAGACTTAAAATTTTGACGAAAAATTACTTATTAGAACATGAAAAATACTACATTCGGCGTTTTACAAAAATCATTCCCTAAGGGGGTTAAAAAGGGTGCAAGGTTTGTATGGGGAACACTTTTTCTGAGCTAGACACTTAAAACTTTGTAGAAAGATTAATTATAAAAATACAAAAAAAAAGACTTTCAGCGTTTTGAAAAAATCTATCCCTAAGGGGGATAAAAAGGGGTGCAAAGTTTTTATCAGGGAAAGTTTATGTTTTTGAGTTAGAGACTTGAAACTTTGTAGAAAGATTACTTATTAAAATACAAAAAAAGAACACAAATCGTTTTAGAAAATTCCACCCCTAATAGGGTTAAAAAGGAGAGCAAGCTTTGCATGGGCAACACTTTTTTTTGAGTTAGACTTAAAACTTTGCAAAAAGATTACTTATTAGAATACTAAAAAAGAACTTTCAGCGTTTTAGAAAACTCCATCCCTAAGGGGATCCTTAAGATCCTTAAGAAGGGTAGCCAGTGTTGTGTGGGAAAAACTTTTTTTTTTACTAGACTTAAAACTATTCAAAATGTTACTTATTAAAATTAATAATAAAGTACTTTCAGAGTTTTAGAAAATTCCACCCCTAAGGGGGTTAAGAAAGCTTTGTATGGGCAACACTTTTTTTGAGCTAGAGACTTAAAAGTTTACGAAAAAAGTTCTTTCAGCGATTAGAAAAAAACAACCTCTAAGGGGGTTTAAAAGGGGGTTCAAATTTTAAATGGCGAGCAATAAAATTTTAAAGTGTGAGTAAGAGATTTTTAACTTCGGTCTTATTCTGTACGTTAAAAGACTACAAAACTGATTTCAGAGTTTTTCCAAATTCATCCCCTAAGAGTGTTAAAATTGGTTCGAAGTTTGAGTATTTCAAGGCATTTTTAAAGTATGAGATTTTTAACTTTGGTTTTAGACTGTTTCTTCACAAACTAGAAAATGAACATCAACTTTTTTTTTAATTATCCCCTAAAAGAGGGTTCAAATTTTGTATTGAGAGAAATCATTTTCTAAGACGATAAAAAGTTCTACGCGGACGAAGTCGCGGGCAACAGCTAGTCAATAATAAGTTGCTGTCAAAAGATTATTGCCGACTGTACTTTTTGAACAATGAAATGAATTCAAATGAAAATTATTTAATCTAGAACAAGTCCATATTAGCAAGTACCTGCATCAGAATATACAAACTACTACCTACTACATCTACTACTAGTACTGTATTGAATCACTAATGTTATCACTAAGTTCCCTCAAACATGATATTGCCGATTATTAGAACCAATTTTGATATGTTTAGCTTTGTGCATAATTTGTTACGAATGTTTTAAGTGTATTTTAGACCTATGTTCGTGATTTTTTTCTATGGAGCGAAAATTGCTTAATCATGTTTCGAATCACCGTTTTCCCTGCAGAAACCAACCATATTATTATAAACAGACGCATTATATGTATTGTTTCAAAAACTCTGTTCACTTAACTTCGCTGAACCTACGGCGCCTTAATAGAAAGCTTGTAAAATTGAACCATTATGTAAGACTTAAAGATCAATTATTTGGCCCAATTTACCGTCAGTGGGTCGTGTGCAGGTAGGCTGCATTGCTTATAAAGAAAGAAAAAAAGATATATTTATTCACTAACACACAGGACACACATATATAGACTTATGTGCCGTATGTCTGCAAGAAATACCGAGATTAGACAAAGATTGTACGATTGTATTGTACTAGATAGACCCTATTACTCTTTGCAGGAATATTTCGAGAAGATTTATGACTAATGTGAATGTTTATATATAAACTAGTAGTTAGGTGATTTTAATTTATCAAGTTGTGTATTATTAATAATAATTTGCATTCGTAGTTTTTTTGTTACAAATATTAAATTTAATGTAATCTAATATTATTATAAACTTAGTGTAAGTTTTGCATGCCATATAGTGGCGGAACATACATACATGTTATTTTATTACCACTGACATGTCAATTGTATGATCTTTGTGTATGTTTTAGCAAAATAAATGATTATGATTATGATTGGATGTGACCACTGTGAGACCTGTCGTCGTGTATGGATCGGAATTTTGGGCCTTAAAGGTGACGGATGAAAGGAGATTGCATGTAACGGGGATGAGAATGTTAAGATGGATGTGTAGTGTGACGAGGATGGACCGAATAAGAAATGTGTTTGTCAGCCAATCCATGTGCCAGCGTGGTATGGGCAGGTAATGCGGAAGGTTGAAAGTCATGTGACCAAAAGAGTATATGAATGTGGATGGATGTAAGAGACGAGGTAGGCCAAGGAAAAGGTGAATGGTCTGTGTGAGAGACGACATGAAGAGAAAAGAAGTGAGTGATGAGATGAGGGCTGACGGAGAAGAATGGAAGAAAAAAATATGCTGCGCCGACCCCAAGTAAATGGATTAAGGGCAAGGAAAGTTTGAGATAAAGATTGGATGAGACTGTCATATCGATTGGATATAGTGTAGTCAAGACGCATCGTCAAAAACATCTGCATTCTCTAAATCGATTGATCTCCGATACATAGAATGGATATTAGTAGGTATAGAATGGGCATTCGGCGTTGTTTTTTTTCCCTAAAAATAACATAACGGCGACGCCCTCGCGACAGCTAGTAGGTATCTAATAAGGCGCTAAAACCCCGCATTGCTAGTGGGGGTGTCAAAATTAATTACGGCACTTCATTAAGCCTAAGTGCCGTCTGGGCGACTAAAAAGACTCCATTATACTAAAAGGTGGCTTCTATGTTTAACTTTAAAGTATAATTTGATTTATAATTTATAAGTTTATTTTGTCAGTATTTTTATTTTATAACACAACTTCGAAAGCTTTGAAGTTCACGATTTTATTCATTACGTTAATCTTATATTTTATGCCGCCGCTCTGTCTGGGATCTCTTTGATACGCGGATGCAGCCGCGCCGGCAGATAGTGACGAATAAGTTTAACGGTGGTTTTGTTGACAACCAGAGATACATTTTTTGGGTTCCGTAGCCAAATGGCAAAAAACGGAACCCTTATAGATTCGTCATGTCTGTCTGTCTGTCTGTCTGTCTGTCCGTCCGTATGTCACAGCCACTTTTTTCCGAAACTATAAGAGCTATACTGTTGAAACTTAATAAATAGATGTATTCTGTAAACCGCATTAAGATTTTCATACAAAAATATAAAAAAAACAAAAAATTTTGGAGTTCCCCATACTAAGAACTGAAACTCAAAAAAAATTTTTTCATCAAACCCATACGTGTGGGGTATCTATGGATAGGTCTTCAAAAATGATATTGAGGTTTCTAACATCATTTTTTTCTAAACTGAATAGTTTGCGCGAGAGACACTTCCAAAGTGGTAAAATGTGTCCCCCCCCCCCCTGTAACTTCTAAAATAAGAGAATGATAAACCTAAAAAAATATATGATGTACATTACCATGCAAACTTCCACCGAAAATTGGTTTGAACGAGATCTAGTAAGTAGTTTTTTTTTAATACGTCATAAATCGTAAAAAGCAATTTATTTAACGGAACCCTTCATGTGCGAGTCCGACTCGCACTTGGCCGCTTTTTTTTTAAGTTAATTTGTCAACAATGCGCTTGCGAAACACCTATAGTTGCAAGGCGGATAGTTGTTAGCCATTATCGTTTTATAAACTTACTAGCTGCCTTACTAGAATCCAGATGGACCCACGGATTAGGTGATTTTTTTTTTTGAAATTCAATATGTTGTTCCGGATATCAGCCCCTACGTACAAACTTTACAACGCTACAACCGCACATACGTTATAAGTAATATAGATTTTTATAATAATATTAGAATAAAATCCGAAGTAAGTGCCTACCCAGAATAAAAAAATATACACGAAACGTAAGTAAATCAATATGACCTTAGATTTACCAGGCTGAAATGTGATAAGGTTGATATTTAATTTAAAACCTGTAGTTACCAATGAAAACCAAGCTTTTGGCGAGGGAAATTCCTGAATACAAGTAAATAGAGAAGCTTCGCATAAAATCTATTCAAGATACCTACAGGCAGAAATTCAGCGAAAATAAGCAGAACAGAAACTTCGTTTCGGGACCCTAATTTATTGTGATTCGGTAAGGTTCCTCCTACAACTGGTTTTCGTTTCTTTGTATAAATAGAAAGACGTTTCTATTACTCGAGGCTCCGAATTAGAGGTACCTACAATTCAGGTAAATGGCGAGCCATTTAAGCCGTTGCTTAATGTTGATTTGGGATTTTAGGCGTGTTGATATTTTGGACTAAAGACAAATTAACCTGATTTAAAATTTAATCCGGTACCTATTTAACAACAATACAAAAATATTTTAACATAATTTGTTTATCGGTAAAGTATTTTGAAGATTTTAAAATACATTATGAATATTTATGATCATAAAGGGAAACAACTAATAAAGCCTAATTTTTGTTTGAACTTTTAATCAGTATAAATGGCGTCTAAACATTTTATATATGCACGTAAGACCTTAACTATTGACCACAGGAAAGACAAATTTTGTTTTTTTTTATTTTGTATGACCCACTTCCGTGCAAACGCGTATGACGGAGCGTTTTTAACGTAAGTACCATAAAAAGGATATTCAAACGTCAAGTAAATGTGGACACTTTCAGTGTAAACAGTTTTAAACCAACCCGGAGGCTTCTAGTTCGGCTTACCAATTGTTGTTATACTCGTATTACAGACAAAAACCGAGATCTATTTTACTTGGTTTGCTGATCAGTTTAACTTGCATGTCCACACGTGAGCACACCAAGCGGTCACCCATCCATTTAAAACCAAGTTAAGAACATTAACGTACTAGCTCAACATTATAGTGGTTCGACTGTACTTTCCTGATTTTAAAAAGGATATTTTTCTAAAGGAATTGGAACGCAATTTATTACTGTTATCACGTCTCCGGAACTCCAGGAATGGTTTTTATGACACTGACTTATATGGAATTTAATTAAACATTTTAGTCGAATATTAAGGGTAATTTGGGATGGTTCACTTCGTCAGATTGATATAATTTCAGGAAAACGTATTTAATTACATGAGGGTATTGGCAATTTTATTAATACAAGGAATCAGGCTTAATTCAAAATGAAAACCTTAATACACGCTTTATTTATTCTAGCCTATTTTGATGCCCCCCGCTGGGCAAAGGCCTCCGGTACTTCCCGCCACTCGTATCGGTTCAGTGCAGATCCCACCTATTGTTAAAAAAACCGGTCAAGTGCGAGTCGGACTCGCGCACGAAGGGTTCCGTACCATTGTCTATAAAAATATTTATTTTATTCTGTTTTTAGTATTTGTTGTTATAGCGGCAACAGAAATACATCATCTGTAAAAAAAATAACTGGAACTATCACGGTATCAGTAAGATACAGCCTGGTGACAGACAGAAAGACAGACGGACAGCGGAGTCTTAGTAATAGGGTTCCGTTTTACTCTTTGAGTACGGAACCCTAAAAACGCATTCAGGTCGTCCCATACCCGCCATCTCCTTTTCGGTCTGCCTTTGCATTGCTATTCTCTACTCTACTCTACTCACGGTTGGTTGCAAAATTTTACGAGGTGATTCAGACTGCCCTGAACTGGTGGAGCGGATAGTGAGGCTGCAGCACACTCCGTTGCAATCTTAGATGCATCTAGGTCCGCGAAACCGACCACTGTGCAATGCATGCTTGCTCCTCCGGAGGCTCGAACTGTGGCTCATAGTTAGTAAGTCGCCGCTTATTCGAGCTCTTCACTGCCTCAATGTACTTCTCGCATCTGCTTCTGACTGGGATGTTTTCGCTTGTAGCTGGGTAAAAGTCTGTCGTGAATGCTTGAGGTTTAGCGAGACGATGGATGACCGCCAATCTTCGATAGTATATTAAGTATGCTGGAAATGTTAATTCTAAGATTCACAGTGCATTAGTTCTGTAACTGTTATACTGTGTAATAATTGTTTGAATAAATAAATAAATAAAAATAAAAAAAATCTCTAGAGTCTGCTCAGTGGCTAATTTGGCCTATCGCTCTGGGTGCATCCAGCAGATATGTCCAGCCCAGTCCCACTTCAGCTTACCGGTTTTAGCACCCATCCACGAGACCAGTTTCAGAACGCAGCTGTTCCTGATCCAATCAATCTACGGACTCCGAGTATGCTGCGGTCCGTTGCTCGCTGGCAAATCATGAGTGAGTACTTTTGAGCTTCGGTTAATCACCACGTTTGAACGCCATAGGTTAGGATAGGCAGGATACATATGATGACGAGCTTGCGGTACAGTGCCGGAGGGAGAATACATTTCATAAGCTCCTTAATGGACCACAAGCTCTCCCAGGGGGTTTCGGTGCATCAAAGGTTTCAATGTTCTTAGAAAAAAAAACTAGAAAAATTGCCATCCAGAGGTGCTGGAAAGCCAAAACGGCTAGAGGAACTGGCCTGATATGAGAGGTTTTAAATTCAATTTCCAATAGGATAATAGTTAATACCCATGCAAAAACACGCAAACTCAGGGATAAATTAAATTCACGAATGATGCTCGAACATGGATGTTTGCGCGGTAAATCAATTAGCTTACTCGATGTTTAACTTCGCTACTCGGAACCAAAGGTCATATCCAAAATATTGTATAGATGCATTTGGTCCATCGGTTCCGAGGTACGCCGTAAATTCGTGTAATGTTCGGTTATGCTTGCTCTTCATACCTATATTATAAAATATAGATGTCCTAATTTATAAATGATCATCAAATCTGATTTGCTAAAGTGCCATTAAATTCCATTGCCTTTATGGTGAATATTCACCAGATATATGTATGTCAAGCTTTCCCGCTGTTGTTGCTGTTATCATATAGATACTCGTATTCACCGTTGAGTGATGACATATGGCACGGAAACGTGGTCGCTTACTATGGGCCTCATAAGAAGGCTCAAAGTCACTCAAAGGGCAATGGAGAGGGCTATGCTGGGAGTTTCTCTGCGCGATCACATCAGAAATGAGGCTATCCGCAGCAGAACCAAGGTAACCGATATAGCCCTCCGAATTGCTAAACTTAAGTGGCAGTGGGCGGGGCACATTGCACGTAGAAGGTTCTCGAGTGGCGACCACGTACCGGAAGGCGCAGCGTGGGTAGGCCCCCCGCAAGGTGGACTGATGACCTGGTAAAGGGCGCGGGAGTCCGCTGGATGCGGGTGGCGCAGGACCGGCCATTGTGGCACTCTTTGGGGGAGGTCTATGTCCAGCAGTGGACGTCTTTCGGCTGATATGATGATGATGATGATTTACCGTTACCATTGCACTCACTTGGTTATCAATCAATGTATACGACAATATATATGGCTCTGTCCTAATTGGTCCTAACGAACTTGAATCGAACAACCGTTATCTAGTTTATACTAGTGACAACGCCATCTAGTGGTCCACAAAAACTGAATCGTCTCAAACAATATGTACATAATTATACCTATTTGACAACGCATGCTCGACGCCTACTATTGCATATATTTTTTTGTGGTGATACCAAAATACTACGAAATTACTTTAAAATAACCACATCACATTTTGTGCGCTTCTGCATAGTAAGTACTTCGACCTACTAATCTACCTGTCTGCTTCAACTATTCCTGTACGGTGACTGTGACGTCACAGGTATCTAAGCGGAATGTTTATTAGGTCACTGCAAGCATTGAAAACAATTAAATAGCTCTCTTTTGGTCAACTTAATTTCAATTTATATTCATATTGGCCGTCCAAATCTCTCCGATGCAGGCCCGAATACATTTCACCATTTCCATTATTGAATTACGTTGATTACTCGCGGGTTTTTCACGACCATACGTATAATGAACAATTTTGATTATTTTTTTATTCAATTAACAAGGTTCGTTTGGTAAATTGGCTGTGTTGTTGCGGGCGGCCTTTTGTTTAGCTTGGTTTGTCATCGATATGTAGCAAAAAAAAACTTAGTAAACAATTAATGCCCTCAAAAACAATACCAACTACCATTTTAACCACGCCACTCTAACTCTCAATAAAGCGCAGAACTTAACACTTAAAATCAACTCGGCATAACATTTAGCTTAAACCAGTTAAGGCTAATTACTGAAGACTTATTTTTAGTTGAAATTTTACCGGCAAATTTAGTGCACAGCGTTGATTTTATTAACTTTTAGCAACTTTGTCTGGGTTTTGTTTACACAAACGGTGAAAAGCTATAAAACTTTTTAATTTGAGCTACGCATTTGCATTTTGAGCTCGCCCCCGGGTGTATCTGAGTAACCGTGTTGGATTTAAATCTAATTTACATTGGGCGTAGGTAATCGCTTCAACCACGCGCGCCAAGTCGAGTCGTGTTTTGCTAACAACATTTGTTTACTGGAATGTAATTGATAAATGATAACTATTAGATGTCAGTGTGTCTCCAGACGCTGTCGTCATAGGCATTATTTAATTTTTCTAGTTGTCAATCATCGGTTTTGTTAAAGAATATTGTTCTGTACGACACAATATGAGTTGTAGTACCATAAAAAGAAGAAGTAACTACACACCCATCACTCCAATCCTGCAAATAGTGTAGTTTCCTCACGTAAAAGTTGATAACGTAGTGTTGCTAAAGGGATAGTAAACCATAAAAGTATTGTAATAAAGTATAAATTACAAAATATAATTAAAATCATACAGGCTTTGAAATTTTAGAAAAAATATGCATTTATTTTATTGTCCGACAGCAATTTTAAAGCTACCAATAGAATCCTTACGCTTTTATAGAAACAAAATTGTACGACTATGTACCTAACGCAGTAAATATTTCGCGACCGAAACAACAATTTACTTGATCTGCCACATAACGGTTAGTACCATTATAAAACTGTGACGTCACAATTCTATATCAATTAGTATGAAGCGTTTCGTCTCCCACGACAGTATGACTAAATTTTAAGGGTTCCGTAGCCAAATGGCAAAGAACGGAACCCTTATAGATTCGTCATGTCCGTCTGTCTGTCCGTCCGTATGTCACAGCCATTTTTTTCCGAAACCATAAGAGCTATACTGTTGAAACTTGGTATGTAGATGTATTTTGTGAACCGCATTAGGATTTTTACACAAACATCGAAAAAAAACATTAAGTTTTAGGGGTCCCCATACACAAAACTGAAACTCAAAAAAATTCTTTTTATCAAACCCATACGTGTGGGGTATCATTGGATAGGTCTTCAAAAATGATATTGAGGTTCCTAACATCATTTTTTTTCTAAACTGAATAGTTTGCGCGAGAGACACTTCCAAAGTAATAAAATGTGTGTCCCCCCTGTAACTTCTAAAACAAGAGAATGATAAAACTCAAAAAAAAGCCCTTGTGCCCGGGAAAAAACGAGCACATTAACCCGGCTCCAGGAGGGCTAGGGCAAACATCCCTATCCCTCACTGGAGTAACTCCTGTCTGACGCGTCCATGTCGCGGGGGTGGGCACCACTCATTTCAGTAGGCCGATATGAGCTGGTGGCGAAGTTCAGACAGGGACCCAGTGCTGCGGGGTATAACGCGGCGCCCGTGCCCAGGGATACGGGTGAAGACCTCAACGGCTGCAAAGGCGGAAATGGAGTCCATTGGAACGGCGGAGCAGGCGGAAGAGGCATACCTGATAGCGAGCCAACTCCACATATTGGAGTAAGAGGGTCGTGTCGGAGTGCAATTATCAGGCACGATAATTGCATCGAGATGGTTGCCGATGAGACCCCGTCGGGATCCAACGGCAGCCCTCACAGTCCTAAGGAGGATTAATGTCTTGGCGTCAGGCGGCAGCCGGCCGTAAAAACCACATAGCCACTTACATTTTCCTTGTCCAAAAATGAAACCAATATGAAAGTACAACCAAAGAAAATGAGCACTAATACTAAGGCGGGGGACGCCCTAGTATTAGTGCTTAAGCGACGGTCGAGGCAACACGAATACTAGGGCGTACCCCAAAAGCGACGGTCGAGGCAACACAAATACTAGGGCGTACCCCAGAAGCGACGGTCAAATCCACACGAGCGCATCATTAAGATTAGCAACCTGGAACATAGGTTCCATGACGGGCAGAAGTGCCGAATTAAGCGACGTCCTAAAACGAAGGCAACTAGATGCATGCTGTGTGCAAGAGACCAGGTGGAAGGGTGCAAAATCAAAACTTATTGGAAATGGGTTCAAGCTCCTCTATAACGGTACTACTTCTGGTAAAAATGGCGTCGGAATCATTTTATCAGAAGATTTAAGACAGCGACTGATAAACGTACAACGCGTAAGTGACCGGTTGATTGCTGTAAAACTGGCCCTTGAAAGACAACCATGTTTAAATATAGTATCCGCGTATGCACCGCACCACAAGCAGGCTGTTCCGAATGTGAGAAAGAGGCTTTCTGGGAAGAACTTCAACATCTTATTCAAAGTATTCCACAGGAAGAAACCATACATCTGGGCGGAGACCTAAATGGTCATGTCGGCAGCAGCAACACATACGCGGAGAGGTGGCACGGCAACTTTGGTTATGGCACGCGCAATAAAGAAGGGGAGACTATCTTAGACGTAGTATCAGGTCTCGATTTGGCCATCATCAACACTTTCTTTAAGAAACCTGAATCCCATCAGATCACTTACCAAAGTGGGGGTCATACTACCCAAATTGATTTTGTTCTTGCAAGGCGTAAACATCTGAGTAACTACAAAGACTGTAAGGTCATATCGGGAGAGTCACTCACAACCCAGCATAGGTTGCTGGTCGCCGTATACAAACTTCCTAAACCCATTAAAATAAACCGAAAGATTAAATGGAGATCACTGAATGAACCTGCTGGGAAACTGTTCACAGCTGAACTCTCTCAATATCTATGCTCCACGGATACTACTGATATGCCACCTAAGGAAATATGGGATAACTTCGAAAAAGTTTGTATAAACAAGGCTGAAGAGCACCTAGGCCGAACCAGAAGCAAAAAAGGACCCAACAAAGAAACCCTATGGTGGAGTACAGAAGTTAAGGCAGCAGTAATACCTAAAAAAGATGCGTTCAAGCTGTGGCAGTCAGTCAGCCGGTCAGCCGACTTTGAACAGTACAAGAGTGTTAAAAAGCAAGCGAAAAGACAAGTTGCAATTTCAATAGCGGAAACAAACACAGATTTTTATAATAAACTCGAATCAGCCCAGTCAGACGTAGATATACATAGGATAGCAAAGACTCGTAGTAATAATGCAAAGGACATAACGAGCGTAAAGTATATCTATAATAGCAATAACAAATTATTAACTGAAGATGAAGACATTAGATACAGATGGAAAGAATACTACCAACACCTTCTGAACGTATCCCACCAAAGAAATCTAAACTACTGCAGGCCCGAACCGGTAAAAGGGCCACTGTTGAGCATAACTCCGGAAGAGATCAAAACAGCAATACACCAAATGAAAAATAACAAATCACCGGGCCCAGATGAGATACCAGCTGAAGTCTGGAAGCGCCTCGGAAACGACGGAGTAGTTTGGCTGTACAGCCTGTTCAATAAGCTACTGCAAGGATGCCCAATGCCGGACTCATGGAGAAACAGTATATTAATACCTTTCTACAAAAAAAAAGGAGATGTCAGAGACTGCAGCAATTATAGGGCCATCAAGTTAATGTCTCACACTCTTAAAATTTGGGAACGCATTTTAAACAATAGACTAAAGCACTATGTCTCGCTTACACCAAATCAATGCGGGTTTGTAGCCGAGAAAAGTTCCTCTGACGCTATTCAGACGGTGCGGATAATGATGGAAAAAGCCAAAATGAATGAATCGTGCGTAATGTTTGCAGATGATTTCTCAGTGTTACTTTCGTGTAAAAATAATAAAAATCTTAATAAAACATTATATCAAACGATAACAAGTATACTCAATTGGATGAAAGACCACAATTTAGATATAAATTTTACCAAGACAAAAATCATGCAGTTCAGGCCCTTTCAAAAAACGGAATTAGACATAAATTTTACGTTTGACAGATATAAATTAGAATGCGTACCCTCGTTTCCGCTTCTTGGTATCACAATCGACTCCCATATAAATTGGAAAGATCACATCAGCAAAATAAAAACTAAACTTAGCCAATTTATTTATGCATTAAGGCAGCTGAAAAAGACCACTAATTTACAAACCGCTTTAACGGCGTATTATGCCTTTGCACACTCGTGGCTTAGTTATGGCGTAATATTATGGGGAAATAGTACTTCGGTGCAAGACCTACTCATCCTACAGAAAAAATGTATCCGCATAATAACAAACATAAAACAGACCGATAGCTGCAAGCCGTATTTTAGAGACCTTAAAATATTAACCTTACCTGGCATATATATCCTAGAATCGTGTAAATTTGTTAAAGCACACCCAGATTTCTATTCTAAAATTGGAGACGTACCCTGCCGTTATGAATCCCGTTCAAAAAATAACTTATTATTACAAACAACATCAAAGCTAGCGTTACACCAAAAAGGGCCTTACCCCATGTTAATAAAGATCTATAACAAACTACCTGATCATATGAAGAATGAGCCTAATAACAATAAATTTATTAATACTTTAAAAAAATATTTAGTGGCAAATGCTTATTACACAGTAAATGAATATTTAAATCGCAATAATAATGACTAGTATTAAGAAATCGCAACTGAAATAATTGTCTAAGTATAGTTTAAATTTTGAACTACTTACTGTATTGCAGTGCCCTTACAGGGTTGTGTTGAGACATACCAATATGTAGCTATAAGATCTTTTGTACACACAAGGCAATGATTAAATGAATATGAATATGAATATGAACAAGACAAACCTTCATATGGTTTTCATAGACTTGGAGACGGTGTAGTGAGGCTCACAGCTGAGACCAGCTGTCGGGAAACAGATACCTATTTTCCGTATTATTATTTATATAAATTCCAAGTAATCAACACAAAGGAAATGCTTCGCATTCCTCACACTTACCTACCTAATAGCCTCGTACTTTGGACCGAATGCCCTCATATGCATTGCACAATATTAATGCAACAAAGACAATGTATGACTATAAAAGGAAAGTATTTTCTTTGAATAAATCAGTTATTACCTAGACCTCGAGTTGTTACTATCGTCCCTACGTCCTATACCGCATGGCGACCTTGCCAGGCAAACTACAACCATCATTTTTCTCCCAAAATATCACTTAAATCGTCAATATCGATGATGGCGTCAGCGGCCGCCCATAGCCACGCCAGACGGCGCCAACGCACAATCCAAAACCGCCCATCCACTGTCAGCTCATAGTCGATGAAGAGGCACCCCCCATCAGGGTCCTCCACGAGTAGCTCCTCATGAAGGGTCATCTCCATGAAGAGCGCCGGGTTGACAGGGCACATCAAGGGGTGCCCGGGTACCGCCTCAAAAGCCGCCAGGAACACCTCGCCGCCATCCATAAGCCGCCGCGAGCAGCAACAAAACATCACGCCATGAGTTTCCCCAAATATGGTGCATACTTCATGGACCGACATCAGTAGTGATAAAGAATCCGTACTGAAGCTACCCATTTTTTTACTATTATTTTTTTCACTTTAATCTAATTAGCACGGAACAACTTTCCAATTCGGAAGTGGGAAGAGGAATAAATAAGTCATAAAGCCAAACACCATATGATAATAAGATGCATCCATCTGATCGCATTCCAACACCCATAAGGCACCGCAATCTCTATAGCACCTATCGATTAACACTATAAAACAAATAAACATAATTGTAACTACACAACACGACACTATACACCAATGTACCATATAAGAAGCTTGAAATGTAAACACGCTAAGTAGTAATAAGATACTGTAAGTAACTATTATGTAAACCATAGATATAAGTAAGTTATGGATAGTTAAGTCAAAAATATAGTAATCATGTAATCTACCATTTTTTGACTAAAAAATTCGCGGGAGAGCTGTAGTGAGGCTCACAGCTGAGACCAGCTGTCGGGAAACAGATACCTATTTTCCGTATTATTATTTATATAAATTCCAAGTAATCAACACAAAGGAAATGCTTCGCATTCCTCACACTTACCTACCTATATTACCTAAGTCCCACTGCTGGGCACAGGCCTGTCTCATGAATGAGAGTGGACGGGCAGTAGTCCCCACGCTGGCCCAGTGCGGTTTGGGGACTTAACATACATAGTTGAATTTCTGCTCAGATGTACGCAGGTTTCCTCACGATGTTTTCCTTCACCGAAATAGGCCAATATTTCCCAAATATAGGTACCTATATACGAGTAGCTCACCTGACTCGCGATACATTTATAATGGCGGTGATTTAAGCATTATATTCATGCCCGACACATAAACTAAATAACATTTTGCGATTGATAACTAATGGCAAATAAAGAGGGATTAAAACATGTAGCAAAACTATTTGAAACGGATCAGGCTTTTCTACAAGAAGTTATTCCGGTATTCACGTGATACATTTTGAACTGTACCCCTATTTTTTAGGGTTCCGTAGCCAAGTACTTTGGACCGAATGACCTCATATGCATTGCACAATATTAATGCAACAAAGACAATGTATGACTATAAAAGGAAAGTATTTTCTTTGAATAAATCAGTTATTACCTAGACCTCGAGTTGTTACTATCGTCCCTACGTCCTATACCGCAACGGCTTTCGATCACGTCCCACGTGATCTCATCTGGGAAGCACTCAGAAAGCAATTAGCGCCAGAATCTTACATTAATCTTATGCAAGACATGTATAAAAACATTACTACCCAAGTCTTAAGTCCCGCTGGTAGAGGTGAGAAGTTTGAAATCAGCGTCGGGGTTCATCAAGGTTCTACACTCAGCCCACTACTTTTTAACACTATTATGAATCATCTCACAAAACAATGTCAAAAATCGCTACCTTGGAACATCCTCTATGCCGATGATGTTGTTCTGATCTCGGATAGCCCAGAAGAACTTCAGTGGAACTTCAACTCCTGGATTGAAGGATACTTCAAAGTATTGGAAACAAATGGCTAAAAAATAAGTAGGAAAAAGACGGAACACATGTCGTGCATTTTCGATGATGTCTCTAAGCAGGAGAGTATAAAAATATATATATAGGAAGTACTGTTATACCTACGGTAACCCAGTTCAAATACCTAGGCTCAATACTCAGCAACGATGGCAAAATTGATAACGACGTTACTCACAGAACAACAACTGGATGGATGAAGTGGCGGCAACTAACAGGCGTCATGTGTAACAGAAAAATGTCGCTTAAAGTCAAAGGGCACTTATATAAGACTGCCATTAGACCGGCCGTTCTGTATGGGTCAGAGTGTTGGGCGACCAACAAGCAGCAACTATACTTCGTTTTTTTTAAGATTAGAATTATCTGTCAAACGGGTAAACAAAGAAGCAGTGGTCGTAAACATTCCTTCTTCGATTTCGATCGATACCACTGAATTTCTCGGAACTTATGTACATACATACGAGTACATATCATTTGATATTTACCGATAGCTGAACGCATATATTTTATTTTAAAATGTTGTATAACGTACCAACGATACCTATGCCAGCAGTCTCGGCAGTCTTTTTCACACGGTCTGATTTAGTGGGATACTCCTTTCTATGGCACATTTCTGACACTCATTTGTAAATATTCACCGCCCGTTTCCGCTTTTCACTGGCAGTCAGAGGATTCTGCTTTTGCCTTTTCTTCTTTGGAGATGAAAAAACATTAGCCGGAACCGGCTGCGACTTCTGTAGCCCACTCGGGCCAGCCTCGCCTTCATACATTGTAAATGTGCACCAACAAACAAAATATCTAAATAGATCAACAACTAATAACAAAATTCAACAAAAACGATCACAACAATCTTTAAGTAAGCTTACAGCAATAGAAATCACAACCGACTCAACCGACAACAATATGAACTCGAATGAAAAACCCACATGAGTGAATTACAGATAGTGACAGTGACGTTTAAAAATTGTGTGAGAACTCTGCCTCTTTAGGTTTTTTAATGTACAACCTTTCCATAAAAAATTGCAAACGCAATTTATTAAAATTCTTATCTTTTCATCTTAGAATATAAATTAACTAATATTATGTTTCTTATCTGTTCACAACACTGAGTAATGTATGTATTACTAAAACATGATAATAAATACGTGATATTTATTAACTCGTATTCACTGTTCGAACCGCAGAGTGTGCCCGATAAAAAACCTTATATCTCGTTCTGCAAAGGTCTCTCTAATGCTAAAAAAAACGAAGTACAAACAATCTGCACACCACAGAAATGCGCATGCTACGCTGGTCAGCTGGGGTTACGCTACTGGACAAAATTCGAAATGAGTACGTAAGAGGAAGTTTCAAGGTTGCCTCGGTTATTGATAAAGTCAAAGAGAAACGCCTAAGGTGGTATGGCCACATCCAAAGACGTCCAGATGACCACTTGGTGAAGCTTGCCCTCGACTTGCCTACCACGAAACGAAAACGTGGAAGACCACCTACTACCTGGTTGACGACGGTCGAAAAGGACCTAAAAGAGTCTCATTTAAATAAAGACGTAGCACAGGACCGTGCTAGATGGAAATTACGGACAAGGAAGGCCGACCCCAAATAAATGGGACAAGGTCTAGCAGGAAGAAGAAGAAGAAGATAAAACTCAAAAAAATATATGATGTACATTACCATGCAAACTTCCACCGAAAATTGGTTTGAACGAGATCTGGTAAGTAGTTTTTTTTAATACGTCATAAATCGTAAACTGCAATGTATTTAACGGAACCCTTCATGTGCTAGTCCGACTCGCACTTGGCCGCTTTTTTGGGTACTAATGTTCTTTAATTGTAGTTACTCCCATACAAATATTTGTTCCACTCAAAAACTGGTTCGAATGGCATCGTAAAAAAATTAGGACACGAGCCTATTGAATAATGAAGACACAAATGGTATCGAATGGAAAATCGAAGCCCACTTAAACGTCTCAAACAGAGTGGGGCACAATTTCAAAGCCTAACAGATTGTTTACCGATCCATATGCAAGGCTATATTGAAACTGTGTTGTCAATACATTCCGTACCAAAATGATATAACAGTCAAGGCTAGCCTATTATGATAAGCTCTTTTGCGGTTAAGTTGAAGTCCTCTATATGTCTCGTGTGCACTGGGGACAAGCAACTGAGGTATGGTAACATAAGACCACTGGACAATTAACTCTCAGATTGGCACCTACATATATCAAACCATGTGATGGGTGGTAAGGCTATTCGGTTTAGGTTTATTATTTACTAGGTTATGTGAAGAATATTTTTTTATTTATTTATTCAGAAAACCAACAGCGATACAAAGTATGTAACTTATGCTATAATATAATACACAGTAGTATGAAGAAGATTTTTATTTTATTGTTTATTTATGTATTTTGGTTCACCAACAATTGTTTACACTGAAGTTTACAGTAATCCAATTATCATAACTACTTGCTAAGTGTAACAATTGTAGTGTACTTTATACCTACGCGTTACCTACCTATAATAATATTTTAATAAGTTTTATTGATTTAATGTGTTAACTTAATATAAAACTTAAAACTAAACTTAATTCTAAAAACTTATTATTATATAAACAAATCTATAATTAGGTATTAACAACATGCACTTAAATATGTAATATTAATACTAAATAACTAAAATAAATATTTATATAATATTTTGTACAAGCGGACAAACTAACCTAGTTTCATATTAGATACGGTGACCTCATTAACTGCGCGGACGGCGGCCGGTGCCTCGGCCCAAGCGCCCGCGCCAGTACTCACCTCGCTTCGACGCAGAGAGCACGCCGCCTGCTTGCAAATTATTGTACTCGCTCCGCTAAACGCTTGCTCGAATATTAACATAGAATTAATCGTGCTTAGTGCTGATAACTTTCTCCTTCTGCTTTGTACCGTGTTTTGTATGAATGATAAAGTGGTTGTTGAAACATTCGGATATTTAATTTACAACTACGCCCGATTCGCTACTCAACAACTACAGTGGTGACCCCGAGAAAGAACACATCATGCCTGGTAACGAGTCCGAAGTAAGCACAGTTGGAGTGCGAGTACCGCCATTTTACCACGAAGTCGTCCCACCTCGACTGCAAGTAGCAGCAACATCGATGGCAGCAGCATCAGCGTCATCATCAGCCCCACATACCCTGAGCCAGGAGGTCGCGGCAATAGCACAGCAGATGCAGACCCTGATGCTTAAGGTAGACAGAATGTCGCGCCAGAGCGGACGATCGAAGACACCTCAGAGACAAGGTGGACGTGGACGCTCATCATCAGCACGAAGGTCGAACTCCAATTACAGAAAGTTCCCAACGTGCTGGTACCACCATAAGTTCGGAGACAAGGCTACCCGGTGCGTACAACCCTGTGATTTCGCGGGAAACGGCCGGGGCAATCTGTAATGGCGGCCGACGACTGCCCGAGCACAGGTCGCCTTATTATAACGGACCAGCGTTCAAAAACACAGTTTTTAGTTGACACCGGTAGTGATCTTTGTGTGTTTCCTCGCTCACAATTAAAAACACGATGTATAAAAACTGATTTAGTTTTAAGCGCAGCGAACGGCACGACAATTAACACCTACGGTTATGTAAACTTTATTTTAAACCTAGGCTTGCGCCGTGACTATGCTTGGCGATTTATTGTTGCAGATGTAACGAGGGCGATAATAGGTGTGGATTTTTTATCGCATTATGGTCTCATCGTCGACGTGAGGAATCAACGCCTCATCGACGGCATGACATCGCTTGCGACCCCGGCGTTGCTTGCGCGAAAATCAGTGGACGTCACTTCGGTAAAGGTAATGTCTGGTGATTCTACATATCACATCATACTTGAACACTATCCCGAAATAACACGCCCACATGGTATATATCACACACCTACACATAGTACAGTACACCACATACGTACTACACCTGGGCCACCTGTATCAGGTACACCTCGTCGCCTGGCGCCGGACAAATTAAAGATAGCCAAGGCAGAGTTTGACGCTATGCTGAAAAGCGGCATCTGCCGGCCGTCTGAGTCCCCTTGGTCTTCTCCACTCCACCTGGCCCCGAAGAAGAATGATGGATGGCGTCCGTGTGGCGATTATCGCATGCTGAACGCGAGAACCATTCCGGACATGTACCCAATCCGTCACATCCAGGACTTTGCGCATAGCCTTTCCGGTTGTAAAATTTTTTCAACCATCGATCTGGTCAAGGCGTACAACCAGATTCCCCTGAACCCTGACGACATCGCGAAGACCGCCATTACGACGCCCTTCGGCCTTTACGAATTCCCTTACATGACGTATGGGCTTCGTAACGCCGGTCAGACGTTTCAGCGCTTCGTCGATGAGATGGTCAGGGGATTGGACTTCGTGTATGCCTACCTCGACGACTTTTTAGTCTTTTCACAGGATCAGGAGACGCATGAACAACACCTACATCAGCTGTTCCGCAGGCTCAAGGATTTTGGCATGGTGGTGAACGCAGCAAAGTGTGTCTTCGGCGTACCTGAGGTTACTTTCCTCGGGTACCGTATAACAGCCGAAGGAACCACTCCACTGCTTTCCAAGGTTGAGGCTATCCAGAGCTTCCCTACGCCAAAGACCGTTAAAGAGTTGCGCCGTTTTTTGGGGATGCTCAATTTTTACCGCAGGTTTATACCAGGTGCGGCTAAGCATCAGGCACCCCTTAACGCTTTGCTGGTAGGATCGGTCAAAGGTTCCCATCCCGTTCATTTTTCTACACGGGAGTCTGATGCGTTCCAGGCCTGTAAAGACGGTCTTTGCCAGGCAACCATGCTGGCCCACCCAGACTGCCACGCGAAGCTCGCTTTGGTGACAGACGCTTCGGACACGGCTATGGGTGCAGTACTCCAGCAGTTGAGGCAGAACGAGTGGCAGCCGTTGGCATTCTTCTCACGGAAGCTGAGTCCAGCGCAGGTAAAATACTCACCCTATGATCGCGAACTTCTTGCGATTTACGAGAGTGTGAAGTATTTTCGGCATATGGTGGAGGCCCGTGACTTTACAATCTACACTGATCACAAGCCACTCACCTTTGCCTTCCACTCTCGTAAAGAGAACTGCTCCCCACGACAGTTTAGGCACCTAGACCTGATAGGCCAGTTTACGACTGATATCAGGCACATATCAGGTAAAGATAACGTCGTGGCGGATGCACTTTCTCGCATAGAGGAGATCTCGCAACCTGTCTCCGCTGAGAGGATTGCTTCTGCACAACAGGCTGACCAGGAGCTCAAACTGCTACAAGAGGCAGGGTCGTCACTGCGACTCGACAAGGTAAAAATCCCTGGCTCGCAAAATTACCTGTACTGCGACGTCAGTGGCACTACCGAGAGGCCGTTTGTACCTCAGGAGCTACGCAAGGCAGTGTTTGACAGTCTCCACTCCTTAAGCCACCCTGGCGCCAACGCTACCGCCAGATTGGTCGCGGAGCGTTACGTCTGGCCGGGAGTCAAAAAAGACTGCCGCGAGTGGGTACGTACCTGCCTAGCCTGCCAACGCTCTAAGGTAACTCGCCACGTCTCTGCCCCTATAGGTAACTTTAAATTACCTAGGGCCAGATTGGCATTCGTCCACATAGACCTGATAGGCCCCTTACCATTGTGCCAAGGGTTCCGATATTGCCTCACAGCCGTCGACAGGTTCACGCGATGGCCAGAGGCAATACCGTTGGCAGACATGACGGCCGAGACGGTGGCACGGGCATTGCTGAGCGGCTGGATATCCCGCTTTGGTTGCCCAACAGATATAGTGACGGATAGAGGAGGCCAGTTTGAGTCAGCTCTATTCCAGCATTTGTCGGCCATCGCAGGGTTCCAGCACCGCAGGACGACAGCGTATCATCCAGCGTCCAACGGACTGGTAGAACGCTTCCACCGGCAGCTTAAGGCTGCCATAACCTGTCACGGTGGCAGCAGCTGGGTGGAAACACTTCCACTCGTTTTAATGGGGGTACGTAGTGCCTATAAAGAAGATATTCAGGCTTCCACGGCTGAACTTCTTTATGGACAACCCTTGCGCCTCCCGGGAGATTTTTTCAACCCTCAGGTAGACGAGGCCATTGACGTGACGGACTACATGTCACGCCTGCGAGGTTTCGTGAGGGATTTACGCCCATCACCAGCCGCACGGCACAGTAGTAGGCGTACCACTTTCATTTTCAAAGACCTAGCGTCTTCAGCCTACGTTTTTCTCCGGGACGACACGATAGGAGGATCACTAAAACCTGCGTACACCGGACCTTACGAGGTTATTGCCAGAGGTGATAAGGTCTTCAAAATCATGTTGAAAGGTAAGCTGGTTACAGTATCGATAGACCGTCTTAAGCCGGCCTTCATACTGCGTGACCCAGACACCCCACATCACACACCACCAAACAACAACACACATTTCCATCACTCAAATTCACCCAAAGATCTCCAGGCATTACCAAGTGCCATTAGTGACACTGTCAAAACGACGCGGTCAGGACGCCGTATTCGATTTCCCGACTATTATCGCCCTTGACGGTCTCTGGGAAGGGGTGATGTAGTGTACTTTATACCTACGCGTTACCTACCTATAATAATATTTAAATAAGTTTTATTGATTTAATGTGTTAACTTAATATAAAACTTAAAACTAAACTTAATTCTAAAAACTTATTATTATATAAACAAATCTATAATTAGGTATTAACAACATGCACTTAAATATGTAATATTAATACTAAATAACTAAAATAAATATTTATATAATATTTTGTACAAGCGGACAAACTAACCTAGTTTCATATTAGATACGGTGACCTCATTAACTGCGCGGACGGCGGCCGGTGCCTCGGCCCAAGCGCCCGCGCCAGTACTCACCTCGCTTCGACGCAGAGACCACGCCGCCTGCTTGCAAATTATTGTACTCGCTCCGCTAAACGCTTGCTCGAATATTAACATAGAATTAATCGTGCTTAGTGCTGATAACTTTCTCCTTCTGCTTTGTACCGTGTTTTGTATGAATGATAAAGTGGTTGTTGAAACATTCGGATATTTAATTTACAACTACGCCCGATTCGCTACTCAACAACTACACAATCACTTAAAGGTAAACACCGCATGCATTATATAAAAAAAGCCTTAACACTAACTTATCAAAATTATAAACAGTTTTTGCTTAACTTATTATTGCGACGTAACTAAATAATTTAAAACTTTTTTAACAATTTTCTGCGCGTCACTCTTATTTCACGACCGAGTCAAAGAAAACATCAGACATGTGACTGTAGCTGTTAAATTGCTTTACACATCCTTGGGATAGGCGAGCTACTGATTGGGGTGCTAGGTCGGGTAACCTCCTCGAGTGTCTGGACTCTACCGATTCCTCTTGATTCGGTTGATCCGCAGGAATGGGTAGTGTCTTGGCCGGTGCGCTCTGGAGACAACGGCAAGTGATAATTTAGTGAACCCTAAGTTATCGCTTGCTGGTGTTACCAATAACCCGACACGGGGGGGTCGGGGGGTTCCGCCCAGGGAATCGCAAGATTCCCCAGGTGCGGCTTGAGGGAGAGGCCATTGCCGTTTGCCTCTATAATAAATAACGGACCCGGAACCCTGACAAGTCCTCTGCTATTAGAGGATTCATGTTAGGCGCGGGGGCTGCAACCGTCAGGCCGGGGCAGAGTTGTGGCTGCGAGGGAGAAAACCTCTATAAAAAGTTACAAGGGGACCTGAGAGGGTGAATCCGAGTTCTATCACCCTCTCCCGGCGCAGAGGTCCTTTGGTCGGGTCGGGAAGCGTGTGGTGTCGCCCTGCACGCTTACGACGGGAGGGGGGGCTTTTGCCTCAGTAGTGAGGGCAGCTGCGGCTGTTGCCGAGGGGCGTCGTGGTGAAATGTTCGCGATCCCATGACGCCCCTACTACACGGTAGAGAGGGCATACCTTGGTGGTTTTGGAGCACGTCATACCCATCCTAGTTCCTCGGCTAGGTGGGATGCGTAAAGGCATTTCCCCAAGTAAAAAAAAAAAAAAAAAGGCGAGCTACTGATTGAAGATTTATGATTTATTGAAGTGCATTTAGATTTTAAAAATTTATGTCAAAAACAACAGAACGATATGGTATCAAACTTTTTTTGCTGCCAATTTGAATATCAGTTCAGCGGGATCCCTGCACGTAAACTGCCATTTTGAAACTGCATTTATGATTTTTTTCATTAGTTGGCAATTTCAAACGCCATTTACAGTGACAGAATAATACGTACCGATACCGACGTCACCTCCGAAAGCTACGTGCTCCTGATTCTTTTTTTGGTGATAGGAATAACTTTCCTTGGCACCAGAAAAAGTTGCATGCAGACCTTTCAGCTGCGTCAATTATTTTTGAAAAATATAAACAGTTTCCTCAGTTACGTTTTGGGTTTAGGACGGCGAATGAGACACTTTCCTTGATCCGTCTCATATTATTACAAAAAATATTTTAAATATTGGCAATGATAAATATAGCAGAGCTGCTGCAGCTGTCAATATCATTGCCAGTGTCAGTTTACCTCGGATTTTTAAGATTTTTTTTTGTAATGTGAGACGCATCAAGGAAAGTGTCTCATTCGCCATCCTAAACCCAAAACGTAAGTGAGGAAATTGTTTATATTTTTCAAAAATAATTTTGACGCAGCTGAAAAGTCTTAATTTTTTTCTGATGCTAATGAAGGTTATTCCTATCACCAAAAATATTATCAGGCACTTCTAAAATTTTCATCCAATCCCAATTGCTATCCAGCTGGTGGTGGATTGCATAACATTTTATATGGTAGATCTAAATGACATTTTTTGTATGGGAAAATGGCAGTAGAATTACCCCGAACGCTCATCCTAAAAGTTAAGCGATGTAAACAATATATAGACGCACGGTAAGAAGGATGGCGCGATACTTTGCTATGCATTTTATAGCAGGCGTAAATGGGTTCTGTGTTCATACTCCAACATAAGGTCTGTGGACATATTTTTGAGACTTTTTGATGTACAAACACTATCCTTTATATCTACCTACTTACTTGTTATTGGCAACCAGAGTTGCTAATTTCACATACCCCCAAATTATTTGTGACAACTGTAGTTGCGAATGCGAAGTAACGTATGGGTGGCTTTGAGCAAAAAACGATATAGGCTACTATTTTTAAAATTTGAACTCAAGCGTTGTTAGTAAATCATGGATTATGTTGTTCATTGTACAGAATATAATGTTGTATAACCAATAAGCGTAAATATTTTTCATCCCCAAAATATTGCGTGTTATAAAACATGTTTCGATGTCGGTTTCAGTAATTTATTCACATATAAGCGAGACTCGATGTTTCCACAAGCACGCATTTCATTTCGTTCCAGACGTTACTTATTCATAAAGAATTAGAACCGCCACGGCGGGCAAACATTACTCTAAATGATTCAGAAGGCGAGCGGAGTAATTGAGGGTGTATGTAGCTATTGGGTTAAGAAACTCCTTTAATAATAAGCTATACCGATGTCAATTTTACGGCAAACTTAGGTCACTAATACTACTATTACAGTATAGTTAGCTCTAAACCATGACTTCGCATTAACATTACTTACAATACGGGACTCGACCACATTTTCAAGCATTAGTTGTTTCGACTCCTGCTCATATTCGAACTTGAAAATTATAATTTCCCTGAGCTATTTATACTCTACCAAATTTCACAAAGTCCATTATAAAATAAAACTAAATTATCTTCACACAAACATTAATATAAGCATATAATAATAACCCCCATTTGACCGTCTTGTAGTTAAAAAAGCATTCAAATCATTTAGATTTGGATACGGATTATTTTTTACATTCGAAAATTTACCCCAAAAATGTTTTTAGGAAAAGTGCATCCATAACGGTGTTCCCATTCGGAATGACGAAGCTTGGCTATCGAATGTGTACACTGTTCATATTTGGACTAATTACTGCGATTCAATACACGAAATTACCAACCACGTTGTCAGTGCCCCAATGAACCAGCATGATTGCGTGACACCGCAACAGCCTATTGTCACAGATGGTATTCAATTGCACAAACGCCTCGGCTATGTAATGAGCTACCCACTGACGTTTTGCCGAAGTACTATGGTACGAGGTTCTACAAGAAATGCGCTCGTCACGCTCACGCCTAACGAAACTAGAACTCTACCTACGCTTAGTTACTACGAATCGCGGCTTCAAGATATATTTGTGGGAATTGTGGGTGAGCCTTGAGGGTGAACTTAAAAGAACTAACAGAATTGCGGGGCAGATGCGAGTTACCAACAGTTGGAAATCTACGACAATAGTATTAGGCAGGCCGCACGTCATTACAAAGATACCTTGGGCGTCCGACGAGTTGCCTCCCTACTGGATGGCCCAGTTATGCCCGTCCTTTGGGAATTGAGGTATAAATTTATATATACGTATGTATATTGCTAGTCCGGTACTGTTGATGTATTTTGGCGCATCTTGACCAATTCTGCGGTCACGTAAGGGCTTGTGCACAAATCACGCGTGGTTTTTTCGGCTACTTTGTGACCCCCCTCCCCCTTGGTGATATTTGGTGAGGTTCTTGGCTAAACCCCCCCCACATAACCTCACGTATATTTTTTTCATTCGACCTAATTGTAAGATAAATAGTATTTTACAGTGCTAAGTAAAGATTTATGTTCAACGAAGCCGAGAAAAAGTATCTACTCGTGTGGTAGATATTTTTTCTTAGTTTCGTTCTGTGTAGAAAAATACACGTGAGGTATCCTTATACCCCCCCCCCCCCCCCAACGTGATCTTTCATGAAAACTTGAATGTTCCGTTTTACAGAGGTTTTCCGGTGACAAGGCAACGAGAAAAGGTAGGAAGAGTCAAACTAAATAAAATGTTAATTTTTTTATCGCTATTTGTAGTACCTATGCAATTTCAATTCGCGTCATCTTGCTGGTGGAATAAATTAGGTATAATGAAACTACGTGCCTGATTATCAAATACCAGCGATCTATTTTACCGCTTTAGGTAAGTAATGTACTATTATGTTCTAAAATTGTCTAACTTACGTTGTTTAATAAAACAGTTTAACATTACCTAGTGTTAAAGGATTTCCTCCCAAGTAACTATGTATGTATGTAAATAACTTTATTGTACACAAGACACACGTAAAAATAAAGACAAAAATACAGACAAAAATAAGTTAAATCGATACAAAGGTTAACTATGTGTATAATACCTGAGACAGAATGTCCCGCTATACGGCAAAAAGTTGTTTTACAATGTCAAAAGCGTCGCTTATCGCGTAGTTATTAGGTATTCTATTTCAGTGACCACAAAACCACATGGTTGGCGCATCTCTGCTAATTCTGCCTGTTCTGCGGTCACAACCAGCAGCTATGCCAATAAATGAAAATGGCCACGTTTAGGCTATTCATTTATGCAATTGGTAATAATTGATATAGGAGAGATAGATATTACTTTTATATTTACATTTGTGTAGCGTAAATTATTCATAATGGGGTTAGATCACTCCAAAACCAACCTTTTAGGACTAACCCTTTTATTCATAAAACTCACCAGACGTCTGTTCTTGAACAAACGAGCGAAGCGAACGAAATTCTCCGTTTTAGCTTGGGCGAAATATCTTTCGTATGGCCGGCTGTTCTCCTCAACAGGTCGCATTTCTCAACCGCGTCTCGTGAACATTTTTGAGCAGGTTCAATAATCATATAGAATTTTTTGTCAGCCTCTAGTCTAAAATACATTATATTGCTTTCTCATAAACAAAAATATCAAAATTAAGGAAATTACAAACGAATTTTAACGGCATTTTCGTTAAAATTGGTTTTATGGACGAATAAGGACATAAGAGTCTCCACAAAGTCAAGTAAAACACTGAAAATATCCAATCATTCTTCGCTACAACACGCCTTCATATCAAAAAAGTATTTAGCAGTTTAGGCCCGTCCAGATTCTGAGACCCTGCGGCAATTTGGCGGGGATTTCGACCCCTAAAGAGTTGTTTGCACAAAACATGACGCTTCTTGTCCAATAAATAATATGTGTAGGATCTTCAGAGGGTTTTTGCATGCAGGTCAGCCCTCCGATGTTTTGCCGGTCATTAATTACGAATTATGAATTCCGCTCACAGAAGCGGGCTTGGGAATTTTCCCGCCTACGGTCAGGGATTGGGAAAAATTCAATGGTCGTTACTCGGTACACTTTTTTTTATTGTTGAAGGTTTTTGCGTAGATTTTGCGCAACGTTGGAGATGCCATTACCAAGCTCAAGTGGAGTTGGACAGGACACGATATAAATATATATATATATATATATATATTTGCGGACAATCTTACACAAATCAACCTAGTCCCAAACTAAGCAAAGCTTGTACAATGGGTACTAGACGACGATATAGATACTTATATAGAGAAATAAATACTTAAATACATAGAAAACATCCATGACTCAGGAACAAATATTCGTGCTCATCACACAAATAAATGCCCTTACCGGGATTCGAACCCAGGACCTCTTGCTTCGTAGGCAGGGTCACTACTAACTAGGCTAAAGCGGTCGTCAAATCCATCGTCGTCGTCGTCGATGCCAGAGTGATGGCAGATGGACCTGGATGGGTCTCGGATTGGTGGCCACTTCTAGGTGAAAGGAGCGTCGGCCGTCCACCAGCTCGATGGGTGGACGATATTAGGAAGATCGCGGGTCACTTTTGGATAAGACTAGCTCAAGACATAGGAATTCAAAGTGCGTGTATTTCTTGTGTTATTGTTACCTACTGCTTGATGACGGGATTTTTTAGGCGGACAATATGCAGTCATCATTAAAAATAACATAGACAAAGTATAGTATTTACTGAGCGTTTATTATTTTTACAAAAGTCATCTTCACTAAATGTAATAAAGAGGAAAAGACTATTAGATTGCAGCTTTGTTAAGTTTGTAGGTAATCTCTGGAAATGGGTAAAAAAATATACATAATGATATTTAGTCAGTCAGTTAGATTCACAAAAAAATATTGGACACGTATTTTTTATTTTGTCAATCAAGCAAAAAATGGTGAAAGATATGGCCCGTTAAAGTTCCACGTGACGTCACATTATGCTAAAAAATGTACCATAATGTGACGTCACGCGGAACTTTAACGGGCTATTTCTTCATATTTTTTTGTTTGATTGACAAAATAAAAATAAATGTCCAATATTTTTTGGTAAAATAGGTACACGGATTTTTTTTTTTTAATAAAGTAGCCAATTACTCATTCCATTTAAAAAACTCTTTCACCAGTTTAGAATTGACCTTGGTGATGGACGTAGGCTATATTTTAACCCGTGGATTTGCTTGCGTTCTGTGTAATACGCGGAAGGAGTCGCGCGGGTTCTAGAACACACGCACACACACATACACACACAAGCACACACACACACTAACTCCTCGTACGATAAGAAATAACAAATTCACTAAAGTAATAATGAGAATTATTATTCTAGGTTACTCGTCCGAGTCGGATCGGCACGTAAGTGCCTCCCACACACTTCGGGCTAAGGTTTTTCAGTGTTTGTACCGAAACTCACATAATTATGTGTTAAGGAATATAAAAGGTGCTAGAAGGGGTACGAAAATGTAAAAAAAAACTACTCAGCGATTACTACTTTTTTGGTAGATTTGAAGCAAAATTGATATGATTACTAAATCTACCAAATGTCGTTCTCTGGGAAAAGTTTTATATTATCATGCCGTATACTTATTATAGATATGTGCATACGGTAGATAATGGCGTAAGAACCAACCGCAGTACTTAAAGCACCTTTTCCCTGTGAAAAATTAAGTTACCCAATTGAACTGAATGTACATGCAAAAGAAAATTCTAATAGTTATTACGCAAGTGGCTCTTTTAAATGTCAGAGCTTACAAATAATAGCTTGTAGGTAGGTACTAAAAATGGCAATAAAAGCTTGTACTAAAAATGTAAGCTCACTCACTCATTCACCCACTTACTTCACATATTATGATATTATGTCACTTCAGGCTTCCGTTGGAATGAGACAGCAATGCATACATTTCGTCGAATCGCTGAGGCGTTTTTCCAATCCTAACCCTGTCGCATCAAGCATTTCCATCGCCGTGTAACCAAATGGAAGGTAAGCCATTATTTATGGCGCATATGGAAATGCCCCGCGGAATGGGATCGTAATGTTTGATCGTTTCCGAGATAATACCAGCCACGTTACGAATGGCCATTTTTCCTCTTTATTTGCTTTTCATCTGCATAACTGATCATTTTTTGGGAGTTTTGTCACGTTTTGTTTAGTGTTGTTTATGGTTGTAATTTAAACTAGGGGCGGGCGTTTTAGGATACCTATTGAAATTCTATGTATGCGGGTCTACTATAAAAAGAGGCTGCAAATCCGCTACTTCCCAGTGGTGGTTTTGCAGTCCAGGCCGCCCTAGTCCGTGTAGTAGGTATTCCTACGTTCCAACAAACTAATATTCGCCTAACGTGTAACTAGTCAACTGGATCAATGTAATGATAATGATATTAACTAATGACTATGCGAATAATTTTGGTGCTTGCGGAATTTTTCACGTATTTTTTGGCACATAATTACCTAATACTATCTAGTTTAATTTTGTGCGTAATATATTTAACCCTTACGGCTTGGCCACGACTTTGGTCTTAAGCGACCTGCGACCAGCGTTTTATCTGTTCATTGCGCGGTCGAGACGCGCAACGCACTGTGGTTAGTTGGGATCAAGGAACAGATAAAACGCTGGTCGCAAGTCGCTTAAGACCAAAGTCGTGGCCAGGGGGTTAGATGCATACAGTATCAAAAATAATACAGTGACACAAGTAGTAATCAAATTCATGTCAAACTATGTCAAACTGGACACGGAGTCTCAAATGGGACGTAGAGATAATTGTACCTTGGAAATTGTAAATTGGACGATTCCAAAAGTGATGGATACCGTGCATATGGTTGAATTTTCGGCCACGGCGACTGCTTCAACTCTGGTGTTGGTATGCTCTGGTGTGGCTCACGTTACCGATCTCATTTACGAAGATCCGAGTACGCGGGCACAACGGGCACGTGGTCGCGGGTGGTGGGGCTTTCAGCTCGTCCCGTTAGAGTTCAAGGGGCCATTCATCAATGGGATTCAAATGTGGATGTTTTTATTCTTACTGAAGATCTCAATTTTTGACGGTCGGCTGCCTGATTCTCCCACTGCAATGGGTCAATTTCACAATTTTTCGTGTCTACTCAGACCTGTGTCGTATCAAGATGTCAAGAAGAAAGCTGAGAATAGAGACGAATGGAAATTGCTCCAGCGACAAGAGCCTGGCTCTTAAATATATGATGATGACTCGGACCTCAAGTTTAATATTTATTTCCTTTCCTTTTCATATTTAATTAGTATATGTACTTATAAGTTGTTTAATTAACATAATTGGCATTTGCGCTCGTGAAAGATTTGTTGAGTTTTATAAATAGTGGGGTATAATTAAGAATAATCGCCACAATACACGATTTAAAGACGAATGTTAGTAAAGTTGGTCTGTTAAATAGTGTTCACTAAGTTCTGAGTTTGCTCGGATTGAAAGTAAAAACTCGAGCAAGCTTAAATATAATATAGGCAATTACAGCATTCACGAAATTGACGAATTGTGAATATCCTTCAAAATTTACAGGACTATAGATCGATTTAAGTAGTGTACGCCCCGCACCTACTGTCAGTATTATAAAAGAGTAAAACACCAAGGATGAGCATTAAGTATGAAAGCCTGGATGTAGTTCAGAGACGTTTTCATTCCAATATGATATTTTTTGTTTATATGTCAAACTTCTCTTTACTGCTTGTATAATAAGAATTGTTAGAACACATAACTTTAACATAAACGTTAAAATGTACAATTATTACCTAACAGCTGAATTGACCCCACAACACAAACGAAGCCTAGTGTTGAGGTCATAGGTAAAATCTATGTAGATACAATGTTTTTGAATATTAAAAAACAGCATTTTATTTTTTTGAACGGGATGACGAAGCTGACATGCAAAAATGATTTCGTCTCTCCGGCTGTTCTCTTCTACAGGCGGCCGATTTTTGACTTTCAAGCGGTCGCGGTCGAAAATATGAAAGTAAATACGATTAAAGCGTCAAAATTGCAAGCACTTACTTTCTACCGATAGAAACAAATACGCGAGGTCAATACCACTCGTTTTTAGGGTTCCGTACTCAAATAGTAAAACGGGGCCCTATTACTAAGACTTCGCTGTCCGTTCGTCCGTCCTACCGTCCGTCCGTCTGTCTGTCACCAGGCTGTATCTCAAGAACCGTGATAGCTAGAGAGTTGAAATTTTCACAGATTATGTATTTCTGTTGCCGCTATAACAACAAATACTAAAAACAAAATAAAATAATTTTTGAAGGGGGGCTCCCATACAAAAAACGTGATTCTTTTGCTGTTTTTATGGATAATGGTACTTGGTCGGGTTTTCATTTTTCTATCGCTATTACAAGATAGCATTTCATAATATTTTACAGTTTTCGAGTGAAAGAGTCGAGCGCTCGAAAGTCAAAAATCGTTTGCATTTCTCAACTGATTGTAGTGAAATTTTGTGAGCAGGTTCGATAATTTTATAGATTTTTTTGTTGATTTCGTTTTTCGAAATGTAAAGAAAAATGTTTTTGGATTAAAAAACAGGCACGCGAGTTCTCGAGGTTACTAAGACACTAGTAAATAAACGATATTTCATTTATTTTCTATTTATATTTCAATATAGGTACGTATTTACGTAGTCGCTACTAGCAGTACCAGCCTACCATACACCCTCTAAGCTAGCGTGCCAAAACGACCACTCAAAACATAATGATATCAAATTTGAATCCAAATAGTAAGTCCCTGATTGATTCTCAATTATTTTTTCGATAGTGGGAAGTAAGTTAGGTAACCCTTATCTTTCAAATGTAATCTCCGAAAATCATGTTATAAAACAGTTATGATACACCAATACGGTACTCGTACTTATTACCCCAGGTGAGAATCCAGGTTTTCACGGTGAATATCCAGAATCAAATGACTTTCCGCATTCAATCGTCCAAGACGTATCTTAATATTAGGTACTTACTTACCTGAGACTACAGGAAACACGAACGGAAGATTTCATCCAGTTTATGCACAAATCAACTGCCTAGTTCATCACTGTTCACACTCATCCACTAAAATATTATTATTTTCACAGCACACTAAGAAGAAAACAACACAAAGCTAGAGAAAAACTAACCTCAAAAATTTCACTTTTCACTGAACCTTCCAAACGTTTTCAAATAGAAATAACTTAAACACAATTTGTTCATGTCTATGGACGCTAAAATAAGTAAATAATTGTACAGGGATAGTTTTTTGTGAAAATAATCGAGAAAGAGAAATGAGCGTTCAGAGTTTGTTGTCAAAACTGTCATTTGTTCGAGGCCAGCCTTAGTACGCAGGCGTCCTGTAAAAGACGCACTGCGCAGGTCTTCATCATTACCTGTTCTATTGGAAATTGAACTTTAGCATTACGTGATGACTAGGTTCAAATTAATTTGCCATGAAGACGATCGCGGGAAATCTAGCAGGCTTCCGCAGCATGGCCTGGCGGCTTAATAAGTTCGGGGTAAAGTTTTACATAAACATACTACTATGGTCTGGTAGGTATCATAATATATGTTAATGGCAATTATTGTTCCGGTATTAAGACCTACAAAGGTACTTGATAATGCGTCTATGGGTTCCCGAAACGATATGACGGTAATTGTTTGTCGATGATGATTATGATTAGCAGTGATCGGATCTAGGATGCAATTTGGGGTGAACGACCTCAAACGTTATGTTTATCGTGGATGTGTCTCGGATCTCCCGGGATTTTGGAAAATGGGCTATTGTAAATTAAAAAATACGTTACTTAATATTTGCACACTTAAAGCACACTAGAATTGTCTAATAATGGGTATTTTATAACTGAAATTATTATTATTTGTCGATAAGTTGAGAATGTGATAAGCAGGGCTCGATTTGATTGACAATGTCAGTCAAGACATTATATACTGCTCATTTCAAGTGGCCATTTCATTTAATAAAAGAAGTTGATAAGTGGTAATTGTTTACGAAAAGACTATTTGATGGCATCCTATGTGCGGTGCAGTGCAACGTCATCGGCACTAAAAGTTCGAGCCCTGGTGATAAGATTAACGAAATAGTGATAGTGAACTAATAACAATTATTACTTTTTCTTGTATACCCTGGTAAACACATAAGAATAATAAAAATACATAAAAGATAAGACATACAAGATACGTTCAGTTCTTCTATGCAGTAGGTACTGTAAACATTTTTGTTGTTATTACATTTTCTGTTAATTTTATACTGTAAACTACTTAAAATTAAAAGTTATTTACCTTTTTGTAAAGATAGGTAACAAAAAAAGTCGCGGGATTGTTAGTCATATCCACCTTAATATTACGAACTTAAACCCCGGGAAATTGCATCCTAGATCCGATCACTGATTGATTAGACATCGGCGGCTTGTGGCATTTAGGTAGCTTTTGACGTTTCTGACAGACTAGAGATGTAACCATGTTTTTACTTAGTTATTTTATTTCGTTTTTAATATATGCAATTTGAAATGAAGAGTTATTTATTACGATTAATATTATTTAGTTTTTTAGGTATTTGATATTTAATTTTATTTTATAATTTTGATCGTACTGAAGTCGTAATTTTAATTTTAATGAAATTTTGTATGCCTTGTGGCAAAACATGAGACATGTTTTTTTGATACAGGTATGGACCTTTTTAAACCTTAAATAAATGATTTGAATTGAATTGAATTGAATTTACAAGAAAGTACGAGTAAGGTTCAAGTCGGACAAAGTAAACCAATTAGAAACAATATTTTCAATCAAATCATATATGACATTCGTGATATGATATACAATTAATATTTGTTCTAAATTGTTACAAGTTATTCTCCGTCTTCTCCCATATCTCAAGCTCCGATGAATTCATAACTAAATCCTCTGCAGGTGATTTGGCCAAGGATTATCTGTTATGCTTTTTGCATATTAATGTTTGCTTATATTATGTGCCTTGCAGACTATATGAGATATATATATATATATATATATATATCGAACATCGCAAAGTGTGCATTTTATCTTATCACCTTCTAGCAGGAGTTCTGGAGCAGGGCTTCTTTTTTTATAATTTCCTTTATTATTTGAAAAAAATATCAACATCCGCAACAATCGCGACACGTCTTCTAATAATTATTGAATTAATGACAATGACATACTTAATATTGACATTGACGTTTTTTAAATAGTGATCAAACCTACTTCTTCGCAGATATGATTTAACTATTGATTGGTTATAAGGAGTTTTTTGGAGTATGAGTATGAATATTTTATCTTGTCTTAAAAGGCAGGTGTCTCATCACTAGTGCTACCCCCTACTAAGCCCCCGATGTATAATTATGATGAAATGGAGGTAAATAGGTCATTAATTTTGCACCCATTACCTACTGAGGCAGGTACAGATAAGAAGTCAGTTGAAAATAATGTTGGCATTTCCTAATAGATTTTCGTAAACCACGCCTCCGTGTGAGACACACTATTATGTCTTCCGCACACGAAAAAACGAGATGTAACACTCTTCATGAATGGCTTTTTGGACAAATATCTAATAAATTACCTAGTTTTTTTTCTGCTTCTTTGAATCCTTATATTATTATGCGGTTGAAATACCGTCATTTTAATTTAATTAGTTATTTATGTCGTTTATTAATGCATTGTTTGAGTTGGCTGATGTAACAAAGAAACACAACAACTTTTTTTTCTTTAAGAAAAAGGAATCGTATGTTTGCTTCACACAACCGAAATATGTAGTCAAGATTTATGGTTTTTGTTTCTTAACTAGAAAGCAAGATTTTTTAAGGCAATTCTTTCTGATCTCAGACAGGATTGCTTTTGAAAATCCTGTAACCCTTGCAATGCAATTTGTCTCAGTATGCAAGACAGCGAGAGCGTTTCACTTTAACATGAAATCGGAATGCGAAATATACATTGCAGATTTACCTTCAGATCATTAATATGCAAAAGCATCCCAGCTAAAACTTCATAAAAGAAAATTAAGAGTTCAAAATAATCTCATGGACACTCATTACTGGGAGTGATTTATAAAGAAACTTTAGTGAAACGGTTGGAATAGGTTCATGTTGGGCACTGACTGAGTTTTAATTAAATTTTCACAAAGTTTCTGGCGATTAAGAGTCGTTTTATATATTTTGATGAAGTAAGGCTATTTAAAGTCATGTCTCTATGCCGAAAAGGTACCTAAAAACAAGTTTAGCACGGTCGACATCAGGGTACGGTCTCGGACTGTCTAGAACCCAATTTGACTAAATTTGATATTTGCCTAGAGCTTAAAGTGACTACTAGATAAATAGGTCGAGCACTCAAAATCTCCTTATGTCGGTGTAGTTACGACGACGAGCGAGGAGGAGTGTTTGGAAGGACTGCGACCCTCAGCGCGCGAGCCGAGCGAGCGAAGCGAGCGTGCTGCGGCAGCGGCCGGCGAAGCGCCAGAACCGACTTTAGATTTGAGTGCTCGACCCATTATGTAGTAGTCACTTTAAGCTCTAGGCAAAATTGGGTTCTAGACAGTCCGAGACCAATCCGCTCACTTCGCTCGCTCGGCTCGCGCGCTGAGGGTCGCAGTCCTTCCAAACACTCCTCCTCGCTCGTCGTCGTAACAACACCGACATAAGGAGATTTTGAGTGCTCGACCTATTTATCTAGTAGTCACTTTAAGCTCTAGGCAAATATCAAATTTAGTCAAATTGGGTTCTAGACAGTCCGAGACCGTACCCTCACAATCATGCCGTTTGGAAGCGCCTATAAACGGTCAGAGGCGTTTATTCTTGGTGTCAATATTTTGTACATGTGTCAAAGCAGTTTATTAAAAAAATCATGCTGCCAAATTGAACAATCTTTTCGGCGTGGAATTTATTATTGACTAGCTTTTGCCCGCGACTTCGTCCGCGCGGAACTCGTTTATATCGTAAGATCGTAACTTTCTCCCCCCTTTTCACCCCCTTAGGTGATGAATTTCCAGATAAAAACTATCTTTAGTAAGGACTCTTTGGGAAGGCCCCGGAATTTAAAGTATCTCTATACCAAATTTCATCTCAATCGGTTCAGCGGTTTAAGCATGAAAAGGTAACAGACAGACAGAGTTACTTTCGCATTTGTAATATTAGTATGGATTGTATGAAGGAAAGGGTAATGACCCTTTCCTGGTTGAGTTGCATGATTTTATAGATTAGCTTACTCCGAACGCCTTTTTTTACAAAATAGACTCCGCCGCAAACTTGGTTTCTATGACCCGCCTCACCATAATAGATGCATGTAGGCTTTTTTCAGTATTATTTTGCATATTTTCATATCACACGGCCGTAAGGACCTTTCCTACTAAACCGTAGGACTAAATTAACTGACTTGTAGTTTAAATATTTTATATTAAAAATAAAGATGCGTCAACTTACATCTAATAGTTTTCAAAATAGCCATAATAAAACGTCTTTTTACCCCGTATTAGAAAACATCTTCGAAACTACCGCCATAAGGTACCTTTATACTTGGAACGTCACATACATATATTTACCTATGTAATGTTCCTATTCCCCAGGACTCCCAAGTACCGCTATACCGTAAATGGGTTCCATCCAATTTTTCACCCCCTATTTCACCTCCTTAGAGGATAATTTTCGGGATAAAAACTATCCGTTGTCATTCTCCAGGACTGAAATTATCTCTGTACCAAATTTCATCTAAATGGGCTACATCCAAATTTTCACCCCCATTTCACCCCCTTAGGGGATGATTAGCGGAAAAGAAACTATCATATGTCCTTTTCCAGGACTCAAACTATCTTTCAACCAAATTTTATCAAAATGTGTCACAAACAAATTTCCACCCCCAATTACACCCCCTCAGGCCCTCAGGGGATGATTTTCGGGATAAAATTATCCTTTGTCCTTCCTTAACTATCGCTATACCGTAAATGGGTTTAATCCTAATTTTCATCCACCATTTCTCACCCCCTTAGGGGATTATTTCCTCCTTTCATGTGTTACGGAATAAAAATTATTCTATGTTCTTTCCTTGGACTGAGACCTCTCTCTATACCAAATTTCATCTAAATGGGTTCTATCGAAATCTTCATCCCTCATTTTACCACCTCAGGCAATTTTTTTTCGGGATAAAAACTATGCATTATCCTTCCCTAGGACTCCTTTTATCTCTTTACCAAATTTCATCATAATGGGTTTTATCCAAATTTTCACCCCCTATTTCATCCCTGAGGGGATGATTCTCGGGATTAAAACTATCCGTTGTCATACTCCGGGACTAAAACTATCGTTCAACCAAATTTCATCAAAATAGGTCACAAACAAAGTTTCACCCCCATTCGGGAGTAAACTATCCTATGTCCTTCCCCAAGACTCCAACTCACTTTACCGTAAATGGGTTCCATCCAAATTATCATACAAAAAATGATTTTAAGTCCTTCCCCGGGACTCTTAATTATCTCCATACCAAATTTCATCTAAATCGGTGCTATCCAAATTTTCATTCCTCATTTCACCCCCTCAGGAGATGATTTTTCAGGATAAAAACTATGCATTGTCCTTCCCTGGGACTCTTTACTATCTCCATACCAAATTTCATCTAAATCGGTTCTATCCAAATTTTCATTCCTCATTTCACCCCCTCAGGAGATGATTTTTCAGGATAAAAACTATGCATTGTCCTTCCCTGGGACTCTTCCTATCTCTATACCAAATTTTAACTAAATGGGATATATCCACATTTTCATCCCTATTTCATCCCCTTGTGGGATGATTTTCGGGATTCAAACTATCCATTGTCATTCTCCGGGACTCAAACTATATCTATACCAAATTTGGTCTAAACGGAGTCCATCCAAAATTTCACCCCCCGTTTCACCCCCTTAGGGGAAGATTTCCGGAATAAAAACTATCCAATGTTCTTTCCCAGAACTTAAACTACCTCTAAACTAAATTTTATCAAAATGGGTTACATCCAAATTTTCACCCCTACATTTTACCCCTTAAAGGGAAGATTTTCGGGATAAAACCTATCTTTTGACCTTTCCCGGGACTCAAACTAATTATATACCAAATTTCATCAAAATCGGTGCAGCGGTTTAAGTAGCTCCATACAAATTTCCACCCCCCATTTCAGCCCCTTAGGGGTTGATTTCCAGGATAAAAACTACTCTAAGTCCTTCCCCAGGACTCAAACTATCTCTATACCAATTTTCATCTTAATCGGTTCAGCCGTTTTCACGTGATGCGCGGTCACATAAACAGACAAACAGATAAACAGATAAACAGATAAACAGACAAACAGATAAACAGACAAACAGACAAAAATTCTAAAAACTGTTGGAACGTGTTCTGTTATCGATTTTAAGTATCCCTGGCTAATTTTTTTTCGAATATCTTCCATGTACAGACTTTCGACCCTCTTCAGCTTTATTATATGTATAGATAGATTGTGGACTTCATTCGGGGAAATAACCATCTCGAGGCTTATTTTAGACCCTTGTCATACAATCTACTACTTTATTATTATGACATTATTTTTAAGAAACTGCAACTTGGCAATTATTAATTGTAAAATTTTCTAAGCGTCCGAAAAAATGTCCCGATGAATTTTACTTTTGTTTTACCATTTCCCGTATAAAATAGTAATTTACGATACAAGTGTAGAAAATAGGAAATTCGCAACGAGTGGTTATAAATTAAAACACAAACGAAGGGAGTGTTTTAAATCGACACGAGTTGCGAATTACATATTCGCACGTGTACCGTACAACGTTTTACAGTATATATGGCTCTTTAAAGTTTCGACATATGCACGGAAAGTGCTTTTTTTCGCACACTTGCGGAAAAGTAGCACTATGTGTACTGTAATAGTTAATTGTTCAACAAGAGAGCAAAGTAGATTTTTGCTGCGAGTGTTGATGTTGAGTCCCGAGCGAGCGAAAGATTATATATATCGCTAGGCTCGTGATTCAAAATTAGAATCTTGAGCGTAGTGAGGGACTCAAAGGCACGAGATGCAAATATATTTGCTCTCGTGTGATACATACAACTTTTCACCTGAGCGGCGAGAACATAATACGCAAAGGAATAAAACGCCACATAGAAGCAATTAAATCATTTTGAATCAATATTTGTTTTTGTGTTTGGTAGGTTTACTAAAATCAAGTTTTCTGAGTGTTTTTCGATGGCATTCAGAGTAATGTTCAGTAGTTCATTAGTCCGGCATGCTCCGTTAATTCCCATAATGAGGATAACCTGAAAAAATAATTTTATGTGTGAATATTATAGTATAAAATTATCACAAACATGTTAAACATACAATCATTTTAAGGACAGCCCGCACAATGAGCCCTTTTTCCGTGCCGCACCACCATTTTAGATTAAATAATTGTATTTTCATTACATTCATCCATACATTTTTATCCTGGCGCCCAGGAATATTCCTAAGAGGCGAAAGCAGATGCACATGAAACATAAAATGAGATTAATATTGCCAAAATGCTACACCTTGGTGGAAACCGCATGCAACTCAGTCAAAGCTCTGGCCTATTACGTCGTAACATCCGTAACGTACCTAAATATGTGCACTTTTATAAACAAAATTTACAGCAGACATATTATGTACACAATACTTACTTTTGTAGCGAGGAAATTACAATCGGGAGCTTCGTTTAAAAACCTCTCAATGTTGGAATCCGTTAAAAATTTGGATTTCTTGGACTTGTGGCCCACTGACAACCGTTTTAGAAATGCAACTAGTTTTGGGTAAGTTTCAATATGTATATTGTGTTTCGTCTTCAATGCTGCTTTGAGCATCGAATATATGCTCCACTTGGTTGTCGGTTGTTTGTTATGGGATAACTAACTCGATTAAGTACGACAGAAGTACTACTTCCAAGATGTTAGTTGCTCCTTTATCCGATCGCCATTTATTCAACGGCATTTCTCAACTCTTGAGGAGTTAAAACATGGGCTTCGTCACTTGATTCACTCATATTTTGTACAGTTGAAAACGTAATACGAATAACATTTCAGTAAAGTTCAATCGCGCTACCTTTTTAAAGAATATAAAGCGCGTTCTTAAACTTTATATAAATTTATATTCGTTCACCATGTGAAAAAAACTAGACTTATAAAAATAAATGTTCGCGATAAATATCGCATTTCTTAATTGTATTTTAAGAATAATGATTTATTGATATGATTAAAATAATATTTGAGTTAATATAGGTTTAATATTTTTATACGAACTCAACACGGGATTGAATTTTATTTTGTTTCGGAACGAGATTTTCGTTCCCGCTTTTTGAGGGCCTATTACGAAGGTTTCGAAGTCGAATGACGAATCGACATATTTTTATCTCTCTCTTTTTTCGTTACAGAGTGAAAGTGACAGAGAGAATGAAGTTTAAATGTTCCAAATTTGTATTACACCCCGCAGTATGAAAAGATGACTTGCGACTAACCTACGATATGAAAAATTAAAAAGTTAGTTTTTTTCGCGCTTGCAGCAAAATTGCATTTTCCTCACCGATTTCAAACAGCAAAACCGCCATGTTCGAGCCGCTGAGGTGAAAAGGTATTTTCCTTAAACATGCAATGAAATATTCTCTTTACGTTCCATATAACAGACTCGGAAGTATCCTTTTTCGGGCGCAGCATCTCGAGGCGGCCTGAAATGGGATTTTATACAACTTTTCAGGCCTAGGCCTGAAAAGTAACTTTTTAATTTTCATTCCACTATTTGTGGCACAGCATCACGGCATTCAGCCATGAAAATTAGTTTGATTTGAGGATTTTTATTTATTAATTTCATTGCACGTTTGAGAAAAGCACTATACATGCCTCGGCGTGTGATGTAATGTACTATTTTCTACTTGTCGACTTCAATCTTTGAATTAAGATTTCGTACACGAAACTAAGATCACATCCTTTTTAATCCTGGAGCTCCACGAGCTCGTCACGAACTCGTATGGTTTCATAAGATAACCGCCAGCAGTCATCTTATGAATCCAGGAGCTGTATAAGATAACTGTGAAGACATCAACGCGCAAAATTACTAAGCTGCTGCGCTTCATTTCAGCAGGGCGATTTTCAATAGATACCAAGTTTGTTTAATAAATTATTATTTCCGTTGACTCGTAGAAGAAGTATTGTATACAATAGTTACATAATTAGCTTTTTAAGTCTCGTACCTTAATTAGGCCACTCAGCAAGCTTCGTGGCCTAAACGTGGTACTCGACTTAAAAAGCATCCATTATATAACGATTGCATAAACTACTATTGTATGGCGGTAACCCAATACAAAAAGTAGTACTTACAAAAATGTATAACTTTTGGACCACTTTTAGGGTTCCGTACCAAAAAGGGTTAAGACACGTGTATGAAAAATGAAAAAATTGAATAAACATTTTTATTTTCTGTTTAAATGACGAATATGAGGGGTTAAAAAATCAACGTCTAGCAAAAAGATCAAGTGGGGTATCATATGAGAAGACTTGAGTTGCACTTTCTAAAACCTTTTTTATTTTTTTTCTACAGTGATTAAATTTTGATACCATGCCCCCCCCCCCCCCCCCCTTATCTCCGAGCAAAAATTCTGAAATAATTACATATGATTAGGAGTAACATAAATAATACAGTAAAAATAAAACGATATCTCTAACTAGCTTATTTTTTTTTATTTATCAAAAATAATTTCGGAATTAAATTTGTGATTTACTTACTTTTGTATGGAATTTTATATCTTCTAATTCCTATCAGATTATCGTTAAAGTCCGTTCTTTCAAATAAAAAAAATCTAAATAGGTACGCGTGATAAAAAGCTATCGCTGATAAACAAACATACTAGGTTGTAAGTTGTTAGTACCAAAATTCAGAAGGCGCTTTGCAACGGTAACTTTTACTATGAACTGTTTAAAACTGTTCAAGAATGAATGGGGTCCTGTCCTGACATGGAATGCTGCTTTAGTAATGGAAACAATCTTAACGGGTCTTCTACAATCTACTACCCCGACGCAACTGCAGTTCCAAAGGTCACCCAATTTAAATACCTCGGCTCAGTGCTTACCCATGCTGCCGATATAGATGCGGATGTAAAGCATAGAATAAATGTTGCCTGGCAAAAATGGCGGTCATTAACAGGGGTTCTATGTGACCCACGAATGCCTATTCGCACTAAGGGCAAGGTTTACAAAACGGCAGTTTGGCCGGCTCTAATGTACGGCGCAGAATGCTGGACGGTAAAAGAGACGCATGTACAGAAAATACACACGACGGAAATGAAGATGCTAAGATGGTCAGGGGGAGCAACCAGGCATGACAAAATCAGAAACGAGTATGTTTGAGGTAGTTTCAAAGTGGCTCCAATACCAGAAAAGCTTTCTGAAAGCCGTCTTAGGTGGTATGGCCACGTCATGAGACGACCTGATGACTACGTTGTCAAAAAAGCCTTAAACATCCCGGAACGTAAAAGAGGCAGAGGCCGCCCCCCTTCTACATGGTGGACCAGCATGACCCGGCTTTTGAAAAAGGAACAATTACCAGACCCGACAACCCAAGACCGAGCGACTTGGCGCAGATTAATTAGGAGAGCCGACCCACCTAACGTGGGAACAGGCACAGAAGAAGAAGAAGAAGAATGGGGTCCTGTCCTGTCATGACGGGTATGGTGTATGAAAGTTTGTACGGAACCCTCGGTACGCGAGTCAGACTCGTACTTGACCGGATTATTTTTTTGGGATAGAAAGAGATAGTGATTCGGAGTAGTAACATGAAAGTAGCAGAAAATCTCTTAAATCATTGTGCATTGTGTGTATTCTGAAAACGAGCACCGGCGGCCGAAGCGAAGGCGGCGGCGGCGATTAACAATTATCTACTTATAGACCGTTACTGGCCTACTTAATTGTATTATTTAGCTGGCGAATGGCGTCATTATGATTTACTAGTTAGCACATTAGGCAACATATTAAATGTATGTCTGCTAGGTCATGCCAAAAGTCAAGCACTTAACCTATTACACTTTCACTTTCAACTTACAACTGATAAATCTACAGGTTAGGCTATTAAGTAATTTAATATTGCTTGCTTATAGTTCTTCGCAGAGCATATTCCACGTTCAACTGATAGCCGTTAGGGTGAGACGTTTCTCGAGAGGCGACAATGTATAGGTACAGGGAGGCGCAGCAAGCATGGTAGATTGATGATCTGGTAAAGGTCGCGGGAGTCCGCTGGATGCGGGTGACCCAGGACTGGTCATTGTGACCGGCAGTGGACGTCTTTCGGCTGATCACAACCACCAACAAGGCACAAACTAATTACAACATATTCTACAAAAACGTCATACACTGGTTTGACTTAATGAATAAAATAATGAGAGTGTTCAAATGTATACCTTACTTGCGATACTTGGCAAGCACAACTCCACCCAACACTCCACACGAGCCAAAAGATATAATTCTCAGAATAGAATGGCCGATTGAAATGGAACACAAATCGTCGATATGGTGACCGTAAAAATATCATAAACTGGGGATCTCCGTGTAGTGAGCCAAACGACTCCCGCTCTGCCGTTGGTAACATACTTGCTTAACCGTCCCACCTACCACTATAACTAGACCTGTGATAACCTACTCAACCTCAAATGAAACTCGTGTAAAGACAGCATAGCGCAGGCCGACTCTAACTGGTCGAGAGGGCCGCTCGGAATATTCGCAGATTTTTTATGCACAAAAAGTAAAGTAGCACTAAACATACGCTATCTTCAGTTTTCTGTTTTGATGCTGGTTTTAAAATTCGTATGTGTGTGTCGTACACAGAATAATCTATAGGTTTTGTCTGGGGCCTGGATTTCGAGGAAAACATTTTTTTACTTGTTTTTCAAATATTGCATGGTACGCTGTCTGTCGGCTTTTATACTGATTACTGGCTGCATAAATAGGTTCATATATTCGTCAAACCAGGGCTAGGGCCCGGTTTAATAAACATTACAAACCATTACATTAATTGTAATGTTTTTTTAAACAGGGCCCAGGTGGCTTCATAATACTTTAAAAACAAGTGACTAATAATTAACAACATAGAAAAGTTGAAAAGCCCACGACATTTTCATTTTCAAAGTTCAAGATCCCAAAACCGGCAGAACCGGTTTTTCTTGAAACGTAGCTAAAAACTAAGATGATCACGTCAGGTTTCGGACCAAAAAAACCGCATTGAAATCGGTTGATTCGTTTAGGAGCAACGATGCCACATACAAACACACAGATACACACACACTTCAGACTTATAAGCAGAGAGCGAAATTTTGGTGCCGATGACAGACGTATGAGGTCAAGCTACATAGAGAGTGTTTCTATTAGGGCTTGCGATCGGGTCCGGGTTTCGTGTAATCGTGTCGGGTACCCTGATCGTGTCACACGAACGCGGTTTTAAGCGACCGGTCCGAACGGATCCGTGTAATGATAATTATTACTAGATGGTACTTATTCATTTTAAATTCAAACATCTACGGTAGAAGTACTAGTGCTCGACGCAGTACTAGTACTTGTCATCCATACTTTCAATTGCGATAAATAATATAAGATTACCGTTACTTTCGTCGCAACTAGATTTATCTTATTTATCGCAATTGAAAGTATGGATGACGAGTACTAGTACTGCGTCGAGCACTAGTATTCTCTACTAGACGTGTGCGCCGCGCCGCCGCCGCCAACCGCGTCGAGCACTTGTACCTTAGATGTTTGAATTTAAAATGAATAATTATCATCTAGTAATAATTATCACTACACGGATCCGTTCGGACCGGTCGCTTAAAACCGCGTTCGTGTAACACGATCAGGGTACTCGACACGATTACACGAAACCCGGACACGATCGCAAGCCCTAATAGAAACACTCTATATGTAGCTTGACGTCATACGTCTGTCATCGGCACCAAAGTTTCGCTCTCTGCTTATAACACCCCTCTTTTTGCGTTTGGGGTTGATAAGCCTAAAAATATAAGGATTTATATTTATCTGACGTCAGTAAGTGACGTAACGCGACAGAATTATTTTGTCCCAACTGTTATCACAAGATGACGCACAAGCCGTCTCGAGACTCTCGAGGCGAGATAGACTATTCTTCTGATGCGCTCTGACGTGAGGTCTCCTGTTGGCTGTTATTCTTTATGCGCTCATGCGCCTCACCCCACCCGTCACGCCTAACGAAACTAGACCTCTGCCTACGCTTAGTTACTACGCATCGCGGCGTCAAGATATATTTGTGGGTGAGCGTTGAGGTGAGCATAAAACAAGTAACAGAATAGCGGGGCTGTTGTGTCAGACATCAGAGGGCTTACCGCGAAACGCATTCGAAGTTTCCACTCTCTGTCATACTTACGAATTCGTACGTAAGTGCAACAGAGAGGGTAAACTTCGAATGCTGTTCGCGGTAGGCCCTCAGGGCAGCGTCAGCATCAGAGATCATAAAGTCTGCTATGTATGAATCCGGCTTGTTTCTATTGTCGTATCTATTGTATTACCTATATCTATGAGTAAATCATGTTCCATGAATAATTATAATGATTAGTATATTTTCCACTTACTGTAATTATTGCACCACAAATGTAACTACAAATATATGTTGATGTACCATGTCACGTTGCAATAGGTTCCAGTGATTTATTTACACTGACCTAATATTTGGCGAGGCGTCAATTATTGAAATTAAAGCGTGTAATAGAAATTAAGTTCACACTTGAAAGTCTTGAAACTTAATGCCTGATGCAACCTCTGATTACATCATTGATGCTAATTCGATCGCTTCTTCTAAACACCCAGTAAAACACAAAGCGTAGAAAACCCAGATTAAATCGTAGATTTAAAAATGGCCGCAACCACGAGTGGTTTTAAATTGCTTACTCAACTGTATTAAGACAATTACATGGCCTGCTTCTAATTATTCCCGACTTAGAGGAAGAATCTCGTAGAGCAACCACCGTAAGAGACGGAAACAACGTAACATGAGAACTTATTTTAACATGGCTGACGAGACGACTTACCATAAAGAACCAATTTTATTTGGGCGGGTAATCATGTGCTTCATCCCAAACTCATATTGGGACAAACAAGGTGAAACTATGACAAAGATAACATCTACAGAGTTGTTACAGAGAGAGAGAGGTGTTGGAGTTTATGTGTGTGTGGTGTGTGGGACAGCCCACGTATGTAGATTTGCATACGACCAACTCGCTCAGTAGTGGTACTATTATTACCGTGGCGAGTCTAGTTGGTCTGAGATTCCCGAGCAAGGAGCTACGGTGGACGGTCTAACTTATCGTCGGTTCGCGTGACTGGAAATATCAACTGAAAATCGATGAAACAAAAGCATTTCAAGCGTGTGTCATTTACCAAGGAATAGGCAAGTTTTAGTACCGATAAATGACGTTTATACAAGGTTAAAGATGATTGATGTAGTTTTTGATAGCGATAGTTTTAGTTAAAGCCACTGCCGCATTTGTCGATGCGAGTTAGGTATAGTGCGGATTCTTTTTCTAGACCGGATCTTGTCAGACCCATCGATGCAACAAAGCAATTGTTTAGCCACAATAGCCAGGTGCCATAAACGCTTCGACATGAAAAGGCCATGTTTAATAAATACTTTCCTAGAATAGCCAATCTATTATCAAAGTACTTAGTCTGTTGTTTTAAATACAAAATGGTCAACATTGCGAGATACAAAGTTTGCGCTAAAAGCATTTCTCCAAACTCAATCGAGTTATCCACAATATAGTGTTTCGAGCAGTTTCAATCTACGCTCTGGAATCTGGATGTCAATTTGCGTACTAACATTTCCATGCAGGTCACAACTTCGGCAAACTGAGAAATACCACAAGTCTGTTCCTTGTTCTGCACAGATAACGATTTCGCAGAATCTTAGACAAAGACAAAGCTACGTAGGTAATGGGCGTAAGTATTCATAAACGATCAACACATCATCACAACTAGTCTACTCGAGCTACACTCAAACTTCTGTCGACGGCTTGGTTATGTATTTGCTCGTTTTTGAGTCTTGAACGTATTCCATCAGTTCTCTTCTATTTTTACAAGCTTTATATGATACAATATAATACATCTTTATTTTCTATAGTAAATACATGATAATTAACATAAGCTAAATAAAATTAAAACTACGTTAAATCTAAAAAAGGCCCTCGAGGCATTGTACCGAGGATGCTGGCGGCATTTCCTCGTTGAATTGCAATGCTGATGCGTTGCGCAAGAAAGCCGCCAGCTCTTCGGTCACCAGCTTAATATTAACTTGCACTGTTCGTATGTATAAAAATATGTAAGTATGTAAGTTGTCCGTCAAAATTTGCAATCCATTTTTCAGTCCTTTTTCGTTATCCAATTGAGCTGAAATTTTGCAAGCATATGTTTATCGTATGAAAATGCAATATTATGATGACTTGGAGCTGATCTGATGCTGGAGCTGGAAGGTGGCCATAGGAACTCCGCAATAAAACGACACGACCCCATCGAGTTTGGACTCGATAGAATCATCTCAATGAGTACTTGATGATGGTATGCAGAAAAGTACAATCGGCAGTAAAAGCTTGACCAAAAATGAAATTGTTGACAGAAACTTATTTTTATCTGAACTAAGGACTATGTGATCCCTATTTTATTTGAAATAGATACAACATAATATACCCATTCTGATTTATCGTGAACTTCCTATTAACCATGTATTCCCAAGTTGTTAGTTCAAAATTTAAACGTCAGTACCGAAAACGACATATCGACGGCACAAATTGAAACTGGCGTTTCGTATTTAGGTAAAACGGTATAAGTTCGTGGAAAATTCATGGCATATACGTTTATTTCTCCAGGTAGATGCAGACTACATTATTGAGACTGTATAAATTCAGCCAGCCAAAGTCTCGGGGGTTTTAGTATCTGAAAGATAGTAACATGTATGAGATGTGGACGATTTTAATGCGTTTTGCTTTTGAATTTCTGATAGCACTGACGACTGACTACACTTGAAGCTGGAGTTTAATCTAAGTTGGTTTGTTGAGGTTTTGCTGTGTTCAATATTTACGTGTGAATTTCTACCGATCATTAAGAAACACAAGAAGGTAAACGATAAACAACCGACGTTGTAGCTTTTACCGATTGCTTAAATAAATAAATCTAAACAAGATGAACGGACCAGCGCTCTACACTTCCTATAAAGTTGGCACATCACAACATATCAGCCGAAAGATGTTCACTGCTGGACATACAGCTAGGTTTAGACGAAGCCAGTGCTGGCTGACTGGCTTGTAAAATAGGCCGGCGCTCTATTCCCGCCAGTGCTGGCAGCCAGTGCTTTACATATAATAACAAGCCAGCACTGGCTTCGTCTAAACAGGACTTAAGCCTCGCCCAAAGAGTGCCACAATGATTGGTCCTATATTATTAAAGTTGGCACATTCAATCTTAATTTTATAGGCTTCATAGCCCTATGACGAGCAGTCAATTATTGAAACCAAGATATTAGATATTGGGACGTTCGTATTAACGTTGAAGTGTCATTCATTAGGTCGGTGTCAGGCACTAGGACGAACTTATTATTTATTCTTTATTAATTTGTAAAGCCACCTTACAGCGTGCATCTTGAAAATATGTGTACATTATTTATGTAACCTGCAAATTTAGACATTAAGGTGACTTTAACCCTCAACATTTTGTCTTGCTCGCGCGTTAATGTTAGCTTGGTGTGCTGTCCTCTTCACCCTCGCACGGAGCAACTGGCGATATTTTATGAAGTGACTAAGCGAATAACTCCGAATTTTAGATTTGGAGCAGCAGCAAAGTTAAAAACAGCCTCTTTACAGGAATTATTTTGACATAGTGAACGTCCCAATGCTCGACAATATTGACATTGACACCCCATCTGTCACCTCTATTACAATGCATTAAGATTGAAGGTTGCAACAATTGGGCCAGTGTGCTTACCTACCTCAACGGTTCAGATGAATAATGAAGCTACCTATTGAAGAATAAGATATCTTTTTTGAACGAGCGAGTGGCGCGACCGAAATTTTGTGTTTCAGTATGGGCCAAAATTGTTTCGTATGACCGGATTTCCAGATTCCGGTTGTTCTCCTCTATTAACCGATTCTCGTGATTTTTTGTGAGCAGGTTCAATAATTATAGAGATTTAAATTGTCGAATTATGTAATTCGAAATTTGAAAAAAAAAAATGTCAAATGCATGCAGCTCACAGAGCCACAACTAATAATTTTATTTTGAACAAATCTGAAAAAGGTTTCAAAACCAACTTTTTACAAAATAAAGAAGGTACTTATTTCGTGTTGAAAATATCGAACAGAAATACCTCAAGAAACTTGAACTTCCGTACGACTAAATTAATCCTCAAATCGACTTCTTCGTGAAGTGCAACAAATATCCACCGCGGATGCAATTTCACAGTTGTCGTGTCGCGTATCTGCATCCTAATGCGATACACCTGCGATCTTCAACTGTGATTTATGTACTAACGTAGGTACTCCAATCTCTGATGTATACATACATATACAGTTCTCCTTGTCGTATCCGACGACGGCGACCCTTACAATTTCCTCTGATGAGCACGAATATGCACAAAGGCGAACTTAGTTTTAAATGTCAATGTGTGCAGTATAGCTGGCCCTGGTCTCATCAACAAAATTTACAATGGTAAATATCTGTAAGGTAAGTTTAAATGAGATTATTACACGAAGATTTAGACAATGCGGTGATATTTCAAGTAAACATTAATACGTTAGACTAACAGGAATACCAGATAGGCTGACATAACCAATTTATAATATAAAAAAGTTTAATCTAATTGTTCATAGGTATCTTGTGCGTGTGGTGTGTGTGGAACTTTGTAGTGTGTAGTGTTTGTGTTGAATGGAATCATGTATAATTATTATATGTATACTAATTAAATTGTCCCGTTAAGCAGTCTTTGTTATAATGTCTTCAGTTTCCTGGTAGGAAAGTGAGTAAAACCATTTCAGTACGACTTTTTTGGCTCTGTACACTGAGAGAGTTTTTATTTCAAGTGACCTGCAAATTTGGTTGTAAGTGTAAGGATGGAGACCGCCTGGCCAGGGCGGAGCTGCGAGTAGGTAATGGAGCTCTGAATTCATTTTAAGTACTGTATAAAACGGAATAATTTGAACGCCAAGCCAAACACTCAATATGGCTGTATTAAGAGACAAAGGCTGTCCGAGGGCGCGTAAATATTGTCCCAGCTAACAGCTTCATTAATTTCATTATCAACGAGTGGTGTAATTAATTTCAATCAGAATAAGTGGGGTGTTTTATTATAGAGGAGAGTAAATAAGTACTTGAGTGTGGCTGTGATTATTCTGAGTATAGTTGATTTGTTAACGCTCTTAGGTTTGTATTATTTTAGAATAGCCTCTGCCCGCGAGTTCGTCCGCGTGGAACTCGTTTATATATCGGGCCTCCATACAAACTTCCGCCATCCATTGGAATAAAAATATATTTTTCACTTCTCATGCTCGCAAAGTTCGCCTTTGTGTTGGATGTATGCTGCACAAAATGCCACTTTTATGCTCTAGTGCACAAAGTAATATTGTTTGAAAGACTAAGATAATCGGGCCTAACAGCCACACACACAATAAAACTTCGTAGAATTGTCATTTTGATTTGATTTGATTTAATAAATTTCACATCCGTGTTTTCCATTACTAAATTGATAATATCAGATAAAATGGGAGTCAATTATTATTTTAAAACGTATTGAACCATTAAATTACTTACTTGGCAGTATGAAGTACCTAATATCACGTGTCGAAAATTAAACATAAAAACTTTTAAAAGTTAAGTGACGGGAATGAGCTATTATTTTATTTTATTTTGCCATTATTTGTTATTTTCTCGCAATCGAAGTGTATAACTCGGGCTTAAAATAGCCATTTAACCCTTCGACTGAACTATCCACCCTCGCCGGTGGCTCGGGTGGATATAAACGTCTCAGGTTGAATGGCTCGTTTTATGCGCTTGTTGTACAATCTTTCTATTTTGTCCTTCTTTTACACTATATCTAAACCAATCGGTTCGGCGGTTTAAGCATGAAAAGTTTACATACCGACAGACACTAATTGCATTTTTAATACATATTACTCGTTTAAATTTAAGTACTCTAAACCGACGAGCATATATGAGAAATGTTATGAAAGTGAGTGAAGTGAAAGTGGTTTGTCAGGATCGTAGCAAATGGAGATCCGTGATAGGCTTACCCCTCTTGGAAAGAGGCGTGATTATATGTATGTATGTATGTATTACTCGTTTATATCGTAGCTCTAAACAAATTTCACCCCCCATTTTATCCTCTTAGGTGATGATTCGCGGGATAAAAACTGCTCTATGTCCTTCCTCAGGAATCAAACTTTCTCTATACCAAATTTCATCTCAATCGGTTCAGCGGTTTAAGCGTGAAAGGCAACGGACAGACAGACTGAGTTACTCTGGCTTTTCGAACGAGCGAGCAAAGCGAACGAAGTTCTATGCTTCAGCTTGGACCAAAATTCGTTTGTCCGGTATCTGTCCCGCTTTCCAGCTGTTCTCCTCTACCGGTCGCATTTCTCAACCGGGTCCCTAGAAATTTTGTGAGCAGTTGAGCATTCTATAAAGACTAGGTATATAGCAGGTAGATTTTTTATGACAAGTCTATTAAAAAAAAAAAACAAAAAAAACTATAGCTCACAAAGCTACAAAATTGTACCACCAGTCGAGCTGGCTGGAGCTCCGCTTAAGATAGTATCGCAATTTAAGTACCTGGGGCATTGGGTCACCGCGTCACTAAAGGACGACCTGGACTTGGAGAGGGAGCGCAGGGCGCTGTCAGTGAGAAGCAACATGTTGATCTGCAGGTTTGCAAAATGCACAGCAAGTGTTAAATTAACCTGGTTTAGAGCCTACTGCCAGTCTTTTTACACATGCAGCCTGTGGATCGACTACACGAAGACTACTTACAGCGCCCTGCGCGTCCTCTATAACAACGCATTCAGGATGTTGATGAGGTTGCCGCGCTACTGTAGTGCATCGGGGATGTTCGCGGAGGCGCGTACGGATGGCTTCCACGCTATCATGCGTAAGCGAGTCGCGTCCCTGATGCACGAGTGTTCGCGGCAGCTCCAACGGATTCCTGGGTGCAGTTGCGGAAACGCATGACAGTCCTATATTCCGCCAATGGACGAAGTCTCATAGCTCACAAGTGCGTAATAGCTGTGTGAAGCACAAGTGAGAAGTAAAAATTGTTACTAACATAATATATGGATGTACCGTTTACTCCGAAATAATAGTTATTTGTTATACAAGGGTGCAAAGTTGTATTTTAACCGCGAGTGTGGAATTGAAACACGAGCTAGCGAATGGATTCTAGGGTTGAACCACGAGCTAGCGAATGGATTCTATGGTTGAACCACGAGCGAAGCGAGTGGTTCAAAAATAGAATCCTGAGCGAAGCGAGTGGTTCAAAAATAGAATCCTGAGCGTAGCGAGTGTTGCAACACACGAGACGTCAAAATAACTTGCACCCGTGTGTAACACAAATTTTTTCACCTCACTAAAGCGAGGAAAAAAAACAAAAAAAAACAAAAAAGTAAAGTAACGAAAAAATTAAAAAAAAATATTAAAAAGGGGGAAAAAAACATTAAAAATGAGAAAAAAAAATTAAAAACATGAAAAAAGAAACAAAATATTACAAAATTAAAAAAAAAAATTAATAAAGAGGAAAAGAGAAAAAACATTGAGAAACAAAAAAAATAACATTAAAATAAAGAAAAACTTTTAAAAAAGGCAAAAATAATTTCAAAAAACATTAAAAAAGACTGATAAAAGAAAAACGAAGCAATAAAATAGAGACAAAAACATATAAAAAAAAAGTTACAAAAAACATAACATTAAGAAAACAAACGTAAAAAAGACAAAAAACAAAAAAAAACATGTAAAAAGAAAAAAGTTACAAAAAACATTATATTAGGAGAAAAAACGTAAAAAAAACATGTAAAAAGAGTGGATTTTTTTTTTAAATAATGGAAAAAGAAAAAAACCTTGAAAAACACATATAAATCAATAAAAAAAACATTAAAATATGGCAAAAACATCATAAAAATATTAGATAATTTCAAAAAACCTTGAAATAATAAAAAATAAACATTAAAAAAAAGGAAAAAACGTATAAAAAAGAGAAAAAAGACCAAAAAAACATAAAAAAAGAAAAAAAACATTCAAAAAGAAACACAACATCTATAAAAAGGAGAAAAAAGCAAAAATCATTGAAAAAAGAAAAACAAATCAATAAAATAGAGACAAAAACATAATAAAAGAAAAAAAGTTACAAAAAACATTAAAATAAGAGAAAAAACGTAAAAAAAAAGATAAAAAAAGAAAAAAAACTTTAAAAAAAACATTTCAAAAGAGAAAAAAGTGGAAAAACCACAAAAATAAATCAAAAAGAAAAAAACATTCAAAAAAAAATTTTTTTTTAAGTGGAAAAAATAAAAAAAACCTTGAATAAACACATTTAAATCAATAAAATATAAAAAAAATATTAAAATGTAGACGAAAACATCAAAAAAATAAATAGAATTTCAAAAAAACATTAAAAAAAGAAGAAAATGATTAAAAAAAAAGGAAAAAAACGTATAAAAAGACCAAAAAATAATTAAAAAGAGAAAAAAAATACAGAAAAACATTCAAAAAGAAACAAAACATTTAAAAAGAGAAACAACATTTTTAAAAAGGAGAAAAAGAAAAAAGATTTATAAAACGAAAAAAACATTTAAAAAAGAAAAAAGAATTAAAAACATTTAAAAAAAGAATAAAACATTCAAAAAAAGGTACCTAAATAAAATAAATCTGATGGGCGAAAAATGTCCTGTCTGGACTGGCCTTTACATGTTTGTATTATGTTTAAGAAAGTAACTAATAACACGTTCGGATTTCAAATATTCTTTGCACTCTTGTGGATAAAATGCAGTTTTGCTATCTGTTTTTAAAGAATAAAAATGGGCTTTCCGAGCTAGTGAGGTGAAAACATATATTCATTCATTCAAAGCCACTAGTATTAGTATAGTTAGTCGATAATTCCCTGGAAGATGGGCCGTGCGTTGGTGTGGGACGCCACTACCACCGACACACTAGCGTCGTCCTACCTCCCATCGACCAGCAGGCGTGCTGGCGCGGCGGCGGACGCTCGGGAGCGTCAAAAGGTTGGCAAATACAGCTGTCTCGGCGCCCAATACGAATTCCTCGCGTTTGGCGTCGAGACACTTGGTTCGTGGGGTGCTTGGCAAACGGCTGAGGGAGGCAACGGGCGACCCTCGCGCGTGCAACTTTCTCGCGCAGAGAATTGCAATCGCAATCCAGCGCGGTAACGCTGCCTGCGTGATGGGCACCCTGCCAAGGGCACTAAGTTTTGATAGGTATTTTTTAGCTTTAATTATTTTAATTTTAGTTAGTTTTATATTCAAGTTATGTGTTTTTCATAAGTAGTTTAGTTTGTATATTATTGTTTATGCCAATATTGCAAATTAAGTGTTTTGAAGTTTACAATATAAATTAAATTAACCTAATCTATATACATACTAGACTTATAAATAAACTAAATATAAACCCCACCCAGTTCACCCGCTTGAGGCATGGTCCCTAGGACGCTGGCTGAATTGCCCCTTTGCACCGCTAGGCTTAGACGCTGGGCAAAGAAAGAACCAGCCCTGTGGTCGCCTGAAACGCCAATGAGTCGGACCGACACCTCTTTCATAAATTTTTTGGTGTCGGACGACCAAGGGCCCAGAGTCTCCACCGCAAGTGCCGCGAATTCATATTCATTGGTGAGAAATGCGTACTTCCGGCGTTTGGACATTTGGGCTTGTTCTGCGGCAGTTCCAGGCTTCCGAGCCGACCCTTCGACGTGGGACGGAGCCAGCGTGTCGACACAAGTAGCGTCCCACGCTAAAGGGCGGCCTAGGCTCCAGGGTACGAGAGTGCAACCATCGGGTCTCTTCCCGTCAGTAGCAGAAAGGCCCGTTGGTTCCAGAGTTGCAGGGAGAGCTGCGGTGCTGAGTGAACGGCGAATGAGGTCGTTTATGGTGGCGTGCTTGAATAAACGACCGGCGCTCTTGGAGCAGTGCAAGCCATGGCGACCCAGTGAGTCTACGGGTTGGGAACAGCGGCTGCAAGCGTGAGGCTCACATAATTTGAGGCCCAGGCGAAGGCACACTGCTATTCGCAGTGCAGAGGGGTCTAGAACAGAACCAAGGTTACGTGACGGAAGCGCGTGTAACCAGTGCTCCGATTCTTTTTCTGAAACTGCCATTAGTCTGGCTCGTTCGTAGTTATTGACGGAATCGTCGAGTATGGACTGGAAGGTGTTTTTAATTTTTAAAGAATCCCAAGCAGCCTGGTTAGATTTCTCGTTCGGCATTCGCTCGTCAGGATTTTCAGCTCTCCAAGCACATTCCGCGTCTGTCAGACACGACACCGGGACATTGATGGTTGAAGGTACGTTAAGAATACCACCAATGAGGGTGAGCGTGCTGTTGACAGACGCAAGAAATGCCGGGAGAGCCAGACTGCCTGTCGAGCGGATACCGAGGCCGCCAAGTTTTATAGGGAGAATTGCTTGTGACCAACTGCGAGAACAAAGTTTATTAATAATTTTGCAAATTGTGTCTTTTAGAATTTGGTCTATATTTGCCGTGAGTGAGGGAAATTTCCAAACTGGGGAGCATCGGAGTATATACATAAACTTGGGTGAAAATAAGCAAAGTCGCAAAATGTAAATAGCCATGTGTGGGTTAATCTGGAAAAGAATTTCTGAGCAACTATGAAAATGGTCAATTTTGGCATTTATGGACATTGGGATTGATTTGTCGAAAATGGGGGCTCCTAAAAGTGTAAGAGTGTCCAGAGAAAGTACGGAAATGTTTGGTGTGAGGATGTTAATATCATTAATGATTGACGTGCGGATGTTGGGTGGGATGATTTCTGCAATGAAAATCTCACACTTATTGAAGTTGATTGTCAAGCCGATTTCAGCAAACCGACCTTATATGTTTTTTAGTTTCAATTCGATACCTCCACGCGTTCCCGATATAAAGAGTCTTGACAAACAGATAGACGGACAACAAAGTGTCCATAATTCAGTTTTTTCCTTTTGACGCACGAAACCCTAAAAAAGATAGATTGCTACCTAGACTAGACGGCCAAGCAAAATATTTCAACTGGAACTAACACGATATAAGTGTTAAATTTGGTACGGCATAGCTGTTAAACTTTACTACTCGTACATTAGTCCAGGCAATGAACTGAAAACTTGTATGGAAAAAATGACAATTTTGGAAATAATTTATAATAGCTGATTTTTTCTTTGTAATGGATATATTATCAATTAAATAGTTACCTAGCGAAAAAATCCAACAAAATTTCATACATCAAAAAAATGATAACTTAACTAGCTTTTGTAAAGTCAGAAAAAATATTAATAAATGGTTTTATCTTTATTTTGGTTCATTTACATTTGCTCTATAATATTCAAGATAAATAATAAAATAAAACAATTCATGCTTTATTTAAATCTATTTAAATACTTCCGGATGGAAAGTTTGTTGGATTCTTGAATAAAGCATCTTAGAATAATGTTTTAAAATGATATAAAGAAAAAAAACGCTATTATAATGTTTAATGTTTTTCAAAACCGTATTTTGCCTGGAGTACATGTCGCAATTTCTCTTACGTCATTCTTTCTAAATTGCATATCCATCATTCGTCAAAACAAATAAACAGTGGCAGTACGGTGTTTCCTTTGCTCATGATTGCAGTATCGCGTGCCCCGAACACTTTACACCAAATATAATCTTTTGAATAACAAGGTGATATCGTTATGAGGACTTAAATTACTTGAAGAAAGTGTTTGTAAGATTGGGAGAGGCGTTTTTTGTTTTGAGGCACAGCGCTGTGACTAGGGCTTTTTTAACCACCGACGGAAAAAGAGGGGTGTAAGTTTGAAGTGTATGTGTGTCTGTATGTCTGTGTGTTTGTCTTGTGTTTGTGTGTGTGTCTGTCTGTGGCATCGTAGCTCCTAAACGGATGGACCTATTTGAATGCGGTTTTTTTTTATCCTAAAGCTGACGTGATCGAGATGGTTCTTAGCTATGTTTCAAAATAGTATTTTTCACAATCGTGTTATAATAGAGAGCTTTTTAGTCGAGTACCATGTAGTGATGTCAAAACGTATAATAGTGACATAAATAAAACAATTGGTGATGTAATAGACTGGTTGCATACGAACAATCTAAAAGTAAATATAGATAAAACCACATTTATTCAGTTTGTAAATAGAAATGGCAAAAAGCAAGAATTGACTGTAACCTTCGCAGATCAGGTGATAACGGAATCAAGTCAGACAATTTTTTTTAGGTATCTGCTTAGATGGCAAATGCTCTTGGGGTGAGCATATTAATAAATTGTGCAATAAAATTAACTCCTTTGCGTATGCTCTATGGAAACTAGCAAAGATTAGCTCCAAGCAGACCGCAATACAGGCTTACCATGGTTATGTTTGCTCACTGCTCAGATACGGCGTTCTCCTCTGGGGAAATTCAAGCCATGTAAAGCGCGCACTTATAGCACAAAAGCAGTGCATCAGGGCGATCTGTAACGTAGATGTCTTAACATCCTGTAGGCCTCTGAATTTACTGTCTATGACATGCATCTATATATATGAAGTTTGTTTATTTATCAAGGGTCACCCATATCTCTTTAAAACCTATAAAGATACATGCAACTTTCGTACAAGATACCCAAATCGTCTCGTTGGTCCTGCTCGTAAGACACAATTGTACAGCAAGAACGCATACTGTAATTCTATTGACATTTTTAATCGTTTGCATGATGTCATCAAAGATTTGCCTATTGGACTATTCAAGCGTAAACTTAGGAGATGGCTAGTACAAGAATGTTTTTACTCTGTTGACGAATATTTTGATTATTTTAAACATTGAACTTGACATTTATTATTGTGACTAGATTTGTAATGTAATTATGACATATTAGGAATATAATTATAATTGTGACGGTATTAAGTGTTCATATTGACATTGTAAACATTAGGTTTTAAGTATTCTAAATCGTGTTTCTCGATATTTAAGTCTTTTTCCTATGTTAATTTTGCATGCCAGTTTCTGGTGGAATGTGTGAAACCTGATAATTTAATAACGACTTTTGTACCACATTTTTATGTAAAATAAAGATTTGTATTTGTATTTATTTGTAGGCCACGAAGCTTGCTGAGTGGGCTAAGTAAAGTACGAGATTAAAAAGCTTGATGATAACACTATTGTGATTGTGAACAATACTTTTTGTACGAGTTCATTAAAATTAATTTTCTACGAGTCAACAGAACTAATTAAACAAACTCGATACTGTTGAAACGAAGTGCAGCCTATCGCTCGTACGCTCGTTGATATCTTAAAAGACATCAACAAGCGTACGACATCAACGAGTAAACTCAATAATCAAAGCGATTGTGTGTTTCTATAGTTTAAAGGAATACATGGAGCTTATATAATTTTGTATTATGCAATTATTAATGTATGTTTAATTATTTAACATTAGTGGTTGTATACAATATTGTTGACATTTTTAATGAAACGTAATACTATTAATTATTAAGATAAGCGTGTACACCTGCAAAGGTAGAGTTCAGTGAAACTTTCTTTATGTAACTATATCTGCAATTGTAACCTGGATTCATTATACGCAATAAATTTAATTCATTCATTCATTAATTCTATTGGTCCAATTCATTACAGTTCGGTAAAGCAGCCACGTGATTGGTCGAATTTATTTTAGTTATATTTTCAAATTTTTTTCGGTTGTCTGGAGCGTATCGAAACAGTTATTTTGATTGTTTCTACAGTAACATGGACTACAACTATGAAAAGAGTGACGTTGCAGTATTCTCTATGAAATCTTAATACACAGATTTTAATCGACGAGTACAAAAAAATCGGTTCTGACGTTTTAGAGAACTTTAAAATGAAAACGTCGGGAGTTTTTCAACTTTTCTAATTAAGTTGTAGTTATTTAATGGGAGGAAAATCCGTTATGTATACCTCCGTACCACGGGGATACGCGGAGGTTATGTCGCACCTACTAAAAATCTCCCGATGGTCCTGCTCGACGTTTTTCGGACGGCTCTGAGCTCTTATACGGAAGGCACCAATGTCGCCCTGTAGCGTCATGCCTCTGTGGGTCCTGCCTTCAACCCCCGACGGAATAAGAGGGGTGTTATAAGTTTGACGTGTCTGTGTTTCTGTGTATCTGTGTGTTTGTGTGTGTGTCTGTCTGTGGCATCGTAGCTCCTAAACGAATTGACCGATATGGATGCGGTTTTTTTATCCGAAAGCTGACGAGATCGAAATGGCTCTTAGCTACGTTTCAATAAAATCAGATCAGCCGTTTTTGAAATATTGAACTTTGAAATGAAAATGTTGGGGGTATTTCAACTGTTCTAAGTAGTAGTTATCTAGGTTTATCTTGCATTAGCCAGACTCTATTGGAGAATGATTACACCATTCGTTTCGCCTGTACAGTCGTATCTCATCCCCCGATGACTGGGTAAGGGATGTATTTAAGTGTGTATTTCTCTATATAAGTATCTATATCGTCGTCTAGTACCCATAGTACAAGCTTTGCTTAGTTTGGGACTAGGTTGATTTGTGTAAGATTGTCCGCAAATATTTATTTTATTTATTTTTTATTTTAAGGTAAATGTCTCAATGATCGACACTTTAATGCCTAATAGTTAACACCTCAGAGCATAGAATACTAGAGAGAGGACAAGCCGCCGGCGGCCGTGTCGCAGCTGTATGCTCAATGGGCATACACTGCCATACTGTGCACGCGTGCTGATCGCAGAGAATATTACGTTTTTTCCCAAAATGCCTGATAATAAGCGTGTAAGTATACAAGTGTGTGTGTTTTAGATGTGTGCGTGCTTTGTCTTGTCAATTACTTGGGCGTTGTGTGGGTTAATGTACTTGCGACAGGCTCACTCTATACAAATCGGCCGCCATGTCCGATCTCCTTATATTCATACATCTGTGGTTAACACCCATTGTTCACCTGTATTGTTTTGATATACGATTGAAAGTGTCATATTCATATATTATGCCAGCGACGGGCACGGGGACGCTTACCTTACTGGTACAGTCAAGGTCACCAATATGTATACACCACAACTTACAGAAATATGTATACAGACCTTATTGCTACGGAAGTAAGGTTAGTGTATACATATTTTTGCAACTTTGGGTACTTATATACATATGGGTGGCCTTGACTGTACATGATTTCTCCATAAAAAAAGAGCATTTACCAGTAAAGGCTCCAGAGCAATACCATACCATACAGAATGCCATCAATTAAGATAATATGGTAAATCTAATATTTATAACTTAAAAATGTTTACTTTACAATTTTTTCGAGGATTTGAAATTATATTTTCTCAACTAAGGCCCAGCTACACGATCAATCATACTTGCGCAAATTCCAATTTGCACTTGGTTTGTGTCATTTTTGCACAAACCCTTTGCGTATGCAAGTCGCTGCGTGTAGCCGGGCCATGAAGTACCTAATATCATGTTGCCCGATTGATAAATCACGTCCTAATGTATCTGGCATGATAACAACTAGGCAAGTAAAACAAAAAAATATACAAAATAACTATATTATTTCATATGACTTCATTTTTCGTTTGAGAATTAGAATCTCTTGTTCGTCAGCGATTCTGGTGCAGGGGGGTGCGCAGCGATGTATTCGAGGGAGCGGGCGATGGCGATGGGGATCGGGGGAGGAGTGGGGAGGTGGTCACCCTGAAAAAAAAATGAGTTACATTATACTATGCTCACTAGATGGCACTACAGAAGGTAAAATATGTGAAAGTTTTGAACTTGGCTGGACACGCTGCCGTGCGTAGATACGTAGGTCAGTTAACATATTCAGTGCCAAGAATCGCTACGCTCGTAGCCAATCCCGTGGTTTTCCCGGTATATAGCGGAAAGCACCTACGGCGTAGGCGCAGCACGATACTCGGGTTCCCGGCACTGAATGTGTTAAGAACTCATGACAAAGTTCCGACGGCCTAGTAACTGGCCCTATAGCTTCATCGGTAAAGTCCCGGGGGAGGCAGTAAGATTATGATGTTACTTCAAGTCCCGGTAGGTCGTGTTTTTTTATCGTGTTGATCTTTGATAGTAAGATTATAAACGTGGTATCACACTCAGCCAGGAATCTGTCCAATCTAGGTACAATCTCAGAGACTTTTCCTCTATATTACAATTGTAGCTATAGAAAAAACTGGCTGTGACAGACGGACAGACTACGAGTGATCGAAAAGCTGAGGTTGGTGAACCATACCTGGGGTTGGTATCCATTTTCGTTGGCAACATAGCTGAGCTTAATGGGCTGGCCTTCAGGGGAAGTCCACTGGGCGGCGCCTTGGACCTGGATCGCCTCGTCCTCCTGGGAAAACAATAAATAATCAGAACAGGTGGAGACACATAACCGTCGTCAGAAACTGAAACCCACATAAAGGATGACTCACGCTAGAACGGGCCGTTTTCTAAGAAAAGCGACGCCGTTTTGGCGCGGTTGAGCCATAGCCAAACCAGGCCGAGCCACGGCCGGGCCGCCGACACCGAGCCGCTTCCGGGCCACGGCTCGGCCGGACTTGGTTGTGGCGCGAGCTGTCTCGCGGCGAGATACATTATCCGCCTCTTTCTAATTGGAACGCTTAAAAAGAGACCGGTAGTTTAGCAACCTTTTTCACTCGGCGCTGTTCTTAAATTATATATTCTATGTTCTACATGTTTACGGGGCCCCCTTCAGGGGGGTCGCGACCCACAGGTCGAAATACACTAGTCTAGCTCGCCGCGAGAGAACTCGCGCGCCGTCTTGTGATAACCATGCTGGTGCAGCAGCACACATTTCCGCGCGGTCTGAGGGGTAATCACGTAACGTTCCAAACATGCGTTAGGACAGTTTAACTGTCATTTTTCCATATTAATAGTGACATTACGTGATTATACGTGTCAGGTAGATTTAAATGTCATATATATGGAAACATTACACTTGTCCTAACGCGCGTTCGGAACGTTACGTGATTACCCCTCTAGCGTAATTTGCATATAACATCAGATTTATATCGTCTTCGTTTCTTCGTTTATTTAGGAGAAATAATGTAGGTACTAGTTTTACTTATTTCGATTATTAAGTACTTTTCAAACGATACTCAAATACAAAATACAGTACATAGCCGCCTCCTTTTTTAAATATCTATCATTAAATTTAAATAATCACAATTATATACCAGTGGCGCTAGTGAGCACGTTAATGGGCTCTTAATAATTATCGGTACTTCATTACACGTAATTGTTGATCTATCATCTCTTTGAATAACAATCATTAACAATGTCGACACTTAACCTTCAAATTGAACATTCATTTTAATTTGTATCATAGAGGCATCGGGTGACCAGAGGGCTGGCCACTATTTCGCACAGCGTGTTAGTATCGCTATACAGCGAGGAAATACGGCCAGCCTTCTGGGCACCTTGCCTATTGACGGCGACTTAGGCCAAATTTTTTACCTTTAGGTTAAGTTTTATATTGTTGTTTTTATTAATTGCCTTGTTATATGATTAAATAAACTGAATTTGTATCACCTTTTCGATTCAAATATCAAATGATAACCTTTACACTAATTTATTTAACGTTTGTGGCATTTTGCTAGCCACCTCGTCATGTGACTTCAACGGAATACAGATTAAGCAGTTGACCTTTCCATCTATTCTATTTGCGACCTTATGACTATCTGGTTATGATCCAAGTTGCTTTGTCAAATTATCCTTGATACATAATAACTTCATGAGTTTGCATACTGTCGTACTAATAAATGCAAATATTTGAATACTACATTTAATTATGGTAAATTATGACTGCGGAGACCTTGAGCCTTTTTGATTGTCTGGGAGCTTATAACAAGATTCACTTTATAGGTTCTCTTATCATACTCATTCCATATACTTACCTAACATTAAAAAAAATTGCGACATAAAAGTCCGTATCTTTTTTTCACGTTAAGATGAGGCCGGTTCACGATCTTCTCTCCCTCTCACTGAGCATAAGCGTGAGCGAGATGGAAGTGCGTGTTCGGAAGTGTGTAACATCACTTTTTAGTACATATTCATTGATATTTGGAATAATGGATAATTTATTAAAAATCTATCCGGTTATTTTGCTCGAACAATAAAAAGCTATCCGTTTTATAAACATAAATAGATTGTCGTTGAAAATTACGAAATCTTGAATATTAAAGTTTATTTTTATGGTGATAATTATTTAAGATTTTTTTACAGAGTTACCAAGCCATTTTTTTATATTATGTTCGGTTATTGTGTTTCTTTGTTTCTTTTTCAGTCTACAGTATTTTTTCTGTCATAGAATTCTTAATTATTTCTTCACACTGGAAGCTCAAAAATCAATATTTTTTGTTAGGTTGTGAACCGGCCTCGCCTTAACTAAGAAAATTGTTTTTTTCACAGCTTCAAGGGACTGTAGACTCAGGTCTCGAGGTGGAGGTATCGAGTTGAAATTAGAACCATATACTCAGGTATATGGTTCTAATTTCAACTCGATACATCCACGCGTTCCGGAGATAAAGGGTCTTGAGATTCAGGTCATTAAAACCAACATACCGCACATACCATACATTTGACCACCTCTGTAGCCTAGTTGGTAGTGACCCTGCCAACGAAGCCTTACCTATTTGTGTGATGAGCATGAATAATTGTTCCCGAGTTATGGATGTTTACGTATTCATTTATCTATATAAGTATCTATATCGTCGTCTAGTACCCATAGTTCAAGCTTTGCTTAGTTTAGGACTTGGTCCATTTGTGTAAGATTGTCCCCAAATATTTATACATGCTTTTGCTTTTTTTGTGTCATGTAATTTGTGTAAAGGATTCACTGAAAATCAGCGTCGGGGTTTTCCATGCTCCGACACATGCTGGGTGGACTCATTTTTGATACCACCCTCAACATTGTACTTCTTTTTATTTTTTCCTAGATTGAAGCATTTGTATTTAATGTTGTTTTTGTGTTTATCAAATAAATCATTAATTCATTCATTCATTCATTCTTTCATTCATTCATTCATACTTTCATTTATTAATTCATACTTTCATTCATTAATTCATACTTTCATTCATTCATTCATTGATTCATTTATTTATTTATTTATATTGCAACTTACTCGTCCAGGGTTCTTCAGCTCTCCCTGTTCCTGGGCTGAAATGCCGTTGCTTGTCTGGAAACTCTGCTTGTATCCATCAGGGTACACGTCAGCATTCTGGGCCTCGATATGAGCCTGGGCTTCCGCTCCTGAGGCCGAGTGGTGTTGCTGGTGTTTCAGGTTCAGGTGGGAGACGTCGGCTGCAGCCGCGGCGACAAGGGCGAGGATGATGAAGGCTCTCTGCAATGACCATAATAACTTTTTTAATACAGTTGCTCAAAAAGTGGTACTTTTTGTGGCTGCGTAGCGTACGAGAAGCTCAATTTCTCGAATTAGTGCTTTTTACTTTTTAGTTCCAAACTATACTTTCGAAACGCAGTAATTATCCTTATGAATACTGTCAGTGTCAACTGCCAAGTGTCAATTTAGTTTCTCAACTCGAGGCCGATGGCGCTGATTCCAATAGTATGTTGTCACTGTCAGTGTCATTTGTAAAGTATGGGTTCGTTCAAAAATAACTTCGAAGCAAGCATATTTTATCGCAATTATATATTAATTTATTATTTTTTCGCAATTGTATTAAAAAACGTCGTTTACAACACGTGTGAAATGTCTTTTACCACTCGTACCGAGTCTTGCCACTCGCTTTCAGCTCGTGGCAAGATACCTCGGTACTAGTGGTAAAAAGACATTCTTTTCACACTAGTTGTAAAATGTACTAATTTAATACCGATATAAAATATTGTGGATTTGAATAATTTCATTTTTTTGTGTTTTTAAAAAAAAATACTTATAGCACTCCAGAAGAGTACATCAATACATACAAGTAAACTTATTTTGAATAAAAAAATAGTTTTTTTTTCAAATTAAACCACGTAGAAATAATTGTTACCAAGATTAATAAACTACTGTTTAATTTTTTGCTCCTATTACAGAAGCAAAAATCGAATACCTACCTATACAGGGTGGGCCCTGTAACACGAGCAAATATTCAAAAGGAAGCTTCCTTAGAGCATTTGCAGTAACCCCTTGTGTATCATTCACTTTCAAAATTTTTGGTTACGGAGAAATTTTGATCTAAAGTTATGACCTCCAAGTAATATATCTTGGCACCACGAGATCATATCACGGCAGTCAATGCAGATTTTGAGGTAACATCATGTAATGAGTCATAATAGTTTTTGCATTTTTGTGTTCAACAGATAGTTTTGTGATTTTTTTCTTTTTTTTTTCTTTTTTTTTGTGTTTTTAAAATAAAAAGTTACTCGAAGCACTTCAGAAGAGTAAAAAAATACAAGTAAACTTATTTTAAAGAATTTTTTTTTTAAAAAAAATTTTTTTTTTTTCGCGTAAAACCACTTCGAAATAATTGTTCACAAGCTTAATAATCTACCGTTTAATTTTTTGCTCCAGTTACAGGGCCCACCCTGTATATTTTATTTTTATCATACTTTTTATATAAATCACAAAAACCATTCAATTAGACGACGAAGATGGCACTCACTGATTTAATCAAAAATTCGTGATTGCATCTACAAATCATATTTTTTACTCCACTTAAATTCCGACAAAAAGTAAGGACTATTATAAACGGATCTAATCTCATTAGAAGAAGCATGGAATTGAGGAGTCACATAAAATTATTAATATTTTATTTGATAAAATTTTATGTAAGATTAATAAATTTTCTGCAAAGCAAACATTATTGATATTAGAATAATGTTGATTTTTAGGAATGTTAAACAATTAAATGGCATGTAATTAGATTAAACTAAATATAAATATGAATTGCAACGCTATCAGGGCCCATATGAAACTCATGTACTTATTAAATACGATCTTTACAACTATGGATGCAATAATTGATAATGATATGATATGAAACAAGTTTCTGTCAAAAATTTCATTTTTGGTACAATCTTTGAGTTTTACTACTCATTGAGACGATTCTAACGAGCCCAAACTCGATGGGGTGGTGTCGTTTTATTGCGGAGTTCTTATGGCCACCTTCCAGCTCCAGCATCAAATCAGCTCCATGTCATCATAACATTATATTGTCATGCGATATACGTATGCATGCAAAATTTCAGCTCAATCGGAAACCGGGAAGGGGGTCAAATTTAACTTGCAAGATTTGATTACAGACAGACATACAACGGGACAGATGAAACTAAATAAAAGCTTGTTCAAATAAACTTGTGATTGTGACGTAAGCCTTACTCACCATTATGTATGTCAAAGTTAACGAATGAACAGCGACTGTGATTATGCGAATACGCCAACGCGGTTTTATACTCATCCGTTCCTAGTATCGACATTTAAATTATTTTGCAATGTTGAACATCACATATGATTTGTTTGGTAGCAAGGTGAACGCATTTTTTGTCGGTAAAACGTAACCAATTAAAGTTTTAAACGCTAAAGAGCATCGCATCTTGTTTGCTACACCGTGTTAAGGTTGTCTTCTCACAAAGACAATGGGGAACTTGCATGGGACTTCAATTTCGAATAAATTGCACTCAATCGATACGTAGAGTTATCATACAAAAAAAATAAAACAATCAATTTTATTAGTTTTATCTCACGTTAAAATGAGGAAATTATTGTTTTTATTTTTTTGATAAAATTGCATATCAGTTACATAGAATATTAAATTAGAAATTATATTTTCAACCGACGAAAAAAACGGAGGAGGTTCTCAAGTCGACGCGTATATTTTTTTTTTATGTATGACCACGCATAACTTTTTACAGAGTGGTTCGATTTTGATAATAATTTTTTTATTGGAAAGGGTATACCCCGAAGTTGGTCCCATATAAATTTGGAAAAAAAATACCAACTTTAAGGGTAGGAAAATAGGGGATGATTGATTTTTCGTCGGTTAAAACTTTGTTTTTAAAGTAAATTATGTATGACAAGTATAGACTTAAACGCAAATGTTGTGGAGATAATTGCAAATTAATGACTTACTCCATAGTAAACGCGCCGAGAATATTCTCGGCGTATATGCTGTGACGTCATAGCATAAGCCCGTTTAATATAAAGCGTTTTCGGGGGTGCCGGCGCGTGCAGATTTCAAATGCATATTTATAACATCAGGAATCATAAGAAAGTTTTAATGCTACAGTTGTTTTAATGCTGGATTATACTTTCGATTTTCGTAATAAAATAAAAAGATGCAAGTTCCCTATTGGTTTAGTTATCTCGATATTTTAGTTCATAATTATGATGTACAAATTGGCAAAGTCTGCAAGATCTGCCTACATAATGGGTCAAACCATCTATAATAGACTGCACGCAACGGTCAGAATTGCAAGAAGCTACGAAAGTGGCTACTAAGTAGATGCAACTCTGTGCAGTGTCGAGGAGTTTCTTAAACTGCCGTGTACATTACTAATGACCTACTTAATCACTTATTATTGTTATTACTGATTGCATTAATCATTTGACTTACTACGGTGTTATCAATAAAGTATTGTATTGTATTGTATGCGGATTTTTTTCGTAATATTGAGAATCTCCTTTTATTTAGTGTTTGAAACTTTGAACTTTTGAAGTAAAGTAAAGTCTTGGGGGTCTTGAGAATACGATTGACCATGGCGGCTGCCTACTTCCTCGGTCAGCGCGTAGGAATAGCTATTAAACGAGGAAGTGTTGCCAGCGTTATGGGCATCACCACAGGCAAACACATTGGGGAGTATAATATACCGTATATCGGTAGATATAAGTGTGAAATTAAATGAGGCTACCCGCAGCAAAACCAAGGTAACCGATATAGCCCTCCAAATCGCTGCTAATCTTAAATTACTTGTAGAACATTAAATTCTAAGTATGTAAAAAAAACTAGAAATGTTTTTGACTTGCAATGCGCTTCTGCTTCCAAACTACGAGTGGTGTTTTCTAGTTTCTTTCAAAAAAATATTGTTATTTAATTTATATAAAATCTAACGTTTTAATTGCCGAAATAATCATTCGTTTTAACAATGTGGTCCGTGTGCTGTACTATTATCGTGGGTTTGACATGAGTTTCGTTAACTATTCACCTGATCGACTACGTTAATATTTAGTATGATGAATCTATACACCGCCCCTGGCGGTCACTCATAGAACTAAAAATCCAAACTGTAACGTGAGGCACTTATACATTACTTAATTCGCCATCGACTTCACGTTCGTTCACGATTTTCCAATATTCAACCTTATATCACTAGCATTTATCGTTTTAATTTAAATGTTTGTCGGTTATGACATTACAGAATACGCGCATCGCGACGTCGACAGTGTCCACTGTCGATACAATATGGCGGCGCGGGGGCCATTTATTTGCATTTTTAAATACAAAATACGCGACAATCCGAATTTTGCGGATATATGTTGTCAATTCAAAACCCTTATTTTTATAAGTTCTTTAATTTAAGATAAATTTCGATCGGATCTACGGTAACTCTTGTCGGAATAATACGATATCACGGGCCATTTTGCAAGTGAAATAGTAAACTACAGTCGCTACGGTATTCTTCGATACGAAATGTCAAATTTGGGTCTCACACTACCGATTGGTAGTACGAATCGAACGTTAAATTACGCATCGAAAACTAAACGCTAGAGCCTAACGTTTTGCAGTTGGTTTCGTAGGACAACGGCATTGTGAGTTACAAGTTTGACGGGTCGAATCGAAGAATACCGTAGCGAGATCGAAATCTATTCGAAGCGCGTTTATTCGATCTCGTATTAGTTACGTAACGTTAGGTTACGATTGTTATCTCACAATAAGGGTACAGGTGAAGAGAACAGCATATCAAAACATTAGCGTGCAAACAAGACAGAATTTCGGGGACTACAGGCACAATATACCAGGTAGGTATGTAAGTAAATAGGTACCTACAAAAATCACCATAAAACTTCTGAATGGAGCGCCAGATTTGGTGAAAACCTCCGCTTTAAATATTCTATTAGAGGATCCATTTGTCACTTTTTTACGAGTTTTTTTCTGAATAGCCGTGAACTTCGTAAGTGTATTTTATTATCATTTATATTTTAATATTGACATTTAACAATACAATCAATGGATTCATGAAACTGGATCGTTCAGAGCAAGGTCAATAACAATAATAGAGATGTCTTACGCAGGTAGTTCTTGTAAAATATAAATTTAACTTTAACACTTTTATTAAGTATAAGCATTTATTTAACTTACTCGGTTTGTAGGTAATGTTAAAGTTTATACAATTCATAAAGTGGGTATGACATGGTTAGTTTAGGAAATATGGGACTCCTTTGATAATCTATATATATACATATACATTTTATAATAAAGCTGAAGATGGTCGAAAGTCTGTAAATGGAAGATATTCGAAAAAAAGTTGGCTGTGGATACTTAGAATCGATAACAGAACACGTTCCAACAGTTTTTTGAATTTTTGTCTGTTTATCTGTTTGTCTGTTTATGTGACCGCGCATCATGTGAAAACGGCTGAACGGATTTTGATGAAAAATTTACTAATCTGTCGAGAAAATCCCCGGCCAGGCTACAAAAATCTTAAAGATTAGGGTTCAAAGGGGATTAAAAATGGGGTTGAACTTTGTATGGGAACTCCGTGAATCCATGAACTAAAGAATTGAAAATTGGTAACCATAAACTTAACTGGAAAGTAAAAACAACCCCATTCAAACTTTTAGCAATGTATAGATAACACGTGAAAAATATGGGATAAAATTAGGTGCTGGCTGAGGCGACTAGAGACTATACAGGGCGTCCCAAGACTATGCGACATGAAGAGAAAGAAAACTTTAAATATCGTCGATAGGATATTTTGCTGAAAGAAGACTTTATGTCAATTAGGGTTCCGTAGCCAAATGGCAAAAAACGGAACCCTTATAGATTCGTCATGTCTGTCTGTCTGTCTGTCTGTCCGTCCGTATGTCACAGCCACTTTTTTCCGAAACTATAAGAGCTATACTGTTGAAACTTGGTAAGTAGATGTATATTCTGTGAACCGCATTAAGATTTTCACACAAAAATTGAAAAAAAAACATTAAGTTTTAGGGGTCCTCATACTCAGAACTGAAACTCAAAAAAATTTTCTTCAAACTCATACGTGTGGAGTATCTATGGATAGGTCTTTAAAAATGACATTGATGTTTCTAATATCATTTTTTTCTAAACTGAATAGTTTGCGCGAGAGACACTTCCAAAGTGGTAAAATGTGCGTCCCCCCCCCCCCCCTGTAACTTCTAAAATAAGAGAATGAAAATACTAAAAACAAATATGATGTACATTACCATGCAAACTTCCACCGAAAATTGGTTTGAACGAGATCTAGTAAGTAGTTTTTTTTAATAAGTTAAAAATCGTAAACCGAAATTTATTTCACGGAACCCTTCATGTGCGAGTCCGACTCGCACTTGGCCGCTTTTTTTTAAAGTTAGTATTACTGCATTCAAAGATTTTTTTCAAATTTCTTGCTTCGCCTGGGAATCGAACCGACTTAAATGTGAAAAAAATCACCCGTATTTTTACGATGCCAATCGAAAAAATTTACATAAAATAATAATTCTTATGAAGTAACATAGTATCATAAAAGAAAGAAATAACGTAAAATTAATATTTTTGCCTTCTGTCTAGCTTATAGACGATGCATTTAAATACTAAGTTTTAACATTTTATCTGCACGTGCAATTATAATAAGGAAAACTGTGCCAGAAAGTCGTTTATTAAGTGGGTACATATTTGCGAATAATCAAAGCTATCTATGGAATGATAATATCGCTATTTTTCGAACGTCTTCGGCAATAAATAATTTTCTTGAAATTTGAATCAAACATTGTACGTTATTCCTTTCTTTTAAGATACTTAGTATGTTAAGACATTGCAAGACAGACATTGCAGACTTGCAAGCCATTCGGGTTTAGTGAGTGTCCGTGGGGGCTCGCATAGTGAGCGCGCTCTGAAGGGACGCGCTACTAGAAAATCGGCATCTGGCCTTGCTTGCCTCTGACTTTGGCCCTCATTCGCTTGCAAGACACCACGGGATAATTTGCAGTCGTGATACCTTCTGTGTATGTATTGTATGTAGGTAATAGGTACTCCAACTCTCAGCCTTAAAACTTCGTAAATAGACTCCATGTAAATTGTAAAGATACAAGGAAACTGTTTTCAGTGATAAACGACTTAGGTATAACCATTGACTTGTTACCTGAATTATTAATAGACAATTAGACATATTAAATATTTAATTAAATTTTGTATACATTACTAATTATTGTAAAAGTTGTCCTGATATTGTGAATTAATTTAAATAAACCTGACCTGTAATTTATATTACCAATAAAATGAATATGAATTTGAATATTCAAAACTGAGATGAGAGTCATGAATCGTCTCTACTCCATGTTAGGACAAGTTTAGTAGGTAATTTTTTTTCAGAATATTAAAAATAAACACTAAACACGACTTTAATTCAATAATTTGTTGTATGTATAATTCCTGTCTACTTTACCTCAAAGACTCTTTCCATAATTTACTTTAAAAACAAAGTTTAAACCGACTCCAATTCACTACTTCGCCAAGCCACATAGGTACATGTACATTTTCACATTTCCTTTCTAATTTACCACATGAACTGCTCTCAGAGAGCAAATGCGTTGATTATTACAGAAAAAACCAAAGTCGTTATGTGTGGCTGATAATATTTGAGGAGTTCCGTCGATTCCTCAAGGATCTCAGAATTAACACTTCATTAGTTGCTACTTCAACGGAATCATGTCAGAATCTCTGACGGAGGTACTTTACATTTTTGAGGAGTTCCATGAGTCATCTGTGGTCTTCATCATCGGTTCCACTTCACCAAAATTGCGATTTCCGCGGGTAAATACACGAGTAATAATAGAAAATATCGAAATTACTACACGCGTGCACATAAAATGTGACGGTTGCTCTCAATTTCCCTGGGATCATCGGTTCCACTTCACCAAAATTGCGATTTCCGCGGGTAAATACACGAGTAATAATAGAAAATATCGAAATTACTACACGCGTGCACATAAAATGTGACGGTTGCTCTCAATTTCCCTGGGATCCCATCATCTGATCCTATTTTGGTGACACTGCACTGTAACAACCATGTTTATGCAAATAAATCATTTTATTTCATTTAAATGTGGCCCCATTGTCACCAAAATAGGATCAGATGATGGGATCCCAGGGAAATTGAGAGCAACCGTCACATTTTATGTGCACGTCACATTTTATGTGCACGTCACATTTTATGTGTGCGTATAGACCTATCGCCCTTTCGTCTGTACTAGCTAAGATTCTGCAGCATCTGATTAAAAATAGGCTCGAGTGGATTCTAGAAAGCCGTGGTATTTTATCTGACTCTCAATTTGGGTTCCGCAGGGGAATGGGAACAATAGACAGTTTAAGTATTCTTACGTCAGACATTCGACTGGCATTTTCTAGGGGTCATCATGTAGTGGGGGTATTCCTTGATGTAACGTCAGCCTACGACAATGTCCAGCTTCCGCTACTCAGGCAGAAAATGCATCAGCTGAGTTTGCCGGTAAGAATGGTCAACGTCATTATGTAACCTCTTTATGGATCGCTCCATCTGTTTCCGTCTCCAAGGCTCCTTGCTTCCTCCCAGAACTATATGGAAAGGCCTACCACAGGGATCAGTTTTGAGTCCTATTCTATATAGTCTTTATACTGCTGATCTTGATAAATCTGTCAACTGTTTCTGTGACATTCTTCAATATGCAGACGACATTGCTCTATACTATGCCTCCGATTCTTTTTCAGAGTGTTCAGTTGCCTTGAACTCGGGACTTAGTTACTTGAATGCTTGGCTCTCGGATCATGGTCTCTCTTTGTCGGCTTCCCAAAGTTCTGTTGTCGTATTTACAAGAAAACGACGCATCCCAGACATTGACATAGTACTTGGTGACGAGATCATCCCAGTTGTGTGAAGTTTTTGGGCCTTTATTTGGATGCTCGATTAACTGGCATCCCTCATCTAAATTTTATTAGGAATAAATGTGAAAAAAGCGTTAACGTTTTGAGGGCTCTATCGGGGGCATGGTGGGGCTCACACCCTTTTTCGCAAAAGCTCTTGTATAACGCCATTATTCGGAGTCACTTTGACTATGGGTCTTTTCTGCTAGAGCCTTGTAGTAAAATAGCCTTATCTTATCTAGACAAGATACAGTCAAAGTGTCTTCGTATCATCTGTGGAGCTATGAAGTCCTCTCCCATCAACGCCCTCCAGGTAGAGTGCTTGGATCCTCCCCTGAGACTAAGGAGACAGCTTCTTGCTGATCGTTTTTTCTTCAGAGCTGCCCAATCCTCTGATCATCCATTGATGTATCGTATGAATAGCCTAGCAAATGTAATTCCGTCTTCCAAGTATTGGACCCACAAAGACCTCCCATGCCTTATTAAGAGTTTCGAAAAATTGTCTGAAGCTCCTCTCCTTCTGACGACTCCTGGTAATCCAATTATCCACATTTCATATGATGCCCTCATATATCGCCCTAATGTTATTTTCTTCCTAGGATTAAAGAAATCATCTCCAGGGACCAATAATGATTTCTTGAAAATATTAGCTGAAAAATGGGATGGTTGGCTTCATATTTTTACGGACGCCTCCAAACTAACTAGGGAGGGGTATGTAGGTTCTGCTTTTTGGATTCCTCAATATAAAATAGTTTTAAGTTATAAAAGCCCTCCCCCTACTTCAGTTTTTACTGGAGAAGCCATTGCTCTTTATGAAGCTATTTATTTTATAGAATCCCACAAAATAGCTAAAGTAATTATTTTCTCGGATTCCCTAAGCTGTCTTCAAGACCTAGTTAAATGCCCTCTTCGGTCGAGAGATAATCTCTTAGTGACCCTTAAGTCCCGTGAGGTACTCCATCGGTGTGACTCCCTTGGCTTAGAAGTAGTGTTGGCTTGGGTCCCAAGCCACTCCGGTATTGAGGGAAATGAGCAGGCTGATGCCTGTGCTAAACAGGCTATTGATATTGGCTGTACTTCTCATTCTGGCTGCCATAGTCAGGATTTGCGTGCTTCTGCTAAGGCCCAGTTAACTGAACATTGGTCAGAGGAATGGAACATTACTCGCCTTTCCAAGGGACGGCATTATGGTGGAATTCAGCCAGACCTTCCTGTAAGACCTTGGTTTTTTAAATTTCAAAAAGCTAGCAAGACCGTAACCTCAACCATAATCCGACTGCGACTGGGCCACATCTGCTCCCCATCCTTTCTTGCTAAAATCAGAGTTCGTGGCCACTCTTTATGTGAATGTGGCCTGGAGGAGGGCACTGCGGATCATAATCATTTTTCAACTATCCCAAAACTTCATCTTCCCTATATGATGTCCTTCCTGACTATATTCAACGTCCTGCTAACCTTAGTTATATCCTCTCTTTTGTTAATACGTCCTTTGTATACATTCTAGCTAAATTTATTAATAAGTTCAAAATTAAACTATAGTTTTACTACGTTTATTTTAATTTGTAAACTTAGCAAACTTTGTGGGTTTATGTGTATAATAATAAAAAAAAAAACTAACTGACCATGTGTATGTTGTAGTTAGTCTAACATTGTGTTGTCTTTTGTTTTAGATTTTTTAACCGATCAAATCTACTCGTTTTGGACCTGGTTTTTAAAGACTTTCGTGTAGCCTCCAACCTTGACGCTGGCCAAATTGTCCCACTGGACAGGGGCCATAACAAGCAAAAATCGATCGATCGACATCAGCAGTTATCTGAGTACCCGAATGTTCGATAGCTATTATTATTTATTTATCGTATGGCTTGTTTTTTATATCTCTACTTCAAAGATTTACGGTTTTCAAGTACGCTACCGCGTCTTTAGTTAAAGTTTTAAAATCCTCCACTTGCCCGTGGTATTTGGTTAGAGGGCAGTCAAATACCGTGTGGTGAACAGTCTGCTCGGGAGCTCCACACCGGCACACTGCTGATTCGCACCAGTTCCATTCCAGCTATGATCATCGGAAAATAACGATCGGTGGTTAGGATCATTATTACTAGCAGGTTTGAACCTGCTAGTTATAATGATCCTAACCACTCATCTGATATAGCAAATTCCGTGCCATTCAATCTTTGCGCTGTTTCTACCATTTGTGTGACGTATGTCGCCATCGAATCACTTGTTTCAAGCCTGATAGATATCAAATGTCGAAGCAGCGTAATCTTTCTTGATATGCCAGAGTCATCGTACATGGTCTTTAACTTAGTCCATAAATCCGCCGAACTCGTGGCGTTCTTGATGTGCACGTATAAAGCTGGATCAATCGTTAGTACTAGCTTTGCCTTTGTTTTCGCGTCGTCTGCGGGCTTAACTTCAAATCCTGCGGTTGGTTTGATGTAATCGCTCATCCCATCTAACACCAACAAGTTCTCAGCCGCGAAACTCCACTCGTCATAATTTTCCTTGCATTTTAACTTCGGCACACTCATAATATAGTTCGTAGCCATGTTTCCGCGAATTAACGATCACAAATTTATCTATTTTACACTAAAAAATAACTGATAAAGTGTAGGAGGAACCCATTACCTATTGAAACACGTTAGATATTGGCAACAGACTGACTTTTATTTTATAGAACACTTACGCATCCATCAAACCAGATGGCGCTAGTAGGTATACATTTTGATACAATGCATTCAGATTTAACAGTAAAGTGGTGTGATTTCCAAGTTGCAGAATTTTATTTAGCAAGAAAATATAATAAGAATGCCTGACTTGGCTCTAAAAAATATTCTCACCACTTTTTACCGTGGAACAGTTTCGAGACTTGGCCTATTTTTTACATGGAATTTTTTTTATGGGATATATAAAGATAGGGACTACGTGTAAAGAATGGTATAAAAAAAGAAATATATATATATCAATAATATCATTTATTTACTAATGACAGTGCGAGTCGTTGTACAAGTGGGTATACATAATTCTAGAACCTGCCCGGGAATTTGCTGGGCCTGGAAGCGAATGCCGAGGCAGTGTTGTAAGCCTGGGCGACCGGGCGCGAGACAACTGGCGCGGCAGCTTTGTAAGCCTGAACGACGGGGGCGGTGTACTTGGCGTCGGCTTGAGGGTGGGCCTCGTTGTACGCCAGGGCGCGCAGGATGGCTTCAGGGACCGGGGGAGGAGTAGGCAGATGAGCACCCTGGAAAAAATAATATGATTCATGGTTAGTTCATCGAAAAAGGCTGTCTCGAGGGCCATGCGGTCGTAGTCTTGCGCTTTTCGCAAAGCAATGCGTTTGGCCAAAGGGAGCTTTGACGTTTTCGCGAGTGCCTGGAACCCATTTCATGAACCTACGAATTCAATTTTTACAACCAGTCATAAGCTACAAAAAGCCAGTAGATTTTAGTGAACTCCTCAGTGTTGTCAGTTCAGATTTGTAATTTCTAGCCTCTTGAAATTGACGTATAAGGTGTTTTTTCATTAAGTTCATAGTTGTGTTAAGCAGAAGTTTAATTGACATTTAAATGAGTTGAGACCTCTCTGGTGAATGTAGCAACATCAGGATTTTCTTTAAACGGAACGTCATTGTACATATATAAGCAGTCTTCATAGTTTACTAGTCTCCGTTATGGATCAGAAATTTACCTGAGGTTGGTAGCCGTTTTCGTTGGCGATGAATGTAACCAGGTAGTTGACGCCATCAGGACCGACGTGGGAGAACTCTCCGGTAACTTCCTGGGCTGGGTACTCCTGGGGACAGAAAATAATGAAGATGGAGGTGGTATAATATAAAATAAAACAACAAGCTGTAATTACATACAATGTAATGTACCTACTTGTAAATCGTAGAGTTAAGCAAAATATCTCCCTGGTTGTTAAAATTAATAAAGGTTCAAAAACTAAATTCCATTCAATTTCGTAAACATACTGAACCAGTTAACATTTAAAAAAATGCATGACATAGGACCGTTTCCACTGGTTAAAACGTAACGGCGGGCGCGAGTTCTCTCGGATGTACGTTCATGCATACGCTTTTAATTGACTGATAAATATTTTGCTTTATACTACTAATGAGGAATTATTAGAGCAAATCGACTATCGACTTTCATTTGCGCTGTGTATCGACCGACTTATCGACTAATTAAAACGTGGCTTGATTGATAACTTGATAAGCAAAGGAGCGTTGTTCCTGATGAGCTCCCTGCTACAGCTTCCCCGGGGACTACAGTATGGGGTTCCTCAAGAAAGGAGCGTACACATGTTTAAAGGCTTGGCAACGCAGATGTGTGACCTCTGAAGTTACAAGCGTCCATAGGAAGGCTGACCACCAGGCGAGAAGTACGCTTTATTACAATCAGTATAAAAAAACTTACGGCATTCGCGTTCTTGATAATGCCATTGGCGACGCTGCGGATGCCGTTGGTAGTCTCCCACGCATATGTGAAGCCGTCTGGTCTGGTGTCAACCTCGCTCTTCACGATGCTTGCATCAGCGTCAGCAGAGCTTCTCGCGATGTGGGAAACGTCGGCGTGGGCGCAAGCCACAACCAGGACGAAGGCGGCGAAGAATTTCTGAAAACCAAGACAGTCAATGAAGGCGGAATCATGTTTGTTTGGCGTGACGTGTCATGACATGGCGAGAGAATAATCGGTTCCATATATTTATAACGGTTTTATCGACATTTATCTGATGTGCTCTAACGTGAACGCTCCTATTGTTTCAGACATCACAGCGCATCAAAGAGCATTACACTAGATAAGTAATAAGCGCTGACTTAAGAAGCGTTTTGATTTGAAATCATGTTGAAATTGCTAATTGAGGTATATTCTTATGTGTCATGGCTTAATGCCAAGCATTTTTGAAATTTGGAAGATAACAACGTACAAAAACAGAAGTTACGTGAGATTGTATCGTAAAAAAAAGAAAAGATCCTCATTTTCCTTTTATTTTTTAAGGTACGATTTGATGACGGCCATTGTAAAACAATAAATAAATAATAGTTATCACAACATCAATAAATATTACGAAACAATCGTGACACAAATTGAACTAAGTAAGCTCATTAAGGACAGAACTCTCAAAAAGCGTATCCCATACCTACTCAATAGTTTGCCCGAAGCCATTAGACGTGAAAAAAATAGGAATAAATTTAAGAGACTGTTAAAAAAGCATTACCTAGATGTACTTATATAATACTCAGTTATACTATTTACTACTACTACTGTTACTAATGAAGAACTAAATATTTTTGTTAATAAATGCCTTACCTAGAGACTGCCGCTCCCACAGTCAAACTGTCACTACAGTTTTGTGGGGCAATGTTTAATTTTATGTATGGAAAACACTGTACTTATTTAAATAAATAAATATAATATAAAGGCAATAGTGTTATTGGCACTAGACTAATGTATGAGAAAAACACAGTATAAAATAAAAAAATGGTTACACATTTTTGCTTCATCATAAAAAGTACTCATTCGGAGTAAGAAAAACCCAAAACTTCCAAATGTAATTTAAAAATCCAAGGTACACTTTTTAATGCAAACACCAACGGCATTTAAATTAATATTTTTCATAATTTAATAGTTAAATGGGGCTTTATTACAGCAGCATGTTAATAAGTATTTAATTCAGATATCACTTCAAAATCTTTGAAAATTCTTGTAATAAATTAAACGACACAACATTTTTTTTACTAACCAATTAATAAAACTATTTTATATTATGCCAGTATTAAAATCCAATATCACTCACCATTTTGCTAGTAGGTCGTCGGATGACAGTCTGTCCGCTGATCAATATCCGTAGCCTTATATACTAGAGTATCATCCACATTAAATTAAAAATCTTGTTTCTGTTGCTGACCTGAGATAGATATTGAAATTCGGATAGAGGCGACACTTTTATGTACATGTGTAGTTTTGAAGCAGATAGGTGCTCACGTAGACGAGATATTGAAATGGCAGGATGATTGGACATTTATTGTTAACTGACCGCGGCAAAGGAGGGTTATGTGTATATATTTGTAGTAACGTCTATTTTTTTAAGCGGCTTGATGGATTTTAACATGTGAGCGGCCGTTAGATTCCTATGTAAGTCGTGGAAATCGTAGATTAAAATTCGAAATGGCTATATTTTTCAAACACAAGTTATCTTATATTTGGCTAATCAACTTATCTTCTTAATATGCAAATTAATGTTTTAATCCCTCTGGTGAAAATAATAATAATAATAATATCGCCCACCAGATTTCTGGTGCAATCAGTCAACGTTAGGCAGCTTGTGGCGGGCTGTTAGGGAGTAGCGACCCTACGTACCTGAGTGCTCCTAGGGGTGTCCTGTGGTCAGGCTGAGCCGATCGGGTAGTTGGTTGGACAGGCCCCCCACCTCTGGCTTGCCTTAACTGACTGTCCAGAGTGGAGTCGCAAGAGCTGTTGCTCGAGGGTAGATGTGGACACCTTAGTGGCGAGTTGGCTATATGTTTAAAGTCCAGTGCCACCTCTCTACCTCTCTGACTGGTGTTACCCTTAGGCCATTTTTTAATGTCACTATTGATAGGGGCCCATCTAGCAGTTGGCGAGTCACCGTCCGCAAGAGATAAAAAATGAGACAGTTTATTAGGCAGGCGTCCGATGTTTCACCCAATAGCCCAGCCACTAGTCCATCATTTTCACCCAATAACCCGTTTTCTTTAGATTCCATCAACCAGCAATAGTCCCTATACACCCCAGCGGGTGCTGTCTCTGTGTGCGTCCCATGACACGGGCAGGGACAGCATCCGCTCGGTGTACTCCTTGCATTTCATTAAATTGTCAAAAGGGCCTCTACGTGTTGGCTCAGTTGGTACTTTGTAGGTACCTAGCCCCACGCACGCCTCCCAAAGGTCCGGGACATCATTGTCCCGTAAGCGGGAAAGACATAAATAATAATAATAATAAATATTTGCGGACAATCTTACACAAATCTACCTAGTCCCAAACTAAGCAAAGCTTGTACTATGGGTACTAATTTAGTACCCATAGTACAAAACTTAACTTAACTTAAAAAATCGCTAACTTTGTGTTACAAATAATATATTTTTTTCACTTTATAGGGTAGTTAAATTTTCAAACAGAACCTCTGTAACTGTGCTGAAATTTCATTGTGATAAATCTTTGAAAGTAGAAACCTGTAATGTAATTATAGGTCGGCGAGATATTAATTTTAGAAAAAAACGGGCTTACTAACATTTTTTCGACTTTTTAAGGACTTTTTTTTTTATAAAAGGTTCGGTTTCGGTTTCGGCCGAAACTACAATGAAACCGAACCTTCGGTTTCGGTTTCGGCAAAATAACATGTTTCGGTCGGTCACTAGTACTAAACGACGATAAACATACTTATATAATGAAATAAATACTTAAATACATAGAAAACATCCATGATTCAGGAACAAATATTCGTGCTCATCACACAAATAAATGCCCTTACCGGGATTCGAATCCAGGACCTCTTGCTTCGTACGGAGAAAACGAGTTTCCCCAAACATGAGATCCAGCTAGATCGATTTTTCACGCCTGTAAAACCCTATATTCTAAATTTAATTGAAATCGTTTGAGCGGTTTCCGAGAACGTGATTGCAAATATATACATATGTATAAAGGTATATAATATGGTATAAAAAGGTATATATATACAAATATTGCTCGTTTAATCAAAATCAAAATCAATTACTTATTCTGCAAATAGGCCACAAGGGCACTTTTACATGTCAAATGGACAAACCGTAAAGGCTATTGTAAGGTCAACATATCACTGCCGCAATATTACAAGGTTGTATGTTACATTTTTGCCATAATGTGAGTTATAATTAGTACGTAATTCTGCGTGTCTTTAGCTATATTTTACTAAAACCTGTAACTTAATATCGTCAACTAATAGTCCGAAAATCCCGATGTTACATGGTTCTATGTTGTGGATATAAAACTAACAAGGGCAACAAGGTTCTATGTTTGTTTGATTGTTATTATTGTATAAGTGGCTATATCATTTTATAATATTAATAGTAATATAATTTATATTGTATTTGATAATATAACCTTTCACCATTAAAGTGTATTTATAACACGCAGGATAAGCATATAATACCTAACGTGTGATCGATCTCTTTATTAGAGAAACGTGGCCTGCATCGTATCATTTATATAGTTATTTAATAGTAGCATGCTGACACCTATTCTTAATTTGAAAATAAGAAAAAACAGGTACTATGACATTTCATTTAATTTTGCTTCACAATATTAATAGTCGTGTTTGAGAAAGCAAGTTATTTCAAGCAAAAAAAAATGTTTTTCGCAATGGAGTTTATTATGACGTACGGTACGTATACTCAATCGGTATTTGAAGTGAGCTACAAACAGTCTCACACAGAGGAAACATATATAAAAAAAAAATTAAAACCCCATAGAACTCGAAGGCAGTATAACGGCAATATTAGTGGTACTCCAAAGATTTTGAAAAACCCCGTTGTAGGAAAGACAAAAATAGATACTATAAAATCAATGTACAGGTGGATGCCACGAGCAGAAACTGTTTTTAACGAATAGTAAGCCAAAACGGAACTCATTAAACATAATACTATATTGAAAAGATCTAAATTAACACCCTGTATACCGCTCGCCTGTGGCCTCGGCCTCCGATCACCTGCTCCCTCTATATATTCCGCATTTTTCCGCTTTCAATGAATAATTTTAGTACTAAGTACTACGCTAGAGACAAACAAAGTCCTATGTTACTCAACAGAATGTTTACCTAACGGGCCCAAAGTTCTATGTAAATAACAAATTGTTTATATTTAATAAATAATTGAATGATTAGGTGTAATTAATGTGTATTTTTGTATTTTTGGCATAAGTATATTTGTGTTTCTACAATTGAGATATTCGTTTATCTACCAGATCTATAACCAGCGAAATATAGTTATACTTATTTTCAAAGCTATTTAATAATCTCCGTTCGATGTTCATGTTACATACAACCTTGTAATATTGCGGCAGCAATATATTAATCTTCTAAAAATATGATTGGTTTAATCTCCTAAACATATGATAATTAAATGGTACAATTTATTTGTTCCGAGTTGTCGCCTTGTGTACTTAGTTAATTCGACTGCTAAGGATAGTGTTAAGGATTGGATAGTATTGTCCGTTGTCAGGTGACAATTGTCAAGTTGCTGAAATAGGGGTCAGGCATATTATTTTATTGAACTTGGCTCCCATTTTCACATTTTTGTTTTTGATGGGATATCATTACTTTTTGTGCAGAAAAAATATGCATGGTGATCCCAAGCGACATGAAGGGAAAGTGTTAAAAACGTATAGGCTACGAATTAACTGGAAATTAAAAGCTACCATAGGCTACGATTCCAACTCCAGTTAAGAGCGGCCTTAGGCTACGGAGTCTCAGTAACCGTTTGAGCTGTATTTATGAAATTTGGGGTTCTAGTTAATCTAGGGGGGTTTAATAAATTAACCATATTCCATGTGTTTAAATTAAATAGATTATGAATTATTCAGGGGGCAAATGTGGCTCCAAATGGTTCGTGTAATATAACATAACACATGGCCTCGCCAATCTAGGCTCGAACTTGAACTGTGACCTCACATGTCATGTTAAAGAACTGCTACATATGTATGAATTGCTACATATTAACTTGAAGGCGTTTACATTTTTGAAACATGATTTGTACGAGTAAAAACAAGAAAAAAAAATACTTACAGTAGAAAACTAAACATAACATTACATACATTACATACTTACAGTAGAACACTAAACGTAACATAACTAAACATACATTAAATCATAAATATAACTATGAAATCCAGCAATGTAAAACACGGTTCTATTCTAAGCAAATGTCTAAGACACAAAATCCGAGCAGAGCTATGTGGGACGTCGTAAATAAAGAAAGAGGAAAGACCGGCCGTCTGACTACTGATTTTACTGAACTTATAGAATGTACTCCGAACGGCTCGAAGTACAACACTAAGAAAGATGCAGTTAATGCCATGAACGCTAGGTTCGTAGGCGCTGCGGCAGCGTGCGGGGCACCGCGCGCTGACCTTGACCTTGTGCGCGCCCAGCTGTGCGCTGCACGCGTGCCCGCTGACCGCTCCATGAAGCTTGCGGTGTTCACTCCCAACGAAGTCTACACTATTATTAAAACCCGAATTCCACCTAAAACTACAAAAGACATATACGGTGTGTCTATGGACTTATTGATACAGTCTCTTACACTGTATCGCCCGTACTCGCTCACCTGTACAACGCATGCCTTAAAGAAGGATCGTACCCTATACCATTGAAAATGAGCAAAACCTATTTTCAAGGGTAAAGGGAAACGAGAGAACATGGATAACTACAGGCCAGTCTCAATAATACCGTGCGTTGCTAAGGTGCTCGAGAACGGGTTATGTAACCGATTAATATCGTTCCTGAGCGCGACGGATGCTTTGTCCGACCGCCAATACGCTTACAGATCCGGCCGTAGTACCACCGACATGGTGCGAAAGGCTGTGCGCAAAGTGGTTGAGGCTCTGGAGGACAAGCAGCAAGTAGCAATGCTTTGCTGTGATCTCTCTAAAGCTTTCGACGTTGCTGACCACAGAGTCATAGCGCCAAACTTCAGCATTACGGCATACATGGTAATGCGCACAGCCTCTTCACAGACATCCTTCACTACCGGTCACAAGTTGTAGTTGGTGACGCAGGGCGGGCCAAATCGGATCCGCTGACGACAACAATGGGTGTTGCCCAGGGATCTTCGGTCTCGAACGTTCTGTTCTCCCTATTGCTTAACGACCTGCCCGAGGCAATTACAGCGGCTGATATTTTAATGTATGCGGACGATGTGGCTGGCATAGTATCGGCCCCTAATGTAGATACCCTAGAGACCCGCCTTAACGCTGCCGCGAGCCAGCTGTATCGGTGGTTTAGCTTAAATGGACTAGTGCTCAATGTCACCAAAACCCATTTTATACATTTCCATGTCGGGGGCCGCAAGCCGAGGCCACTCAGAGTACAGGCTGATGGCATTTGCGAAGAACAAAAGGAAGCTACTAGATGGTAGCAGATGGTAGCCAAGAAGATTCTTGGGATTTGGTATTGACCAAAAACTAACCTGGGAGACCCACGTTGACAAGCTGTGCGCTAGACTGGGTAGTGCGTGTTTCGCACTGCGCCGTCTTGCGCGAGTCGTACCGCGGCACGTTGTAAGGGCGAGCTATTTCGCGACTATTCACGCACTGCTACAGTACGTTGCGGAGATGTGGGGGCGCACCGCCGACTGGCAACGTATTTTCAGATGTCAAAAGAGGGCCGTGCGCGATCTGTGGTGCAGGTAAGCCAGGAAACATCTGCCAGGCCTTTTTTCAAGGAACTTGGCATATTGACACTGCCATCGTATTTTTCTAATCGTAGTTTTCCAAATCGCATCGTTTACCTACGCACACTTAGACGAGTACAAAAAGCGCTCAGATTCATCCCGGATGCTGCGATACCCCAATAAAATCCTCCCAGTAAAGCGACGACTGGCCAAATCCGAGAAGGCGACGCACGTGATGGGGCCAGCCGTGTATAACAAGTTGCCAAAGACCAATCACGTCGGCTCCGTCACTACTGATTTTCAAACGAAAACTAAAAAAATGGCTTCTCGAGCACACATTCTATAGCTTCGACGAATTTATAAACATTGTATGAATATTTTTAACTATTATTGCAATCATAACTAGTATATATTATTTGTAAGTACACTTTTTGTGTAAAGCTAATATTATTATTACAATTTTTTTTTTATAAATTCCTGACATGTAATATTGACAATTATGAATATATGAATATGAAACACTAATACATAGTATCCCACTGCTGGGCAAAAGCCTCCCCTCTTGATTTCCACTCGTCCCGATTCTGAGAAATCTCTGGCCAATCGTTGTGAAATACGTCCAGGTCATCCCGCCATCTCCTTTTCGGCCTGCCACGCCGTCGCCTCCCACCATGCGGCACCCACTCCGTGGCTAGTTTAGCCCACCTCTGCCGGTGCATGCGGCAAACGTGGCCCGCCCATTCCCATTTCACTTTGGCGGTCTTGGCATCAACGTCAGCAATGCAAGTTTTTGAGCGTAGCGTAGAGTTTCGGACCCGATCGTTCCGTTTGACTCCCAGCATGCTACACGCTCCATAGCTCGTTGGCAAACCTTCAATCTGGTCTTTTGTGCCTCAGTTAGTGACCATGTTTGGGCACCGTAGGTTAGGACAGGCAGAATACACATATCGACGAGTCTTCGCTTCAAGGTTAAAGGAAGGTCTCCCTTGAGCAGCTCTTTTAAAGACCAATAGCTTTTCCAGGTCTTTCGACTTCCTTATCCTGCTGGTTGCCTAGTAAAAATAATTATTAAACAAAATTGGCCCCAAATCGCCGTCTGAGGGCAGCGTGCCCAGAAGGCAACGGATCAGCATTGTCATACAACGTGGCAATGCTGATCCGCTAGTTGAACTAAAAACTTTTTATTCGTTTGATCTTGCCATTACGTTGCGTCGAGTTTGATAAATCTAATGATTAAATCCTCTTCGCTTCTAATGATTAAAACTATAAAATGTGAATAACAGTTCCTGTCAATGTCATCATTGCTATTTCTTATGTTCGTTTTTTTTTTTTTTTTAACTCGCCTTTTCAAAATGCAAAGAGGTCAATTCTCATAGGGGACGTATCTGTGGGCCATGTAGTGAAATTAAATTAATTATGACGGAATATTTCATACTCGGCCATAAGGCAGATACTGATAATGATAACTTATACTGAGCAAGCAAAAAAAGTCACCTTTTCATTCCGCGACTGTACGTACGTGTCGATCACGTTACGCATTGTACGAACGTTAGTTAGATCTACATGTCACTCTTTGTATGGGAAATTGACAGTTGAGTTGTCCTAACGTGCGTTTGAAAAGTAACGTGATCACCCCTCTGGTCACGTAGATGTTAAGCCCAGGATGTTATGCTTAGGTCAATTTGTAGTATTTGTGTTTAGATTTTTTCAAAATAACAACGAAACACCAGCTGCTAAAAAACAGCCCAATCCCTCCTATCAGATTAGCATAATTACACTTCTAATCAGAACTACGGTAACCGATTAAGCCCACCGAATCGGTAAATTAAAGTGGCAGTTTGCGGGGTACATTGCATGCAGAACCGATGGCCGTTGGGCCAGAAAGGTTCTCGAGTGGCAACCACGTAACGGCAGGCGCAGCGTGGGTAGACACCCCACGAGGTGGACTGATGATCTGGTAGAGGTCGCGGGAGTCCGCTGGATTCGGGTGGCGCAGGATCGATCACTTTGGCACTCTTTGGGAAAGGGCTATGTCCAGCAGGGAACGTCTTTTGGCTGATATGATGATGATGATGATGACTTCTACTGAAGTGGAGAGATTTTCTGATTCACATGTTGGCGAAAGTCAATCTCGTGCCCAAGTGCGTAACCACTAATGAAAAAATAAAAATAAAAACATTTATTTCTGGCATCTAAGGCCAATCCATAGTAACAAATACCTTAGGGACTTACATATGTACATAGAAAACAATTATAAAATTAAAAACTAATTATTTAGGCGACATAACAGCGTGGCTCCGTTGTGTCGTCAAGTCCGGTGTAGAATTCGGTAGGTTGCCCCGGAACTGCCGAAACACGACACCCTTCGGCCAGAAGTCAGCACACGCAATGGACTAATAATGGCCGTATTCATAAACGTTCAACAGACATACTTTATTAGCTAAAATACCGTTAAAATTCGTCTGTCACTTTGACACATTTTATTTATCAGAGGCATTTTAAATTTTATGAACAAGGCGGTAAAGCCCTAAGTATTTTTAAGGTATTGAAATACCAGTATGACAGGATGTCGCCATCGTCGGCGGATACGTCTGCTCTCATATACACCGTGGGCCTGAGGAACCCGACAGATTTTAGCAGCGTACTCCTAAAGATATTACGATTAATTAATGTTCTAAACATAGGTCCAATTAAGCATTTTAACAAAATATTTTTTTAGAACCAAATTAATAAATAAAATTAAGCACTTCCTTGTGAACAAATCTTTAGTTGAGTGAGAGAAAGACAATCCTATCCCTAGGCGAGAAAGTAAGTAATCAAACGACAAACAATTGAATGACAAACTTGTAGATAGGAACTGGCCAGAAATACTGCGAATAGCATATTCATTAAAATAGTTTAAACGCGTCCATGTACCTACCTACGTCACGTTCTTAGGGTGTGTTAGACTTGAGATTTTAAAATTTTAATTTTGGTTTAAATAATTTATATCTCGACGATTATGCGTAATTGGACTATTTGTTATACCACATTTATACTCCAAATAGGCTCTAGAATCGATAGTTAAAGTTGCTCGGGTTCCTCAGGCCCACGGTGTATAATAATAATTATTTTTATATTAAACCATTTATTTCAGGCATCTAAGGCCCATAGTCACAAATATCTTACAGACTAACACACACACACAATTATAAAATTAAAACCTAGGTAATTATTATTTAGGCCACGACACGGGTTTGGCTCATTCCATCTAAATTTCATTTTACCTCTTTTTCAATAGTCCGAGATCTCAAAAGGCCTTAGTGTCAAAATACCTAAATTACAGAACACCTAACTTTTTTTTTCATAACACCTTGTTCGCAATATGGCTAGATTTTACAATATCTAAGTTTCATAATGGGCAAACTTCACAATACCATAGTCGCAAAACATACTATGTTCAAAACAACCAAGTACCAGAATACCTACATTGCAAAAATAATTTTAAAAATAATTTTAAACAACTTGTTACTGTAGCTAGCTCCATAGACTGCAAAAATTTAGGCATTTTGAAACTATGACATTTTGATGTTCTGGAGTTTTCAGCTTAGGTTCTTTTAAAAATTTGTGTAGGAAAATAAACCAGACAGTTTTAATCATGAAAGCCGGTTAAGCTGCTAGGTTGCTAGGTTTGTTTTTCTATTAGTTGACAAAGAGAATATAAACACTACGTTGATAGATTGTCATTAGAGAAATATGTAAACAATGTTTCTTCTTACTGTCTTAATATATATTTAATAGTATCAATCCTGGTTTAAATCTACTATAAACCTAATAGGTTATGGCCCAGGCCACGTAATTGCAGTGCGTAAGTAGTCAGTTCGAAAATCCGAGATGGCGGAATATAAAGTATTGTCTTCGGCAACGAGTTCCGGAATATCAGTCAATTTTGAAAAGCTCAGTGGAATAACGAACTATGGAAACTGGAAGTTTTTAATGCGTATGTATTTGATTTACGAAGATTTGTGGGATTGCATCCAAGAAGCTGCACCAGGTGTACCTAAGTCACTGACGATCGCAAGCAACAAAAGACGCTCGCGAAAATATGTTTGATGGTGCAACCGTCATCGTTTTCTCATGTACGGAACGCAGAGACTGGATATAAAGCTTGGAACAATTTGAGAATAGCCTATGAAGACAGAGGTCTGTGTAAGGTGGATAATGAAATTAAAGATAAAAAATGTAAACAATGAACTGTCAACGTCAAAGTGACGTCTCAGGGGCAATCAACCAGGTTTTGGTTTTAACCATTTAATGAATATATCTTCACTACTTTTGGCTGAGGCTCCATGGTGTTTTCGGTCGTATGAGTCCACACAAACACAAACAACAAAATAAAACAAAAACGTAACAACAAACAAAAATTCAACAACAGAGTGCATAAGCGGAAAGGAAAACATTCGATCACGACAAACGTCAGAAAACGAATGCGATTCAGAGCTATAACCACGAACTTCGAATCTTGAACTTCGTATATCTCCGTCTCTATCGCACTTATGGTGTATGGTACTCGAGTGACCGAAAAGGAGATATACGAAGTTCGAGATTCGAAGTTCGTGGTAGCGCCGCAGGTATATTAATTAAATAACGAACCAAAGGTTTACAATTCCTAACCATTGCCAGTGGCGTAAATATAAACTGCACATATTTATGAATATAAAATAAATACGTTTTCATTTTGCTTATTTAAATATTTACGAATATTTTCCAGGCATTATTTTACGTGAAAATTAGTCGCATTATTTTTTATCTCGCGTATTTAACGAATTTTTAGTTTCCACTTCTTGGGATTGATTTTATTGCAGTGGCAACACATTTGTTTACATTTTTTATCCTTAATTTCATTATCCACTTTAGAAGACTTGGACTTTTGCGTACTTTGTTTGGATTGAAACTGGAACAATTTAGGTACATGTAAGCGTATCTCTTGAAGATCACAGACTTAGATCAACAACTACGAGACATAAATGCTCCATTGGATGACGAGTTTCTGTCAGTGCTGATGTAAAGTGGACTGCCGCCCGATTACGATCCACTTATTATGGCATTAGATAATTCAAACATTAAATTGTGCAGTGAGACAGTAAAAAGTTAATTATTACAAGAAAATTTACGCAGAGAAGTTGACAAGAGCGAAAATAGTGCAATGTTTACAAACCGGGGTACGGTCAGCAAGCATTCCACAAAGTTTAAATGTTTCATATGCAAGAAACCGAATCATTATGCAAAAAACTGTCCAAACAAAGCTAATAAAGATGATAAAAGGAGTGGGAAGAGTGAAAAAGCGTGGAACGGTACATTAATAACTGCACTAGCTGTGGACATAAACTCGAACTCTTTTTATATTGATTCGGGGGCCACGTCTCATATGTCGAATAATAAATCTCTACTACAAGACTACGTCGTGGACAGTCCGCGGTTGGTGACAGTAGCAAATAATCAGAAGATGCATAGTGAGGGACATGGTACTGTAGAACTGTTGTTAAAAGGACACGATGAAACTACTAAAATAAGCGAAGTCATTTACGTGCCCGGATTGTCAACAAACCTTATTTCTGTTGGCAAAATGACAGAATATAAGGGACTTTTTTTTTTTTTTTTTTTTCGTTTTTGGCTTTACGGTTGATTAGCCAGTGTCATGTCGATTTCGAAACATTAAAAACAAAATTCGATTCGGAAACTAGAAAAAATTACAAAGAATTAGTTGCTATTCCTGCAAAAGAACAGTTAACAATCCCACACATATTTAGTAAGACGAATCAAAGACTACAATATACATACAGACGAATCACAACTACCTTATTAGTACCTTTTACAACACATTTATAACATTGTAAGATAGACATATTATATTTATACAATATAAACCAAGTTTACTAAATTTTTAACTTATTTAGTTCACAAAATAAGCATAAAGCTACAACAATTTCTTTATCTTTACAAGTAATTAAATCTAAAACACGGGTTGGGAATTGAACTTTTAGTCTAATCAGATCTTTGTATGGGAAAGTATTATTATAAAGGGGGCACGCTAGGAAAATATGATTGAGATCACCCTCATCCAACCCACACTCGCACAGAGAGGAATCTCGGATATGAATCTTTGCTAAATGAGTAGGGATGCTACAATGATCCAATCTCATACGGATAATGGTCGAACAAAATTGTTTTGGGATGTACATTTTTGAAAACCAAGGTTTTCTAGAAATTGTGGGTTGGACCAGAGAAAAAAGTCTTCCACGAGATTTACTTGACCTGGCCCAGGAGGAGGACCACGCCCGAAACAGGAACTTCGACGCTAACGGGACTATGTCGTGACTATAGTTTTTGAATGAAATTTTATCGCCGGACACCACCGCATCCTTAGCTATTTGGTCTACTGTTTCATTACCGGTCACCCCTGAATGTCCTGGGATCCAGATAAGTGTTACTTCGTATCCTTTACTTTTACAGACTATAAGTTTATCCTTAATTTCATAGATAATTGGGTTTTGGACTTTGGCCGCAAAAGGGTTAGTTAATAAAGCTTGTAAACAGCTGCGAGAGTCGGAAAAAATTATTGATTTCTCTAAATTGTATTGCAATATATATTTTACGCTTTCCAATATACCAATGCATTCGCCAGTAAAAACCGATGTTTCTGGGGGATATTTCACTTTAATTGATGTGTTGAACTGCGAGTGGAACACGCCCACTCCCACACACCCAACCTCAGAGAACTTAGACGCATCACAGTAAATGGTATTCCAATCGTGCCACTCACGTGACAATATCTGGCGGAGATATTCATCTGCATGCGGATCATCGTGACAGATGTCGAAATCTATAATTACACGGGGCTGGTAGATAATAGTTTCGTAGTTGAATTCAAAGAGAGGGAGTCTTCGAGAATGACACACTGGGTCTTTGATAGATTGGAACTTCACTAAACTGTTGACTATACATGGAGGGCCCTTGCTATTCGATCAGGAAGCATCTTTTAATTCGTAAGCGCGATGGAAAATGGGATGGTGAGAAAATTGGAGCGAGCGGAAAAAATAGCTATCAGCCAAAAACTGTCTACGCAATTGTAGGGGTGGGTCCGCACATTCAACTTGTAGGGCAATAATTGGGCTAGATCTCATTGCTCCTGTGATTATTCTCATAGCCTTTGATTGAATGAGGTCTAGTTTTTTGAACCCCGTCCTATTTCCTGGCTCCAGAAGGAATGTCCCGTAATCTAATACACTCCTAACCGTGGCATTGTATAGTAACCTGAGGGAGGTTGGGTGGGCGCCCCACCAAACCCCTGCAAGGCATATTCATATTCATATTCATATTCATATTCATATTCATATATATTTATTGCAAAACCATGGTTACATAAGGTGGTAGAAATCTTAAGTGCTAAGTACATGGGAACCCTGTAAGGGCGTAGCAATTTCTTATGGCTAAAGTTAAGCTATACATACATGCATCATTTCCTTAGAGTAAGTACCTATTCTTTATTTACCTACTTAGTATTCTTTATTTAGTACTTTTATATGTTTTTAATTACGTACATATGTAGTTGAAATTTCGTTATTATTAGTATAATTATTCATTTTTCTTAGATATCTTCAAAGAATTCTTGTAGGCTGTAGTAGCTCTTTTTTGCCAAAAATTCTTTGAGTATATGAATGAATTTTTTTTTCGGATGTTTCCTTCTTCAATTTATCTGCAAGCTTGTTATATATCTTAACAGACATTATGTTTGGGCTTTTTTGATGTAAGGTTAATTTTGGGTTTGTTGTAATTACCAGGTTATTTTTATATCTCGCAGCGTAGCGTCGTGGTTGTTCATTAGCCTTTGTAAAGAATTGAGGGTATTTCCGAACAAATTTGCATATCTCAAATATATAGATCGATGTTAAGGTCAATATACCGTGTTTTAGAAAGTACGGCTTGCAACTCTCTGGGCTTTTGATATTAACAAGAATACGGATGCATTTTTTTTGCAGGATAAACAAGTCTTCAGCGTTTGTAGAATTACCCCAATGTATAATTCCATATTTTAAACACGAATATGCATATGCGTAATATGCATTGAGGGCTGTTTTTAGGTCGGTGCATTTCTTTAGTTCTCTTAGGGCGTATATGAATTTAGATAATTTGTTTTTAATTTTTTCCACATGTGGTTTCCAATTCATGTGCGAGTCGATGTCTAGTCCAAGAAGCGTGAAAGTATCGACACACTCAATTTCGGTTCCTGTAAATGTGTAATCTATTTGCAGGGGAACTTTTTGTCGGGGCCTAAATTGCATTAATTTTGTTTTTGAGAAGTTGATTTCCAGGTTGTGTTCTGTTAGCCAGTTTGTGAGTTTTGTGAGGATGTTATTTAGATCGGTGCATAGGTTTTCATTATTATTACAGGAAGTAATTATAGAAATATCATCTGCAAACATCACGCAAGTTTCATTTAGAATTTTAGGCAAATCATTGCCACCACCTTGGGGTATTGAACATAACATTGGTAATGATTTTGATTTGATATTATTAATTTTTCCAGACCTTTTATCAGTATGTTGAATTTCGACGTATTGTTCACGGCTTTGCAAATACGATGTGAACCATTTGTGTGCCTCGCCCCTGACACCTATTCCATATAATTTGTCCAGGAGTATGTAATGCTGTACCCTATCGTAGGCCTTGGTCATATCGAGGAGAATACCTATTGCGTATTTTTTATTATTTAGTATGTTCGATATTTCTTGCATGTATTTGTAGGTGGCTAAGATGGTGGATCTATTTTTCCTAAATCCATTTTGCGATTCGTGAAATACTTTGTATTTCTCACAAAATGAGTATAATCGATCGCACATCGCCATATCAAATATCTTTGCGGATGTAGGTAGGAGCGAAATAGGGCGGTAGTTGTTGGCCTGCGTTTTTTTACCCTTTTTAAATATAGGTTTGATAATAGATGTTTTTAAAATATCTGGGTATGTTCCTTCCGAAAAAGATTGGTTAATAAGGATGCAGTACGGTATTGTTAGCTCGTCAGCACATTTTCTAATTAGTGTGGGTGGTAACTCATCGTTCCCGTAGCTATATTTATTTTTTAAGGATTTTATTATTTTGTTTACCTCTTTGGGTTCAACTGGTTGCACATACAGTGAGTTGGTCATTGGGTCAAGAACAGGTAATCCGCGCGGGGGTGCTCCCCCGTCGGGGGCTCCGACTGATGCGAAAAATGCATTGAAATGGTTTGCTACTTGATAAGAATTTGACGTTGTAAGATTATTGTGGATCGTTAGCTCGATATTGTGTCTAGTCAGTTTATTAGTTTTGTTAGTGCGTTCTTTTATTACGTTCCACATACATTTTGTTACATTTTCAGCTTTCTTTATGTCCCTGATGTATACATGTTTTTTTGATTGTATTATAATATGTTTTAGAGCTTTACTGTACATTTTGTAATGCTTAATAAGAATAGGGCATCTTAGGGTGTGGAGGCCGCGTTCACATTTTTTTAACAGGTATTCAAAGTGAGGGGTTCCATTCAATTTAGTGTCTAAAATTACGCCTAAAAATTTATATGAGGAGCTAACAGGGATAGCTGAATTATTAATAGTAATGGAAATGTAAGGTAACAATCTCTTACGTGAGTATATAACAGCACAACTCTTACTCGGTGAAAGGGATAACTCGTTATTTTGAAGCCAGCTATTTAATGACTGCAAGGAATGATTTATCACCCCGCTCGCAGTTTCGATATTTTTACTAGAGCAGTAAATCAGTAAATCAGGTCATCAGCATATTGTAAAATTTGACATTCACTAATTGACTTCTCCAAATCGTAGGTGTAAAGGTTATACAACAGAGGGCTCAGAACAGACCCTTGAGGTAAGCCACGCCAAACTGTTCTCGATGGATTTATATTAGGGTCTCTTCCGCGAAAAGTGACCTGCCGTTCTGAAAGGAGATTGCCGACGAGTGTGACCAGCCTCACCGGAATTCTCAGCTCGCGGATTTTTCCCCTGAGAATAGGGAGCTGGACGTTGTCATAGGCAGCCTCAACATCCAGGAACACAGCCACCACTGACGCAGAATTAGAGAAAGCTAGTCTTACATCGGTTGTGAAAAAGTATCTCATGATTTTCTATAAACCACTCCAACCGGTTTTTAATGAGGTGTTCAAGGATCTTCATCAGAACAGAGGAAAGAGCTATGGGACGGTAAGATCGAAGGTTATTTGGGTCTTTCGAAGGTTTTAAAATTGGCATAATCAGTTGGGCTTTCCAGGAAGCCGGAGGGTGGCCAGAGAGAAGTATGCCGTTTAATAAGTCCAGAAAATATTTAAGAAAGGGTTCACTCGCCTTAGATATTAAAGAATATGTAATTCCGTCATATCCCGGGGCAGAGTCCTTAACAGATCTTAGTACATTCCTAAGCTCCGTGAATGTGAATAGTTGATCCATTGAATTATTATTAAGTAGGCCTATAGGAGAGTCAAGTACATTTGGGACATACGAGGGAGCTATAGTATCTAGAAAGGACTCCGCCCAGAGAAGTGACGTTGGGAATTGGGAGCTGCGGGGGTTATATGACCTTCTAAATCTGCGTATGTTATTCCATACTATTGTATCTGGAGTAGAGGGACTCAGTGAGGTACAAAAAGATTTCCAACCTTCTGTTTTTTTATTATTAAGTACTGATTTAGTTTCACCCATAACGTTAATCAATGTTTCAAAATTTTCGTTAGACATATTTGATGCATATAACCGCTCAGCTTTCTTTCTTTCTTTTACAGCTTTAGTGCAGTCTTTATCCCACCATGGAGGAGATGTTAATTTCCCTAATACAGCATTCTTGAGTGGGAATACCTTATCAGCCGCTGATTTTATAGCTGATATCAACTCATTCGAACAGATTTGAATCGACTTAGACGTGATAGAAGGCAAATATTTAATCTTTGAGTTAAGGCATTTTTTATATCCATCCCAATCCGCTCCATTGATATTATAGACTAGGAGGGGCTGGACAATAGCTGGCCCTTTTTGAAGAGTAGATGCTGCTGGAAAACTGAGCAGAATGGGAAAATGATCACTGCCATAGGTGCTATCCAAGACTTCCCAGGTAATTCGGGAGGCGAGAATAGGAGACGAAAGAGATAAATCCACTGCACTGGCCGCTTGTTCAGGCGAGGTGCGTAAGGTTGGTGAACCTGTATTCAAAATACATAAATTTGCCGAGTCTACAATTTCCAGAAGTTGCTCACCTAGGGTATCAATTTTATGACATCCCCATATATGATGATGGACATTAAAGTCACCCAAAATAATAACCGGTTGAGGGAGATTTACTACTAACAATTTTAATTCATGAAGAATTGCGGCGGTGGGGTTAGGTATATATAACGATAAGAAGGTAATTCCTTCCACACGGGCACAAACTGAATGAAAGCTGTTCATATGTTGAGGAATGGGCACTGGAGTGAAAGATACGTGGTCTCTAATAAATAGGGCACATCCGGCTCGTCCATCAGCTCTATAATCCATTAGAGAAACATATCGGGGTAGAGTAAAGTTGGAACCGGTTCTTAGCCATGTTTCAGATATGGCTAAAATTGATGGGTTATATTTATTGATTAAAAAGATTAAGTCACTTTTTTTATTTGATATACTACGGCAATTCCACTGTAGGATTGTTTGATCCATTATTGAAAGAGAAGAGAAGAGAAGAAATAAACGGGGCAGCGTGGGATAACAGGGATGGGTCAGCCAGGGGGCTGGAAGGTGAAAAGGCTTTTACGACAGAAGAAATCATTTTAATTAATTCCCTAATAATCTGCTCATTTGATTGACGCGGGGGGTTTTCTTGATAAATTGGTCTAGACTGGATTGTTGGATCTCTAGTTATGCTCTCATGGGCTTGTCTATCATACCCTTTAGCTAGAGGGGCATGTGATCGGGGTCTAAGAGGAATTGTTTTCTTATACCAAGTTTGTGTCTGTTGGAGAGGCTGGGAAGGGGTCGCAGCTATGTTAACATATGATTTTTGAGAGGGCTTTGGATATAAATTTGAAGCCTCCATATAAGATATGTTTTCATCTGCCATCGTTTTCTTTATAGCAGTTTGCCTAAGCAGTTCTGGACATCCCTTACTATTGGCAGTGTGTCCAGACCCCACTCCTTGAGGACAGTTACAACAATTAGCATCGGAGGGATCAATGTTGCAAGTGTCCCCCGTGTGGGATCCTCCGCAACGATAACAGCGAGGTAGAGATCTGCATTTTTCTTTCGTATGTCCAAATCGGCAACACCGGAAACATTGTATAGTGGGATATTGGTACTTTTCTACGGGCAGGGAATTGAGACACACGAAAACCCTTTTCGGCAGAAACTGCCCGTCAAAAGTAACCACCACTGACTCCGACGGAAGCCAGCAGTAGCCACCATCAGGTTTGTTCTTTTTAAAGTTTAAGCGACGGACCTTTACCGGCTTCGCACCCCCCGAGTTAAGCGGGATTTGTATATTTTCTATAACCTCCTCAGGTGTCCATTCAGCTGGCACTCCACGTACCAGTCCCAGCCTAGTGATATTAAAGGACGGGATAAATGTCTTGTAGTTATGATGGGGGAGGGTGTGAGATTCTAAAAACGTATTGGCGTCTTCCGCTGAATGAAAACTAACAGCCACTCTGTTGCGTCCTAACCTTTTTATACTTCCGTCCACCATATTCAGGAATTCCCGTCCTCTTTTCTGTAAGAATTGTCCGAAAGAGACGGGATGAAGTATGTTTCCTGAATTCGGGGTCGCTTCTACTCTCTGAACATGAACCACAAAAGGTCCTGAATCGTTGCGGTTGTAACTATTCCACCCAATGGGTGTAAAAGGAGACTCAGGGGTCTGACTTTGTGTCTGGGTTGCGTGAGGCGCGTCGGTAACCAGGTGTGCCGGAGGCGATGATGGTGTAACATTTTGAGCCATAGATAGCTGGGCGGCAGGGAGAAGTGTGTCACTCAAATCATTCTGCGTAATTTTATCATCATCAGATGTCTCCGATCGAACTGACGCCTTCGTACTGGCCCGTGAACGGGACCGATCGGCGTTTCTAGCTTGGTCAAGGTCGCGCTCACGTGCCCTTCTACTCTCTTCTTTATTTCTTTTATGTTTTTTATTTGATTTATTTTTCCCCCCCATTGTGGGAGTGGGAACATTCACCTAAGAATTTTCAAAATCCTCGTACTGGACTAAGCTAACATTTCTAAATCCTGGGTAAAAATTCCCATCCCCAGGGTCATCCAAGCCAGCATCCTCATTCATGAGGACGCTGGCATAGATCTACCCTCTTAAAATTAAAAACACTATAATCTACTTACTTCTATATACAATCACAAGCATAAAAACTCTTACCAATCCTCCCCACAAACAAAAAATAAGGAATAGCAACTGTTTTACGGAAACAAACCCTTCTACAAACACAAAAAACAAATATCTCTCAGAAAGTCAACCGATCGCGATCGACACTCAACCGCCATTTTTTCTATAAGGGACTTGATGTGCATTTTAACGAGAAGAAGTGTCAAATTTACTGTAGCAAAACTGTAGTTGCCAGTGTTACGAAGACAAATGGTGTTTATAAAATGGACACTGCGAGTCAACTGTCAACACACGGATGCGAGCAGACAGCTGCTTGTCAATCGGCGGATTTAGGTGACCCATTGCGAGAGATCCTGTCCAAGGATCATGAAGCAGAAGCTGCGAATCTGTGTGAGGCGAAGCCAACGCAGGTGCTATGGCATCGCAGACTCGGTCAGAAGTATGGATTTACTGAAACAAGGTATGGCAAGTGGAATTGATTACACTGATGGTAAGCATACTCCCTGTGTAGCTTGTCTTGAGGGAAAACAAAGTAGATTGCCGTTCCCAAAAAGATAATTTAACAGAGCTACTGAGAAACTTGGCCTCATACATAGTGACCTGATGGGACCAATGCCAGTTTCCTCATTTAGTGGCAGTAGATATCTATTAACTTTTATAGATGACCATATAAGGATGACATTTGGATACTTTATTAAAAGAAAAGATGAATAATTGTCTATGTTCAAAACTTTCAAGAACTTTGTGGAGAATCAGACTAATTTAAAGATTAAGATCTTGAGATCAGACAATGGTCGTGAATATGTTAATAAACAGTTCCAGTTTTTTCTGCAAGAGCATGGTATCGTGCATCAAATGACTGTGCCGTACTCGCCGCAACAGAACGGCGTAGTAGTTGTACTACTGATCGTCGGTTAGACCTCACCAGTAATGATATGGACGATGCGACTAAGGATGTGGGTCCTTTGCCAACCCCTCCAGTTATAGATGCCTCGCCAGTTACAAATGTAGAGTCCTCTAATCCGAGCACTTCTAGTTCTAGCTATGTGGATGATCCTAACGACGTCACTTGGAATCCTGATAAGACTACGGATGAAGCTTCAAGTGAATATGAAGATCTTACGAACACCGAAAGTGTTGTCGTTGCCATGACAGACGCATGTCACGGTGCTGAACCACTGACTATTCGAGAAGCGCTGTCAGGATCTGATAAAGAACATTGGAAGGAAGCTATTGCAGATGAGTACAAGTCATTTGAAGCGAACAAAGCATGGACTTTGACTTTACTGCCTGCAGGAAAGAAAACGGTAAAATGTAAATGGATCTCTAAGAAAAAACTTGGTTTAAAAACTGTTTAGTTTAAGGGCAGGTGTAGGAAAATAAACCAAACAGTTTTAATCATGAAAGCCGGTTAAGCTGGGCGCATACAAGAGGCGCATTGCTAGGTTTGTTTTTCTATTAGTTGGTAGATTGTCATTAGAGAAATATGTAAACAATGTTTCTTCTTACTTTCTTAATATATATTTAATAGTATCAATCCTGGTTTAAATCTACTATAAACCTAATAATTTGTCGTATCTGTGATTCGGTATTTGAAATAAATGTACATTTTAATATTTAGGTATGAGGTCATGAGACGTTTTAGTTCAAAGTTATTATGAAATTTGTTCATTGTAGCAATTAAGACAATTGGATATTTAGGTATTATGAACCTACGGAAATTTGAACTTTAGTGTAATAAGTGTATTAGGCGTTATGGAAATTAGGTAGAATGAGCCCAACCCCACGAAACAGCGTGGCTCCGTTGCGTCGTCAAGTCTGGTGTAGAATTCCGTAGGTTGCCCCGGAACCGCCGAAACACGACACGCTTCGCCCAGAAGTCAGCACACGCGATGCGATATAATATGTGCGACGCTGTCAAGTCCTCTCCAATTATACAAGTTAAAAAATAATTCTAGAGATTCCAGTGGCATTATGATGTCTAATCAATATCAATTCATGCGCCACTGTCAATGCACTAGAAATATTTAAGGTGTTGTGTTAAGGCCAGATCTCCCGAGGACGCTCTAGACCTACACATTTTGTCTCTTGCGGTCAAAACTTCAAAACAACAAAATCGGCATCTCGCTAATGAATCTAGATTCATTGACTAGTGGTTTAGCCTAGTTGGTAGTGACACTGCTGTGCAGGACAACCATCTACGTAAATACCAATAATATAGATTGCCTGTAACCTAGCTTATAACCCTCTTATAACATAAGCATTGCATTACTGTCGCCTTATATAATTTGTACTCGAAATAAAGAATAATAGGTCTCACACTTCATTCCTACCTAGTTAAGAGGTAATATACTGTTGGTTTCCTAAGTAAAGAGTGGCTAAACACTAAGTTTCCACTAGAAATGTAGATAGATTAAGAGGAAGCCTTTAGATCCTATCCGCGCGCTAGCCAAGCACAGACTGATGGGCGAGCGAGGGGGGAAGCTCGGTATTTATACCCCAGGTGGGGGCCGAGGTACGTATATAGGCGACGACACGAAAACCCCGCGCTTTAGATGCGATTGGCCAGCAAACGGAGAGGATCTCGGGTGATAATGCATTACGAATGTCATAGAAATAAGTATAAAACACTGTAAATAACGTATTAGCCTAAGATTATTGTCATAAATAAATGAGATGTCGTTTCGCGCCAAAATTTTCCCGCCAATACTTTCGCGCCCATATTTCCCGCCAAAACCACGGGGTGGGCGGGTTGCGGGGCAAGGAATTTCATGGTATAAATATGGCGTCCGGGCCTCATGAAATTCAGTTCTACAAATACCTACGAAACGGCATCAACTCGGAAAAGAAAACAAGTCTTTCACTCAGCTGCTCCCACATAGGAATCCCGTCAAATTCAGTTGCACAACCAGTGCATAGGTGCATCAGGCACAACTGCCTACGAAGCTGGGTTTGAATCCCGGTAAGGAAAATGGAGGCAGCGTCTATAGTGTAGAACTCCCACGAGGTCACTTACGTCTTGCTTCTGGAGAAAATCCAAAAGGTTTTCTTGCGATTTTTATATAAAAAAACCTATGGGTACTATCCCTATTTTTACCCGACAACGTTTTTGCTTGGCACCCTGGGTGCACTCCCTGGAAGTGAGGCGTAAGTATGCACTCGTGACCTCGTGACGTCGGCACGACCATTACGCGGGTATTCAGACTGTTCCCAGCTCGTCTCGCAACTGGTACGCCTTTTCGTGCCCTCTCTGTCTCAGTTAAAGTACAATGGGGAATGGGACGGATCAAGGAAATTGTCTCATTTGCCGTCCTAAACCCAAAACGTAAGTGAGGAAACTGTTTATATTTTTCAAAAATAATTGACGCAGCTGAAAAGCCTGCAACTTTTTTCTGGTGCTAAGGAAGGTTATTCCTATCACCAAAAAAAAATCAGTCACTTCTAAAATTTTCATCCATTCCCCATTTTAGACCACGAAATCGCGACTTACTGGCAGTTCCTAAAGCGCGCACTGTGGCGTACAGGAAGTCACCACTCGTTCGCGCTTTGGAAACTTTAAACGCGCTTCTAAAATCAGCACCTGAGTGCAATGTGTTTGCAAGTAGTTGGAAGATAATATGTGATGAATGTAAGCGGTTATGTGAGACGATGGATGACCGCCCGTCTTCAGTTATTTGTTTTCATTTTTGTTATTATGTGTAAGTACATGTTACTTTGTGTTCATGCATTTCACAGTGCATTGTCACTGTATTGACAACACTGAGTAGTCTGTTTTAAAAAAAAAGGCCACTTTTACTTGTGTGATGAGGACGAATATTTGTTCCTGTCCGGAGTCATAAATGTTTTCTATGTAGTCAAGTATTTAATTAATCCATATAAGTATTTATCGTCGTCTAGTGACTAGTACCCATATGTTCAAGCTTTGCTAAGTTTGGGACTAGGTCGACCTCAAGTATTTAATTAATCCATATAAGTATGTTTATCGTCTCGTCTAGACCCAGTGTACTACAGTAAGCATCATAAATAAATATACATTGACGAACGTATGTCGGTGGAATAAAGTTAAAAATTGGATACATATGGATACATATATTTGGAGCTGACCGTACAACAAGCTTTGCTTAGTTTGAGACTAAGTCGAACTGAGTAAGATTGTTCGCAAATATTTTTTTATTTTTTATTATATAGGCTACGACGTCCTTTCTGATCAGACTGGTCGCATGCTCATTCGTCGGTTTCTTTTCTAAACTGACCAGTGATTGACGCTAGTCTTGTCTGATGTGATGATATAACGTGACAAGAGAGCCTAAGATGATGCTCACTGGTACAGTAATCCACCAACATGATATAATTATAAAGATAGGGACTACGTGTTAAACAGAATGGTATAAAAAATAAATATGTATATCAATAACGTCATTTATTTACTAGTGGCAGTGCGAGTCGTTTTACAAGTAGGTATACATAATTCTAGAACCTGCCAGGGAACTTGCTGGGCCTGGAAGCGAATGCCGAGCCAGTGTTGTAAGCCTGGGCGACCGGGCGCGAGACAGCTTTGTAAGCCTGGGCAACGGGGGCGGTGTACTTGGCGTCGGCTTGAGGGTGAGCCAAGTTGTACTCCAGGGAGCGCTGGATGGCCTCAGGGATCGCGGGAGCAACAGGCAGATGAGCACCCTGGAAAAAATAATATGATTCATGGTCAGTTCATCAAAAAATGCAGTCTTGAGCCCTCAAGCTGTGCGGTCGTATAGTCTTGCGATTTTCGTTTACGTTCGGTCAAAGGGAGTTTGGACGTTTTCTCAAGTGCTTGGCACCCGTTTCATGAAGCTACGAGTTACAATTTTACAACCAGTCAAAAGTTACAAAAAGCCAGTCGTTATTAGTGAACTCCTCAGTGTTGCCAGTTCAAATTTGTCATTAGCTGTCAAATTAACTATTGCCCGCCACCGCAGGCCGCGCCAGTGTGTTGCAGGCTTTATAGCTTCTTGACATCGGTCCCTGACAGGATGTCGCGCTTAGGTGTATTAGCTTTTTTATTGAGATCATATGTGGCACTATTATGTTAAGCAGAGGTTTAATTACCATATGATATTTATGGAGCAGAGACCTTTCTACCTCTCTAGTGAAACTTGAAGCAGCAGATCATTCTTTAAACGGAACACGGAGCATGTATAGATATATGCAGTCTTCATAGTTTACTAGTCTCCGATATGGTTCAGAAATTTACCTGAGGTTGGTAGCCGTTTTCGTTGGCGATGTATGTAACCTGGTAGGTGACGCCATCAGGACCGACGTGGGAGAACTCTCCGGTAACTTCCTGGGCTGCGTTCTCCTGGGGACAGAAAATAACGAAGATTGAGTTAGTATAATATAAAATGACACATCAAGCTGTATTTACGAAGAATTTAATGTCCATACTTGTTAAACGAGTAAGAGTAAAGCAATATATATCCCTCGATTGTCAACATTATAATACCTAGTTAATAACTTTTCTTCGGCGGTCGGGTAAAACACGAAATTCCATCAATTTTCAGAATCATTTAGAAGCATTAGAGCAACCGTTTATACTGGTCGATAGCCAAAACTCATGCCATAGCGTCCCCATACGAGGACCCGTTTTCACTGGTTGACACGAAATAGCGGCGGAAGGGAATTCTCTTGGATATTCATGCATACGTTTTTAATTGATTGATAAATACACTGGTCACTGTACCACCAGCGAAGGTATTCCTATCTGGTGGTACAAAGCAATCGTTAGAACGAATGTGCTATCGACTCATTTTCGTTATCCTGTCAGCAAGGAGCACCCACATGCTATACAGCATCGACCGACTTATCGACTAATTAAAATGTGGCTTGACTAAATTATCAATAAGCGAAGGAGGCAGTTGTTCCTGATGACCTCCGTAATACGACTTCCCCCGGGAACTACAGACGTCGGGGACGTTCGTCTGGTTCGTCAAGAAGCATACACATGTTTAAAGGCTTTCCAACACACATGCGAGTCCTCTGAAGTTGCAGGCATTCATAGCGTGGTAACCGATTACCACCAGGCGAGCCTTACGCTCTACCACCATTTCTATAAATTATAACACTGAGCTGACTATATAAGTTAAATAATGACACTATTCATGTTTTTAGGACTAAATAATAGTTTTGTAGTTATTAAGTTAACAACGATATAGACCTTTTCGTTACTGTCTACTTTTCTGCCTTGGTACCAGCAAGTTTTGGTGTGATTTTAAAGACGTTTCGCGTCAAAACTTACGGCATTCACGTTCTTGATGATGCCATTGGCGACGCTGCGGATGCCGTTGGTGGTCTCCCACGCATATGCGAAGCCGTCTGGTCGGGTGTCAACCTCGCTCCTCACGATGCTTGCATCAACGTCACCAGTAGAGTGCTTGATGTGGGAAACATCAGCGTGGGCGCAGGCCACAACCAGGACGAAGGCGGCGAAGAATTTCTGAGAACAAAGACACTCAATGAAGGCAGATTCATATTTGTTTGGCGTGACCTGACAGAACGATATCGGTTTCATACAATCGAACTCATAAGTAGCTGAACACTTTGGTAATTGGTTACATACACCCGTTTGACAACTTGGTATTGTAGTTTAAACACGAAGTTAAAGCAACACGGTACCTATAAAATTGTTCAGCCCCTTATGAGGACGACCGTGTATTAATTACGGATATATTAACACATCTGCTGCCCAATGACGTGATGGTTCATCAGGAGTCATAACGTATCAAAAAACATTTGACATCAGATAAGTATGAACCCAGCTTAATGCGGAACGTATTGATTTGAAAACCTGTTGAAGTTGCTAATTGGAATAACAAGCATCATTGAATTCCCAAAATTTGGAAAATAACATCGAACAGAAACCGTTACGTGAGGTTGTCTTATAAAAAAGCGGCCAAGAGCGAGTCGGACTCGCACATGAAGGGTTCTCTTAAATAAATGGCTTTTTACGATTTATGACGTATTAAAAAAAACTACTTACTAGATCTCGTTCAAACCAATTTTCGTTGGAAGTTTGTATGGTAATGTACATCATATATTTTATTCAGTTTTATAATGCGCGAGAGCAAACTGAATGTTTAGAATAAAATGATGTTAAAAACCTCAATGTCATTTTTGAAGACCTATCCATACATGGGTTTGACGAAAAAAAAATTTTAGTTTCAGTTCTAAGTATGGGGAACCCCAAAATTTATTGTTTTTTTTTCCATTTTTGTGTATGAATACAGTTACTTACCAAATTTCAACAGTATAGCTCTTATAGTTTCGGAAAAAAGTGGCTGTGACATACGGACGGACAGACAGACAGACAGACATGACGGATCTATAAGGGTTCCGTTTTTTGCTATTTGGCTACGGAAACCTAAAAACAGTAAAAAAGGGTCGCCATTTTTTATTTATTTTTATGGTTTGATTTTGTGGCGGTCCTTTATGAAATCATAAACAAATAATAGTTATCACTATAAATCATTAATATTACAGAACAATCTTGACACAAATTGGATTAGCCCAATAGTAAGCTCAATTAGGCTTGTGTTATTGGCACTAGTCGAATGTATGAAAATAGTCACAGAATAGGATGAAAAAAGTGAACATATGCTTTATCATAAAAAATAGGTACTCATTCGGAGTAGGTAGGTAAGAATAACACAAATCTTCCAAATCGAATAAAACGTGCACCATTTCAAATAAGTAAGTAATAATTTTCATAATTTCAAAGTTAAATGGGACTTTATTTCTATACTGAATTAAATACTTATGCAGCATGTTAAATAAGTATTTAATTCAGATATCACTTTAAAATCTTTGAAAATTCTTGTAATAAATTAAACGACAAAACATTTTTTTGTTACTAACCTATTAATAAAACTATTTTATATTAATAAATAATATATAACTCACCATTTTGCTAGTAGGTCGTCGGGTGACAGTCTGACCGCTGATCAATATCCGTAGCCTTATATACTAGAGTATCATCCACATTAAATTAAAAATCTTGTTTCTGTTGCTGACTGAGATAGATATTGAAATTCGGATAGAGGCGACACGTTCTCAGATTATGGAGGCAGATAGGTACACACGCAAGGGAGATATTAAAATGACAGAATAATTAAATGGACATTTAATAAAAACTGACTTCGGCAAAGGAGAGTTATATAGGTATGTATAAATTAATGTATGTTTGTATACTTTGTATGTATATATGAAGATTTCTTTGGCATGCGAGGTGTCGTTAGAAGTCACGGAAGTGATATACTTAGGCTGTAATATTTGTAAAAATGGTGTAGGGTTTTGTACAAATATTTTTTTCATTACATTTCTTGTGCGCCAACGTCCAGGTGACACTATGCTCATCATTACTTTGGTTGACTAAAGAAACAAAACTTACAAAATTTATGGAATACAATTTGTGAAATCATCAACTATGACTGTAAAATAATAATAAATTAATAAATTAAACATAATAAATTATACACACAGACTTAAAAACTAAGCGGAACACGACAATAATTAATTTGAATTATTTTGTTTTTAAGGGAGGTTGTAAAGGCAGTCAATTTTTTTACACAGCTTGCTTTTTTGTCACATTTACATACGTGTAAACAGATAAAATGTAATTTTGTGTCATTACCTACACAAAATTACGCAGAATAACTAAACAACCAAACACACTACAAAATGTAACACAAAATCAGACCACGAATCGTATAAGGAGAGGCAGTCTCTTATTATAAAGTGTCCTTGTTCAGTCATAATCTTTGATACATTCAGTTTGTGCCTATTATCGCATATGACATGAGTGAATTTATGCAAAGTTCGTTTTTATTTTTATACATTGGTGATAGAGATCCTTGGTGACCTTGGTAGATTAGACTCATATATATTATAAACCAGCCAAGTGCGAGTCGGTCTCGCGCACGAAGGGTTCTATACCATTATCTATAAAAAAAACTATTTTATTCTGTGTTTTTATTTGTTATTATAGCGGCAACAGAAATACATCATCTCTGAAAATTTCGGCTAGAATTATCATGGTATCAGTGAGATACAGCCTGGTGCCAGACAGACGGACAGACGGACGGACGGACGGACGGACAGCGGAGTCTTAGTAATAGGGTCCCGTTTTACTCTTTGAGTACGGAACCCTAAAAATGAGGAGACTCTTGCATGGCGTACTTTTTTTTTCGTGGAGAAAACCCGCGAAGGGTCGCCATCAACGTTACCTACGTAATTACCCCTATGGTTCGCAGGTTTTCTCCACGCTTTTTCGAACTTACTTTAGGACAACTCAAATGTCATCTTCGCATTCAAAATGTGACTCTTCTTATTAGTCGTGTTCTCTTGACAGAGTTGTCGTGGTCATGTCACGGTCGATTTTTCGGTCGAACTCTTGCAATGCGTCGCCATGTGGCTCTGTTTTTGGCAGAGTGAGAGCAATCATTGATTGTGTTTTCTGTGACCGCTAACCAACACGATGGATATACCTCATCTGTCCATCGTGGTGGAGAGCACCCACGAGATCTTTTGCCCTCGAATTTCTCTTGCACCACCAAACGTTCCATAGAGTCCTCGTGTGACGGGTGATGTGCCCGAAGAATGAAGATGTGAAGAAACAAAATGTGACACTTTTACTCTGAAAAGAAAAACGATATATTGCATATTAATCGCAATGCGCAAAGAAAATCGTTTCCTAGTCGCATCTAGTTACTATCTAGAATCGAATATCACACCTAGCTCTATAATAATTATGAATATTCAATTACCCATGTGCAGTCGCGCACTGAAAAGGTTGACTACCTTAAGATCTGTTTTTGCTTGCTCAGTATAAGTTATCAATATCTGATTTATCGACCGAGTGTCGGACACATTCCGTTAAAATGAATGTAATTTCACTACATGGCCTACAGATAGATACTTACGTCCAATATGAGAATTGACATATTTGAATTTTGGAAAGGCGAGTTAAGTCTCTCACAGACTGGTGCGGCCTGGCCGCAGCGGTCAATAGTAAACTTGTCATTTGGTGTCAAATTTACTTTTGACCGCCACCGCAGGGCGCGCCAGTTTGTTGCAGGCCTTAAAAAAACGAATACAAGAAATAGCAATGATGACATTGACAGGAACTGTTACTCACATTTAGTTTTAATCATTATAAGAGAAGAGGATTTAATCATTAGATTTATCAAACTTGACACAAGGTTTTAGTTCAAAATAGTCAAGGAACATTCGTCTAAGGAAATTTGAGCTTTGTTGTCAAACTGTTTAACATCATTTTCAATACAACACTCTCGTTTGTTACACAGTTTAAAAAGGTAACATGTGCTTGCAACGCATAGAAATATGTAAATTTGTCCGCAAATACTCAGAATTCTATACCAAACGAGAAGACACACCTGTACCATATGCATTAAGAAATAAAACCAGATTAATAGCACCACCCTCCCGATTAAAACTCCACTCATCCGGCCCTTTAATAATGTCCATAAAAGTATATAATAAACTACCAGAAAAAATTAAAAAAGAAAGCAAAGAAAATAAATTTATAAGCCAAGTAAAACAAATTCTTCTAAATAAAGCGTATTATTCTATTAGTGAATACTTAGAAGACAAATTACTTTAACAAAGTAAGTTCTTATATCACTACTAGTAACCTAACACAAACAAACATTAACTACAATTCGGCTCAAAGAGATTTGTTATAGCTAATTTTATATTACTTTAAGCTTTGTTAGTTTTTAAGATAACGTATGCGGAGTGAAATTTGCACAAAGTTCAATGTCGTATGAAATAAAAAAACACATGGTTATTTTTATACATATTGATGTTTTTTAATAGTGTATTTCACGACGTTCAATGCAAAATAAAGAATACTCCAATGCAAAATGATTTACGGCAGTTTTGTGGTACTTTGTCCATCGCTGTCGAAAATACAGATATAAAGTGCAATTTTATCCTTCTTAAGAAAACTTTTTTAGGAAACTTCGTATGCTCGACATATTTCACGTTGTCGTCCGTTGGACTATTGGTGTTCTCAAAATAAAAGTTACCTTGCCACGAATTTCCATTTTAAGTGACTTATGATTCGTCACACATAAATCCCATAACGCAAAAATCGCTAGTTTTTACATGTTTTGACCAAATGACGTAGCCTAATTTTCCGAGTAAGTTTATGATTTTCGGAGACGGCGGGCTTAACTTTTCTAGATCGATTGAAGATGCCCATATCTTTAAGATATGTTTTTACAGTTTTGCTGTCATATTTGATTTTCCTCTGAGCTCTCTGTAAGATTTTGCGACTCGGCCGGCCGTATTTTTCTTTAATCGAGCCCCCTCAGAAAACTGGCTAAAGCTGGAATGTTTCCGTGAACCAGTCCTTCTAGTAGTACTTTTTCTCAAAGAAAAGGACACAACAATAATATAAACAGAGCTTCGGCTCTCACCCATTTGCACAAAATGTTTCACTATCTTCAGTTTCGGCCGTACCGTAGGGAATGTGTACTGTAGACATTACAAATAGTTTCGCGACGTCGTTTTTCTTGATTTGCCATAATTTCAAGAGAAAAAATCCAATGTCCATGAAACTTACCAGATTGATTGACAGATATGTAGTCTTTAAATTAACCGTAAGATGCAATTGCTGTCTCGATTTTTTTAAACATTGTACATATTTAAAACTTTGTGCAAATTTCATTCCGCATACGTTAGTATTTAATTTCAATACTATTACTTTTGCGATGCCCTTGCAGGGCTTATGTTTGATACGTCCATATTGTAACACCTACCACCTTTATGTAACAACATGAATGCTAATAAATTACTTGATTACTTGATTACCTCATCATTCCGCGACTGTACCTCATATAGCATGTACATAATTATGATAGGTCGCGGGAGTCCGCTGGATGCGGGTGGCGCAGGACCGGTCATTTTGGCACTCTTTGGGGGAGGCATATGTCAAGCAGTGGACGTATTTCGGCTGATATAATGATAATGATGATGATGATGTACCTATTGACTGTTGATTATTAACTATTATTTATTATTGTATTTTGAACCCATACAAATTACTTTAAATTCATTATAAATTAGTGCGTAAGGTTTATATGTCAGTGCTAATTATTACATTTAATAAATATAAACAAATAATTACATTAATTAATGGACCCTCTACATTTAAAACAAGTAAAATATTTGAACCCGAGCGCCGCCGTTTCATCAGTATAGTATTTACTTTTTGAATTTACCATTTAAACACAGGTTTTCGTTTTAACAAACCACACTTCTTTTATTTAAGTATTTAAAGATTCCATTTTTTTTACTTTAGTTTCATGATATTACTGCTACAGTCATTAATGGCTTATTTTACAGCTAGAGTTCGGACTAACTATTTACTAGGTATGTACTTAAGGGAGTGTATTAGAAATTATCGCGTGCTTTGAAACGCCGTTCTGACTAGAATAAGAAACAATATGGTCTGATTTTTAGACATATGATTCTTAACTATATGATTGTTTACTTCATGTTCCTTGAGTTGAGGGTTCAATTCAATTCAATTCAATATTTATTGATAACATGGTTACAGGTCAATATTTACATAATATTAATTTGAACATTTCTTATAGCTACACAACATTAAATATTATACATTATTATTATATTAAGTATTATCATTAGGTACTCGTACATTTATCATTATTATATTAGGTATTATCATTCCTCGGTGGAGCCTGTCACCCTAGAGGACGCGTCCCCAGGTGGCGGATAGGGGGATGCTCGTCAGATATAGTATACCTGAAGGGTAGGAGGGAAATAAAATACCTCCCGCGGACCACAAAGGCCGGAGAAGGAAACTCCGTCATCAAACCCTGGTTGCGGGCTTCTTCGACATATTCGGAGCAGAGGCTGCAGCTATGCTGTGTGCTTGGGCTGGAGTGCACAGAAGGATTGGCAGCGGATGAGCCCACATGGGCCAACGGTGGCATCCACATCTTGTGAAGATGAAGGTCTTGGCGTCAGGTGACAACCGGCCGTAAAATTTAAGTCAAAATTCATCTCCTTGTGCAAATATGACAGTGAAAAATAAAGAGAGAGCGATAACAGTTAGGGCGTCTCCCGCAAGCGACGGCAATGATCTGAGTGCGAGCCAGAGGAAATGCGATTATAATGCTAGGGCGTACCCCCAAAGCGACGTTAATGACAAGAACAAACATTCGCAGACTAAGACCACTAATAGACTGCGTCTGGGTACGTGGAATCTCGGGTCCATGACTGGACGCAGTACAGAGCTAAGTGAAATACTTTATAACAGAAGCATTAACATATGCTGCATTCAGGAAACTAGGTGGAAGGGTTCTAAATCCCGAGACATTGGCCATGGGTACCAGCTGATATACCACGGAGTAGACACGAAACGCAATGGTGTAGCAATCATATTAGATAGTGACCTAAAACAGAGAATTATTAATATCGAAAGAAAGAGCGATAGGCTAATTTCAGTTAAATTGGCCTTGGATAACCAACCCGTCTTGAACATCATCTCTGCATATGCACCCCAAGTTGGCTGCCCTGCGTTGGAAAAAGAAACTTTTTGGGAGGAATTTGATGAATTGCTACAGAACATACCGCGCGAGGAACTGATTCATATAGGAGCTGATCTAAATGGACATGTCGGTGCGAAGAATGATGCGTACACTGATGTTCACGGGGGATTTGGATACGGGTCACAAAACCAGGAAGGTATAGATATTCTAAATTTCGCTACAAAATACAACTTTAAAGTTATCAATACATTTTTCCGAAAAAAAGAAGAACATATTATTACGTATAAAACTTCAAAATGTAAGACCCAAATAGACTACATCATCTCGACGGGCACTATGAAGAAGTACTATAAAGACTGTAAGGTGATACCGGGGGAGGCTATAACCGCACAGCATAGGCTACTATTGGCAGTAATGGATCTGCCGAAACCCATTAAAGTGCACATAGACCGGACCGAGCGCATAAAATGGAAAGAGCTTCATAGCCATAAAGGATCCCAGTTACTGGATAGTATTAGCTTATACTTGCAAAAAGATCTAAATACTAGCAAATCAGTTGATAAAATGTGGTCCGATTTTGAAACCTTTACTCAGAGCAAAGCGAGACTATATCTGGGAGTTTCTAAGGGTGGCCTGTCAACAAGTAAAGACACCACATGGTGGAATAGTGATGTGAAGCAGATCATCAAAGCAAAACGAGAAGTATTTAAAATCTGGCAGAAATCCCACCTCGAAGAAGACCATGAGAACTATAAGTCTATGAAAGCAGTTACAAAATCAGCCGTAGCGCAAGCAAGAGCTTCGTCGAGGCAGGCTTTTTATGAAAAAATTGACAAAGCACCAACAGAAAACGCAATTTTTAAAATAGCCAAGCAGCGATACAGATCCACTCTGGATATAAAGTTTAACAAATACATCAAGGATGAGCATGGCCAACTTCTTACATCAAATGATGCTATAAATAGAAGATGGAAGATGTATTATGAGAATTTGTTAAATGAAGAGTTTCCAAGTCAAGAGTTGCTGAAGTTACCACCTACACAAGGACCGATAGGCTACATTCAGGTACAAGAAATTAAAAGTGCTTTGCAAAAAATGGGGTTCCATAAAGCACTCGGCCCTGATAACGTGCCTGCGGATATCTGGAAACTCCTACGTGAAGACGCATTACCTTGGCTAACCGAGCTATTTAACAAAATAGTTCACCAAGCCAAAATACCCACTTCATGGCGCGCAAGTTTTCTGTGTCCATTATACGAAAGCAAAGGCGATGTTTCCAATTGTAACAACTATAGAGGGATTAAACTTACATCACACACTCTTAAATTATGGGAACGTGTAATTGGTGCACGTCTATTGTCCATATCTTGCACAACTGCGAATCAATTTGGTTTTACGGCCGGTAGATCTACAACAGAGGCTATCCAAACTATCCGAATTCTGATGGAGAAATATCGACTGAACAAGGAAAATCTCTATTTTGCTTTCATTGACCTGGAAAAGGCATTCGATAGAGTGCCGAGGAAACTAGTGTGGCAAGCAATGCGTGCACAGAATATACCGGAATCGTATGTTTCTCTGGTGCAAGATATGTACGAAAATGTTTGCACCCAAATTAAAACGCCCGCTGGTATCACCGAACCATTTCAGGTCAAAGTTGGCGTTCACCAGGGTTCGGCTCTGAGCCCTCTTCTCTTCAATTTGAGTATGGACTACATCACTAAAGCCCTGCAGTCTCGAATCCCATGGTGCATGCTGTACGCAGACGACATTGTACTGATAGCAAAAACAGCATCGGAGCTACAACAAACTTTTAACACGTGGTTAATGGAACTCGAAAAACACGGATTGCGTATCAGTCGCACTAAAACTGAGTACATGGAGTGCGATCTGGGCGGTACTGAGGAGTTAAACTGCAAAATACAGATCGGCGACGCATCACTGCCCAAAGCCGAACGCTTTAAATATCTCGGGTCCATGCTGACGACTGATGCGCGCGTAGACGAAGATGTGAACCACAGAATTAATACAGCCTGGATGAAGTGGAGAACCTTATCAGGGGTACTGTGCGATACTAGGATGCCAGTAAAAACGAAAGGCAAAATATACAAAACCGCAGTGAGGCCTGCTATGTTATATGGTGCGGAATGCTGGACTGCCCTAAAGAAGCACGAACAAAAACTGCACACAGCAGAGATGAAAATGCTGAGATGGGCGGGTGGCGTAACGCGACTAGACAAGGTTCGCAACGAGTATATCAGGGGATCGTTCAAAGTAACTCCAATACCAGCAAAGCTCAAAGAATGTAGGCTCCGTTGGTATGGTCATGTAATGCGCCGAGAAGATGACTACTCCGTAAAGACAGTGCCTAATATCAACACCCAACCCAGAGGGAGAGGCAGACCACCAGCTACGTGGTGGTCAAACATCGAGAGGGACCTAAAAGCACAGAACCTTTCACCTATGACAACCCAGGATAGAATTTCCTGGCGCCGCTGCACAAGGAGGCCCGACCCCAGCTGAACTGGGACAAGGGCAGGAAGAAGAAGAGAAGATCATTACATATCATTGGATGATTGGCAAAGGAATTCGTCTAGAGAATAGTAGGCTTTGTTAGTCAAATATTCTTTAAGCCTACATATAAACAAGCATTCTGATATTTCCGCTCGCTTAAGGTCACTAGGCAAACGATTATAAATTTTGGGACCTATGTACCACACACACTGTTCCGATTTGTTGAGTTTGTGTCTAATTGGTAAGAGATTATTTTTATTCCGACTATTAGGCCTGAATTTTCGGAACTCACGAATGTTTTTACGGACCATCTTTGAAATTTCTAAAATGTAAAGGCTTGTAAACGTTAAGATTTTTTGATTACGAAATAAGTTGCGGGCAGGCGCATCCCAGGGCACCCTAGCCATTATCCTTATAACTTTTTTCTGGAGCATAAATATGCGCTGTCTCTCAGCTGCCTGCCCCCAGATTTCAATCCCATAGGTGATTATGGATTGGAAATAAGCAAAGTATGCGTTTCTGACGCATTGATCATTGAGCATTTTTGTCAAGCGTGAAATGGCAAAGCAAGCTTTTACCAGTCTTTTACATAGATCATCTATATGGACATCCCACTTTAATCCAGAGTCCATGTTGAATCCAAGATATTTGGCATTATTTACTAGCGGAACATGTGTATCATTAAGCCCTATTTCTAGTGTTTGTTCTGGTAGACCCCTAAGATTTATCTGGATTATATTGGTTTTTTCAAGGTTTAGTAGCATGCCATTAATGGTAAACCAATGTTTTATATCACAAAGAAGAGAATTGACTTTACATTGTAATTCAGAAAATGTATTACCTGATACTATAAAAGCACTATCATCTGCATAAGCAACTATCTTACCATGCCGTGTACATGACGATAGATCATTGACTAAAGTGATGAAAAGATAGTTTCCCAATGACGGATCCTTGTGGTACAGAAATGGAATCTAGTGATTGATAGTTTGATTTCCCTTTAGTTCCATTTACATCAACCTCACAACACTGTTCCCTGTTTTTTAAGAAAGATCTAAATATAGTTAAAAAGGTTCCACGTATACCATAGTGATATAACATTTCTAGGATTAATTCATGGTCTACCAAGTCGAATGCTTTCGATAGATCGCAAAGAACCACTGCAACTTTATGCCCCATTTCTAGATAGTCCACAACAGTTTTTATTAGTTCCCTAGCTGCACTGATTGTCGACTTTTGGGATTGATACGCATGTTGCTCTTTAGCCAGTAGATTCTTACTCGAGAGATGGCACATTAATCGATTGGCCAGACCTAACTCAAAATTTTTTAATAATGCTGGTATAATTGATATGGGCCGATAATTTTTATAGTCCGTTTTTTTTCCTTTGCCCTTATATACCGGAACAACTTTAATTTTCTTTAAAGTTTGAGGATAAGACCCGTTTTTTAGGCAAACGTTCATACTATGACAAAGCACATCTATAAATGATGGAGGAAACTGACGTAAGATATTTGTGGGAATGTCATAAGTATCTTTAGTAGGTTTAGGCTTAATTTGCTTAAGAAGTTTGTAAATTTCGCCAATGGTAAATGGTTCTAATGATGCACAATCTACAACTTCAGGCATGTACATCCCAAGAATTTGTAATGACAATTGCATCTCCGGTTGTCTCCGGATATTTCTTACAGAGTTAATAAAAAAGTCGTTTAGTTCATTAGCTAGTGTGGTAGGTTCAGATGTCTCAAAAGACGCAGTTTTGGCGTTTATTGCATTCGATTCATACTGTATTACACCCCATATTGCTTTAGCTTTATTTGTGGCTCTAGATATTTCACTTTGAAAGTAACAGCTTCGTTTATAAATTAGTAGGTTTTGATATAGTTCTTCAAATTGATCTTTAAAAATATTTAGTGGAATATTATTTGGAAATATATAACACAGACGTTCAATGTCTTTTAATATAAAATGTTTTGAAATAACTTCTTCTGAAACCCATTTCCTGTCTATTCTAGTTTGTGGAAAGGCTTGTTTGTTGAATAAAATTTGCTTGCCTAGGTATATATAGCTATCTACAAAGTCTAGCGGCATCTTGTCTACTGTTATGGTTTTGTGAGTGATATTATCTAGTCATTAATTTTGTTTTTTTAACGTTCATTTTTAAGCCGACATTGATATTACCTAGCTATTATTAGGCATTGTATCATTTGCTCTAGCTGCGCACTTTGTTCGGACATTAATATGATGTCGTCAGCGAACCTTAAGTGTCTTAGATATCTTCCGTTTATGTTAACATTTGTGTTCCAGTCAATACTGCCTATTACTGATTGTAGAACGGCTAGGAATAGCTTAAGCGAACTGACTCCTCTGTTAATTGGTATTTCCGGTCCTAGTTTGTCCAGTTGTACTCTGCTGGTGCTATTTTTATATATGTATTTTAATATTCTTTTATACGTGGGTTGCACATTGCACTGAATACCTACTCTTCATAATCTTCTATGACTTGTTCTAGGGTGTGAATGTGATCCATCGTCGAAAACCCACTCCTGAATCCGGCCTGATTATATGGTTGGTGCTTATCCTTTTTTCCACTTATTTCATTTCATTTATTCCTTTATAAAACGTAGTTTTACATGTCAATTTATAGATGTTAAATAACATTATACATAATACTATCACATTAAGGTGAAAAAGTATGTCTTATATTATATTACAGCAGGTTAGGTAGGTAAGTATGTCTTAGTTTAGGTACACTGCAGCGTGTAGTCAACGAATAATAATTATTAGTACATTTATTTGTCAAGTCACTACTACACATCCTTAAAATGTCCTTAAATATTACATAACCATTGATTGGGCAGCGAGCCAGTTGTAAAGTCGTTCGGTTTTCAGCCATTATTGAGAAATTCGTCAATGGAATAGCATGAATCGGATGCTAGTTTAATTTTAAGTCTGTTCACAAAACACCTCATACTCGGCGCGCTTTTGACTTCTTGGGGCAACTTGTTGTATATCTTGGGCCCTATCGAGTGGAGACATTTTTGGGCCTTCGCAAGACGTGTGGCGGGAGCGCGCAGATCGCCGACATATTCAGCTTAGAATACAGGAGGAGGAGTATTCTATTTGACTGTCCACACTGCATAGGTGTAAACCCAGTTTAAAAGATCAGGTTAAATAGGTGGACCATTAGTGTAGCCAGTAAAGATGCAGCAGTTTTCAAAGTTTCGTTGGTGATGTCATCGGTGCCAGGGCTTTTTCCTGTTTTCAGATTATTTATGTGTTAAAGCACAATTATTTCATCTACATCTTGTATTCTGCTTGAATTTGCGCTTGGTATGTCAATATTTGATCCTGTTTCTTGACTGCTGCTCTTTGTTATAGTTTGTAGCAATTTCTAGTATCTGGTGCCGAGATTCTGAATTTTTTATGTAGTATTTAGTGTTGAGATCCACTTTTTGTGTGGTTTAAATTTTTTGTAGGCTTTTTCACACTTCCAGCTGCGTGGAGATGGTGTGTTATTTTTGACTGTCTGAAGTTTTTATAATCTTCTTTTTTATGTTTTTACTGACTTGTTTATAAATACAGCTTAGCTCAGATCTATGCTTCTAATCTAAGGTTTAATACTCTGAAGATCATAACGTTTTCGTATTACATTTTTCGTTGCTTTGAACAGTATACTCTTACGGGTTGAATCACTGGTATGTTGAGCAGCTTTCAAACATAACCGGATACAGTTGATGAACTTGTCATGGTATGTTTGCGCCGATTCTTCTGGTATAAGTCTCATCAGAGATTGCCTTTTTTCCCTGAAACACGTAAAGAAGATGGTTTTTTCGGTTTCCGTTTGAATAATTTTTATTGTTTATTTCCAAAAATTGCTACGCTGACAAGTCCTCTCCAATTATACATGTCATTAAAAAGTCCTACAGAATCCAGTGGCATTATGATGTTTTAGCATTATTAATTCATGCGACACTGTCAATGCACTAGAAATATTTGATGTGTTGTGTTCCCTTCGTTGTGTTGAGAGCTCCCAAGGACGCACTGTTTTGAGAGTGAGTGACCTATATATTTTGTCTCTTGCTGTCAAAACTTCAAAACAACGAAATCGGCATCACGCTAATGACTCAAGAGTCATTGACTACCAGTTTAGCCTAATTGGTAGTGATGCTGCCTACGAAGCTGGAGGTCCTGGGTTCGAATCCTGGTAAGGGCACTCTTATTAGTGTGATGGGGACGAATATTTGTTCCTGTCCCGAGTCATAGATGTTTTGTGTGTGTGTGTGTGTGTGTGTGTGTGTGTGTGTGTGTGTGTGTGTGTGTGTGTGTGTGTGTGTGTGTACGTGTGTGTGAATGTGTGTGCGTGTTAATCATACAATATTACTAAGTAACATTCTGCATTATATTCTCTACGTCAGCAACAACGCATTATTGCAAAAGCCATGGCCACCGCAACCGGACTAGACGTTGAACTAGCTTGCGGCTCTGATCAGCTCTGCGCCGGCATAAAAACAGGCATTGAAGGTGATATTCATGCTATGACTAAATGTTTTAATGAAGGTGAAGATGATGAAGGCCTCCTTTTAATTGATGCAGCTAATGCCTTTTACGCACTGAGTCGTCCAATCGCTCTTTGGAATGCTAGAATCTACTGGCCTCGTTGCGCAATATTTCTTTTCAACACTTATAGAGGATATGCCGTCATTTGTTTATCAGGCTCGAACGATTTCATTTTGAGTAAAGAAGGACAACCCGACCCTTTGGCAATGCAAATGTATGCTGTTGGGATTTTACCACTATAATTCAAAGCTGCAAAGACCATACTAAATATACACAAAATTGGTACGCTGATGACTCCGCCTGCTTTGGTAAACTACATTTTATAAAAGACTGGCTAGAAAAACTGATGAAACAAGGCCCAAAATACGGTACTTTCCGGAACCTTCTATAAGCTATATCATTGTAAAAAATAACTCAAGCGAAGAGGCTAAGAGACTATTTGGGAATCTAGGAGTGAAGACAGTACTTTCCCACCGATTTTTAGGTGGTGTCATTGGAGACGAGACCGGGCAGAAAGAATACATCAAAGAAAAAGTTAATGAATGGATTAGCTGTATTAAACTTTTATCAAAAGCAAGCAAAAAACACCCACAACTTGTACATACAGCCTTTACAAAGTTACTCCAATGTGAATGGATATACCTACAAACAGTAATGGATAAAACTAACGAAGAATTTCACACCTTAAAAAAAATCATTATGACAACGTTGACACCATCTATTTAAGACAGAGAAATAACATCACTAGAACATGAATTATTTACTCTACCAGTGAAACTCGGTGGCCTTGGCATTAACGATCCAACTAAAAACTTAGATTGCTACAAGACATCCGTAAAATCAAACAGAATACTAATTGAGACTATCAAAAATGCTGAAAACCTAGACCTACTAGCTCACCAAACCTATTCGGCGGCTACCATGAGAGAGGAAAAACTAGCGAGACAAATAAGAAACATCGAAACAAGTACAGACATAATATCTAAACTCCCAAATAAAATTAAAAGATGTGTTTAAAGAGTCGTTGAAACGAATTCCTCACAATGGCTATCTATCATCCCTATTACCGCCAATAATACCGACCTCACAGCAGCCCAGTTTAAAGACGCTCTAGCCATTCGTTATGGTCATGAACCTTCGAGCCTTCCTCAAACCTGTGACGGCTGCGTAGAGTGTAATTTTGACCTAAACCACGCACTTAACTGCAAAAAAGGTGGCTTAGTAAAACAAGGTCACGATCAGCATAGAGATGACTGTAAACACTGGACAGACTAGCCTGGGGAATTGGCACGACAAAACCCGTAATGCGTGATGCAAATACAACTCAACCGGCCCTTATAGGTGACCTGCTACGAGTATTAAACAGTGTGTGGGAACCTGCAAGGAAAGCGTTCTTTGACGTTCGCATAGTAAATGCCGACGCTTCCTCTTACAGCAACCTCACCTGGCAACAAACAGCACAGAGACATAGCCGAGAGAAACACTCGAAATACGACCGAGCAGCCGAAGACTTGAGAGCGTCCTTTACTCCACTAGTCATAACGTATGCGGAGTGAAATTTAGACAAAGTTTGGCTATGTAAAATGTGAAAAATAAATTAAAACAAAAATTATGTATAACTGTCATTGTAACGTCTATATGTCTGTCAATCACTTTGGTAAGTTTCGTGAGGATTGGTTCAAAAGTTTTGTAACTATGGTTAGTCGACAAGAACGACGTCGTGAAACTGTATGTAATTTCTACAGTTCACATCCCCTATGGCCGAAATCGAAGGTGGTGGAACATTTTGTAGAGATGGGTGAGAGTCGAAGCACAATTTATAATATTCTCTCGTCCTTTTCCTTGCGGAAAACCACTATTAGAAATCACGGTTCTGGAAACCATAGCAGTTTGAGCAAGTTTTCTGAGCGAGCTCGACTACAGAAAATGACGGCCGGCCGAGTCGCTAAATCGTATAGAGAGCTCAGAAGGAAATTTAGATGTGACGGTAAAACGGTTAAAAAATATCTTACAGACATGGGCATTAATATACGTTCCAGAAAAGTTAAGCCAACCGTGTCCGAAAGTCAAAAAACGACTCAGAAAAAGTGACTACGTAAATTGGTTACTGAAATATTTTACGCTGAAAATAACGTCACATGCGTCCATATGATGTCCATAGACAACGAGTCTTATTTCACGTTAGATGGAAATGAGTGGCAAGGCAATTACTATTTTGAAAACACCAATGGTCCAACTGAAGAAAACGTAAAATATGTCGAGCATACTAAGTTCCCTAAACAAGTTTTACTATGGCTTGCCATCAGTCCTCGCGGTATGTCTAAGCCCGTGTTCTTTGAATCTGGTTTAGCTGTGAACGCTGATCGTTACATAGAGCGTTGCTTGCCTATAGTGCGGGATTTTATAAAAACAAGTCATAGAGGAGAAAATTTAGTATTTTGGCCGGACTTAGCCTCAAGCCATTATGCGAAAAAATCTCTAACCAAAATGGCGGAGCTAAAGATCCCGTTTGTGCCGAAGACATCAAATCCGCCTAATATTCCACAGCTTCGCCCTATTGAAGATTTTTGGGCGAATTTAAAAAGGCGAGTGTATTGCAATAATTTTCGTCCAAAAATGTACAAAGTTGGATTCGAAAAATAAAAACAGAGTTGAATAAAATGCCAGAATCTGTATTTTCAACAGCGATGGACAAAGTACCACAGAACTGCCGTAAAGCATCTCGCATGGGCGTGAACTTTTTTTACATTAAACTTTGTTAAAAAAAATATTATAAAAGCATTAGTAATTCTAAAAATAACTGGTTTTTATTTATTTATTACGACGTTGAACTTTGTCCAAAATTCACTCCGCATACGTTATCCTGCGATGGAGCCCTTGGTACTGAGTAATAATAACAGTTTCTTAAAAAAGACTGCATCAAAATTGAATGAAAATTGGGGAAAAGCATATTCAGAAATAATTTATTGGCTTAAAGTAAAAGTACAAATTTCAGTCCTGTCTCCATAAGGATCAGAGGCACAAGACGACAAATCCGACCTTTTGAATGCGAAGATGGCACTGGCATCTTCTAGAGAATTGTTCTTCAAAGGGACCTATGGAAAAGCTATAATTTATTACGATTCTGTTTAGATGTACTTTTTGTTATGCATATTTATTGATTAGTCTTATGACAAATAAATTACATGTGTTCACATTTAATTAATCCATATAAGTATTTATCGTCGTCTAGTACCCAGTCGCGAAATGAAAAGGTGACCACCTTAAGATCTGCGTTTGCTTGCTCAGTTTAAGTTATCAGTAGGATTCTGCTTTAACGACCGAGTATGACACATTCCGTTATAATTTTCACCTATTACGACTACCGACGTAGAAAGATCGTTCAGTTTGTTGAAATGGATATTTACAGCTAGACGCTGAAGCTTAACTGCTCCAAATGTAAAAAAAAATATTAATAGTTTATTCTGAAAATCGTGTCAATTCCTATTTGACGGCAATTAATTAACATAATTTTTATTACTTTCTCGTAATGCTTGGTAGCTATGCTAATGCTAAATTATCTACTACTTTAGTTAAAATTAAATTGTATAAATTTCGCAGAAAGGTTCATTAGGCACAATATGTGTGGCATATTTTGTCAGAATAACCTATCTGTTTATCTCTACACTTTCTCAAGTTATTTCCGCTCGGAAAACCCCGGGGTTTGCTGATCAGTGATTGACGCTAGTCTTGTCGATGTCATGAGGGCCTAAGATGATGCTCACTAGTACGGTGATCCACCAACAAGATATATTTATAAAGATAGGGACTACGTGTAAAACAGAATGGTATAAAAAAGAAATATGTGTATCAATAACATCATTTATTTACTAGTGGCAGTGCGAGTCGTTTTACAAATAGGTATACATAATTCTAGAACCTTCCAGGGAACTTGCTGGTTCTGGAAGCGAATGCCGAGGCAGCGTTGTAAGTCTGAGCGACCGGGCGAGAGACGACTGCCGGGACAGCTTTGTAAGCCTGGACGACGGGGGCGGTGTACTTGGCGTCGGCTTGAGGGTGAGCCGCGTTGTACTCCAGGGAGCGCAGGATGGCTTCAGGGATCGCGGGAGCAACAGGCAGATGATCACCCTGGAAAAAAAAGTATAATTCATGGTCAGTTCATCAAAAAAGGCTGTCTTGAGGGCGCCGTGCGGTCGTAAATATTCTTGTGATTTCCGTTTACGTTCGGCCAAAGGGAGTTTGGTCTAAGGTGGCGGTCAATAGTAATCTTGTCATTAGCTGTCAAATTTACTATTGCCCGCCACCGCAGGACGCGTTATGTGTAGCTTCTTGGAATCGGCCCCTGACATGATGTCGAGCTTAGGTGTATTAGCATTTTTACTGAGACCATAGTTTATTGTGTTAAGCAGTGGTTTACTCGTAATTTCCACGTCCATGTATAGATATGCAATCTTCATAACCACTCACTTTCTTTCGGATTTAAAAAAAGGTATCCTTAATTGCTTAAATTTTTTTGTTATCAAGGCAGCCCATACTACTCATGGCAACCATAGTTGCCAGAAGCAATTAAGGGGTGCACAAAATTGGCCACTGTGGTTGCCACAAGCAAGTGAGTGGATAGTTTACAAGTCTCCGATATGGTTCAGAAATTTACCTGAGGTTGGTAGCCGTTTTCGTTGGCGATGTATGTAACCTTGTAGGTGACGCCATCAGGACCGACGTAGGAGAACTCTCCGGTAACTTCCTGGGCTGCGTTCTCCTGGGGACAGAAAGTAATGAAGATTGAGTTAGTATAATATTAAATGACACATCAAGCTGTATTTACGAAGAATTTAATGTCCATACTTGTTAAACGTAGAGTAAAGCAATATATATCCCTCGATTGTCAACATTATAATCCCTTGTTATTAACTTTTCTTCGGCAGTCGGGTAAAACACGAAATTTCATCAATTTTCAAAATCATTAAGAAGCATTAGAGCAACCGCTTATACTGGTCGATAGCCAAAACTCATGCCATAGCGTCCCCAAAAGAGGACACGTTTTCACTGGTTGAAACGAGGTAGCGGCGGGCGGGAGTTCTCTTGGATGTCCATGCATACGTTTTTAATTGATTGATAAATACACTGGTCGCTGTACCACCAGCGAGCATATTTCTCGCTGGAAGTACAACGCAAGCGTTACAACGACTGTGCTATTGACTCATTTTCGTTATCCTGTCAGCAAGGAGCACCCACATGCTGTATAACGCCCGACTTATCGATTTATTAAAATGTGGTTTGATTCAATTATCAATAAACGAAGGAGGCAGTTGTTCCTGATGAGCTCCGTGCTACGACTTCCCCCGGGAACTACAGACGTCGGGGATGTTCGTGTGGTTTTTAAGAAGCATGCACATGTTTAATGGCTTGGCAACATACATGCGAGTCCTCTGAATTAGAAGGCGTCCATAGCAAGGTCTTGCCACCAGGCGACCCGTACGCTTTACCACCATTAGTATAAATTATAACACTGAGCTGACTATATAAGTTAAATGATGACACTATATTCATGTTTTTAAGACTAATAGTTGTTTAGTTATTAAAGTAACAACGATATAGACCTTTTCGTTAAGGTCCACTTCACTGCCTTGGTACCCGCAAGTTTCGGTGCGATTTTAAAGACGTTTCGCGTCAAAACTTACGGCGTTCACGTTCTTGATGATGCCATTGGCGACGCTGCGGATGCCGTTGCTGGTCTCCCACGCATATGCGAAGCCGTCTGGTCGGGTGTCAACCTCGCTCCTCACGATGCTTGCATCAACGTCACCAGCAGAGTGCCTCACGACGTGGGAAACGTCAGCGTGGGCGCAGGCCACAACCAGGACGAAGGCGGCGAAGAATTTCTGAAAACAAAGACAGTCAATGAAGGCGGATTCATATTTTTTTGGCGTGACGTGTCGTGACATGACAGAACGATATCAGTTTCATACAATCAAACTCATAAAAACCGGATTGAGGGGGGCAAATCTGTACCTACTGACGTTTAATAGTTTGAGAACACATTTAAATAATTGTATTAGTTGATATCGATAAAAATTACGTACAACCGTTACGATTATTATATTATTTTAAGAATTAGAATTAAGAAAAAAACTAGATACATACACAGAAATTGACTTTTTAAATACCTATTTATATAATTTTCATAATATATACTATAATTTTTAGGGTTCCGTACTCAAAGAGTAAAACGGGACCCTATTACTAACACTTCGCTGTCCGTCCGTCCGTCCGTCCGTCTGTCTGTCACCAGGCTATATCTCAAGAACTGTGATAGCTAGAGAGTAGAAATTTTCACAGATTAGGAATTTTTGTTGCCGCTGTAACAACAAATACTAAAGACAAACTAAAATATATTTTTAAGGGGGGCTCCCATACAACAAACGTGATTTTTTGGCCGTTTTTATAGATTATGGTACGGATCCCTTCGTGCGCGAGTCCAACTCGCACTTGGCCAGTTTTTTTCCACATTATCAGATTTTAATCTTCGTCACCTGGGCGACAATATCCATTTTAGCCAACTAAATGACTCTAGGTCAACTGTAGTAATTGGAGCATATTCAAACTATTTATAGTGTTGATGAATTTCTTCTATACGACCTAAGTCGTCCTATAGGACTAATCCTATTTATTTTCCGGATACCAAATCATTTAATGTTTTTGTAAGTTGAAATGCCGACGTTTTTCTCTAACACTATAATTATGATGGTTTAAATTGCTTTTTATCGATGTCGATAAGCTTAGTCGATATTTAACTAAGCACTAGCACTGGTACATTTTTGCCCCCGTCAATCCGATGTTTGTAAGTACTAGCTGAACACTTTGGTGCTTTGTCACATTCACCCGTTTGACAACTTGGTATGGTAGTTTAAACACGAAGTTAAAGTGACACGGTAACTACAAATACCCTGAGAAAATTACGGTTTTTTTGGAAATAATTCAATATCAGGCTAATTATTTGTATACGGCTTTTATATGTTATTTTAAACAACTTTTACTATTGACATCAATTTCATCAATTCTATGGACCGGAAGTTAGGAAAAAAAATTAAACCGCAAGCAAAAATGGTATCAGTATTTTTATAATGAAAACATGTTTGAGTACACAAATTTGGAGACTTACTACCTGAATCCAAAAATATATGCATCAGGAAATAACGGCATTTTAATTAAATATTTTACGACCTTGAAATTATATTGAATTTCATCTGGCCTATATAAAGGTTTATTCATTAACAAAAATAAGTGGATTATGCGCGTATCCCAAAGAACGTATATAGACGTAGGTAGTCAATTATAAAGTAAAGAAAGTTTATACCATTTTCGCCTATTTTTTACTGAATTTATGAAGATTACTTTTCATTATTTTTTACCGTATCGGTATTAAATTTAGGTGGATTATTAATGAATATATAGTCAAATCACCCAACCTATTTTTTGGTGTAAAAATATGGCTGATATCGATATATTGTTGTGTTTTCATAGAGCAAAACCGTAAAGTTCTCAGGGTAAAAGTTGTTCAGCCCCTTATGAGGCTGACCGTGCATTTATTACGGATATATTATTATATTAACACTCATCTGCTGCCCAATGACGTGATGGCTCATCAGGAGTCATAGCGTATCAAAAAGCATTTGACATCAGATAAGTAGGAACCCCGCTTAATGCGGAACGTATTGATTTGAAAACCTGTTGAAGTTGCGAATTGGAATATCTTATCATGTATGACAAGCATCATTGAATTCTCAAAATTTGGAAAATAACAATGCATCAAACATAAACAGTTACGTGAGGTTGTCTTATAACAAAACAGTAAAAAAGGGTCGCCATTTTTAATTTATTTTTAGGGTTCGATTTTATGGCGGTCCTTATCAAATAATAAACAAAAATAATAGTAATCACTATTAATCAATAAATACTTGACGACCGCTTTAGCCTAGTTGGTAGTGACCCTGCCTACGAAGCAAGAGGTCCTAGGTTCGAATCCCGGTAAGGGCATTTATTTGTGTGATGAGCACGAATATTTGTTCCTGAGTCATGGATGTTTTCTATGTATTTAAGTATTTATTTCTCTATATAAGTATCTATATCGTCGTCTAGTACCCATAGTACAAGCTTTGCTTAGTTTGGGACTAGGTTGATTTGTGTAAGATTGTCCGCAAATATTTATTTATTTATATTACAGAACAATCTTGAGATAAATTGGATTAGCCCAATAGTAAGCTCAATTAGGCTTGTGTTATTGGCACTAGTCGAATGTATGAAAATAGTCACAGAATGGGATGAAAAAAGTGAACACATATTTAATTTATCATAAAAAGTACTCATTCGGAGTAGATAAGAAAAAAAACACAAAGCTTCCAAATCTAATAAAAAGTAACAGCATTTCAAATTATAATTTTCAGTTTTTAATTAAAAATTAATTTACTATAAAACCTACTTGAAAATAAACGACAAAACATTTTTTTTTACTAACCAATTAATAAAACTATTTTATATCATGCCAGTATTCAAAGCAAATATAACTCACCATTTTGCTAGTAGGTCGTCGGGTGACAGTCTGACCGCTGAACAATATCCGTAGCCTTATATACTAGAGTATCATCCACATTAAATTAAAAATCTTGTTTCTGTTGCTGACTGAGATAGATATTGAAATTCGGATAGAGGCGACACGTTCACAAATTATGGAGACAGATAGGTACACACGCAAGGGAGATATTAAAATGACAGAATAGTTGGACTTCGGCAAAGGAGGGTTATATAGGTATGTATAAATTTATGTTTATTTGTATGCATGTATGAAGATTTGTTTGGCATGCTCTGCAGCTTTAACGGCTTGGATTTTAACATGCGAGTTGTCGTTATATTCCTCTACGTCGCGGAAGTGATTGAGGCTGTAATATTTGTAAAAATGCTGTAGGATTTTGTACAAATGTTATTTTTATTACATTTCTTGTGCGCCACGTCCAAGTCGACACAAAATCGATGTAAAGAAACAAAATGTGACAATTTTACTCTAAAAAGAAAAATGTTATATTGCGTATTAATTGACCCTTTACATTTAATACAAGTAAAATATTTGAATCCAAGCGTCATTGCATCAGTTGACCGCTAAGTTAATGTATTGGTATCAGCGTAATTCGTCCCATTTGTTTTTCGTTCAATTCGTATTTCGTGTCATTCTATATTCGTCGCACATTCTTTATGCGTCTTGTTCGCTATATGTCTCTATCTTCCTAAGTCTAACTCTGTAACTTGTCTTAATATGTCTGAATCGTATTTCGTCACGGTCTTCCTAGGACCCATTTTTCATAATTCCTATTCGATTTTGGTCTCATTTAATTATTCGCCTAATTTTTTTGCAAACCTACGTTTGATTTTGGTCATACTCTAGGTGTAATACTGTATTTTATCTCATCTTAAAATCTCACTTAGTGAAATATTCGGTGTCATTGACTATTACAATCTATTCCGCGGAACCGCACACCTTAAAATCATAGGTGTATCATTACAATAATTTTATTGATGACCCATCGTTTCTGCCATTCACTTTTATTTAATCTGTATTTAAATCAGACCACATAATGCTGGCGATATAATTTACAATAAAGGTCAATTCTAGGTATTTTGTTCGTTTCTTGATAAAAGTTTCTTAATTCAATTGGGTATTTTCCAGGTTAGACGGACAAAATAGTTTTTTTTAGGGAAGTAGCCAATTTAAACCTGATTTTAGAAAGGTTAGAAGAGCGTTACTCAAAAAAAATGGCACTTAATTTTTTCCGAGATTTTCTGCAATCTTTATGGTATTCTGATTAGACACAGAAACAGAATCACAATCTCTTTCCGTCCTGATAGGAGAAAAAAAAGTGTCTCAAAATGTCCATACATTTTTGAATTTTCCTATTAAGTTACCACCATACAAAGTATATGGTAAATGGTAACTCAATAGGAAAAATATCTTTGGGACATTTTTTGTCCTACCAGGATCGAAAGAGCACCTGATTTTGAGTGGAAATAACATAAAACTCCTGGAAAATGTACAATATTTATTTGATTGAGAAACGCTCAGAAAGGAGGTAATGCCCAGCGGAATCTCAACTCGCTCATATTTAGGTAACTACCCCTACCTTAAGGCGCCCTAGGTTCATGGTCTTCTCTCCCTCTCAATGAGCACAAGCGTGAGCGAGATGGAAGTGCGTGTTCGGAAGCGCGGGTATCATGTTCATTAATTTTAATTTTTGTGCGTTTTATTTAAAAAAAAGTAATTACTAAGTTCCCTCAAACATGATATTGCCAATTTTCAGCACTTGCACAGCTTGTGTGCATAATTTGTTACGAATGTTTTGAGTGTATTTTAGACCTATGTTCGTGTTTTTTTTCTATGGAGTGAAAATTGCTTAATCATGTTTTGAATCACTGATCTCGCTGCAGAAAAGCCTCAAGGTTACTATTTATATTTTTTTGAAACCATATTGTTATAAACCGACGCATTATATTGTTTCAAAAACTGTTCGCTCAACTTTGCTGAACCTACGGCGCCTTAAAGAAGATAATAACGCCATCGCCACTGCTTGCTCTGTAGGTGTTGTGTTCCTGTTGTTCTAGTTTTATATGAGTTTTATCGATACATATACGTTTTCGAACGCGTTTGCGTTTAGTTTCGATTTGTATGGCAACGTGCAGTTCCTTATACCAGAGGCGCTGTTTGCGTTGCCATACAAATTCAAACTAAACGCAAACGCGTTCGAAAACGTATTGTATCGATAAAACTTATACTAGAGCCTCAGATGGTGAAAAAGGTCGCCAGAGCCCTGAGGATGTGTTGTGTTGAGAGTGAGGGACCAGTGTTCTCCAGTTATCAACACAACGAATCCTCAAATCAATAAAGGGTTGGCAGTGCTTCTGCTTCTGCTGGCGTCGCATTCACCATAGGCAACGGTATCTGCTTGCCATTAGTCACACCGTAAGCTTGTTTGCCACCGTCGTATTATTAAAATGAGATAATGTCAAAAATTTCATTTTTGAAACAAGCTATATTGCCTACTGTACTTTTATATACATATACCGTCATCAACTTCTCATTGAGACGATTCTAATGAGCCCAAACTCAACGGGTTTACGTCGGTTAAGTACTGAATTCCCATGGCCACCTTCTGTCTCCATCGTTAGATCAGCTTGATGGTGCCATAAATACCGTAATATTGAAATGTCATCCAAACCCAAATCCTTTACCCAAAATTTCAGCTCAATCGGTTGAAGACATCTGCTTCAAAATTGAGTTGCAAGATTCCACCCGAACAAACATAGTTACAACTCGTCGGAAATATCTGCGAACCTCGCTTCGCCAAATCCCAAGCTGTCAGATTTTTCTGGTGGTCACCTTGCCGGCCTCTATAAGAAGGAGACATGGTGGGGGTGAGATTTTGATGGGGTCTTATCGAGGCCGGCAAGGTGACCACCAGAAAAATCTGACAGCTTGGGATTTGGCGAAGAGAGGTTCGCGGATATTTCCGACGAGTTGTACTTACATACACACCTAAATAGTTAGTTAGGCACATACATTGCAAGTTAATAAAAAGCTTGTAAAAAAAACACGAGACTCAAAATACACCTTCGTAATTTTTGAGGAACATACGTATACGGATATAATGATTTTCAGTTCGTTTATGATGACCTGGTAGGTCGCGGGAGTTCGCTGGATGTGGGTGGTGCAGGACCGGTCACGTTGGAACTCTTTGGGGGAGGCCCATGTCCAGCAATGGACGTCTTTCGGCTGATATGATGATGATGATGTATGTATGTAAATAACTTTATTGTACATAAGACACACGTAAAAATTGGTCATCTGCCATTTTAAGCCATTTATATTTTATTGAGTCACATCAGCATCAGATCCTAAAACAGACCAAATCAATTTTACACCATGCATAAGTTTTGTAGACAATAAGGCACCAGATTTCATTCATTCAGCATTTTGAAACAAAAAGCATTTTTGATAGAAAAATTAAAAAAACCACACTATTAACACTCATGACGCAATACGTAACGCCTTTTAATGCCAATATAATAAATTATGCAAACTAGCAAAGACAGTGACTTGAAGCGAGATCATTTTATTGCATATTTATTAAAATCTGTACGGCCTTGAACCCAGGCCGTGGTCATTCGCAACCCACATGTCAACGGAGGACTGATTTTCTTCGTCGCTTCTAATCTCAATCACATTTCAATCAGTTTCGCACTCGCTTTCACGCCCAGCTATCATATCAAGCCAGAACGTGAGCGTTAGGTACCACGTTAGCGAAACTTAAGGTGGTTCGATTTCCGTACAACACCTGACAAAACTTCTTTTGATGTTTTGACATTCGCAGGCTAACGGCGTGATATTTTAAGAGACTTGTGTGACCGGTATTTTTGATTTTTGACAAAGTTGCGTTCGGCGGTCGAGGTCACAAACTTGGATTATTCATTGGGCCCAACATCTAAAACAAGTATGCAAAAATGCTACCGGATTTGATGCAAGCTCTGAATGTATTGTATAAAGTTACTGGACTATTATAGTGTTCTTTAAATACTTCCAAGGGTTTTGACCAAGATCGATTCAAAGGTTTTTGAGTTATTGCTGAAAATTCAAAAAGGACGTACCTAAGTTCCGTAAGCGTCCTATGAAGATACGACCTTTTTAGGGTTCCGTAGCCAAATGGCAAAAAACGGAACCCTTATAGATTCGTCATGTCTGTCTGTCTGTCTGTCTGTCCGTCCGTATGTCACAGCCACTTTTTTCCGAAACTATAATAGCTATACTGTTGAAACTTGGTAAGTAGATGTATTCTGTGAACCGCATTAAGATTTTCATACAAAAATCGAAAAAAAACAATAAGCTTTAGGGGTCCCCATACTCAGAACTGAAACTCAAAAAAAAATTTTTCATCAAACCGTATACCAAAACCGTATACGTAAACCAAAATACGTGTGGGGTATCTATGGATAGGTCTTCAAAAATGATATTGAGGTTTTTAATATCATTTTTTTCTAAACTGAACAGTTTGCGCGAGAGACACTTCCAAAGTGGTAAAATGTGTGTCCCGTCCCCCCCTGTAACTTCTAAAATAAGAGAATGATAAAACTAAAAAAACATATTTGATGTACATTACCATGCAAACTTCCACCGAAAATTGGTTTGAACGAGATCTAGTAAATAGTTTTTTTTTAATACATCATAAATCGTAAACCGCAATTTATTTCACGGAACCGTTCATGTGCGAGTCCGACTCGCACTTGGCCGCTTTTTTACTTACGGTATACTGTAAGTAAAGGATAGTGATTTTCAATGTGTGTTTACTAGTGGTGGCTAGTGGAAGGTATGGATTTCGTTGTGTATGGATGGTTCAACACGCTTTTGGCCGGTTTTTTTACAAGGCTCATAAAAGCTGGTCATGATGATCGTGACCTTTCAATTTTCTCTCAGAATACGTCACTTGTCACGATTGTTCCCTTAGTTATCCTGAGCTGATTTATCCCTATTATTTATATTTATTTATTTAATAATCAGAGGTAGGTCTCACAAAACTGTCGAGACAGTTTGACTGTGTGATTGATCATAGATGTGTACAGGATATAATGTAGACCTCCCATGAACCCCTCGGAGAAGAAAGAAACTTCACCTTTGACGCTGCAGTCCGTGTTCAGTCCCTGCCCTCATAGTTTAAGTTTACCAGCGCCTTGGCATATGCTGTAATGCTGTTAAATTTTATATTTAAATAAAATAAATAAATAAATAAATTTACGATTCCTCTGGACTATATTTTGACGTTGAGGACCGGTACACAGTGTTTTAAAAACCATGTTTTTGTCTCATTTTTTTTTTAAATTCCGTTGATATTTCAATTACAAAGTGTTGTGTTACAAAGTGTTGACATTGTGGGGAAACGCAGTGGGAGTGAACAGAATTTTCAAGATACAAAAAAAGTGTGTCAGTCATTAGTAATTCATGGTGGGACGAAAGTTGCGTAAATTCTTCCTTTACCTTGCTTGTACATTGTAAATATGTAATTTTATTAGGTCTCATCACTCGTATTTTAAAATACGTGGCAAAGCTCTGGAAAGGCAAAGACGGGTTAAAATAATGAATGAACCTTTTGTATGACCCTCAAAGTCACAAAAGGATGTAACAGAAAAGCGTATACAATATTATGTGCATATTTTTTTTGTAATTAGTTTTTAATTTTTCTATTTGTTGTTTAGTATTTGTTAGGGTTTCGTAGCCAAATGGCAAAAAACGGAACTCTTATAGATTCGTCATGTCTGTCTGTCTGTCTGTCCGTCCGTATGTCACAGCCACTTTATTCCGAAACTATAAGAGCTATACTATTGAAACTTGGTAAGTAGATGCATTAAAATTTTCACACAAAAATAGAAAAAAAACAATAAATTTTTGGGGTTCCCCAAACTTAGAACTGAAACTTGAAAAAAAAAATTTCATCAAACCAAAGTGTGGGGTATCTATGGATAGGTCTTTAAAAATGACATTGAGGTTTTTAACATAATTTTTTTTCTAAACTGAATAGTTTGCGCGAGAGATACTTCTAAAGTGGTAAAATGTGTGTCCCCCCCCTGTAACTTCTATAATAAGAAAATGATAAAACTAAAAAAAATATATGATGTCCATTACCATGCAAACTTTCACCGAAAATTGGTTTGAACGAGATCTAGTAAGCAGTTTTTTTTTAATACGTCATAAATCGTAAACTGCAATTTATTTAACGGAACCCTTAATGTGCGAGTCCGACTCGCACTTGGCCGCTTTTTATTTTTAATTTAATTTAAGTCAGTGTAAGATGTCTTTTTCTAATGTAAGTATTTTATAACTATGTATAGTTATTTTAATTTCTGTTTTAAATGTTTTATTGGTAGGTAATTTAATAGGGAACATTACGCAAAACTCTTCGTAGGTGGCGACACTAGCAGCGTTGACGTTGTATCTCGTTCCCACTTGCGGTATTGTCTATGCAAGCATCCTTGTCACTTATTTGACAATCTTTTGTGCATGTGTGTGTGAATCCTTATATTTCTATACTGGTTTACTATTAGTGGTAGTGCTGCCTCTGGCGGCAGAAAATTGCAGGAATGTTCCCTATTGACTTGTTCCTGCATATTTGCATGCAAGCTTAACACATGAACATAATTACTACATTTGAACATCCGTGTAGAACATCTGTGTCTATGCAAATAAATAATTTCAATTTCAAATATCAGACGAAAACTCCCACATCAAATGGTCTCGTAGTTTTTTTTTTAATTAATTATCAAAGTTTGCTTATATCCGGGTCATAAAATTGTCATTTTAATTTATCAAATTAATTTAATATAATCTTAGTCAAATTTTGATTACACCACGTGAATCTGCATATAATTCCCTACTGTTGGCATTTTTAGGGTTCCGTACCAAAAAGGTAAAAAAAGGAACCCTTATGCTGCGACTCTGTCCGTCTCTCTCAACGTTAAATATCTCAGGAACTACTCAACCTATCAATTTGAAATTTATTTATAATTAAGAAGAAATAAGTGTATGGAGAATTGAACACATACATTTTTATTTTGTAAACGCGTTACAAAATCAAAGTCTAGTTAATAGATCAAGTGGGGGAATATGAAAGGGCTGGTGTTGCGCTGTCTGTAAATCGTTTTTTTTGTATACCGGTTAAATTTTGAGCAAAAATTCTGAAATTATTAGATATGATTAAGAGTTACATAAATAATAAATAATACAGGAAAAATAAACCAATACCTCTGTCTAGGGTATTTTTAGGGTTCCGTAGTCAAAGAATAAAACGGGAGCCTATTACTAAGACTCCGCTGTCCGTCTGTATGTTTGTCTGTCTGTCTGTCTGTCTGTCCGTCTGTCACCAGGCTGTATCTCAACAACAGTGATAGTAAGACAGCTGAAATTTTCACAGATGATGTATTTTTGTTGCCTCTATAACAACAAATACAAAAAAAAAATATTTTATATATATTTTTTTCTTTTACAATCTTACACAAATCGGCTTAGTCCCAAACTAAGCAAAGCTTGTACTATGGGTACTAGACGACGATGAGCATACTTATATAGATACATCAATAGTTAAATACATAGAAAACATCCATGACTCAGGAACAAATATTTGTGATCATCACACAAATAAATGCCCTTATCAGGATTCGAACCCGGGACCTCCAGCTTCGTAGGCAGGGCCACTACCAACTAGGCTACAGGAGGCTCCCATACAACAAACGTGTTTTTTTGCCGTTTTTATAAATAATGGTACGGAACCCTTCGTGCGCGAGTCCGACTCGCACTTGGCCGGTTTTTTATTTATTTATCAAACATTATTTCTTAACTAAGTTTGTAATTTCATTCCTTCTGTATGAAATTTTATGTCTTTAAATTCCTATGAGATTATTGTTAAAGTCCCTTCATTCAAATAAAATAATAATACTTAATTGAAATCGCTACGAATGATAAATAAATATCGCTGATAAACAGACATACTAGGTAGGTTGCAACTTATTAGTACCAACATGCAGATGACGCTGTACAACGGTAACTTCTACTATGAGCTGTTAAGATTATTTAAGAATGAATGGTGTATAAAAGTTTGCACGGAACCCTCGGTGCGCGAGTCAGACTCGCACTTGACCGGTTTTTTCCATACGCTTGCCGTGTTTACTTTCGGAAGATATATTGTTTTTCGACTTATCTGTTTTTTTTTTCACAATTCCGCCGTACCTACTAGATGGAGATATTTTAGTAACTAATATAATAGCTCAACCGTACCATTGTCAACAGTTTTTAAATAACGGTCTTATTCCGTGGAAAATAGAAGATAAGCGGCAAAACGCGTATAAAAAAAAGTGCAAACGGTAGGGAATTATACAGCGTGAAATAATATTGACTGTTCAAAATTTCTCAGCGGATTCATTAGCGAAAAATAAAAAGAGTCGGACTCGCACATGAAGGGTTCCGTGAAATAAATTGCGGTTTACGATTTATGACGTATTAAAAAAAAACTACTTATTAAATCTCGTTCAAACCAATATTCGGTGGAAGATTACATGGTAATGTACATCATATATTTTTTTTAGTTTTATCATTCTCTTATTTTAGAAGTTACAGGGGGGGGGGGGGGGCACACATTTTACCACTTTGGAAGTGTCTCTCGCGCAAACTATTCAGTTTAGAAAAAAATGATGTTAGAAACCTCAATATCATTTTAAAGACCTATCCATAGATACACGTATGGGTTTGATGAAAAAAAATTTTTTGAGTTTCAGTTCTGAGTATGGGGACCCCTAAAACTTAATGTTTTTTTTTTCGATTTTTGTGTAAAAATCTTAATGCGGTTTACAGTATTCATCTACTTACCAAGTTTCAACAGTATAGCTCTCATAGTTTCGGAAAAAAGTGGCTGTGACATACGGACGGACAGACAGACAGACAGACGGACGAACATGACGAATCTATAAGGGTTCCGTTTTTTGCCATTTGGCTACGGAACCCTAAAAATACGTGTTTTTTTCTTTCTACTGTAAGAAAAATTACGTATTTTTCAGTTCTAAAATATTGAAACACAGCAGCTGAAAGATATCCAAAAAAACCATCCGTTTGTGGATACCGCGGTAGCGCGCTGTACGGCAGGCGGCAATAACGCTCCTCCCCCCGCACCGCTAACCCCGAGCGTCACGCAGCTCCTGATCATTCACACGCTACTAATTATTTATTCGGACAGCACATTTTATTGTTAAAATTTGACCTATGTTTTTTTTTCAGAAATGGCATCTTTTATTGATACCTAGTGCCTGGGAAAAATATGAACGGTCAATAATATTTCATCCTGTATGCAGATTCACTTGGTATAATCAAAACTTTAGTAACTAGACCATACATTAAAATGTGAATTTCAAGTGGTACCTACCCTGCCTACGTACAGTCAACCAATTTGATTCCTAGGCCATCATAGAACCTTGCCGTTGTAAATGCTATGTCAATACGGGTTACTAGGATTATTGCGTTGCTATAAAAATAAATAAAAATAAAATAAAAATAAAAAGCATTTGTTACGGACAAAATAGTCCATAGATGTTAGTATTACAATAAACTTAAATAACTATGTTAGTACCTAAACTTAAGTGCTTAGAGGTCCAGTGCCTGATTAGGGCGCTGTCCCATTTCTCTGCCAGGACAGCCAGGAGACCGTGGCGGCTGGTGCGCACTCTGCGGAGCGTCGCGGCGCAGCGCTTGCGCAGCGTGGCGTGGAATCCATCCACATGCGCGTCGGCGAACATGCCCGACGCGCTACAGTATCACGGCAGCCGCAACAATACCCTGAAGGCGTCGTTATATTGTACACGCATGGCATTAAAAGCACGCTGCGTGTACCTCGTCCACAGGCTACAGGCGTACAGCGAAGTACAGTACGCTCGAAATAGTGTTACTTTAACTTGCGCTGTACACCTGCTGAACCTCCGGGCTATCATGTTGGCCCTGACGGCCAATACCCTACGCTCGCGTTCGATATCCGCATCGTCACGCAGATCATCGGTGACCAAGTGCCCAAGATATTTAAATAAATAAAACCTATTAAGTAGCTCACCATTCAAACGAATGGGTGGGACATGAGATGGGCACTTTTTCCCCGCCTTAAATACCATGTACTCGCTCTTGAGCACATTGTACTTCAGGCCGTGACTTCGCATTTCTCAATCAGTACACGCATACCACCAACCGAGGGGCTCAGCAGTACCATGTCATCAGCATAGCTTATGTTATTAAAACAAACCCTGTCTATGTGACAACCAACATGCATACTGGTAAGCCCACCGATAAGGGCATCCATGTACAGATTGAAGAGCTTGGGACAGGAAGCCCCCCCTGCCTGACCCCGCACTCCAAGCCATATTCGTCCGACAGCTCGTTTACCAACGAACACTATTTCGCTGGCTCGCGTACCAACACCTAAATATGCGTTTGAGTTCCTTAGGAAATTGCACTTCGTCTAGTTTTTTCCAAAGTAGGTCGTAATTTACAAGATCGAAGGCTTTGGAAAGATCTAAAAAACACGCATATATAGGCGTCTTCCTGCGGGTGTAGTATTCAACGGCCTGCTTCAAACAAACAATTGCACTTTCGGTAGATAATCCGGTGCGAAAGCCGAACTGCGCGTCATTTAGTTTTATATACCTATCCAACTGTAAGTTGAGCAGGCCATCGAATACCCTGGCTACAATTGTTGCCAGCGAAATAGGTCGATAGTTGGCTTTGTTTGATATGTCACCCGTCTTGTTTTTGACAATAGGAATCACAATTGTTTTTGTCATGATCGGCGGTAGGTACGAGTGACATATACAAAGATTAAAAAACATCGCTAGCACTCGGGGTAGGTGAGGACCAGCAGACTGCAAGTGCTCAATGCTATGTAGCAGTTAAAATGACAGGGTTCTACGGTGGCCTAAGAATCAAATTGGTTGACCGTACGTGGTCCTGGGTTTGAATCGCGGTAAGGGCGAATATTTGATGATTATTAATATTTTTTATCTATTAAATCTATCGCTGTTTAGTATCCATAAAGGATGACTCACGCTAGAACGGGCCCGGGCCGTTTTCTAGGAAAAACGACGGCGTTTTTGCACGGTCGAGCCACGGACGAGGCTCGGAAGCGGCTCGGTGTCGGCACGGCCCGGCCGTAGGTCGGCCGGGCTTGGGTATGGCTCGGCCGGGCTTGGGTATTGCTCGGCCGCGCAAAAACGCCGTCGTTTTTCTTAGAAAACGGCCCGGGCCGGACACGGCCCGTTCTAGCGTGAGTCATCCTTAACGCAAGCTTTTTTTTCTATATATTCAAATTACATCTTAAAAACATTTATATTCTCGCCAAACTGTTACGTTTGATGGCGAGACGCGCTCAGTTTTCATACAACTTAACCTATTAAACTCATCTTATATACTTAAAATTGACTTAAAATAAAGTTTCATGCCTAAAGTAAAGAAAAGAAATGAGCGTTGTTGTCGTTCGTCGCAGTCATAATTATATTTCGCCTACTAATTATAGATGTTCTGTTCTCTACGCAAATTTGGCGTTACCGTTTGCCGGCATGCGCTTGTTCGATTGTATGAAAAACTCGGTCAACGCCTTTCGGACCCCGGCTGGGTCCCGTTGACTGAAAGTCCGAAAGGTCACGGAACGGTGGACTGTGGATCATTCTTAAAGTCGAATATAAATTCTTACGTAAGACAAAACATCAAAACATATCGACGACCGCTTTAGCCTAGTTGGTAGTGACCTACGAAGCAAGAGGTCCTGGGTTCGAATCCCGGTAACGGCATTTATTTGTGTGATGAGCACAAATAATTGTTGCTGAGTCATGGATGTTTTCTATGTATTTTAGTATTTATTTATGTCTAATTATAACTATTATAAGTAACATCGTCTTCTAGTACCCATAGTAAAAGCTTTGCTTAGTTTCTGACTAGGTCGATTTGTGTAAGATTATGCGCAATTATTAATTTTATTCATTTAATTATATACAGATTTAACCACCGAATCGCTAAACTTAAGTGGCAGAGAGGGTGGGGCACATTACACGTTGAGTGGAATGGTTCTCGAGTGACAATGTACCGGAAGGCGCAGCCTGGGTCTACCCATGGTGGACTGATGACCTGGTAAAGGTCGCGGAAGTCCGATGCATGCGGGTGTTGTGGCACTCTTTGGGGGAGACCTTTGTTCAGCAGTGGACGTCCCTCGGCTGATATGATGATGATGAGATTTAACTAAATCGTATTTTGTGTAGGTACATTTTGTATGTAGGAATTTTGATTTTATAAATTATGGGTCTTAGTCGTAACGTGCATCGGGAATCGGGACATAGGTCTAAGGAATTACTTGCGCAATAATATTGATAGTAGGTACTCGAATATACGCTTGGCACTCTCAAACAAAAAATGGGACGGTTGTGAGATTTGTGAACCTTTCTTTATAGGTGGAGACAAGCTTACGGCCGGCATATGGTAAGCAGATAAGATAACATCGCCTATGGACGCTTCCGACACCAGAAGAATCATAAGCGTGCAGCTGACGCTGCATTGATTTGAGGATTTGTTGTTATGTCAGCTAAATACAAACTTTTTTGAATTACAACAACACACACTCCAACCAGACATACGGCTTAGACGTTTACATTAGATACATAACCTGCAAAGGCAGACATCATTGATATTGTGTAACTCTTGCAAGCTCCTACACTGCTACTTAACTCACCACTGCAATCTAAAATCAACCATCTGCATACTTTATAAAGCTCAAAATAGTGCGTCACAAATTGGAAAGAGGGTCTTGCCAGAATGATAACTGATTCCCTTTAAACAAAGCCGTGAAGGCACAGAGGGCTTTTGTGCCATGATTTATCTGTTACCCGCGGAGTTTGGCTCATTATTGGATCTTTTCTGGCGTTTCTCTGTAGGTATACCTTACCGTGATGTAATGTTACACGACCAAGGAATTATTAAGTCTAGCCTCACATTGGCAGGCGCAGTGAGTATTATCGCAAGATCTTGATAGCAATATCATCGCGATATAAAAGTATGGAAAAGTTAGTAGCTTCAATATAGTCAATATTTATTTATTTATCTACTAAGGCAAGGTAACAAAATGTAAATTACATAGTTGCTTAAGTAGGTACTTAACAAAGTTCAAATATGGACAACATTCATTCGCTTATAAAAATTAGTAATTATATCTGTAACAAATCATGGTAAGTATATATAGCTAGTTTTATATTTATATAGCTAGTATATTTAGATACGGCTATTATAATGAGATCATGTATCTAAACTACGTGTTAATATAATTAATTACAATAATAACATTACTTTTAAATTTATTAAAACTTAAGTGAAATATATCTACCTACATCATTACATATTTTATTGTAAAAAAGACATTAAATATTCTGAGCAATTGGTATTAAAAATTGAGCGAGGTTACATCATGGTTTAGAATTATGCCGCGATACGAGTACGTGGGCAGTACGCTCCTGCATCACGCGCTCAGCTGGAAGCACAGTCTGATGTTGGAAAGTCTTTTAAGTGCATCGTTTATAAAATCGAAGCTTTTTTACATAGGTACTTTAAATCTTCTTAATCTGCGAATAATAGGTACTATGTCATGATCATCTTGCACTGGATTTGGTTATTCATTGATGTAAACTAGAAATAAAAACCGGCCAAGTGCGAGTCAGACTCGCGCACCAGGGTTCCGGACCACCCCGTACAATAAAATCCGATCCACTATAAACTGACACTCACTAAGTATGTATTCACATACTTAGTGCGTTTCAGTTTATTTATACTGGACATTATTTTCAGTGATGTAACTAAACATTTACGGTTTTCCCAATTTTTCCGTTATTTTAATAGTATTAAGACGTTGCTTCGTACCCTATTTAAAGATTCTGAGTTCACGGGAAGTACCCTGTAGGTTTTGATTCCCTGACGAGTTTCGAAAATTTGCGGAATAAACGGCTGTATCTTTTGATTGCGTTGGCTTAGAAGTTTGTTTTAGACACAGCTTCAAGGAACAGTAGTCTTGAGTATTTGATATAATTCTCAGCTTGATACCTCCACGCGTTCTTGAGAAAAAGGGTCTTGACAAAAGATAAAATAAGATAAGATAAGATAAAATTTATTGGTAACATATAAGTACAAGTCAAGTGTTTTTTTTAAAAACAAATACAATTTAAAATGGTACAAGATATTTCATACGAATACCAAGAACACATAGGTAATTGATACAATGTATAATGTTGTTATTATACCTAGATATTTTTCTAGCAGGAACAACATTTGTTTAGTGCTTGCAACAATAAAAATATCGACAATCCTGTTATAGATAAATACATAGTTACTACTTCAACGACAAGACGTACATACAACAACAGACTTATATCGGCTACCTACCTACCTAGATAGACGCCGCGTGCACCGATCTTGTAAGAATTGAATCTTGTACGAATTGAATCTTGTACGAATTGAATCTTGTACGAATTGAAAGTTTGGGAAAAACTACATGTTGTGACATTCTGCGTCGATTTGAAAGACAATTTCGGTGTGTGTGTGTGTGTGTGTGTGTGTATGTGTTATGGAGTGACTCATGGGATAATTAATATATAATTAATTATCACATAAGTCATATCCAAATTGTTTTCTGAAATATGTAAAATATAAATAAATTTATAGTTTTGTTAATTATTATCTACTAGCGACCCGCCCCGGCTTCATACGGGTATATATAAGTTTATATGTATAATACATGTATGTATTATACAAATAAACCTTTCTCTTTAATCACTCTATTTAATAAAAAAAAATCGCATCAAAACCTGTTGCGTAGTTTTAAAGATCTAAGCATACATATGGACAGACAGACAGCGAGAAGCGACTTTGTTTTATACTATAATATAGTGATTTTCTAACACACCCTATTACCCTATACATATGTATTTGTCTTTGTATTACCTCTATGACGTTGAAGTGGTACTTATCGATCGATAACAGGACTGTCGATGTTTTTGTTTTGTCAATCACTTACAATAAGTCGTTCGTGCTAGAAAAATATCTAGCTATAGTCGTTATATATATTAATTAAACATTTAAAGTGAAGTTTCATTAAGGTGGTTCGATTGCCATACACAAAGCGTTATTTGACATTCGCAGGCTAACGACGTGGTATTTTAAGAAACTTATGTAACAAACTTTCATCAATTGGCTTCCCATTTGCGCCAAATTCCCCCTTTCCTAGAATTAACTTGTATAAACTAGATTAATTTGAGAAAAATAGTTTTCCCAAAATATCAAATGCATATACCTAATACCCAATAGCACCTTAGGCCTCTTCCTAGGTATTAAATTAGTACCACAACAGCATCAGTGGCAGAACCCCTAGTAAACCCGAACTGATGTTTGCTAGTGAATAAGTAGTGTTTGTGAAAGTTTGCTAAATAAAAGAAGTGTATAAAGTGCCGAGCGAGACCCTTATATTCATGCCCAATAATATGACACCACCTAGTGGCTTTGTGAGCTATGGAACTCGCAAGAATGTAATTTCTTTATTACAAGCTTTTATTTAACTTGCACTGTTCGTATGTAAGTTGTCCGTCAACATTTGAAATCCATTTTTCAGTCACTTGCCGTTATTCGATTGAGCAGAAATTTTGGGTACTAGTATATTCAATTCTATTCATTTATTCAGGGACCAACATGGATCGTTATAGTTAGTAATAATACTTAGCTTAATATGAGTGAACTATAAAATTAATAGAATAGCACACATAGTCAATTAAAAGAAGTAATAATAATAATACATTTAGGCCAGAATGAAATTTACATTAAAATTTAAATTATTAGTAGCTAAATTTACAAGATGTCAAGTTAATTAACTAAGTACTCATTTAAATCTCAAAATGTCATGCGACCTCGTAGTTAACATTTGTGTTTGTGTGCATCATACAGCACTGGTTTAGATACACACAGTCCATCCGTTCAGCGATCATTTTCAGGATGCTGTTGGCACTGGCCCGTACCCTACGCACCAGGGATGTATATCGCTTGCGAATAGTAGTGTGGAATCCACCCTCGCCTCTGCGAACATCCCTGACGCGCTGCAGTATCGGGGCAGCCCCATCAGCATCCTGAATGCGGTATCAGATTGAACACGAAGAGCACTGTATTGTGTCTAAGTATAGTTCGCCCACAGGTCGCTGGTATATAAGGACGTGCACGTGCAGTAGGCCCTGAATAGGGTTACCTTGACCTGTCTCGAGCGATCATGTTAGCTCTCACAGACAATGCTCTTCGTTCCCGCTCAATGTCTGTACAGTCTTTAAGGTCAGAGGTCACAATATGGCTCAGATACTTAAACTGTGATACCACAGTCAGTATCTTGCCATTTAGTTTTATCGGTGGAACATCCTGTGGACTTTTATTCTTAACCTTTAAGACCATACATTCGCTTTTCAACACATTGTACCGTTCACAGATGCCTACCAGTTTCGTTAGTCCGCATGGAGAGGCACTCAGCAGCACCATATCATCTGCATAACTGATGTTATTTACGCACACTCCCTCAATATGGCAACCGATGCGGGCGCTGCTGAGCTCCTCTATAAGTTCGCTTACATACAGGTTGAAGAGCTTAGGCGAGCTTAGTTTGTATGACCATTCAATATTATGGTACCATCCAGCTGATCTGATGATGGAGACAGAAGGTCGCCATGGGAATTCAGTACTTAACCAACGTAACCCTTTTGAGTTTGGGCTCGTTAGAATCGTCTCTATGAATAGTTAAACCTTGTACCAAAAATGAAATTTTTGACAGAAACTAATATGTTCTGAAAACTGCATCGATAAAAAGAAAATATAAATTGTTGAACCTGTACACAAAACTTCACGAGAATCGGTTGAGAAATGGGACCTGCAGGCGTCATATGGTTGTCATTTATAAGGGTTTTTGAATCTATCGCTGTGGATAGTATGCGATGCGAGTGCGAAAGTGATGGATAAATAAATAATATACTTATAGATAAATAAATACTTAAATACATTGAAAACATCCATGACTCAGGAACATATAAATAAATTACAAATAAATAAATATTACGGGACAATCTTACACAAATCAACCTAGGCCCACGGTAAGCTCAATAAGGCTTGTGTTGTGGGTACTAGGCGATGATATAAATAATAGATAAATACATATAGATACTTATATACATATATAACATCCATAATTAACATATATAAATCCACAAATAAATTCCCTTACCGGGATTCGAACCCAGAACCTCTAGCTTCGTAGGCAGAGTCACTAGCAAGTCAACTAAGCTAAAGTGCTGGACGGCTTGATTACTGCACAACTTTGCAAGCATATTAAGTTAAATGACGCTCAATTTGGCTTTAGGCAGGGGCTGTCAACCGAAAGTGCAATTTTGTGCCTTAAGCAAGCCGTCTGGTACTATAAGGACAGAAACACACCCATTTACGGGTGTTTTCTGGACTTATCTAAAGCGTTTGACCTGGTTGTGTACGATATACTGTGGGACAAATTGGCAATAACGGGTCTTCCACCGGAGTGTGTTGCCTTGTTAAAGTATTGGTACAACAACCAGGTCAATCGTGTGAGATGGGCGGGTGAGGAGTCGGATGAGTACAGGCTGCAATGTGGGGTTAGACAGGGGGGGCTATCGTCACCTATCCTGTTTAACCTATATGTAAACGAGTTGATTGAGGGGCTCAGCAGCACGCGTGTTGGTTGCCATATAGAAGGTGTCAGCTTCAACAACATAAGCTACGCAGACGATATGGTGCTGCTGGGGCCGTCAGTCAACTCAATAAAGCAGCTTCTGAAGAAGTGTGAGGGGTATGCTGAGCAGCATGGTCTCAGATATAACGCGGTTAAAAGTGAGCTTGTCGTGTTCAAAGCACCCAAATATAACCCGAAAACTGTTCCTGAGATCATGCTGTGTGGTGTACCATTAAATGTGGTAAACAAAGTAAAGTATCTAGGTCATATGCTAACGGCAGACCTGAGCGATTACCTAGACCTAGAAAGGGAAAGAAGAGCGATGGCGGTGAGGGGCAACATGCTTGCCCGCAGATTTGCACGTTGTAGTAACGAAGTCAAACTGACGCTTTTCAAAGCTTACTGTCAGACGTTCTACACGTGCAGTCTGTGGGCAAAATTCACGCAGAGGGCCTATAACGCATTACGCGTACAATACAATAACATCCTTAGGATGCTGTTGAGGCTGCCAAGGCACTGCAGTGCATCCGGTATGTTCGCACAGGCGAGTACTGGTGACTTTTTTGCCATCAGGCGCAAAAGAATCGGATCACTGCTAAGGCGTGTGCGCGGCAGCAGCAATGGCCTCCTAAGGGTGTTGGCCGAGCGCCTCAACTGTCCCCTCACCAAATATTGGATGGAGGTGACTATTGGCAGGGCCAAGTAGAGATAATGTTCGCTCTGTTTGGTACTGCCAATAGCTTGCCAAAACCATGTCTGTAATTTAATGCCCTCGATTCTTAGTTTGTAATTCTAACATAGTTTTTAAGTCTCGCTAATCTAATCACATATGGATCAATGGTCTGAAATAAAATATTTTTATTTATTATTTATTTATTTATTTATAAAGCGGTCGTCAAATCGCGGCGGGTGGATGTCTTATCCTGCGCACGCTGGTCATACGAAAGAATTCTGGCCCAAGCTAAAATAGAGAAGTTCGCATCGCTCACGCGTTCAAAAAACATGAAGTTGACAGCGTGTGCCATAATATACCTGTAAATATAGTTGTAAGTGTGAAAAAAAAAACCGGTCAAGTGCGAGTCGGACTCGCGCACGAAGGGTTTCGTACCATAATCTATAAAAACGGCAAAAATATCACGTTTGTTGTATGGGTATTTATTTGTGTGGTGAGCACTAATATTTGCTCCTGAGTCATGGATGTTTTCTATGTATTTATTAAGTATTAATTTATCTATATAAGTATGTTTATCGTCGTCTAGTACCCATAGTACAAGCTTTGCTTAGTTTGAGACTAAGCCGATTTGTGTAAGATTGTAAAAAAATCACGTTTGTTGTATGGGAGCCCACTTAAATATTTATTCTATTCCGTTTTTTTTGTATTTGTTGTTATAGCGGCAACAAAAATAAACCATCTGTGAAAATTTCAGCTGTCTAACTATTACTGTTGTTGAGATACAGACTGGTGACAGACGGACAGACAGACATACAGACAGACGGACAGAGGTTTTACTCTTTGAGTACGGAACCCTAAACCAAGTCGTTCTTGGCGCTATCGTCACGAGAACACATGACACCTTTACCAAAGGTTTGCTATACGAAACATAAAACGATATACGAGTAGGTATGAGTGTATAGCTAAACCTAACCAGTATTATTTTGTCGGCTACCAACATTATTTACAAACGCCATTATTTTTCCATATTTTTGTAAAAAAACCGTTCCCGGAGACAATTTATGAACACTCTGCGGAAAAGAGGTTATAAGGGGAATAATTCATGAAGTGTGCAAAATATTAAACACATATTTCACGATGGCTATGACATTTTTCCCTTGCTAATCCACCCTTATTGAAACCATTAGAGGGATAATGCAAACATAAAATGGGCCGAGTTAAAATGAAATAAATAAATGAATTATCTTGGGCTTATCACATTATTGAAAAAAAAAGCTGTATTAAGCATAATTTATACATCATTTAACATTTTACATAGATTTATACTTATTTACTCATTATTAACATCGAACGAATGAGCGAAGCGAACAAAGATCTCCTTTTCAGATTTTGCCAAAATGCTTTCCTTTAGTTCGTTTCCGTAATTTCGTTTTCATAATTGGCTATGTAAGAGGAATTATTTTTCGCTATTTCGTAATTGATTATCAAACAAGAATTTATTTGCCGTTTTAGTAATCGAGATTCGTAATCAACTCCGAAATAAGAATTTATTTCTGTGTTCGTAATGAACTGGCTTCGAAAGAAGAATTATTTTTCGCTGTTTCGTATTTAATTATCAAACAGTAATTTATTGACGTTTTAGTAATCGAGTTTCGTAATCAACTCCCAAATAAGAATTTTATTATGTGTTCGTAATTAACTGGATTCGAAAGAAGAATTATTTTTTGCTGTTTAATTTTTAAGTAGGTATGTTTGAGCCTTTCGGGGTCGAGACCTTAGGGCCATGGGGCACCAGCGCTTTAAAAATCTTCAAAACACTTTCGCAGCGCCTTGTCGACGCTTCTGGTGACCAGAAGGCTGGCGCATGCCTAGCCCAGCGTATTAGTGTTGCCATACAACGTGGCAATGCCGCCAGCCTTCTGGGCACCCTGCCGCCTGGCGCCTTAGAGCATTAAACCAACCGGAGTAGCCATTGCCAGGTGTTCCCCTCTGCCAAAGGTACGAGACCGCCGGTCATAGCGGTTATATAAAACTAGTTGCCGCTCGCTCCGCGCCATTCAATGAATCACAGTGAGCGCGGAATGACCTGAGCTAAAAATGCCGAATTGCAACGTGTTCTCGTGTAATAAGAGATCAGAAATATCTAATGTACAAAAGGATAACGTTACTTTTCATCTGTAAGTATTATTACGTTTAAATATTATCAAATAGTGCATTAAATTTGCAAAAAACTAAAAAATATTGTCAATCTAACAGTGTTCCCACTTAATGGTACTAGCTCTACTTTTGGGTATTTTTTAAAGTTGACTGTATAAATATTTAATTATAAGTTCTACTTTAAATTCGTTATTATTAACACAGTTTATCCAATAAAAATGGTACTAACCATAAATAACGTGAAATTTATAATTGTAGATGTTTAATTTATTAATGATGGATTACTGTTTGCAAAATCATTTATTCTTTTATTTTCACCATATATTTTTATTTAATGTTTTAAATATAATATGTTTAGGCTGTATTTTATTAATTATACGGAATTTACGATCGTCACTTGTTCCGTAAATATGCATTTTTAATTTGTTACTCTAGCAACACTGTACTAGGAAAGTTAGTGAAGGGACAGCACAAAAACAAATGTCGATAAACATTATAAGTATGTTATTCTTATAATTTATTTTTCAGATTCCCAAAAGATGTAATGATTCAGGATGTCTGTATCCGAGCTTGTGGAAATCATGTGTCGTGGACTCCTAAACGAGACTAGCACTATTTGCTCCCAGCATTTTGCATGTTATTTTATAAAAGTTGCTTTTTATTCTTTGTTTCTTGTTTTATGTTATCTCCAAAAGACACAGTACAGTGTAAACCTGTCCTGCCTGAACCAAAATTCAGACCAGTTATTCATGTGGAAAAAAATCATGTTATCCTTTTACCGTCTGTCCAAAGATCGTATGTTACTTGCATAAAAAAAATCCCTTTTAATAAGTACCGATCATGGCATTTCAATATGATATCCTATGGCCGCCTTCCATCTCCATCATCAGATCAGCTCGATAGTACTCGATGGTATAATATCTTATATCTCGAAAACTGTACAAGATATCGAAAAACTTGATATAATAAAACTTGTGGCAAATTTAATCAGCTTTTTTGTTTAGAATTGTTATGTCGCTAGGACGCATAGTTTCCGAGATATAGGTGAAAAACCGAATAATGTGACTTTGAAACCCCCCCCCTCCCCTCCGGCTCAAGGGTTACGGGCAAGGACTTTTGATATGTTTACCTCCTAACTAGTCCAAACAAAGTTACGAAGTCAAAAATTGTGTTCCATGCATTTCCCTCTATACCTTTTTTTGAGCTTTCGTTAAATGAAATATCGATAAGTTTATTATTTATTATCGACATGTTCCTCGCACTATCGATGTTTATTTCGAGCTGACGTCATCTCTTTCACGGACAGGTTGTCTGTGTATGTGTTTATACTTGTGTGAGTATAGTTTATGCTGGTGTTTGATAATTTTGTCGTGTGCGTGTGTAGTGACGCCATCGGAAAAATGCATTGGTGTTAACATGATTTGTGTGCGTTGCCTCGTCCCCCGCGCCGAAAACGGCAGACTTTTTTAGATAGAAAAGTGTGCGCGTGTCGTCTCCGGTTGGTTTAATGCTCTACGCCTGGCGCCGATCTGGGCCAAGTTTTCTATTTGTGATGATCTTTTTTTGTTTTATTTTATTTTACTTTTGTGTAGGTATTATGTTTGTAGTTAATTTTTTACTCACTACTATTTTAGTAGGTAATTATCCTAAATCTATTTGCCGTTTATAGTAGCCGACTTTCTTGGTTCTCATCGCCATAACAATACCATTCAACTCAACCAATAGGTACCCTTATTTGGTCGACGCGTGCCATATTTTGTCAAGAAAAGGTTACCGCCACATAGTATACCTATGTATCCGTAGCCCAAGATTCAAAATGCACTAACAAAGAATAAAGTAAATTCCTTTGTTTTATACTTGGCACGCTGTGTGTGGTATTTTATCACGTAAGTAGTTAATTTTTAATCGATAGAGTTCATTATTCAATGAACATTTTACGTGGCGGTAATCTTTTTGCCCGACGACGGCAGAGCCGAACGGAAGGGATATGTTTTTAGCAGTCTATTTTGTATGTGTGTATGTTCCACTGTAGCGTTTTAAATACTGAACCGATTTTGATAAATGGGGTGTCAATCGATTCGAAATTATGCTCCGGGTAACAAAGGCTACCTTTTGTATGAAAAAGAGAAATATGATGGCTGTCACATACAAATAAGTGACTGACTTTGAAAAAAATATTTTGCTATCATAGCGTGTGGGGGATCAGATGAAAGAGGAGAAAATTTTGAGTTCAAATATATTAAAACATTATTAAACTAAAGTATAACAAGCGATAGGAAGACGATTAAAGTTTATATCAGCCTGTAAGAATACAACTAGCGCTATCTATCGGCAATTCTGCAAATCATTTTGTTTGACAGGCATTTTGTTTGAATATGATCGAAATCGCTGAGGAAGAAGTAAATACGGAGAATCATTACCATGAAATATCGAACTCATCTCCAATTCTCTTCATTCTCATAGGTTTTTTTCTATCAAGGCAGTGATATTTTCAGTTCGACTAGCAGAGGCAAGCAATGCACAGCCAACGCAACATCCGAAATCGCATATTCATCCTCAAATCCCCTACAGGGCTGGAAACCTTCAGATATTGACCGTGTGTTGATTTTCGGTGACAAATATCATAAGGTTTGCCTCGAAAATCTAGATATACAGCATGACCATCTCGCTACCGATGAGTTGTTGCCTTGTATATTATATTACCATTGCTACCAAAATCCAAAAGTTATACACTGGATATTGGATGCGACGCCGCAGTAGGCTTAGTGAATCATCGACTGTACTTAGTGGCTATTACACTAGTATAAAAGCAGGACTAGAAGAGCTATTTAGGCATCACGATGTCACATCTTGCATTGTTGCTTGCAATTATATTTCCGTGGCAGTAATTTCACAAAATCAACATTTTTACTTATTTGACTCTCATTCTCGGGGTCCAAAAGGCCGCGTCGCACCTAGCACTGGTCGTGCAATGGTAAATAATTTTTCCAATACTAGATACCTTATCAAAACATCTGCATTTCGTTCTGGCAGTGGGGTCGAGTAGAGATATTAAATTTTCTCACACAATAGTGAAGTCACATTTAACAGAAGAAGACAGCGCAGCATTTGTTGAAGGAAACCAATTAAATTAAGCCAGTTCGAACGAACTTCATGACGAAATAATAAGCACTAGGTACTCCTTTAATGATGATAATCCCTGATAATGTTAATGATGAGAAAGAGGTCAATCGTCGAATCCGACTCGGCTGGGCAGCGTTCGGGAAGCTACGGCACATCTTTTCGTCCAATATTCCGCAGTGTCTCAAGACGAGAGTCTTTGACCAGTGTGTGTTGCCAGTGATGACATATGGTACTACAACGTGGTCGCTTACAATGTGCCTCATAAGAAGGCTCAAAGTCACCCAAAGGGCAATGGAGAGGTCTATGTTAGGAGTTTCTCTGCGTGATCGCATCAGAAATGAGGCTATCCGCAGCAGAACCAAGGTAACCGATATAGCCCTCCAAATCGCTAAACTTAAGTGGCAGTTGGCGGGGCACATTGCACGTAGAACCGATGGCCGTTGGGGCGGAAAGGTGCTCGAGTGGCGACCACGTACCGGAAGGCGAGGCGTGGTTAGGCCCTCCACAAGGTGGACTGATGACCTGGTAAAGGTCGCGGAAGTCCGCTGGATGCGGGTGGCGCAGGCCGGGTCATTTTGGCACTCTTTGGGGGAGGCCTATGTCCAGCAGTGGACGTCTTTCGGCTGATATGATGACTTTGTTAATGCCAAATGAGATTCCAATACCGAACATCACGGAGGTAATAGTCAAAAAAATTATGATAATGACACCGTCTTACCGATCCGTGAAATACAGCGCAGAACCGCACCACCAGTCAGTGTTCTCATAGAGCGGAGAGTTGAAGAGCTAGCCTGGGTTCAACAACTTCTGGATGGGAAAAATTACCTAAATGAAATTAGACCTCTCCATTAGACTATTTTCAATCACGTATGATGGGAAGTAACAAACGATTTCAGAGCACAGAATATATATTTTACGCGCTCTCAGTGGTAGAGCTTCTGAAAACGAGACAAAATGTTTCCGTTTACGGAAGATTGCGGCAAGATGGCGTCCAACCTAGTGATTTATTCCAAAATATACACCTATGCATGAGAAATATTCGAGGCACTTCCTCATACTGGCACAGGGCATATTCTGAGCTAATGGCTATGGTGCGTAACCTTGGACCAGCACGTTACTCTGTCATGCAATGACCTGAATTGGCCAGATATGCTACACGCACTATAACTTTATGATCTGGTACAAAGACATTTAAATTCACGTGCTGGAATAAACCTTATGGAAAGGAGAGTCACCTGTGAGATCCCAGCACAGGTTGAAATGCACGATCTAGTCTTCCGATTGCAAACACATCATCACACTGCTACCTACTACAAGCAAAATGACGCTAATACGTGCAGATTTGGATTTGCGACAACAGATCTTCGCTGTTCAAAGCGCTCTCCTCAGTCATCGTCAGGTCTCGGCATCGGAGTATACCTACAGGTTATGCCACGTTAGGTTGAGGGACAGCTCAAGATAATGTGTCTTTGTCAACACTTGTAAGCCACAAGGAAGGTACAGGATGTTTTATACATATCAAGATTGTAACATGATTAAAAAGGAAAAATATGAAATAAATAGTCAATTAAGTTTAATATCTATTTAAATTACCCCATTGTTACCTTCACATATCAACAATATTTTTTAAATGAAATAGGATTTCAAATAATACCCGACTAAAGTATCAAATACATCTAAAAATTATTAAATAAAATAAAATTTAAAAAAATAATACCCGACTCCGGACATGCGATCTGAAAAGTATTAAATAAGAAAACAATTTACTTCTGAAATCAAAACCTGACATTCAACTCTCTCATATTTGGATGAAGCCGTGGTCGCATGCCTTTGGAGCCTGAATATATGTTGACCTGGGTGGAAGCAGAACGTGGGACCCCAGCCGCGACAGGCGCCGTCGCGCCGCACCGCACCGCGCCTTTGAACTTACCGACTCATGCATAGGACGGGCGACGACAAGCCACCGCAGGCCTCATCGGATGCGAGGGTTCCCACGGTCTGTCGGTCTGGCCTGGCGCTGTCTAACCTGTGAGAAATGAGGCTGTGGGACCCCAGGAAAACTTGGAGCTTTCCTGGAACGCGGCCCTGCTTGTAACAAGAATTAGAGAAAATGAAAATATTACTTATGTAAATAATCGCCTTTAATTCTCTCGAAACAGAATACAAAACCTTGTTACTAAAAAGTGTAGTTAACTAAAAATTTATCCAAATCGTAAGCTTAAAACATAAACGGAGAAATAATTTCCACCCAGTGCACGACTGCAATTTTGTTTTCAGTTAATTCTGCCACAGCCTTTTTGATCTCTTGATCGAGTTCTTCATAATTTGTATTATGTTTCTTTACAGATTTAAAATTCCGTACTTTCGTTTCCATTTCTAATACTTCCAATATTTGGGCTAGATTCGGATTTTTTCTTCACACATATTTGTTGATTCGCGAGTGCCACGCTTCAACTGGGTTTTTTGTTCGTATTTCCTCGTTTGCACAACACCATTGTTTTATAAATCCAATGTCTTTCATCCATTTAATTTGGTAGTACGTGTTAAATTGTGTACTTTGCTCATCCGTTAGGGTTCTGTTCATCACACATTCGTAGCCAGCCTTGACAAACGCTAAAGGTAGACGTGCCAAGCCAGCACAACGGGCTACAGGCCGTCTTTGAACCCTTGACTTCATTTACTCGAAATGAAGTCATACGATACTAAGAAATCAGGTATTGTCAATTTTAACTTCACATCTCAAACTATTTGATAAGAAATTATTTTTTATCACACTTGCTCATAAATGGTGTTATTCCTTGCCTGTATACAGAAGGACAATGGCCTAAATTGTTCCCGCGGGAAATAATGGCCCCATGGGAGTAATGAGCTTGTGTGTGATCTGTTTGGTTAAGCAAATCTGGACGGCAAGAATTCTGCTCTGTGATTGGTTGATCTGGTCTGTGATGAGTCGGCCATGCCCTGCAAGAACCACATGTTCCATGCTCTGTGATTGGTTGAAATATTGAACGTAACGCCCTCCACTCGCACTGATCTAGAAGTGAAGTTGTCAATTTCGTCAACATTTGATTGATGCGCTTGTATAAAACATAGGTTTTTCTGTCTTTTGTGGTTATTTATTTCCTCGCAAATGTGATGAAAAACATTGTGTATAACACGGGCGTAAGAATTGCAAACTCGAGTCATCAAAAGCCCTCCGCCTTACGGCGTCGGGCTCCTGATAGACTCTCGTTTGCAATATTCCTCATACGCCCCTTGTTAAACAATGTTCTATAATTTTACATTTAGATACCTACCAAAAATTAATCAAGTGACAATTGGAAAGATTTCTAAATTACACACATGGTGTTTTTTATTTATTTAGTTGAAGGAAGGAAGAAGGTTAAGAACCTTTGTAAAGTACCTACCTAGCTTACCAAGGAGTTCGGCAATAAATTCTTGTTTGGTAATTAGTTACGAACAAAGAAAAAGGAATATGTTTGGTAATTAACTACGAAAGAAGAAAAATAACTTGATTATTAAAAAGGCACATAAATTCTTGTTTGATAATCAATTACGAAACAGCGAAAAATAATTCCTCTTACATAGCCAATTATGAAAACGAAATAACGAAAACGAACTAAAGGAATATTTTATCTTAGTTTGCCGGGCCGGAGGAACTCGGCCTAACCAACAAAAACTTTACGCGTAGCTTATGACCGCCACCAGTAGCAAGCATTAGGCTGGAAATATTGTACTCATTGGTTTTAACCGTTGAATGAGTCAGCTATGGCCAGGTACTCGCAGTTTTACTTATTATTTTACATTTTTTTGCGCCTGATGAAAAATATTAGCAAAATATCGAGTACATGTATTTTCCGTATTGCTCATGTCGTCATGTCTAATAGCATATTTTTACACGACTGTCCAACGAAAAGGAGTGTAATGTTTTTGCTCTTAGATTTTTTGGCGTTTAACATAAAATACGTTTAAGGCTACTAACAGGTATACGCGGACGAAGTCGTGGGTAAAAGTTTGTTTAGTTATATTTGGTTATATATATTTTTTAAATGTTTGTCATAATAGCCTCCTTGCGTCTTTATAAGAAGACTTGTAAATATCTTATTGTCTATGGTGTCTGACATTGTCTGTCACTATGTCATTCTATCAACAACTATGTTTCTTTATCATGTCCTATTTTATTATTGAATAAAGCCAATATTCTATTTGTTCTTGTCGAAACTTATATCAATTTATTCAATAATATTTTTTTTGTGTGTTGCCAAAAATTACTGAAGGAAAAGAAAACTCATCTATGTCACGGTATTTGCGCCCCGAACGGTTTGACGTAGAACCTTCGATGACAGGTTCAGACCTCAAATGGGCCCATTGGAAATATTCATTTGAGAATTTCATCGCACGGGAAGCCGCCTCAGCTGATAAAATATTTAAGTACCGACTCCTTGTCAATCATATCTCTCCGCCAATTTACAATATTATTCAAGCAAAGACCTCGTACGACGAAGCCATCAAAACGCTCAATGATGCCTATGAAAAGCGACAAAACACCACCCTAGCACGACATATTCTAATTTCAAGGAAACAACAGCCGGGCGAGTCAATAGTTGAGTATTCGAGAGCCCTAAACGTACTCGCTCGTGACTGCAAATTCACAGATGTCACTGCAGCTGATTACCAAAACGATGTCGTACGTTTAGCTTTCATTGCTGGGGTAACATCGCAGAAAATCAAACAAAGACTTCTAGAAAACTCCACTGACACTCTGGAAAAAACCTTGAATCTGGCTTTGTCTCTAGAATCTGCCGAAAGCACTTCGCAATTACTTACATTGTCACCTTCTACATCTGCTCATGCTAATGCTGCATCTGAAGCTCCAGAACGCTCGCCGATGACCAATTTAGCAGCTACAAACGCTCCAAACAGACCTCGACCTGATTCTTATCATAACCACACCAGACGACGATGTTTCTTCTGTGGTGGCAGTAATCTTCATCAGCGAAACAGATGTCCCGCGTATAACGCCGAATGTCAGCTTTGTTCAAAGAAAGGGCATTTTGCAAGCGTATGTCGTAGTTCTGGGCCCAATCCACGATCTGCTAATACTATCGCCACTGATGACGAACAATATCAACATCAATCTACTTACTCTTACTTGTCTAACATATCCGCCGCTGCTCCTGCAAGCCTAAGAAAAGCAACTATACCTACGAATATCGTGCTGATGCACTTCTCGACACCGGTAGCTCAATTAGCTTTATAGACAAAAACCTAGCTCGAATAATCAACCTCAAACAAAAGCCCTGCAAGCAAGCAATTACTCTAGCATCACTCAATAATGTATCTCATGTCGACGGTCTATGATATGCAGCAATTCAGATTGGTGAACACAAGTACCAACACCAACCACTGCTCATCATCAACGATCTATGCGCGGATATAATCATCGGGCACGATGTTCTCGGGAAGCACTCGTCACTCGTACTTCAATTTGGAGGAGACAAACAACCTCTTAAAGTCTGCAACGTTTTAGAAGCGTCAGTCCCGCCAGCATCAGTTTTCACCAACCTCTCGCCAGACATAAAGCCTATAGCTATACGCTCAAGACGGCATTCTCAAGAAGACCAAGACTTCACATCAAACGAAATAAACAACCTACTTAAGGACAAAGTAATTGAACCCAGTATCTCGCCATGGAGGGCACAAGTACTCGTTGCCGGCGGAGGCCATCACCGTAAGCGCCTTGTCATCGACTACTCGCAAACAATCAACAGATTTACTGACCTAGACGCTTACCCTCTCCCAAGCATTGATTCTATCATAACAAAAGTGGCAAAATACAACGTTTACAGTCAAATCGATCTGAAAAATGCTTACCACCAAGTCCCAATCTTACCGTAAGAAAAAGTTTACACTGCATTCGAAGCTTGTAGTAATCTCTATCAGTTTACAAGAATACCGTTTGGCGTAACGAACGGAGTGGCGGCTTTTCAAAGAACCTTGCAATACATAATTGACACTGAAAAACTTAAAGGTACCTTCGCTTACCTTGACGACGTAACTGTATGCGGTAAGGACAAATCCGACCATGACAAAAATCTTGAAATGTTCATGAAGGCCGCTGAAAAATATAAACTAACCTTAAACATGAACAAATGCACATTTGAATCAGAATCAATCAACTTGCTTGGATATACTATCGCGCACAACGTTATAACGCCTAACAAGTCTCGATTGGAACCGCTAACGAATCTTCCAATCCCCACTGATACTGCTACACTGAAGAGAGCGCTCGGTCTCTTCGCCCACTATTCCAAGTGGATCGACAACTTTTCTACGAAAATCAGACCTTTGATCCAAGTTACTTTTCCATTATCTCAAGAAGCTACCACTGCCTTTCAAAACCTTAAATCCGATATATCGAAATCAGCATTAGCAGGAATCGACGACAGTGAAATATTTTCAGTTGAGACAGACGCTTCCGATTTTGCCATCGCAGCGACCCTACCACAAAAGGGTCGTCCTGTCGCATTTTTCTCTCGTTCTCTCAACGACACCGAGAAAAGGCAACCTTCGATTGAGAAAGAGGCCTGCGCCATAGTCGAAGCTTTGCGAAAATGGAGACATTTCTTACTCATTACAGATCAGCAATCTGTCGCATACATGTTCAATCAAACACACTCTAACAAAATAAAGAACGAAAAGATCGAAAGGTGGCGGTTGGAGCTCTCGTGTTTCAAATATGATATAGTCTACCGACCTGGGAAACATAACTTCGCTGCTGACGCACTTTCACGAGTATGCATGCAAATAAATACTGCCGCTTCTAACTCTAAACTAGTGGAACTATACCGAAATCTCTGCCATCCAGGGGTTACGCGCATGGTTCATTGGGTCAGATCGAAGAACCTACCGTACTCCGTAGAGGATGTAAAACAAATGACGGCCGCATGCCCAACGTGTGCCGAAATAAAACCACGTTACATGAAACATCAAGGACATCTTATGAAAGCGACAGCCGCGTTTGAAAGATTGAACATTGATTTTAAGGGACCAATACCATCTAGCACCCAGAACCGATACATACTGACAATAATTGATGAGTTTAGTCGCTTTCCCTTCGCTTATGCATGTAAGGATGTATCTTCAAGAACGGTAATCAATTGTCTCGAAGGCTTGTTCTCCACTTTTGGAACTCCAGCGTACATCTACTCCGACAGGGGTACATCTTTCTTATCGGATGAACTTAGACAATTCTTGTCTTCCCTCGGAACATCATGCAGCCGCACTACACCCTACAATCCCCAGGGAAATGGACAGGTTGAACGTCTCAACGGCACGCTGTGGCGAAGGATCCAACTAAACCTCAAATCAAACAATGAAGATATAGTAAACTGGGAAAAGGCACTGCTACCGGCGCTGCACTCTATAAGATCTCTTCTGTGTACGAGCACAAACACAACACCGCATAAACGCTTATTTAATCACCCATGCCGTTCGCAAAACGGACAGTCTTTGCCGACTTGGCTACATTCGCCTGGACCGGTGTTTATGAAAAGGCACGTAAGAAGCTCCAAGTATGATCCCGCTGTACAGGAAGTTCAATTGTTGCACAGTAACCCAGAATACTCTTTTATAAGACTGCCAGATGGGCGAGAGACAACAGTCTCCAATAGATCGTTAGCTCCAGCACCACGAGCTGTTGACGATGACCTTTCAGATGACGAAGTTGACGATAACCAATCTGAAGAAATATCTGCCATTCAAGACCCGCCTGCCAACATCGATCCGGATGCAGGAATCGGCCAACTTCGGCGTTCGGGCAGGGATCGCAGACCTCCAGCCTTCATGCATGACTACGTCTCTTCGTAGAGGGGGCGAATGTCATAATATCCTCCTTGCGTCTTTATAAGAAGACTTGTAAATATCTTATTGTCTATGGTGTCTGACATTGTCTGTCACTATGTTATTCTATCAACAACTATGTTTCTTTATCATGTCCTATTTTATTATTGAATAAAGCCAATATTCTATTTGGTCTTGTCGAAACTTATATCAATGTACGAAGAATAAAAACAATTTGCTGCAGAAAAACGGGGAATGATCAATATTGAGAAAACGTTTTGTATAGAACCGCAGGAACGGTTTAAAATCGAAGATCAGTATCAGCATCTGCATCTTGGTTGCCTTGTACCCTGCACACTCAAAACCCTGAACTAAAACATGAAGTGCTGAGGGTCTACTGAACAACAACATTGGGAACCTTGCCAAGGTAAATAGCTAGTCGACCGTAATTGGGCTCTTTTAATTTGTACTTATTGAGAAGGATATAATTGAACTCTCTAGATACCTAGTGTTCTACGACGAGTTGCTTTTTTAAACACTGCTCTTTAAAAATAATAAAATTTTAAAGCAAAATTTAAAATTTTGAAAAAACCTACGATTCATATTATTGGAAAACACTTTAATAACATGTTGAATGGGGCTGCCGTTGCCATGACTGTTCACAATTTCACAGGTACTTAATAAATAACCCTCCTCTCCTTCGTCAGTCAAGTAAAAAATAATAGATAAAATTCATTTAAAACGTTTAAAACAGCGCCTCTTGGTGAGTAAATATCATAACACCTATCTAAGAACCCTGATGAACCACAAACCCATTTCTGGAAACCGCATCTTAATCGGTTAAGCCGTTTTGGAGATAAATGGGAATATTGGTGTACACAAACCAACAAACAAAATGAACAAACAGCGTCTCACCCTAAACGCATATACGTACCTTCTCCGTTGTTTCGTGAGTAATAATGAAAAGCAAACAATCATAAATGATTTATAACAATATCATAAAGTTAACATATAGATCGACTATCATATTTACAATTTAAAGATTTTACACACTCATAATAATAATGCAACTTCTACAAAGAAAACGTTTATTACTATTAGACTAATATAAAACAATGATTTGTAAAATTTCGATGACTATAATATGTATTGCAGGTTATAAATCTACAAGGTGGATGCACAGTTAAAATTTGTCTAATTAATTATAGTTTTCATACATGATCATTAAGGGCTAGAAGGACACACTATTCACATACTAAACTTTAATATTATTACATTAGATTCATACAAAATCTGTGAATATTAATTTTATCTTCAATTTGCTCCGCAATACATATGTAAATTGAAGTAAAAATAACACAGTAACGAATACGCCATGCAATTCAATCATTATCATTGTTGATCTTTAAAATAAGTGTGATATATATATATGACTTAAAATACCAGTACCTTAACGATTAAGCGTTAAGGCTTAACCTACTGCCATGATTATTTTCACATACCCAGTATGACCATCAAGCTGGCAACGGGGCAGTTTAAAAATTTGGGATTAAAACCTTAATATTACGCAAACGGACCCCTGAATCGAAACATGGTTTTAGAATTCCACAATATTTTTAAATGAGCTATCCGACGATTCTCCACATATCTCTCCAAAAATACATTACATCCCCACTTTTTGTAATTTTATTTTACCACTTTTTTGCCATGATTGATTTGTATACCCATGCCAAATTACAGCTTTCTAATAGTGAGGGTCACTGAATTAAGCCGCAGATGGACAGACGGGAAGACGGTTGTGGCGAAATTTTGAGAGTTCCTTGACAACAGAACCCTGAAAAGTAGTTTTCAAAAACGTTTGATTGGTTGCGAGGCGTGGTTACAAACCCACAAAAAATGGTCGGGTTTAAAAAACAACCATTGTCATGTGTCTGTTTCGTGAAATAGTAATAGTAAAAACTAGGATGTACAATTTCAGTTGAAGGGATGTTTACAAAAACAACAGAACTACATTGGTGTTTGGTGCCAAAACTATTTAACCGCTGCGTTAATCTTTGGAATCGCAGCATTTATCGCATAAAATAACCGCGTGCTTAAATTTCTCCTAAAACATGATTTCTTTAAACAATAACTTTCATTTGCAATAAACGCGTAGGGCCATAAGTAACACCAACGTCTTGGATTCCATTAATAAGTAAGTTATTTTTGTGCAAAAAGAATTTACATTCCTATATTAAAAATAATTATTGAATTTATGAAAACTATTTATTACCAAATATATTCCATCTAAACTACAACCCGATCAAGCTACGAATGCACCTCGCGTCGAACAAATTACACTGAGCGAGGTGCTTATTCTTAGCTTGGTCGAGTTGTATGCATAAATGTGAGAATTTAATTATTATATTTTTATTTATTATATTACTTAAGTTTCGTAGAGCTGAGTTATTCTTTTTTACAAATATAAAACTGTGATTTTGGACTAACGGGGTCACTATTAAACAATGTGTACTGCACAATTGTAGCGTCTACACAGACGACCATAATCATACCAATAATTTCGTAAAATATGTCAGTTATGTGGTTTTTGTAAACATCCCTTCAATTAGTCACAAATGTAGAATTAGGAAATTGCATTATCTTTGTTCAGTTCAGGCACGACAGTCGTCGACGGAGTTTTCTGGGTTTGTAATGCATTTGTCATTTCTATTTTGACCGCAACGGTGCGGGCCGGGGGCGCGTCGTCTTCACTTTCTGAGTTCGACTCGTCCTCACTGTCCCGCTTTTTACCTCTCTTCTTTTTTTTCTTTGATTTCATATGGACAACTAGAGTCTGGATTGCCTTTGCCACTGAAACCAAGCCGCCTCCGCTCAAAATGGCCAAAACATTTGTAGTGGTATCTGAAAAAAGGTCGTATTAAATTTTTTTACTGCCTAATCCTACGCCATAGTCGCTTTCCGCTATACGGAGAAAATCAAGGAATATTGTATGATTTTCCATCTAATTTTCAGTTTTATTTTGTAATGCAAAAGCAAGCAAGCTACAAATATCGTTAAAATACGCATAATGGCAAAACGATATTTAATTATGTAGTATCTTTGTTTTTTGGAAAAAGTATGGAGGGGTCTTTATTGCATAAACTTGACTGAAAGAGGCTAAGATGTTCCTGAAAAGTAAATGAAGTTTTTTTCAGTTTATATAGTTTGAAGGGTATGTTAATGGATTTAATACTTTTAATTAAAATTTTCGACAAAATTGTTATTTTTTTACTTACATAATATATGGCTTTTTGTAATAAGCTTAATATTTTTGTTATTAAAATTAGGTTATTTGGTTTTTCAGCGATTAAAATTATATGAAATGGTTAAAAAAATTAAGTGTTTTATTATTGTTTGACTACAGTATCATTTATTACAGAGAAACACATTAAGTAATAGTAGATTGTATGACAAGGCTCTAAGCCATTACACCACGAGATGGTTATTTCTCCGAACGAAGTGAGGGGAAATTGTTCGAGTGGTAATATGGCTTTTAGACCAGAATTATACACTCTACTTTTCACTTCGACTGTGAGAAAATAGTAAAAACAATAGTACATTGTTGTAGAGGCTAGAAAGTAAGCAATAGATGGACGAGTTAGTTCGAGTCCAGCCAGCTATTGCACTTTCGACCGTGGCTTAACATAGTGCTTTTCACGCCTACTGCGAGGAAATTGCAAATAATTATAATTTAAATCGAAATTAAGTACCTACCTAATTGAAGAACATTTTTGATTGGTCAAATTAAAATGTTTTAAAATCATAAATATGTATACTTAAATATTTTCCCTAGGGACTAAATATACTAATTTATCCCTGCTTGCTAAGCCTAATATGACACACTTTTCGAGCATGAGAAGTGAAAGGGTATTTGGTATAGGGCAATACAGCCGCAGCCTCTGAATATTCCTTGGATTGATAACAGCCCGCTGAGTAGGCAAGATCTTGCCCTTTTTTGCGATTGCGTTCCGGACACATTCCATTGAATAAGTTTGCATATCTCATGCGCAAAGTAAATTCGCCGTTATGCAGTGCGTGTAATCGCGTAGAAGATGTTTACCATGTATTAATGGAATGTGTCCGAAATTATGCAATCAGGCGACAGATATTCAAGGGCAGTTCCATCGGATTATGCAATAGTTATTTATCCAATCCAATGTCTGAGATGGTCGGAAAGATATTAGACCTTGTAAAGTATGGTCTGAAGTAGATTTAAGTGCCTCGTGTTAAGTTTTTTATTAATCAATCATTATGATGTATTTATATCATCTATTGTGTGTTAAATTACATGTAACACTATTTAAGGTTATTTTTTTTGTTTTATGGCCAAATATATATTTTTGGGGCAATAGCCCCAAAAAAAAGGCGGCAGATTTTGAAAATACATACATACATATAATCACGCCTCTTTCCCAGAGGGGTAGGCAGAGATCACGGATCTCCATTTGCTACGATCCTGACAAACCACTTTCGCTTCACTCACTTTCATAACATTTCTCATATATGCTAGTCGGTTTAGGATACTTTTGACCTGGCCTTTTTGTAAGATTTCTCCAATTTGATCGGAGAAAGTTCGCCTAGGTCGCCCTTCCAACTTGCCCTTCCACTCTTTTTATATACACTATCTTCGTTAATCTTATTTCATCCATCCTCTCTACATGCCCAAACCACCTTAACATACCATTCTCAATGTTCGTGACTTTATCTCCATCCATCCCACACTTATCTCTTATCACACTGTTTCTGACTCTATCACTCAATTTCACTCCACACATACTTCTCAACGCTCTCATTTCTACTGCATTCACTCGACTTTGATGTCTTTTCTGCCACACCCAACTTTCGCTACCGTGTGGGCACCAACACTCCCCTGTGCACAGCCACGCGTACTTTTTGCGATATTTTCTGGCTGCCCATCAAGGCATTCAGTGCCCCATTCACTCGATTCCCTGCATTCACTCTCCTTTCAATATCTTTCTCATGCTTTCCGTCTCCAGTAAATAGTGTCCCCAAATACACAAACTCTTTTACTTGTTCCAGTCTTTCTTCACCAATCATTATTTCGCAATCTGTCATAATTTCATATTTTTCAAATACCATCACTTTCTTCTTACTTACATTCATCTTCATCCCTTTCCATTCAAAAGATTCATTCATCTTCGTTACCATCATTTGTAACTCCTCAGCGGACGACGCAAGTAGTACAAGGTCGTCAGCATATAGGAGACATTTGACGCGTAACCCTTCCATTCTCAAACCACATTCATCACCTTTCAGATCCTGCAGACAGCTGTCCATGAATAGATTAAACAGCCACGGAGACGCTACACATCCTTGTCTAACACCCTTTTCGATGTTAAACCTGTCTGTATATGACCCGTTAGTTCTCACGCAAGCACTGGAATCCTTATATAAAGATTGCAGTGCTTGAACGAGGCGTCTGTCTACTCCATACGTGCACAACACCGACCATAGTTCATCGCTCATCACTCTATCATAAGCCTTTTCCAAGTCCACGAAAGCGCAATAGACCTTTTGACATTTGGCCAAATATTTCTTGGCTATGCATCGTAAGGAAAAGACTTGATCCGTACAACCCATACTCTTTCTAAATCCTGCTTGTGCATCCCATACTTTCTCATCGGTCTCTTTCACTACTCTTTTAATCAACACTTTTGCATACAATTTGCCGACGATGAAATTTATTTCGTAACATATGTTATACGTCAAACAGTCATGTGGTATATGGACATCATAAGTATAGTGATTTAAATGTAGGTACATACAAAAATCATTATAAAATAATTATATTGGTATAGCTAATATTCTCATTCCAGCACAAGAGGTAAGTTAAAAAAATCTTCATAATTATAAAAGTTGTTTTCCTGGAGCCATTTTTTCAATTTGGTTTTGAAGCTAAGGACGGATAATGTACTTCTTACTGCGTCAGGCAAACGGTTATAGACGGAGGGTCCCAGAAAGTATACTGATCGCTCCGACTTGGCAAGTTTATGTAAATCTGCCACTAGCCTGTTCGCGTTCTTATTACTTCGCAAGTTGTAATTGGAATTCGTTCCCTTGCGCTTGAAAACGTCTAGGTGTTCATGAGTGAACACTGCCACTTGATATAGGTATAAGCAAGGCAAGGGTAGTATTTGGAATTCCTGAAATAGCCTCTGTGCTGGTGCGTCTGCCTCTACGCCGGCCATTGCTCTAATAGCTCTTTTTTGCATCGAGAACACTCGCCGCCAGTCAGAGGCTCGACCCCACAGCTCGGTGCCGTACGTGAGCAGCGAGTGCACCGTTGCGAAATAACATTCGCGCACCGCGGCCCTACCGGCCGTGCGCGCCAGCCGTCGCAGCGCGAAACATGCGCGCCCGAGCCGGCCACACACCTCGTCTATGTGTGTCTCCCACACTAAAGCGCTGTAGAGGTGGAACCCGAGAAGGCGTGTGCAGGTCACATGCTGTATAGGGGCATCACCTGCACACACCTTCAGGTTTCGACTCGGATGCCCGTTGAGCCTGAAAGTCATGACGCTGGTTTTCTCTTTATTAAGTGCCAAACCGTTAGACTTAAACCAGTCGTGCAGTTGCCCCATGACTGTTCCTTCGATTAAAGCTCAATTTTGTGTGAGGGAGCGGAGTTACAGAAAAACACATGTTGTTTCGATGCTGGTGTAATTGCAACTAAAATGTTAACAAGCTACCTAGGTTAGATATGTTTGCATAGATGTATTAGACATACCGGCCGCCAAAACTAACAGTTTTCAACAAAATTCACTAAAAAATAATAAATAAAGCATGCATTGCCGTTTACAAACTTGTTTAGGTACAAATTTCATTACAAAAATTTGTAAACGAATAATCTTTAAACATTCCATGTACTTTAGCTTAATTGATCTCTTCACATGTACAATTTTATCACTCACATCATTTTTAAGTACCTATAGGCAATCAGAGTTTTTAGGAAGAAGTATCAGTTTAGGTAGGTATTTTAAGTTCGTGGTCTCGATCTCTTGCACTGTACCGTTACCACTCTCACTAGGTTATCTGCTCCAGGATGAAGATATTTGACTCTTCCAAGTAACCATTTAGTGGGGGGAGTAATCTCATCCTTAATGATCACCAAATGCCCAATATCGGGTGCTGGCACCGCGACTTGCCATTTGTACCTACGCCAGAAACTCTGTGTCATCTTTTGGACTTGTCGTTTTTTCCAAATTTCCTTTGGATACTATTGAACCGATTTACAGCGTGCTGTTTCGTATCCCCACATAGGTTTACTGTTTCTTCAATACGCTTTAGCGGCACTTTTCTCTCTTTTTGATGTTTGTTTGTATATCTCTTCACACCGTTCGTCTTCTTTTGTCAGTAATCTCTTTTTGTGTACAAATCTGTGTCTATTTCCCAGAACCTAAGTAGTATTTATCATTGTCTTCCGCAACCATCCTTGTTATGTGTAATGTATTTACAGTGTGCTGGTCGCTGTTTGTCTTGTTGTTTCTGACCTGAGAGTATCCAACCCAAACTTGTTCTCTGAGCTACTACCCCATCATCCATTTTTACCAACCCATCTTCAATAATCTGACAGAAGACATCGGTGCCGAGCAAGATATCTACCTTGCCGGGTGTGTAGTAGGTAGGATCAGCCAATGGTAATGTTTGAACTTCTTTTGAATCGATCGAGACGTGTTTCGAGGGCAAACGTGTGGATATCGTTTTTAAAACATAAGCTGTTACTCGAATCTTCTTCTTGTTTTCAAATCTCGATGCGATTGTGAGGTCCACCGAGTGTTTCATGTTTATTTGTGCACTTTCTCCCACACCAGAGACTACACCGGTGATACTGGTTCTTGGCAAGCCCAGTAGTTGAACTACTCTCTCTGATATAAATGAATCCTCTGAACCCTGGTCGATTAGAGCACGAAGTATGTGTGTATCACCATCAGTCGACTTGACTTCTACTTGTGCTGTGGCTAGTAACACTTCCCGACCAGGTTGTTGCTTAGAAAGGTGCGCGGTTGTCAGCTTTGTTTCAGGTTCTGGTTGTGAATTTGGTTGTGTAGTTTCCTTTATATGATGCAGAAGAGAATGATGCCTTTTACTGCAGATGCGGCATGACGTCTTTTGTTTGCATCGCATAACACTGTGATATGGAACAAGACAGTTGTAACACAATCGGCTCTTTCTCGCGAAATCTTGTCTATGTTCCACCGGCTGTTTTGTAAATTCTTTGCAGCGAAATATGTAATGGTCACCCTGACAATAGGTACATGCAGGTTGTGAAGCAGCCACGTTAGCATGTGCAGATTGAAATGAACTATCTTTTTCTTGTTCCTCTTGAACAGTGGCGTGGAATGTTTTGTGAGTTTGTGACTTTTCTCGTGTAGGAGCCGCTGCAACTGCCGTAGCTAACTCCAATGTGCGAAACTTAGCAACGAGAAACTTCTGTAAATCGTCCCACTTAGGCATGTCATCACAGCTGTCTTTGTGTGTAGATTGCTCCCAGTCTTTAATTGACTCTGTGTCCAACTTCTGTCCCACCAGAAATATAATAACTGGATCCCAAGAGTCCGTATTTATCTTCAAATTGTTTAAACTATTGATACATTCCATAGTAGTATCGAGTAAATTCTTGATTTGGCTAGCCGACTGAGTATGGATCTTCTTTTGTCCAAACAGTTTATTTAAGACAGAATAAACAATCATCTTCTTATTGCCGAAGCGTTTTTTAAGCAACTCCCACGCCTGTATGTAATTGTCCCCAGTTATTTGTATATGTCGCAATAATATCTCCGCTTCACCAGAGACACTTGTTTTTAAATAGTGTAGTTTTTGAACGTTTGTTAGTCTTGTGTTGTGAACGAGGGCTGTGAACAAATCTTGATACGTTGTCCAATCTTCGTATCTGCCTGAAAACGTTGGCAATTGGATTTTTGGAAGATTCACTAACGCTAACTGCCCATCGTTTGATGAAGTAGACATGTTCGATAATTCTAAAGACCTTTTTTCAGCCTCCCATTTGTTTAATAAATCTGTTAAGTCGGCTTGTAAACATAAATAAAGGTCCTCAACTGTGTAGTAATCTTCATTTAGAAAATACTGTATATCAGCCCGTTGTTCGCGCGGCGTACAGTGCAGGAGGTTGTTGTGTGCTTGTGTAAACATAATCCAATAATCTTCAAGCATTTTTATCCGTTGTGTAACATAACCTTGTGTAAGCCTTTGTTTTGGACACTTTTTTATGTTTGTTTGCGTCTTTTGTATCATGCCGGCCACGTCTTCTAGTTTTGTAATTAATTGAGTTTGTTCGGGAGTTGGTTGCGGCATTCTAATATATTTCACTCAATTATTCACTTCAAATTGAATTCACAATTACCCACTTAAAGTCGCTTAAAATCCGCACTAAACGATGTAAACAACTCCGCTTATCTGCTAAGGAATGCGGTTCCCATTGTGTTCGCCGGCCGCAGTTTGCATCGCTCCCTTAATTAGTGCGGTTCGATTTAGGACCATATGTTCCTTCGATTAAAGCTCAATTTTGTGTGAGGGAGCGGAGTTACAGAAAAACACATGTTGTTTCGATGCTGGTGTAATTGCAACTAAAATGTTAACAAGCTACCTAGGTTAGATATGTTTGCATAGATGTATTAGACAATGACGTCGTTCAGGGCCTTCTCCAACTCTTGTTCAGTGGACATGTGAACTATGGCTGTGACGTCGTCGGCGTACATAAATATGTTGGCACCTTTTATCGCCCGCGGGAGATCATTCAAAAGCATGCTAAATAAGGTGTTAGATAAACAGGAACCCTGCGGAACGCCCATTAGATTCTGCATCTCTGTAGACGTAACTTGCCCGCCATCACCGACAACGACTTGGGCTCGGTCAGTCATGAAGGACAGTAGCAGGCTCAGGGCTGGGCCGCGGATCCCGCAGTGGGCGAGCTTGTCGGCAACAAGGATGTGATCGGCTGAGTAAGCTAATGCCCCTGTAGTTTTTGCAGTCAAGTTGTGATCCTTTCCCTTTGTAAAGAGGAACGATTACGGCCTTGCACCAGTCCCTCGGCACACGGCCGGTGCTGTAGCACAAATTGAAGAGGAGATACAACTGACTCGCTACGACGCCCTGTCCTGCCTTCAGCATCTCAGCGGAAACTCTGTCATACCCTGCCGCCTTACCCGATTTCATTCCTCTCAATGCTTTCACAATTTCGTCCATGCTGATATTACTTTCATCCTCGGTTGCGCTACTATTCAGACTTGAGGATAGACCATTTTCTTCCTCCCTATCAAACAGACTTTCAAAATATTCCTTCCACCTCCCTAATATGCATTCTGTCTCATTAAGCAAACTTTCATTCCTGTCTTTGACTGACTTCAGCTCAGAGTTCTGGCTCTTACCTCTGGCTAGTCGAACAGATTTCCAGAAATATTTTATGTTCGTCTGGAAATCCTTCTTTCATCCAAATGGTCATTCTGTTCATCTTTCTTTCTTTTGAAAATCTGAAGTACAGATAAATTTGTTTACATTGTAAGATAATGAGTATAAGTGTACAACTTTGTTAATTAAGATAAGAGGCACTTATCGAGCGATATATTCGCAATAGCGAAAAAGCTCATAAATAAATAAAAAAAAATAAAAAAAAAGTGAAAAACATTTTTTGTTGGGTGTATAATAACTTAATAAGAATTTGGGTCAATTTATGTGTGGGTATGTGTACCTTGCGACATACTCTTTGTAAAATTTTGTCACCACACTCCTGCGGCAGTCCTGCCGCGTTAAGTTGTCCAAACGCGCGTTCGGAACGTTACGTGATTCTCTCTGATTTACTTAGGTGTTCTTTGTATTTTCTACTCACCACTTTTCGCTCCTTTATCATAGGAATTGGGGTCCTGTGGTGGTAATGATGAACTCTGTAACAAATGTGTCATATCATAAACACCAAGTAAAACTAAAGTATTATTTAAGTAATTTCATTTTAGGTAGTTTTAGTTTTATATTCAAGTTATGTATCATTCATAAGTAGTTTAGTTTCTAGAATATTGTTATTGTTAATTACATTGGCTTACATTATTTCCTGTTATCCAATTCCGTGCATATAAAAAATGTTTTGATTGCATGAAATAATAGGTATATAACCGAAACCAAGGCTTCATAAAACTTTTAATAGGACCAATTATATTGTTTTCCAATAATAATATTGTTTTCTAAATGTTACCTAACTGTAGGTACCTGAGCTGGTGGTTGAGTTGTAGAAGGGCTGCTGCTCACTCCAGAAGTTGTAGTTGTAGTATTGGTGTCCACAGCGTTACGTTTGACGACTGTTTTCACGGCTTTTGTTACTTTTGTATCACTGAGCGTCTCTCCCAGCTTTGGTTTCTGAAATAAGTTTAATTTAATGGTTACAAATAGTTAAAGGACCATTGGACCAAGGAGTCCAAGGACCAAATGAACTAGTTAAACCAATTCAAACTAAGTACATGTGCCATACGGACCAGCACCTAATAACCTTATGTCTCTGCTAGAAGGTCGCCAACACGCCCCTCCGACCGAGCGACCTTGGTCAGCACCGACCGCTGTAGTATGAAATTTTACAGCAAACAACTGCGACAGTTGGGCAACACCTTTGAGCGGCTGTGACTCTGCGGTGCGCCAAATCCTGGTTATCCGTTCAAGGGCCACCGGCGTTATGACATTTTACACTTCCAACCTGGAGCATAGGTTCCGCTCTTGCGACTCCGTTCTGGCCAGCCGGTTAAGCCAAGCAAGGCCACTTCATTCAAAAGATGACGCTTACGAAATTAGCAATGTTTAATATTTTTGATCTCACTGTACAGTGAGGGAAATGTATTATTATTACTATTAAGAAGTGACAGCCTCAGGGGGCCTTTGCCAAATACAGTTTAATTCGCAGGTACATAAAAGTAATAAAAAGATAAATTCAACGGAGTAAAAAGACCACCCTATTCCCAAATCGAAATGATAGTAGGAAATCGGGAAATGTATTCACGTACCACCGTAGAACCCTGTCGCAATTGACAGGCGGCCGTCACTCAAACTCGAGCGATATGTCAGCTTATTCATAAATAGTAGTTCTATTTGGAATAAAATTTGCGTTCCCAAAATGTTCGATCCACCATCCAGTCTAACAATTTGTAAAAAATAACGTCCAAACAGTTCGATTAGCGAACTACTAGCAGGACTGGATGGAATAAAGGGATACGGCTTGCTACAGGAGCCGGCTTAAAGAAACAACATCGATATGACTTCGATATTGCGATTATCATAGGTAGCAGTGGCTTGGGAGACTTATGCGTAAAAGACATGGAAGAACACATAAAAACGGGCGGCAACGCAAGTAACTTGTTACAAAAAATTACGAAGGTTGTTTCACAGGAAATATTTTGCGAAATCAGATTTGTCTGGGTGGTTTTACTTGTACGACGCAAGGTTTTTTATACCCTAAAACTACAGGCTGTTTATAAATCCTGTCTCATGAGCCTGGAGATTAAGGAATGTTATGCATAATCGCCTTAGTTGAGTGTGGTCAGTTAAGTCGAAATAATCTGTAGGTATATAAATATGGTGTTGTGTTTCTGGCAAGGACCAAAACCTTAAACCTATCGATTTGGTAAACCCTATCATTTTTCTAACCTTATGATATGATAAGGTAACCTTACTAATAGGGTAACCCTATTGTTATTATTGTTCCGTTCTATTGTTCCGTGTGAGCTGGAGCCATCAGGCCTTAGTCGGACGGACGGTAAAAGACCTGATGGTTTGACCCTGGTGCCTTGGCATAGAGGGAAGTGCCTTCTATGGGACGCCACGTGCGTCAGCACTTTCGCGGCCTCGCACCTCGGTCGCACCACGTGCACGGCTGGAGCGGCTGCTGAGATGGCGGCTCTCAGGAAGGGGGACAAATATTCTGCTTTGGAGGGTTATTTATTTGTCCCGCTCGCGGTAGAAACGACCGATTGTTGGGGTTCGGAGGCCAGAAAATTTATCAAGGAGATCGGGCGCCGTCTAGCGGAGAGGGGTCTTGACCCCCGTTCCGGGTCATTCCTGGTGCAACGTCTGTCCATCGCGATTCAGCGCGGCAACGCGGCGAGCGTGATGGGCACCTTTCCACCGGGGGTGGCTCGGGGCGGGCTTTTTGACTAAGTTAATAATTTATTATTAACACTCATTGTACCTTTTTATTTATTGTCAAACTGTGTAATTGACTTATGTTGAAATAAAATTGATTGTTATGGTAAGCATATCGAATGTGGTAACTATATATAAGGAAACCATAACTTAACGTGTCACCCGGAGCATGATTTCGAATCGATTGACACCTCATTTATCAAAATTGGTTCAGTACCTTAAACGCTACGGTAGAACAGAAGTAAATAAAAACATAGACTGCTAAAAACATACCCCTCTTTTCGGCTTTGCCGTGGTCTGGCAAAAAAGGGGCCGGAAACACATTTGTAAGTTTTCTGGGGGGACAAGCGTCTACAGGCTACGGTTTAGCTTATCATCAGGCAAGCAAACGCTAACAAGCACCGTCATAGTAAATGCCCATATCAGATCCCAACTTTCTACCCCTAACGGCCTCCGTAGCCCAGTGGGTAGTGACTCTGCCTACGAAGCTGGAGGTCCCGGGTTCGAATCCCGGTCAGGGCATTTATTTGTTTATTTATCACGAATATTTGTTCCTGAGTTATGGATGTTATATATGTATATAAGTATCTATATGTATGTATATATTATATATATCATCGCCTAGTACCCACAACACAAGCCTTACTGAGCTTACCGTGGGCCTAGGTTGATTTGTGTAAGATTGTCCCGTTATATTTATTTTATTTATTTATTTATAACTTCTTTGTACCCTTTGGCGTCGAGACCCTCGGTCCGTGGGGTCCCAGTGCGCATAAGTTATTTGCGGAAATCGCGAAACGTCTGGTTGATTTAACTGATGGTGGCTGAAGAGCTGGCGGCGTTCTCGAACAACGCATCAGCATTGCAATTCAATGAGCAAATGCCGCCAGCATCCTCAGTACAATGCCTCGAGGGCCTATTTAGATATAACGTAAGTTTAATTTAATTTAGTTACTGTTAATTTGCCATTGTGGCACTCTTTGGGGGAGGTCTATGTCCAGCAGTGGACGTCTTTCGGCTGATATGATGATGATGATGTTAATTATCATCTCGTATTAACTTTTGTCGAGAAATATATTTTACTTCCCTTAAATTAAACATCCGTCTATTTCGTGCAAAATAAACTTACCAAAAAGTCAAGTGATGTTATTCCGTTTAGGCAAGCCCCGGCAAGGGCCAAAACGAGAAGACATTTCTGGAAAAAGATAAAGTTGGTTTCAGTCAGTTGGTCAAGGCATTATCATACCAACTCGTTAATTGTAACCTAGGGGATAATTCCGTTACTTTTCGAACAAGAGTAGCGTAGGTGAGGTATTTGAGATAAAACAACCATCTTGTTTGCGAGCTAGTTTATTACTGATAAACCAAACGGCACAAGCGCTTTATAACTACGTATACATGTCACTGTCAGTAGGACAACTCAACTCATAATTTTTCAATACAAACAATTAAATACATTTAGATAAACCTAACGTAAGTACGAAAACTTACACAATCGACCAGCAAAATGAAAATACGCTTTTTCTGGGTCGACGAATGACGATGGTGTCCATAGCTATATATACTATTTATATAATATATATACTATACAGGATGGAAAGATAAGTCGGGACCTGGGGGTGGGGGCTCGTTAACCACGTAACGTCCACTCGTTGACGACGCGATGTTCACTGGTGACAACGCGGCGCCCACCCGTGGACCACCTGTGGACAACGAGTGGACGCCGAACGACGAGGCGGTACCGGGTGGCTGTAATGAGCTGTGACCTTAATAGATGCTAGACATCTCATGTCTGTATACTTTACTCGTATTATATCCGTGATACCACTAAATAATCTGAATCTGAATCTGGTGTCAGTTTCAGTAAAAAAAAGACAGTTGTTGACGTTGACAAACATAAAAGCATATAGGTACGCGCCGAGGGACAGAAGATATATTGTGTCTCGTTTCCAGTTGTGGTATTATATATGCTTACATCTTTGTCACATACGTGTGTATGTGTGTGTTTCTCTATTATATCCTTTCTCTATGGTGTAAGCTTTGTAAGTTTGTAGAATACGGAATTATGAAGTTTAAAAAAAATAAAAAACATCCGCAGGACCGGTCACTGGCAATCTTTGGGGGAGACCTATGTCCAGCAGGTGGAGGGGAGAGCGGAAGTGATGGTTTCTTACTTTTAAAATATTTTAGCTCTAAATGTGTGAAAAGCGTGCCACATACCATGCACTGCTGCAAGTCATCATCATCATCATATCAGCCGAAAGACGTCCACTGCTGGACATAGGCCTCCCCCAAAGAGTGCCAAAGTGACCCGTCCTGCACCACCCGCATCTAGCGGACTCCTGCGACCTTTACCAGGTCATCAGTCAACCTTGTGGGGGGCTGCCCACGCTGCACCTTCCGGTACGTGGTCACAACTCGAGAACCTTTCCGCCCCAACGGCCATTCGTTCTACTTGCAATGTACCCCGCCCACTCCCACTTAAGTTTTGCGATTCGGAGGGCTATATCGGTTCTGCTGCGGATAGCCTCATTTCTGATACGAACACGCAGCGAAACTCCCAACATAGCCCTGTCTATTGCCCTTTGGGTGACTTTGAGCCTTCTTACGAGGCCCATTGTTAGCACTGCTGCAAGTTAATTATAGTAATCGTCTTCGGTGTGATACTAAATATAATTTGACAGACATTCAGATGTACTCTAGGGTATCCATTATATAGTGAAGTTTTCTCCAGAAACTAAAGAGGAAAATACACAGCGCAGTACCTCCGAAGCAATGAGTCATGGCTAAAAATACTCTCAATCAAGCCACCTTTCAAACAAAATACTTAATCAAATTCTACTCGTAGGTTCCATTATTTATTAAACCGGTATAAATCTAAGTAGTGTCAGGTGTTGAATTAATAATATAGAGAGGCATTATTATTTTTGGCATTACACAAAGGCTTTTCTTCGGGTTCGCAATTCTGCACAGCAGCAATTCACTCACACTTTACAGTCCTCAATTTTACACAAAAGGCATTTTTCCTCTCAATTCTGTACAATATGGATTGATCACAATATGCTAGTTTCCATGTTTTTCATGTCGTCATCCGAACAAGTTTTTAGACCGTCGACAAGAATCCCGTTTGTATAGTAGGTATTGCTTTTGAACAGGAAGAAACGATTCTTTGTGTACCTGAAGTTTAGTTTAAAGTTCATGCAGAGATTTAAGCTTGCCTCTTTCCTGTAACCACAAATCCAAATACATACTTATCCTATAACGCCTAATTTTTGGGTGGTATCGTAATCCGCATAACAGCGTCTCCTACTTATTATACAAATCTGTGTAATTAGATACATCACACCTTACATGTACCTACAAACGCTTTTAACTTTTGACGATAGAAAATTAGACTACGTACTTTAAACACTTTTTGTTCTATGTGACCCTTCATCATCATCATCATATCAGCCGAAAGACGTCCACTGCTGGACATATGCCTTCCCCAAAGATTGCCACAAGATGTGACCCTTAAATCTGAATAAATCGTTTATTGTGCATATGTTGTTATGGTCAGTGCCCCTTGTAAAATGTAATGTATTTTTTGATCTACCTGTTTATTCCAAGCATCTCTTTCCAAAAATATACATTATTATCACTTACCATTTTTCTAGATAGATCCAACACATCACTAACAAACCAGTCTTGACGAGAGTCTGGCCATCTAAGCTTACAGCGTTTTTCTTTTTATACCTGTTTTTTTACTTGTTTTATTTAAATATCTGGTTTCTCATACTAACATACCAAACATCCGTGCGCCTCGAACTCTGTTTTGACATGAGCCGATATGGTATATCGAATGTTTAAATATAGACCAATCAAATTAGCTAAACCCGGACATAATTCGATAACTGTAATTTTCTTTTTCTATGATGTAAAGTATCGTTAGTTACAGTTAAAATAAAAAGAATTAAACATTTTAGGGTTCCGCGTCATTGTAAAAAAACCAAAAATCTAAATTTTTAACAAATTCTGATTTCATAAGTGCAGCATAATATGTAACTTTGTAAAAGTGCCTCTATTATGATATGACGCTTGCATACCAGTTAAAGAAATCAAAATTAATCTAATTTACGTCATACCTGGCCATAAAGTAGAAATTACCGCACGCTATGCGTGCGGAAAACCCCACTTCCTGGCCAGATAGAGACGTAAAATGTTGTACTCACCACGGGCGGTAATAAAGAAAGCCTCAGAGCGCATATTTATCGCCCTTGCCTTCGGCTCGGGCGTCAAATACCTGCGTTCTGAGACATTCTTTGTTTAACCGCCCTAGGTAAGTAATGTACTATAATCAACCGGGACTATCAATAATAAAGAAAGTTCAGTAAGTTACACATTTTCTGGATTATCTTACCAGAAATTATAGATAACTGCAATTTAACAAATTATTCTGAATAGTATATTATGTGTGTTGATAAATTATTAAAAATTAAACAGATTCTCTTTGCGGATTTCTAAAATCACAAATATTGTTAGTTTTTGGAAAACCAAAATACATAACTACTTGGAAAGTGTTTGATTTATGCTGTCAACATATTATTAGTACTATAAGAAACATATAAAACAAAAAATATCCACGATTATTAATTAATTCATATTTTTTCGTACTAAAGTTTTAATATGAACCTTATCTCTTGCAGAATAAGGCCGTCATTGCTTTGCGTCTCAACTACCGACCGTGCTGTCGCGAGTCGCAGGCATTCAAGGCCGAAACGCACTGACAGCGGTGGCGAAGCGGCGCGGGGTGGCGCGGAGGCGGTACTTGTAATGTTCGAGCTAATATGAAAGGATCCGAACGCTTTTCCCGGCTTTATTAGATCGAACATTACAGCCGGTACCACCTCTACACAGCGCCGCGCCGCCGCTTCGCCACCGCTGTCAATGCGTTTCGGCCTTCATTTATTATGGATAGGTCAATGATTGTCAAACATTTATAAAGACGAACGTGGCGTTTACCACGGTTCGGCTAGGGTGGAGATTTATTGAAATATTGTGTTCTTTAGATCGATAATAACTAAATTGTTCAGCATGAGACATAATTGTCGTGGAATGTCGATTACCTATTCATAAGCGCTCAGTCGTCTGTATAGAATTATTTAAATAAAATATGTTACTTGTGTGGGTGCAGAAAGGGGCATTGTTGGAATGATTTTTATTCGAATAATTATTCGAATAAACATTTATTCCCGAATAATTTATTCGTCTACACTTTCAAATGGAGAATAATTTATTCTCATTTCATTCCAATAAATCCACGAATAATATTTAAGGATGCGGTTGCTCGTTGTAACACGTACACGAATTTAACATGATCACTACAAGTGTACCTATTTTCAAGTATTAATACCCTTTTCTACTAATTAACAATATTTTTGTGAGTTAAATGAGTCGCTTCATGAGGCATTTAACAGGTTTGTTTCAATATGTCATGTGTCCCACACACATGTCCATATATAACGTCATCGTTTTTAGGGTTCCGTACTCAAAGAGTAAAACGGGACCCTATTACTAAGATTCCGCTGTCCGTCACTCTGTCTGTCTGTATGTCCGTCTGTCACCAGGCTGTATCTCACGAACCGTGATAGGTAGACAGTAGAAATTTTCACAGGTGATGTATTTCTGTTGCCGCTATAACAACAAATACTAAAAAACATTTTTTTTAATTTTCTTTTTTTTTCTTATACAAACTTACAAAAATCGATCTAGTCCTAAACTAAGCAAACTACTATGGGTACTAGACGACGATAAACATACTTATATAGATAAATAAATACATAAATACATAGAAAACATCCATGACTCAGGAGCACATATTTGTGCTCATCACACAAATAAATGCCCTTACCGGGATTCGAACCCGGGACCTCCGGCTACGCAGGCAGGGTCACTATGAGGGTCAAACTGAAAGTTTCGGGAATATAAAAAAATATGCAGTTACATTGATTTAAGTATTTTTATTGTTTTTCAAATTATTCTCTTTTATATTTTATGCACTTTTCCATGCGTTCAAACCAGTCGTTAAAAATTTTAAAAGCCTCCACTGCTTCTGCCGGCCGCCGAAACACCGCGCCCACCACGCAACTTATCCTTGATTTTGGGGAATGTGAAAAAGTCGTTGGGACTTAGGTCAGGGCTGTATGGAGGATGGACCAGTAGTTCGACTTTTTCACCTTCCAGGTACTCATTTGTTTTACGAGCGGTGTGAGGGCTGGCATTGTCGTGGTGAAGGATGATGCGGCGACTAGGCCTTTTTTCCTAAGTTCAGCAAAGACAATCGGCAAACAAATACTTGTATACCAATCAGCTTTGACCGTTCTACGATATTCAAGTGGAATTGTAACGGCCTCCGTAGCCCAGTGGGTAGTGACTCTGCCTACGAAGCTGGAGGTCCCGGGTTCGAATCCCGGTCAGGGCATTTATTTGTGAGTTTATCACGAATATTTGTTCCTGAGTTATGGATGTTATATATGTATATAAGTATCTATATGTATTAATCTATTATATATATCATCGCCTAGTACCCACAACACAAGCCTTACTGAGCTTACCGTAGGCCTAGGTTGATTTGTGTAAGATTGTCCCTTAAAAAAAAAAAAAAAAAAAAAAAAAAAAAAAGTAGCCACGTGACCCGATTTGGAGACAAACATAGCCACCATCTTCTTGGCCTTGCTGCGAGAGCGAATAACTTTTGTTGGCTTGAAGCTCGTCTTCGTTACCCCATACTCGAGATTGGTTTTTAGTTTCAGGCTCATATGCGTATATCTACGACTCGTCACCTGATACGACACTAAAAACTGCATTTGAGCTTCCTCCGTTGAATTTATTCAATGTTTTGCGGCACCAATTGACACGAGTCATTTTCTGCTCGTCAGACAATAAGTGCGGGATCCAACGGGAAAACAACTTTCGCACGCCTAATTCTTCCAATCTCATTCCAATCCGCAAAGACTCCTGAATTTCCCGATATGTCACATGCCTGTCTTCTTTTATCAGCTGACTCACAAGGTGGACGTTTTCTTGCGTAACTGCCGATTTTGGTCGACCTTCACGCGCGTCGTCCGTGAGGGATACTCGGCCACGTTGAAATTCTGAATACCACCTGTATATTGTCGTCTTTGAAGGTGTTTCATTACTAAAAGCAGCAATCATCCGGTCTCCACATTATTTTTGTGTTAATCCACTTTGAAAGTCGTAATATTTTTTTACGGGACAATTCCATCTTCAGCGGCGACTCAACAACTCGAAAAAACAATTGAAACTGAACCATTGTTTTTTTAGGGTTCCGTACTCAAGGAGTAAAACGGGACACTATTACTAAGACTCCGCTGTCCGTCTGTCTGTCTGTCTGTCAGTCTGTCAGTCTGTCAGTCTGTCAGTCTGTCTGTCTGTCTGTATGTCTGTCACCAGGCAGTGTCTCAACAACAGTGATAGTTTGACAGCTGAAATTTTCACAGATGATGTATTTCTGTTGCCGCTATAACAACAAATACTAAAAACCAGTTTTTTTTTTCTTTTACAATCTTACACAAATCGGCTTAGTCCCAAACTAAGCAAAGCTTGTATAATGGGTACTAGACGAACGATAAACATACTTATATAGATAAATAAATACTTAAATACACAGAAAACATCCATGACTCAGGACTTGGCCGGTTGTTTTTGTCAATTCTTGACCCCCCCTCCTATCATCACCCTGTTAATTCCTAAATGGACAATACCCGCTTCATAAAATGACTACCGTCATCCAATAGACCCCCCCCCCTCCCCAGTTTTGAAATGACGTAATTTATGGACAGCCACTGTCTGTAATTGGATCAATGTATGTTATTAGAGGCGATTACGCATGTAAGATTGTTCAACTGTATACCTGTAATTGTATGTACTTAATCATGTTATATTCTGATCTGTGTGTTTTTAGGGTTCCGTGCCTCGAAATGGAAAAACGGAACCCTTATAGGATCACTTTGTTGTCTGTCCGTCCGTCTGTCAATACTCTTATTCTCAGGAACGCGTGGAGGTATCAATCATTTAAAGTTTGAATTCCTGTGCATAGTGTGTGCATGCATTATTTTAGAATTCATATTTTTTACGTCATACCTGGCCATAAAGTAGGAATTACCGCACGCTATGCGTGCGGAAAATCCCACTTCCTGGCCAGATACAGACGTAAAATTTTGTACTCACCACGGCGGTAATAAAGAAAGCCTCAGAGCGCATATTTATCGCCCTTGCCTTCGGCTCGGGCGTCAAATACCTGCGATCTGAGACATTCTTTGTTTAACCGCCCTAGGTAAGTAATGTACTATTATATTAATGTTGCTGTGCCCTAACAGGGTTATGCTGGAACTGTATTTATATGTAACATCTTGTAAGACCCATACTGCAACAAATAATTGAATTAAGCTGACATTTATATCAAATACTCAGGTTTACTGTCTCTTGGAGCTGTGAAAAAATCAAACTTCTAAGCCAACACAATCAAAAGATACAGCCGTTTATGCCGCAAATTTCCGCAAGTTTTCGAAACCCGCAAGGGAATCAAAACCTACTTCCCGTGAACTCAGAAACTTGAAATTTGGTGCGAAGCAACGCCCTATAGCACAGATAAAGGAAAGATAGCGAAAACCGTACATTTTTAGTTACATCACTGAAAATTTAATGTCCAGTATATAGTGACACGTACTAAGTATGTGAATACATACTTAGTGAGTGTCAGTTTATAGTGGACTTGTTTTCATTGTACGGGGTGGTCCGGAACCCTCGGTGCGCGAGTCTGACTCGCACTTGACCGGTTTTTTTTTCACTCGTGGTAAAGCCGAAATAGTAAAAATAAAACAGGTGAAATAATTACAATTAATATCCGTTTTACCATGCACGGCGATGTTACTTGGTACCCTTGATGAAGCGGTAACCTTTTTCTAACAAATTTAGAAACTAGGTATCACTGTTCTGTCTGTAGGAAAATATTACGTTTTTGAGATATATTCTATTAAAAAGCATTCCTACAATATTCGTTCAAAATATTATTCCCGAAAAGCATTACGAATGATTATGCGAATTAAGAAGTTATTCGCGAATAAATATTGGCGAATAATTATTCGAAATATTTATTCGTCATTCGCGAATAATCCTATTTATTCTTAAACGTTATTCGTATTCGAATAAATTTATCCCGTCTCTGGGTGGATAAGCATATCTTCTCTTTTTTTTTGGCGTTCTGGCCAACTGTGTCGGCTCAATTTTGCCAATAAGGATATCGACTACCGTAGGCTCAAAGGGCGTAAGGGACGAAATGCCCATGCCCATATCCCGTGAACTCTGAATCTTGAAATTTGGTACGAAGTATTTATAGCACAAATAAAGGAAAAATTGTGAAAACCGTAAATTTTTAGTTACATCACTGAAAATTTGATGTCCAGTATAAACTGACACGCACTAAGTATGTAAATACATACTTAGTGAGTGTCAGTTTATAGTGGACCTGTTTCTATTGTACGGGGTGGTCCGGAACCCTCGGTGTGCGAGTCTGACTCGCACTTGACCGGTTTTTTTTTATGCTAACCACGATCATGGCATCATCTCTTTCATTTACTTAACAGTTAAGAGTTTACTTATGTTTTCGATGATAAAAGCAAATCAATCGTCCCTTACGCCCTTTGGACCAGAGTTTTCAAAGGGCGTAAGGGACAAACTGTGATTTTTCATTAGAGCTAAAAATCCTACAATTAGTATATTCCGTTATATTTGTTTTATTTGTACACGGCGCGGTCGGTGCAAAACACGTAATTGAAATAAACTCGTTAAGACGGGTTCGCCGTGCGCTCGCCCGCTGGCGCCCCACTCTCTCCCCGCCTCGCACCCACCGCATGCATCTGACTCCACGACAAGGTCGCGAGTATTTTCAATTAAATTTTCAATTTCTTAAGCGTGAAATTAACATGCTTAATTTTGATGAAAACATGATTATCGTACACAAAAGGCTATTAGTAAACAAAAAATTCATAGTTACTATTTATAATTACTGAGAAATACATTATTATTAAAACGTTAAAAATAAATGTTTAACTATTGTCTTAAATGTCTAAAAAGACGCAATATACCTTAAACAGATAAAAACATCATAGTTACCATTTTGGCTTGTCTAGATAATGAGATCAGAGGAAAAGTGTGAAAAAAAACGTATATGCGAATTTGATATCAGTTTAATTTTGCTATTAAGTGATCGCATTTGAATGCACCTCAAAGTTATACTAACAAGGTACTTGGTTACCTTTTTTACTTTCAGGAAAAAGTTAGGTAGTGTACGTTAACTCGTGTTTTTTTTAACTACGGTTACGATCGCGGATTTTTTACTTAATATATTTCATTAATATTTGATACTGAATAGTAAAAACCGATAAAACAATAAAAACAACGAGTTTACGAATTATGTCCAGGGTAAGCTAATTTGATTGGTCTAATAAGGTAAAAGTACTCGACGCTGTATTAGTATATAGAATGAGCACTTTACGTCAAAGCAATATGGGTTAAATTCGAACTAAGAGGATTTTTCTATATTTAAATTTAAGCCATGTAACTTTGACATGAGTGCACATGCCACAATACTAGTGCCATATAATTAGATACTAATTCTTTCTACCACTTGGTATTAGAAAGATAACCACCCCAGGCGTTTTGCTTAAATTTAGGTTAAATACAATGTAGCTTACAAAATGGCAACATTAAACCACAAGCATATCAGTAAGGTAAACAACCCAATACCACCTCAGTGCCAAATAGATACTTGAAACCTCACCGCCATTGTTACGAAATAAAATTGAAAGTATTTCAGGGCGTAATCGTTAAGTGTAGCCAGGCGATTATTCCGTAAATATAACAGATATTAGAAAACTTGAAACTGATATAGAAAGTGCGTTACCCAATGAGTAAAATTACATTCATAACTTTTTTTTAATAAAAACAGAAATATCCTAAACATCAACTTCAAACCCTCCCATACATTTAGTACGCCGTTCGTTGAAAGACTAGTTTATACGGTCTAGTCATTTCACCGTTAAGAAAAAAAAAGGCCCTATTCGTCCAATATCTGTCCTGTCAAGATGTCGTGATCGGGTCAGGTGAGCTTAAAGGATATACCGCCTTTTTTCTACGACGACCGCAAATACATTTTAGCTAAGGAGGGGCCTGGCTTTTTATTTTAAATACTGGGTCGAAGTGGCCATCGGCAGGGCCAAATAGCGTGGGGCCGCGAACGATCGCGGGACGCCTTTGCCGTGTTGGTTCGCATTTTCATCTCATTTAATTTTCTATTTTTTTTTTATTTTTTAGGGTTCCGCACCTCGAAAGGAAAAAGCGGATCACTTTCTTGTCCGTCCATCCGTCTGTCAAGACCCTTTTTCTCAGGAACGCGTTAATGTATCAAGCTAAAATTTATATCAAATACTCAGGTAAATATACTGTCCCTTGAAGCTGTGAAAAAGCCAACGCAATCAAAAGATACAGCCGTTCATGCAAGTTTTCGAAATTCTTAAGGGAATCAAAACCTACAGGGTACTTTCCGTGAACTCAGAATGTTGAAATTTTGTACGAAACAACGTCTTACAGCACTGATAAAAAAAAATTGCGAAATCCGTAAAATTTTAATTACATCACTGAAAATTAAACTGACACGCACTAAGTATGTGAATACATACTTAGTGAGTGTCAGGTTATAGTGCACTTGTTTCTATTGTACAGGGTGCTCCGAAACCCTCGGTGCGCGAGTCTGACTCGCACTTGACCGGTTTTTATTTTATTTTTGTTTGCATTTGAAGTACCTATTAACATGATTATTAAGTCAAAATTTGTTACTAACATAACTATACCATTGGTCTGAAATAAACGTTTTTTATTTATTTTATTTAATTGATTTATACTAGGCATGGTGGATGGCGGGCCACTCGCAATGGCTCGGCAGGCCGCGGGTTAAGTATGGCTGGTCTAGCAGGCGCTTTAGAAGAATTAACGACGTCCTTCAATGGATGCAGGCGTGTTTCGATCTGTTATCCATATTTGACTAATCACTCGGCTCCACAGGTAGAATGCAATTTCTGCCAACGTCAGCATGCTGCAGCCGAGGAACAGCCCGTAGACGCCGCCTAAATTACCTGCACAAACATATAATAGTTAGTTAAATTACTCAACTAACTAAAGTAAAGGCTCTGTGAGCTGTAGAAATAGAAAGACACTTTTTTCATATTTTTATTCCTAGTTTAAAAAAACTGAATCTCCAAAAGCTAAGTACTTAGGTATATAATTATTGACCCTGCTCTCAAAATTTCATAACATACATTTAAAAAGTGCAAGAACCTCACCAAATATCACCAAGGGGGGGGTATCACAAAAAGTAGCCGAAAAAACCTCGCGTGATTTGTGCACAAGCCACTATCTATAAAAAGAGATTTGACCTCAAATGTCTGTTGGGTTTGCGCTTGCGGATACTTGCTGATGGAAAAAAAACCGGTCAAGTGCGAGTTGGACTCGCGCACGAAGGGTTACATTATACATTTACAAAAAAACATTAAGTTTTTTCATCAAAACCATACGTTAGATAGGTCTTCAAAAAAGACATTGAGGTTTCTAACATCATTTTGTTCTAAACTGAATGGTTTGCGCGAGAGACACTTTTTGTCGTCGTCCCTGTTAACTTCTAAAATAAGAGAATGATAAAACTAAAAAAAATTATATGATGTACATTACCATGCAAACATCCAACGAAAATTGGTTTGAACGAGATCTAGTAAGTAGTTTTTTTTTAATACGTCATAAATCGTAAAAAACAATTTATTTAACGGAACCCTTCATGTGCGAGTCCGACTCGCACTTGGCCGCTTTTTCTTTCATTCCATGACCACACGGCTTAGCTGAAATGACGGAGAAATGAACATTTATCCGTAGTCTCTTTCAATATGGCGCCGAATGAAGTCGTGCGTCTTGGAATAATACTCCAGGCAAAATACGGTTTTGAAAAATATTAATTTATAATAGCGTTTTTTTTTCTTTATTTAATTTTTAAACATTCTTCTAAGATACTTTATTCAAGAATCCAACAAACTTTCCATCCGGAAGTATTTATATAGATTTAAATAGAGCATGTTTCTTTTTTTAATTATTTATCGTGAATATTATAGAGCAAATGTAAATGAACCAAAATAAAGATAAAACTATTTATTTATATTTATTTTTATTGCCTGTATGTTTAATATTACCTCAAATACAATAAAAGTCATAATATTAAATAGGTTTACAAGTCAATAAAACTTAGTCAAATAACCCGCCCCGTGTCATTCCGGGTTCACACACGCCGCTTTGCCGCGTTGAATCGCGATCGACAACCTTTGCAACAGGAATGACCCGGAACGGGGGTCATGCCCTCTCAGTCGCAAACGGCGCCCCACTTCCGCCAGGAATGCCCTGGCCTCTGAGCACCAGCATCCCATAGTCTCCACCGCAAGAGGGACAAATAAATAATTCACCAATGCAGAGTATTTGTCCCGCTTTCTAAGCGCAGCCGCCTCGGCAGCAGCTCCTGCTGCCCCAATGGTGCGACCAAGGTGCGAGGCAGCGAAAGTGCTCACACAAGTGGCGTCCCACAGCAAGCATCTACCCTTCTGCCATGGCACCAGGGTCAAGCCATCCGGCCTCTTGCCATCGGACCGGCTCAGGCCTGAAGGCTCAAGCACACATGGAATATTGGCCGAGACTAACGCCCTCCGGACAATATCATTGAGGGCATGGTGACGAGAGAATCTCCCCGCACAGCGACAGCAACTCAAGGCGTGGTGCCCGTTGCTCTCCACCATGGCGCCGCAGATGCATAAATGAGGTTCGCATACATCGCAGCCCAGGCGGAGAGCCACCGCCACCCGCATCGATTCGTCGTCAAGCAGAGTGCCCATGTGTGGAGAGGGAAGCGCATGCAGCCATGCCCCAGACTCTGGCTTAGAAACTGCCTTCAGTCTAGCCTTATCCACTCCTTGTGCAGCCTCCACAAGAGAATCCAGTGCCTTACTCACTCCTATATCGTCCCACGAACGCTGGCGATCGGGTCTTTCCGGCCTGCACGCACCTGGGTTTAGAGCCACCCAAGCATCCCAAGCATCAGACGCGTGTGGTATGGTTACCTTGTCACCCTCCATGGATAGTATATCAGTAACAAGGCCCACAACACCACTCGCCGACGCCAAGAAAGCCGGAAGGCTGATGTCACGCGCACGCCGAATTCCCAATCCACCATTCCGGATAGGGAGAGACGCAAGTTCCCATTGGTCCTGATTTAGGGAAACATTCAAGATGGACTCTAATGTGTCCTTCAGCACACTATCGAATGAATCGACATCACCGGGGTGCAACCAAGCCGGCACAGTGCGCAAAAGGTAAGTGAGCTTGGGCACTGCGAAACAAAACCGCAACAATGTGAGAGCAACGTGAGCCGAAAGATTTTTTAATCTAGTCGCCGCCGCCAGGAGGAGCTGCCTCCTTACTTCAAAGGCATCAGGAGTCGCTGCTGTAGAAATAGGAGACCCCAGAAGATTAAACATTTGCTCCGATAACACTCTAAGGCCGGGAAGCAAAGCGTGAAAAGAACAGAAGGACGCATTGGATTGGGCACTGCAAGGGAAGAATTCGCACTTGGCACTATTAATCTCCAGGCCCAGCTCCTTGAATCGAGGAAGGAGGGTGATGAGGTCTTTCAGTACCACCTCTGGTTTCCCCCCGAGGGTGCCATCATCCAGGTACCACACATTCATAGGGGACTGCAACTCTGATATAACCTTTTGAATGGCAAGACTAAAGACTAGAGGGCCAAGTGGGTCCCCCTGCTGTGCACCAACCTGGGAAAGTATGAGGGACTCACCGTAAAAGAGGTATGATGGTGAGGAGTATACCTGGAAGAGGAAGGGGTAAAGGGAAGGCACCTTCTCCCGAGTTTCACGTAGCAAAACATCCCGTTCGATGGAGTTAAATGCATTTTTGACGTCCAGCTTAATAATCACACAGTCTGCGTGGCCAAGATCCAATGAGAAAGCCCGTGTTGCGTGGATAGCAGCTTCGCAGCCCAATCTCGTGCCAAAACCCAACTGACAAGGTCGCAGATAGGCGGCCATTTCCACCCTCACGGCATAACACCCCAATTTAGCGGTCAGCCGACGAAAAACGCTACCGACAGCTATGGGTCTCAAGCCCCCATCCTTCTTTGTTAACGCGCACAAGGACGCTCCATACATATAGGGACATATATCAGGGTTTACTTGGCCGCTTAGTAAAAAATTGCAGAGTTTAGTAAGACAACCAAGCAAACGAATTCCACTATCACCGGCCGATGCAGACGTCAGCTCTTTTAAATGTACAGGCCGAATTCCGTCCAAACCACCCGCAGAACTACTGTTAAAGGACGCTATTGCCCTAGCGGTGTGTTCTATCTCCACACTATGAGAAGCGATGAATCTGTCTGGCTCCAGTGGAACTTCAAGTGGCCGGGATGGGGCCGGATGCTTAGACTCCAGGGTGGTAAGCGTTTCTGGACTCAGTGGTGCCACTCCGTCATCAGACATAAGCACCCGGACCGCGCCTCTCAGATCACCCTCAAAGACTTTGGACTCTATCGTCTTAACGACTGAGGGCACTTTAGCCACCGCCTGTGCCCCGCCCACACCTAATGGACCAACGACACCGGCTGAGTCGACATTGCGTTTTACTTTGGCAGTAAGGTTACCCTCCTGTGTCGTTTCTGGTGTCCTGAGTGCCGTATAGGAAAAAGTTAAAAAAACGGTCCAGTCAACCGTGTCATTGGTGGCGATACACCTATCGATGATGTCGCTCAACTTACCTGCCGCGAGGTTCCGTGCACCATTAGGGATATGACGCAACACCCGCACAGTTTGTTTGAGAGCGGCTAGATCAGTCAACTCCAACGCGGAAGCGTTCTCCGTTTGTACTACCTGTGACTGTGACGCAAGTGCAAATCCAATAGAAAAAAAAGTATGTTTACACAACACAAATATTATTTGCCTACAAAAGTAAAAATAACGTTCATTGTCGAGGTTGAGGTTTGAACCGACGTTCACAGTAGCACTCCATGTATTGATTACCGGCAGAGAATCCACTAGACCACGATAACATGTATCTTGTCCGCAAATTACTTAACCTTTTAGGAGTTTGACATATTTTTATTTAAGGTAGATGTGTTAAAAAAGTCAACCCTGTTTGGTTATTATTTATTAACAAATTTTAGCACTTAGGGTTTTAGCTCAACACATTCAAGCACTTTAACACTGCACAATAAACTGCTGCTGAGTAAACACGCTGCTGCTGCAATCACCAAAACAATATTCAACCACTGATGAGCTGCGTCGGCTGAGGTCAAGCCGTTCCGCCGTCAGTATTTTTTTGATCGACATTATCACTGCCTAATCAACTCTGCTAGGTGTACAACTAATTGTACATTGTATTCAACCAATTGTGAAAGGATTCACACATAAATTAATAGGCAAAACTATAAATATGGTTCAAAAATTAAAATGTAAACACAGAGCAATGTCAATGCTGCGCGACGCTAGCGCCAATCTAACCTTATTTGATAATATTAATAGGTTATTATTGATAGGTAATTTAATTCATATTATATCCATTACATAGAAAAAATCTGCTATTATAAATTATTTCCATGTATTTTTTTCCCTACAAATTGTAAGTTCATTGCCTGGACTATGGCCGAATCCGAATGAATGTTCTCTCTGTATTCAGACTGTTCATTTCTCGTTCATTCCGAGTGGCAATGAAAGATGCCAAATGAAAAAATCCAACACTGTTGGATCGGTTCAGTAATGAATTCATTCGGCATTTTTGTTTCACTCGTCGTTCAGACGTTTCACTTTGAGTGAAAGATGCAATATGAAACAAGAAAATGAACGAAAAGTGAACCGTCTGATATCACCTTAAGCGTTCGGCCAATGCATGTGCAATCTTCGCACGCTAAATAAGTGTGCGACTCTTGTCGCCACAGATGTGGGTGCCAAGACCGCCAAACCAGGCATCGTAGATATGGGTGCCAAGACCGCCAAACCTGGCATCGTAGATGTGGGTGCCAAGACCGCCAAAGTGGGACTGGGCTGGGCATAATATCTGCCGTATGCACGCGGAGCTATGGGCAAAATTAGCCATCGAATGGGACCCAACAAAATGGCTTCCCATGTAGAGGCAGACCGAAAAGGAAATGGCGGGACGACCTTGATACGCTTTATACAGATTGGCGAACACTAGCACAGTGTCAGTACCGAGACGAGTGGCGGAAAAAAGGGGAGGCCTGCCCAGCAGTGGGGCACAATATATATAGGCTGATAAAAAAAAGTACAAACTGAGCAAAGTTATCCAATCTGTGATACTCTCAAAACGAACTCTTGTATCTTATAGAACTGCGAGTCGTACGCAAAATGTATGACGTACTCGTTGTTGGGGTCAACGCCATCTCTGAAACAGGAAAATATGCACATTAATACAAGTAGTGTATCTGTGGTACACCTCTTGAGAAAGCCTTTTATATAATAGCAAAAAAATCCTTCTAAAAGTCTTCACCCCAATTATCATGTACCTAGTAGATAATTGGGGTGAAGACTCAAAATCTATTAATACTCCAAAAGAAAGAAGGCAAAAAAATATGCCTAGTGACGAAAATCCTATCAAAAAATTAAATTACGAAGCTTCAACCGTGTCATAGTAAATGACAATCGTTTCAAATTATTTATTTATCGTATGGCAAATCATTGTATTAGAACCGTGAGATCTTCGAAAAGACGGTACGGTTGCCAGGTTGTTGCACTTTTAGCACCGCCCAGTGTCACGTAGATAGGGAGCCCTAACTTGGGGTACCTATCTAGGGGCAAAATTATAGATGATAGAACAGTTAAGAATTTATTGTTAAGATTAAGGGGCGGTTCGATCGCCTAGGTCGGGCTATGGCTAGATGCCAGGTCTGTTTGAGGGGTGGTCGGTCCTTCCGGGTACCCTCACTCCCCTCGCGGTACGCAGCTGGATGGCAGGAGACGATGGTGGTCCGAGGTGGTCGGTGGACGCGCTGGTAGTAAGTGCCGGGAGAGCGTCACACGCCAGGGGCCTCCAACTTGTTTACTCCCTGGGGGAGCGTCTGCCTCGGCTTCAAATGTAAGCGTAGTTCCTGCAACGCGTCCACGTTTACGGTAAATAAGGGGTCCACATTCTCGACCTGGACTGCAGAACCATGTGCTCACGCAAGGGGGTGGGGCAAGTTATAGAAAGGAGCATTCAAGAATGATGGCGGTGCAGTTCAGGTACGAAATAAGCAAAGCAGGGCGGCGAGAACCATATGCCAAGCGTGAGTCGGCAATTTCCGAAAGAGAAATAAGATTACTTATCAATTAATTATTAATTAATTGATAACCAATCGAACCAAAACGATTGAAAGGTGCACGGCTATAGTTACAGTCTATTTGAGTAAATTTAGAGGTTATGTATATTTCTAAGTAATAAATAAATTCATCAAAATTAATAAGCAAGAAGGAAAATGCAAAAGCAAGGCCAGCGTAGTGCAGTTGTTTAGCGTGGTGCGTTAGCATAGGATTCTCGGATGATTTCAGTACATTTATGATTCGGAAATTATATACCGTGGACATTTTCCATGGTATATTAAAGTAGTAAGCCTTTTCTGACTTATTTAAAATATGATTAAGCATAAGAAATGTAAACCAAAGCTTAAAACAATGCCACGCAGGCAAAAACACATGGCGTGAAGTAACGGAAATACATAATTTCCGCATAGGAAATTACAGCAATGACATTAAATTTGTTAACCATTAATAGTACACTAGATCGCACAGTACAGCACTGAATAAAATAAGATATTTAGGTAACACATGGATGTAGCATGTACCTAGTCTAACCTAGAATTAACAAATACGTAATCGCTTAAAGCGTGGAAAAAACTACACGTGATTCAGCTGGTAGTATATTCGTAAAGTATACAGTTCAAATTAATGTTCAAATTCGTCGTATTAATAACTTAAGGACGAGACACGCGGGCGTGGCGTGTTCGGCGTCCAAGACAAAATAATTTAATCCCGATGGAAGTAATTACCAGCTAAACCACGATTTACATAACTACATTCATTTAAATAAGGAGCAATTGTGCAACACTTACCCAATTACGGGAAACTACACTCACTTCACGGATTGAGAAATTAGGTACGTCCGCTTAATAGCGGCGTCTTTATTTATTAAAAGTGCGCAGCGGCTTGTCCGCGTCGCAGCTGGGTGGCAATTGAACGACCCATCGCGCTCGAGCTCGCGGTCTCGGCCGCAGAGGGCAAAACATAATAGCGGAAGGTCGACCTACGTCACAGATCTAGAATGTTCCGAACTCCCGCGCCTAGACAGTATTATAAGTAGAGGTTTTCTATGTTTTTAAGGCAAAATTAAATAGGCTACGCAACGAGATAAATTAAGAAATAGAACTTGTTTATTAAAACCTATTTCTGGTAAGATGTTACAGTAGGTATTAATGTTTAACGTTATACGTTACAGTACACCGTCTCCTAGGAGAAGGATTTTTCCTAGAAGAAAAATCCTTCGAGAAGAGCTGAGGGTCCTATTCACTACTTTACACTTTCATACATCATCTATCATACTAGCATATCGTTCAAACTGTTTCTTCCACTTTTAGAATAGTAGAGAAACTCCTTATAGAGAGAGAAACGCACACTTACTTTTGTGCGATGCTCCAGTAGTAAATGTTGCTAACCATTACATGGTTGATCTTAGGGTAACGTACAGTTATTAAAAAAAATAGTTATAGCGAGAACTACGACTAATTTTTACACGGATTACCAGAATATAGAGATACGCGCCTTATAGGCACATAGTCGAGGATTTAAGGCTACAGGAAGTCACCACCCGCTTCCAGTTGAGCTCTCCCAAGGGACAGAGAACCCAGGTGAAGGCTTAGTGAGGCTATTGATAAGATAGGAAGTCACCACCCGCTTCCAGTTGAGTTCTCCCAAGGGACAGAGAACCCAGGTGAAGGCTTAGTGAGGCTATTGATAAGATAGGAAGTCACCACCCGCTTCCAGTTGAGTTCTCCCAAGGGACAGAGAACCCAGGTGAAGGCTTAGTAAGGCTATTAAGAACATAGGAAGTCACCACCCGCTTCCAGTTGAGCACGCCGTTCAGAGAAGCATACTCAGGTGAGGGCTTAGTAGGGCAATTAAGAAGATAGGAAGTCACCACCCGCTTCCAGTTGAGTTCGCCGTTTAGCGGCATAACTCTGGTGAGGGCTTAGTATGGTTATTGAGGATAGGAAGTCACCACCCGCTTCCAGTTGAGTTCGCCGTTTAGAGGCATAACTCTGGTGAGGGCTTACACTGTTCTCGTTGCGTAGCAAAAATCTCAAGAAATTCTAAAGTTATATTTCGTCACCGGCTTATCGGTGACGAACGCACACACTACCCAATAAAGAACAAAAAGAAAAAAAAAAAAAACTAGTCATTGTAAGTTTTTTATAGGTCGAGCCATTGTATTAAGTTAAAGTTTTACCGTTTTACAGGATTGAAAGTAAATTAAGTGTTAAGCTTTACTGTTATTCATTTATTGTTAATTAAGGTATATATTAAGTTTGCAAGTGCAGTAATATTAGGGTAAAAAAAAGAAAACTGTAACTGCAGGTTGCCAGCCTGTTATCCACAACACACAATAACCCTATCCTTCAGTCGCCTTTTACGACTCCCACAGGAAGAGATGGGGTGGTGCTACTCTAACCCGACACCACACGGGGATGTCGGCTGTAATGTTTAGGTAGAAGTAAATACCTAATAAAAAAAAAAAACTTAGTTTTACCGAAGATTGTCGATAAACGTTGCACAATTAGTCTCAGATTTTTAAACTAGGTTGAGAAAAAAAAAATTAATAATAAATCAGCCCGCTGGAAAAAAAAAAAAAAACACAGTAAAGCTGCGACGTGCACACACACACCAACACCAAGAATGCTTGGAAGAAAATACCAACCTCAAACAGACCAAAACCCGAAAGACCTATTTAAAAAAACACGTATGGGCGCCAATTTGTCACGTAGATAGGGAGCCCTAACTTGGGGTACCTATCTAGGGGCAAAATTATAGATGATAGAACAGTTAAGAATTTATTGTTAAGATTAAGGGGCGGTTCGATCGCCTAGGTCGGGCTATGGCTAGATGCCAGGTCTGTTTGAGGGGTGGTCGGTCCTTCCGGGTACCCTCACTCCCCTCGCGGTACGCAGCTGGATGGCAGGAGACGATGGTGGTCCGAGGTGGTCGGTGGACGCGCTGGTAGTAAGTGCCGGGAGAGCGTCACACGCCAGGGGCCTCCAACTTGTTTACTCCCTGGGGGAGCGTCTGCCTCGGCTTCAAATGTAAGCGTAGTTCCTGCAACGCGTCCACGTTTACGGTAAATAAGGGGTCCACATTCTCGACCTGGACTGCAGAACCATGTGCTCACGCAAGGGGGTGGGGCAAGTTATAGAAAGGAGCATTCAAGAATGATGGCGGTGCAGTCCAGGTACGAAATAAGCAAAGCAGGGCGGCGAGAACCATATGCCAAGCGTGAGTCGGCAATTTCCGAAAGAGAAATAAGATTACTTATCAATTAATTATTAATTAATTGATAACCAATCGAACCAAAACGATTGAAAGGTGCACGGCTATAGTTACAGTCTATTTGAGTAAATTTAGAGGTTATGTATATTTCTAAGTAATAAATAAATTCATCAAAATTAATAAGCAAGAAGGAAAATGCAAAAGCAAGGCCAGCGTAGTGCAGTTGTTTAGCGTGGTGCGTTAGCATAGGATTCTCGGATGATTTCAGTACATTTATGATTCGGAAATTATATACCGTGGACATTTTCCATGGTATATTAAAGTAGTAAGCCTTTTCTGACTTATTTAAAATATGATTAAGCATAAGAAATGTAAACCAAAGCTTAAAACAATGCCACGCAGGCAAAAACACATGGCGTGAAGTAACGGAAATACATAATTTCCGCTTAGGAAATTACAGCAATGACATTAAATTTGTTAACCATTAATAGTACACTAGATCGCACAGTACAGCACTGAATAAAATAAGATATTTAGGTAACACATGGATGTAGCATGTACCTAGTCTAACCTAGAATTAACAAATACGTAATCGCTTAAAGCGTGGAAAAAACTACACGTGATTCAGCTGGTAGTATATTCGTAAAGTATACAGTTCAAATTAATGTTCAAATTCGTCGTATTAATAACTTAAGGACGAGACACGCGGGCGTGGCGTGTTCGGCGTCCAAGACAAAATAATTTAATCCCGATGGAAGTAATTACCAGCTAAACCACGATTTACATAACTACATTCATTTAAATAAGGAGCAATTGTGCAACACTTACCCAATTACGGGAAACTACACTCACTTCACGGATTGAGAAATTAGGTACGTCCGCTTAATAGCGGCGTCTTTATTTATTAAAAGTGCGCAGCGGCTTGTCCGCGTCGCAGCTGGGTGGCAATTGAACGACCCATCGCGCTCGAGCTCGCAGTCTCGGCCGCAGAGGGCAAAACATAATAGCGGAAGGTCGACCTACGTCACAGATCTAGAATGTTCCGAACTCCCGCGCCTAGACAGTATTATAAGTAGAGGTTTTCTATGTTTTTAAGGCAAAATTAAATAGGCTACGCAACGAGATAAATTAAGAAATAGAACTTGTTTATTAAAACCTATTTCTGGTAAGATGTTACAGTAGGTATTAATGTTTAACGTTATACGTTACACCAGGGGTCACGTGTAGGGTAGCGATGGGTAATTCCTACGGACGTGGTGCAACTTCAACCCCCAATGTTTCAAATGAAGGTGTGTTTTGCGGAAAAGGAATAGAATTTATCCCCTCTTAAAACTTTGGACACTTATAGGTAACTGTGCGATTCTTTTAATCATCTGCTTTACTTTTTTTCTCGTTTGACAATATTTTTAATCCTATTTCGAGAAAAAACGAGAATCAGTTCAATCAGACATCCGCTGGACAGGCATACGGAAGCATTTTTGCCCTAGCTGAAACGGAGTATTTCGTTCTCTTCGCTCGGTCGTTCAATTAGGTATGTATCTCGATAGCTACCTATTGTAATTGTATTGCATCCTGCACTAGAATGCTTTAAGTATGAGATCCTGGAATTCCTGGAGTCCTCCGCATGAAAGCGCAGATGTCGTCCGCTGTTCCGAAACGTTCAAAAATCTAATGTTTTTGATCCTCATTCTTGCCTATTTAATAATTATAATTTATATGCACATTTTTGAATAAAATGTTCAATATATGTTTAATAATTGGTCACATATTTGTTGTGTATAGACAATACATTTTTCATATGGCAATGTTTGGAATTAAAAAGGTAGACAAGAAAAACTATACATACAACTTACCTTACAACGACTAAAACACATGTCACGTTTCTGTAATTCTCCACTTCGGATTAAAACCAGCAATTCTACAGTCCACTTTTTTATTTAACATCCTACGGACCTGCGAAGATTTTACATGGTCCTTACGAAGCCTCTGAAGTGGGCGAAAGCAGGACTGTGAGCAAAGTCGAGCTTCTTCAATTCAACGGACTTTCATCAGCGAAGCCGTGGGTCATCCAGGTTGGCGCAGGGCACATCCAGCTACGTGACATTGCAGTGCCAACACTCGTCGAGTCCCATCAGTCAGGATATTCAGCGACGGGTGAAGCAGGCCACGACACACGAAGCATCCCATAGCAGAGGGATATCCAGCCGTAACCAGCAGCCAGTTACGGTAGCCCATCCAGCACCAATCACACGAAGAAGCCAGCATCCAACGGGAATCGAGGCACAATATCCAGACAATTGAACCATTGAAGCACTCAGCCGACGAAATAAGCATCCATCAGATAAGGACAAAGGACAAAATTGTGAGATCGTTCCTATATTTCCTTTATTTCACATTATTCACATCATTCTGTAGTTGCTTCACATCCATTTCCATTTAGTTCATCCATTGGTTCAACGCAAATTCATAATTTAGGCATTATATGACAGCCTAAAGTCAATATTATTCATCTAGTGCAGTAATAGACAATTTTCATTGCAATCGTCTAATCAGTAGTAAGATATTCATTCGTATTTATTATCATAATCCATATTTGCACATAAAATACACCTCATTAGCCGTTTTAGTCACAAAGGTAACTCTAAATTACACAGATTTCACTTGCCACTTAGTCTCAGTACCTAAAAACTATTCATTAACAACAAAAGTAAGAATTCAGGACTTAAATAGTCAAATATCTAATTTTACAATACATTTTTACGGATCAAAGACCTTTTTCTACCAAGTTCAATAGCTAACTACCGTTTTCTCACGATTAACAGGTAAACAAAGTGATTAAGGAGTCTGCGATTATCGCATTCAATACCTACGGTCGGCCGCCGCCTGCATTAAATACAGCGCCTAATCATTCTAAATAGCACTTTCAACGATAGGCATAATATTTTTGCTCAGAACATTTTTTCAGGGTTTATAATTAATTGTACAATATTTTCACATTGCTATAATTTTACATTAGGTGCATATTAATTCACACAGTTGCATTTATTTCATTCATCATGACCACAGAGCAAGACCTTAAAAGGCTTAATTACAAACGTGGTGCTGTTAAGGGCAAGCTTACAGCGTTCCAGAAATTTATAGAAAATGCAACAGCAATGCCCCAACTTAGCGAAATACGACTTGCCGAACTTCAGTTACGCTTTGACAAGATTGCACCTATATTCGATGAATTTGATGCGTTACAGACCGACATAGAAATGCTGTCTGGGGCAGCAATCGGGGACGACATCGGAGAGGAGCGTCAGCTTTTTGAGGATGTCTACTACGCGAGCATGTCATCCGCGCAAGTTTTAATTCAAAAGCATAGGAGACCAAACTCCAGCGTCAATGAATCTGAGGTAAGCTCTGCTTCTACAGTTGTCAAGGCACACAATGCAAACTTTGTCAATTTACCGAAAATTGATTTGCCTCGCTTTGAGGGTGGTTATCAAAACTGGCTAGCTTTCCGAGACACATATCTCTCTCTTATTCATAACAATGAATCAATAAATGCAGTCAACAAGTTCCACTACCTGAGAGCATCGCTCAAGGGTAGCGCGGCACTTATCATTCAGAGCTTAGATCTCACCAATGACAATTATCCAATAGCATGGCAATTGCTTTCTGAGAGGTACGACAATCAGAAATTGTTAGTCCCAAACCATGTCAATGCGTTATTCAATGTCGAAACAATTCACAAAGAATCTAGTCAAGCTTTGAGACATATTCTTGATGTCACAAACAAAAACTTACGCGCACTTCATTCCTTAGGTCAGCCAACAGATAACTGGGACACACTGATAGTCCACATGATGGCGAATAAGTTAGATGCTGTGACCACTAGAGAGTGGGAAGAGCGACGCAATTCTGAGTCGACTGTCCCTACATTAGAAGTTTTTAAAACATTTCTTTTGCAAAGAGCAGACTTTTTGGAGAGCCTTGAGGACATCAGACAAACTAAATTCAAACAAGAATCACTAGCATCATCGTCAAATCAAAACGGGCAGTCAAAACCAAAAAGCTTTTATTCTGGCTCTTCATTTGACAGTACTCGTAGGCCTGCGTACACAAACACATGCCCCTTATGCAAAAAGACTCATCATTTGTATGGTTGCCCCTCCTTTAGGAGGTTGCCAGCTGATGGACGGCTCACAAAGGCAAAGGCCTTAAAAGTTTGCTTAAACTGTCTCTGTCACGGTCATTCAGAGCATCAGTGTCGCTTGTCACATTGCAAATATTGCAATAGGAAACATCACACTCTAATTCACACTGAATCAAAGCAAGAGACGAGCCACACTGACGCACCTCCAAACATTTCGGTAGTTGCTGAACAGTCAGCTAGTAGCATTCAATCAGCTCAGGTGCTGCTGTCTACAGCCCTCGTGAAGGTGGCAGATAAAAACGGGGCGCTGCAGACAGCGCGTATACTGCTCGACAATGGCAGTACTACAAATTTTATTACACACGAGATGCGCCATAAGCTCAAACTGAGCACTACCCCGATAAATTCCAAGGTGTCTGGCATCAACAGTCACACTTCCAATACATCTCAAGTATGTGCAATTCAAATCCATTCAATAGACGGGAGCTTCAAGACGAACATAGATTGTCACGTACTTCCGAACATTACAACAGCCATACCATCGACATACATACACATCAACAATATTCAATTACCTTCAGGGGTACAGTTAGCAGATCCCACATTCAACAAGCCAGCATGCATCGATATCTTGGTAGGTGCAGAGATATTTTGGAGTGTGCTGGGTTCAAATCGTATTCAGTTGGGTACAAACCGGCCCACTCTTTATGAAACCAAATTTGGATGGTTAATTTCAGGTGCGATTCCTCAACCTAAACCAAATACATCACAGACATGCATGTTCACACATGAAGCACCCCCTGACACAAATGTGGATATATCACGGTTTTGGGAGTTGGACACAGTGGCACCTCAACACAAACTGACGTCAGAAGAAAACGCTTGCGAAGAGCATTTTCTCAAAACCACTGTACGTGACGCTGACGGACGTTTCATCGTTTCGATGCCGTTGAAGGAGTCACCTGAGGTTTTGGGAGACTCTTACCAGCGGGCATTAGCTACATTCTTATCAGTTGAGCGCCGGTTAGAAAAGAATTCAACTTTAAAATCTCTGTATGTAGATTTCCTTGCGGAGTATGAAAGTTTAGGTCACATGAGCAAGACAACAGTCAATAATGATACAGTGTCATGCATTTTGCCGCATCATGGAGTCCTCAGGGATTCCAGCACTACAAAATTAAGGGTAGTATTCAATGGCTCCTCCCCTACAACCTCAGGCAAGTCGTTTAACGATATTCAAAGGGTAGGGCCTACAATTCAAGACGATTTACAGTCTATACTAATAAGGTTCCGTCAACACAATTTTGTAGTGACCGCTGACGTAGAGAAGATGTACCGTCAAATACAAATTGATGAATCACAGCGGTCTCTACAAAAAATATTGTGGATATCGCATCCTTCACAGCCGATATCTATTTATACATTAAATACTGTAACCTACGGAACAGCGTCGGCAGCTTATCTTGCCACTAGGTGTCTCACTCAGTTGGGATATGATTCAAATGACGAAAACGTGAAGCATGCAATTTGTCACGATTTTTACGTCGATGACTTTTTGTCAGGTAGGGACACAGTTGAGGAGACTATCTCACTGTGTCGCAATGTCACTCGAGAGTTGTATTCAGCCCAGTTTCATCTCAGGAAATGGCATTCCAATAATCCAGACATATTATTAGCAGTTTGTGAGGACTACAATAGTTCTGATTCTGTAAACCTCAGCATTGAGGATTCATCAAAAACTCTCGGTTTAAATTGGCAATGCTTTCGAGACACATTAACGTTTTCAATAAATGTCAAAATTCAGGAAAGGATTAACAAAGGGTCAATCCTTTCTACAATTGCACAAGTGTTCGATCCGCTTGGTCTGGTCTCTCCATGCATAGTTGAGGCCAAGATGATTATGCAGCAGTTGTGGATTAGTAAATGTTCATGGGATGGCGACGTCCCTCATTCGATTAAAGATGCATGGCTTCATTTTGCTCACACATTGCCGCATTTAAATAGCTTATCCATTCCCAGATGCATCAAATTACATTTTCCGATTGAAATCACTCTCCACATTTTCACAGATGCCAGTGAAAAGGCGTACGGGGCATGTATCTACGTGCGTAGCGTAGATGGGGACGGAACAGTCAGTGTTCGTCTTTTAGCTTCGAAAAGCAAAATTGCACCGATAAAGCCACAAACTACGATCCCGCGTTTAGAATTGAGTGGGGCGTTACTTGGTGCGAAGCTGTACGCAAAAGTTACTTCAGCACTCACTTTGGAGATCAAGGACAGTGTATTCTGGTCTGACTCCACGATTGTTTTGGGATGGGTGGATTCATCACCACTGAATCTCAAAACTTTCGTGCGTCACAGAGTAAGTGAAATTCAAGAACTTACAGCGGCCTGTCAGTGGTACTATGTACCGTCCAAAGAAAACCCAGCGGATTTAGTATCCCGCGGTCTTAGTGCTGATCAACTAGGTCAATCAAATTTGTGGTGGTCTGGTCCGCAATTCATTCAATTAGATAAGGAACAATGGCCTCAAAATCCAAACAAACTATCCAATATTTGTTTGCCAGAAATGGTAGAACAGTCACTGGTAATTCAAGAGCAAAGCGACAACCCGTTTACTGAGCTCATTACAAATTCATCAAGCTTCTCAAAACTTACACGTGTTATGGCGCTGATATTCCGATTCATTAACAATTGCAGAGAAGCAGGAACGAGGCAAACAGGCAACATTTCTCAACAAGAACTTGAACGCTCGAGCAATTTTCTTTTGCGTAGGGCACAAGAGGATTCCTTTCCCAAGGAAATGGAACTGTTGTCGTCAAATAAATCATTACCTCGAAAATGCAATATCCGGTCACTTTCTCCATTTCTTGGAGAAGGTAATCTCATTCGTGTGGGGGGAAGACTGAGCAACTCCAGCTACGAATACGATGTCAAACATCCAGTATTGCTCAGTTCAAAGCACCATTTATGCAAGTTGATATTCAGACATTATCACATCAGGTTCATGCATGCAGGTCCCCAACTACTTCTGGCTACCACCAGGCATAAGTATTGGGGACCTGCATGCATGAACCTGATGTGATAATGTCTGAATATCAACTTGCATAAATGGTGCTTTGAACTGAGCAATACTGGATGTTTGACATCGTATTCGTAGCTGGAGTTGCTCAGTCTTCCCCCCACACGAATGAGATTACCTTCTCCAAGAAATGGAGAAAGTGACCGGATATTGCATTTTCGAGGTAATGATTTATTTGACGACAACAGTTCCATTTCCTTGGGAAAGGAATCCTCTTGTGCCCTACGCAAAAGAAAATTGCTCGAGCGTTCAAGTTCTTGTTGAGAAATGTTGCCTGTTTGCCTCGTTCCTGCTTCTCTGCAATTGTTAATGAATCGGAATATCAGCGCCATAACACGTGTAAGTTTTGAGAAGCTTGATGAATTTGTACCGTCCAAAGAAAACCCAGCGGATTTAGTATCCCGCGGTCTTAGTGCTGATCAACTAGGTCAATCAAATTTGTGGTGGTCTGGTCCGCAATTCATTCAATTAGATAAGGAACAATGGCCTCAAAATCCAAACAAACTATCCAATATTTGTTTGCCAGAAATGGTAGAACAGTCACTGGTAATTCAAGAGCAAAGCGACAACCCGTTTACTGAGCTCATTACAAATTCATCAAGCTTCTCAAAACTTACACGTGTTATGGCGCTGATATTCCGATTCATTAACAATTGCAGAGAAGCAGGAACGAGGCAAACAGGCAACATTTCTCAACAAGAACTTGAACGCTCGAGCAATTTTCTTTTGCGTAGGGCACAAGAGGATTCCTTTCCCAAGGAAATGGAACTGTTGTCGTCAAATAAATCATTACCTCGAAAATGCAATATCCGGTCACTTTCTCCATTTCTTGGAGAAGGTAATCTCATTCGTGTGGGGGGAAGACTGAGCAACTCCAGCTACGAATACGATGTCAAACATCCAGTATTGCTCAGTTCAAAGCACCATTTATGCAAGTTGATATTCAGACATTATCACATCAGGTTCATGCATGCAGGTCCCCAACTACTTCTGGCTACCACCAGGCATAAGTATTGGGCTATTCGCGGAAGGGATCTTGCTAAAAGTACAGTGCATAAGTGCATAAAATGCTCTCGTTTTAGTGGCAAAACAATTCAACCTGTTATGGGTAACTTACCGCGAGAACGTGTTGAGCTAGAATATCCATTTTTTGAGACTGGCGTAGATTATGCTGGGCCAGTGATGATATCCAACCGCAAAGGCAGAGGTAGTGTATTAATCAAGTCATACATTTGTGCATTTGTGTGTCTAGCAACCAAAGCAGTGCACCTTGAACTTGTCACAGACCTAACAAAAGAAGCTTACATTGCAGCGTTAAGCAGATTCATTGCACGTCGGGGTAAGCCTCAGACAATTTTCTCAGATAACGCCACAACATTTCATGGTACCAGTAACGAATTTTCAAAAATCCTCCGGGAATCCTTCTCAACAGACGTAACTGAAGGTATTAAGTTTTCATTCATCCCTGCTTACGCTCCACACTTTGGCGGATTATGGGAGTCTGCCATCAAATCCATAAAGCACCATCTTCGCCGAGTGCTCGATCAAACTCATCTAACATACGAGGAAATGTCAACACTACTGATTCAGATCGAAGCAATTTTAAATTCAAGGCCTCTGACGCCAATTTCAAACGACCCAAATGATCTCGAGCCTCTATCCCCTGCCTACTTCCTAATAGGACGATCCATTCATTTTGTGCCTCATCCACAGATCACGACATCCAACATTTCATCGCTGCAGCGTTGGAAACGCGTCGAACTGCTGAAGCAACAATTTTGGCACCGTTTTTCTAATGAGTACATTCTCTGGCTCCAACAGAAAACCAAATGGCACAATTCTGCAGGACAACTCAAAGACGGCGTTCTGGTGGTCATCAAGGACAGAACTTTGCCACCTCTCCTTTGGCAGCTCGGTAGAGTCGTCCGCATCATTCCCGGCGCCGACGGTGTCGCGCGGGTCGCCGATATCCGCACCAAGCGAGGTGTCATCCGGCGGGCCTTCAACACGATTTGCCCGCTCCCTGTGGGAACCAATTGAAGATCTTCAAACTTCAAGGCCGGCAGCATGTTCCGAAACGTTCAAAAATCTAATGTTTTTGATCCTCATTCTTGCCTATTTAATAATTATAATTTATATGCACATTTTTGAATAAAATGTTCAATATATGTTTAATAATTGGTCACATATTTGTTGTGTATAAACAATACATTTTTCATATGGCAATGTTTGGAATTAAAAAGGTAGACAAGAAAAACTATACATACAACTTACCTTACAACGACTAAAACACATGTCACGTTTCTGTAATTCTCCACTTCGGATTAAAACCAGCAATTCTACAGTCCACTTTTTTATTTAACATCCTACGGACCTGCGAAGATTTTACATCCGCCGTGGACTTTTTATAGTGGACCCAACCGTACCGTCCCGTTTACCTAACGTATAACCCAGTCAGCATGGGGCTGTTTCGATTTGTGTAAGATTGTCCTCTAATATTTACTTTTCAGGGTTCCGTACTCAAAGGATAAAACGGGACCCTATTACTAAGACTCCGCTGTCCATCTGTCCGTCTGTCTGTCCGTCTGTCTGTCTGTCTGTCTGTGTCTGTCTGTCTATCTATCTGTCTGTCTGTCTACCTGTCTGTCTGTCCGTCTGTCACCAGGCCATATCTTAACAACCGTGATAGTTATACCTCAACCACGGAGACGAGTTAGTGCTAGAAAAGGGAGCGAGCATGCGATTGGTCAGCGATAAGGGTAACACATACGCATCAGAGAGGTATACATGGCGGTCAAAATTCAGTCAACATCTGTCTCTCGTACGGTGCGGACGCGTTATCCTTCTTTGAAATTAGCTATTGTCAACGTTTACCTGGCTTGCATATTGGATTGTTTTTATTGCATTTTCTGTTAATGTACAATGATTAAATATAATGGAAATAGTATTGGATTAGTATTTTAATTTAATTTTATGATTTTTGTAATGTATTTAATTTATTGTATAGTTTAAATACATAACCTTTAACATGTTTTATACGTGTAAAAATTGTCCAAATTAAGCCTATTGTTTTATTTGGAAACAGAATGCACTAACAAAAATATAAATATTCTGAACGACGGCATGTAAGCCTGTTCCGGCATCGAGATGCAATTGTATACGCCCAACGGCCTTCCTTTGTCCCTTTCATTTTCATACAAAAGTGCAACAAAGAGGACGCTATATTAACTCGTCTCCATGGATGAGGTATGGACAGTCGACATTTTCACAGATGATGTATTTTTGTTGCCGCTATAACTGTTAAGGTTTTACGTTATTGTCTATTATCTGTATCTATGGTTTGTGTAAGACGTTGTCATGTCACTTTGTTTTGAAGAAAATAAAACGAAATGGTGTACGGACGTGAATATTAGTTTTACTGTTTAATATTAGGAATATGGTGCCTTCCGCGTGTGATTCAGTATTTAAGAGGTTATGGGCTGCCCCATATTCTTGATTTTCAAAAATTAAAGGTAAAATATTCCAAAATTTTGAAAAATATTTCAAAATTTTTGTATAAGCTTGTTATCGGAACAGAAGACCTATAAGAGCAAAATATGGCTCAACCAAAACTACAAAACGTGATTTGTCGGTTAGAAGATGGAAATAATTTTCAAAATTGGAAATTTAGATTGGAGTTGTCATTGGAGGAAAAAGGCCTTGGTGATATAGTGGCCTGTGCTAATGTGGAGGACAAAGATAAAAAGAGAGATGCAGAAGCTATATCGCTAATTGTACAATGCATAGGAGATAAATTTTTGGAAATCGTAAAAGGGTGTAAAAGTGCAAAACAGATGATGGATTCCTTGGAAAATATTTTTACAAGAAGGAGCGTAATGAATAAATATAATTTAAAAAGAAGATTGATTGAGTTGAAATGTGCCAGTAACGAAAATTTACAAGATTTTTTTTTGATATTTGACAAGCTTGTAAGTGACATTGAAGTAATGTCAAAAATGGATGAGTCAGATAAAGTGGTACATTTGCTACTCGCTTTACCAGATAAGTACAATAGTGTTACAACAGCTTTAGAAGCAATTAATGAAGAACTGACTTTGGAAAAGGCAAAAAGGACTCTACTTGATGCAGAAATTCGAATGAAGGACATGATCATACCAAACCAAGATAATGCATTTAATATAGAATGCTGGAATTGTAACGAAAGAGGGTACAAAGCAATATATTGCCAAAAAGGTTTTCAAAACAAACTGAATTATACTTCCCAACGAGGAGCTCCTGTCCGAGGTGGTGAATCATATAGACGTGGTCGTGGCAGAATGCAGGGACGCCTTCGTGGTGCCAATAGAGCATCTACATCAAGGAATGATGCAACAATAGCCCATGAAGAAGGTGTCGAGGAAGTGGGTTGTATGATTGATGGAGAATTCAATTTAACTTGTAAGGCATTCTTTAGTGAATCAATTTCTTTTGTGGTGGACTCTGGTGCATCACAAAATTTCATATCTGACCAATATACACAATGTTTAATAAACATAAAAAACTAAGAGCATCCTATAAGAATTAACACAGCTAATGGCGAAAAGTTAATTGCTCATCAAAGTGGGAGTTTACCAATAAAATGTGGCAGTGTTAAGTTTACTGTCGAGGGACTTATAGTGGCAAATCTAGCCTATAATCTTTTGTCTGTACGAAAACTTCTTGAAAAACCAAATGAAATCATATTTAGAAATAAATATGCGAAAATTACCTTTTTTAATGGGTCCACTATATGGGCATACAATAATGGCAAACTTTATATTTTAGAGGGTGAAATTGAAACAGAAGATGGAGTCGCGGCTATACATTCAGCGGATGGCATGTTGTGGCACAGACGTTTAGGACATACCAGCTCTAAAACTTTGCAAAGGCTACAGCTACCACTTAACAACAACGTATGTAATGCATGTATGAAAGGTAAGGCAACAAGATTACCATTCAAAAAGTTAGAGCGACCTAGGTCACGTCAGGTCTTTGAATTGTTGCACAGTGATATAGCGGGTCCATCCAGAATTCCAACTATACAGGTTGAAATCTATTTTCAAACAATTATTGACGATTTTTCACACTTTTGTGTAGTTTTCTTGTTAAAAAGGAAATCGGAAGCAACTGAAAATATCATCAATTATATACATCGATACGAAAATGAATTCGAAAAAAAGGTAAAAAGGATAAGAAGTGACAATGGGGGCGAATACACTTGCAATAAACTACGACAACTTTGTAATGAGAAGGGTATAGTTTTGGAATATAGTTTACCATATTCGCCAGCTAGCAATGGCGTTGCAGAACGAATGAACCGTAGTTTATATAACAAAGCAAGGACAATGCTTATTGAAACTAAGCTACCGAAGAATTTGTGGGGTGAGGCTGTAAAATGTGCAGCTTATCAGTTAAACCGCTGTACCTCTATGGCAATTAATTACAAAACTCCGTGTGAAATTATTTATGGGACAAGAGACTCAAACAAACTTCGTGCATTTGGTGCAAAGGCGTGGGCTTGCATTTTACCAAAACCTGATAAACTTTCTGAAAGAGCATGTGAGTGCAGAATGGTAGGATATAGTAGGACAGGATATAATTTATGGGATGTTAAAAGCAATATAATCATTGTGTCGCGAGATGTGAGATTCGATGAAAATGATATTGTTTATAGTGAAAGTAATCTAACTGATAACGAGCATGAGTGGCAAAGAGTTAGTGTTTCAGATTTTAATCAAGAAAATAATGATAAAATTACTGAACCAGAACAAGGTAATGAAGACAGAGAAGGGGTTATCGTTGATAATAATAATATTGATGAGGAAATTATCGAACCACGAGAAATATTTCAGGACTGTACTGAAGATAACTTAACTGAGAGAAGCGACATTACAAATGAACACAAGATAAGAACAAAAAGTGGAAGAATTGTTAGGCCTCCGAAAAGATTAGAAGATTATGAAACACAAGTTGCCTACTGTTTGTGTACGGGTGATCCAGGTTCTTACAAAGAAGCTGTCGAAAGAGGTCGTGAATGGCAAGACGCAATAGACAAAGAATTAAATTCCCTAAAATGTTTGGGAACCTGGGAAGAATCAGAATTGCCTACAGATAAAAGGGCTATAGATACCAAATGGGTATTTACTACTAAGAAAGATGGTACAAAAAAGGCCAGATTAGTGGCGAAAGGATTTCAAGAAGAAACAATGTTTAATGTTTATCCACCTGTAGCTCGCATGCCTACAATTCGTATGATGCTTAGCCAAGCGGTAAAACATGATATGTATATGAAACAATTAGATGTTCCAACGGCCTTTTTCAACGGCTTTTTAAAGGAAGACGTGTATATAAAACCACCCTTAGGAGTAAAAGTTGAAAAAGGAATAGTTTTAAAACTAAAAAGATCTCTGTATGGATTAAAACAGGCACCAAAATGCTGGAACGAACGACTTCATGGCTTTTTAGTTGGTAAAGGATTTGCACAATCGAAATATGATTTTTGTTTATATGTCTTGGAAGATGTCTTTTTATAAGTTTATGTTGATGATATAATTTTAATGTCAAAAGGTAAAATAAACCTAAATAAAGCACATGAATTTTTAAAAATTGAATTTAATGTCAAGGACCTTGGAGAGGTGAGTGCTTATTTGGGATTGGATATGGATATTGTGAGAACGCCAGAACTGATTTCGATTTCTCAAGAATCAGCAATAAATAGATTGCTTGATAAATTTAACATGTCAGATTGCAAAGGAGCAGAGTCGCCAATGGAAGTAAACTTCGCAATAGATGAAAATGAAACTATCTACTTGGATATGCCATATCGTGAGCTCATAGGTTGTCTTTTATACTTAGGTACTTCTAGTAGACCTGACATTTGTTTTGCCGTGTCTTTCCTAAGTAGATATTTGGATAGGCCCACTATATCGCTGTGGAAAGCAGCTAAGCGTGTATTGCGGTACATAAAACAAACAAAGTCAAAAGCTCTCGTATATAAACGGGATGGCAGTTGTCACTTAGTTGGCTATAGTGATGCTGACTGGGCTGGCGACAGAATAGACAGAAAAAGCGTGAGTGGTTCTGTAGTCTTCTATGGCAATAACTTGTTGGCCTGGTTCTGTAAGAAACAAAACGTTGTAGCCTTATCAACGGCCGAAGCTGAATATATAGCTGCGGCTCTAGCGTCTGCGGAGTTAGTTTATTTAAAGGGATTGTTGCAAGATTTTAACTGTCCGTCAAATTCAATGTTGCTTGTAGATAATCAATGTGCGATTAAATTAATGGAGTCAAATGAAAACAGTAAGAGGTCAAAGCATAAATACCATTTTATTAAAGATTTAATAAGTAAACGAGAAATAATCGTGAAATATGTAAGCTCGAATGAAAATGTAGCAGATATTTTGACAAAAGCATTAGGAAAACAAAAGCACAACTATTTTGTACAAAAACTAGGCTTTAATTGAATGGTTTCTTATTGATATAGGAACGTAGATAGAGGTACCATAATGAGTGATATAATAATTATTACGTTATTTGTTTCAATTTCAACATAGGTAAACTAGAGTAAGATTCTTGAAATTGAGGGGGGAAAGGATTTGTAAGGATTTGTTAAATAACGCAGCGATAGGCGCCTAGGTACATAACATGAAACAACATAAGTTAATGTTTTGTGTATTTCATGTTCTTTGGTTTGATTTTAATTATAATTTTCTTGTTAGTTTTTTTTTAGTTGCTTATTTTATACCAATTCTTATTTTGAGGTAAATTAGAATTGAGGGGGGATGTTAAGGTTTTACGTTATTGTCTATTATCTGTATCTATGGTTTGTGTAAGACGTTGTCATGTCACTTTGTTTTGAAGAAAATAAAACGAAATGGTGTACGGACGTGAATATTAGTTTTACTGTTTAATATTAGGAATATGGTGACTTCCGCGTGTGATTCAGTATTTAAGAATAACAACAAACACTAAAAACCGGCCAAGTGCGAGTCGGACTCGCGCACGAAGGGTTCCGTACCATTATCTATAAAAACGACAAAAAATCACGTTCTTTGTATGGGAGCCTCCAGTAGCCTAGTTGGTAGTGAGTGTAGTGACCCTACCTACGAAGCCGGAGGTCCCGGGTTCGAATTGGTTCCTGAGTCATGGATGTTTTCTATGTATTTATGTATCTATATAAGTATGTTTATCGTCCTCTAGTACCCATACTACAAGATTTGCTTAGTTTGGTACTAAGCCGATTTGTGTAAGATTGTAAAAGAAAAAAATATATAAAATAGAAAAATTAACTGTTTTTTACAGACAGTCACTAGTGATAGACGGACAGACAGACAGACAGACAGACAGACGGACAGACAGACATACAGAAAGACGGACAGCGGAGTCTTAGTAATAGGGTCCCGTTTAACTCTTTGAGTACGGAACCCTAAAAACAGAATAAATAAATATGTTTTATATATTTTTTTTCTTTTACAATCTTATACAAATCGGCTTAGCACTTGGCCGGTTATTTAGTTTATTTAGGCGTATGTCCAGCAGTGGACGTCTTTCGGCTCATAATTATGGTGATGATGATGATAATACAGCTATGTTAACTGCCATTGCGACTAACTTGATGAACTGGCTAGTTACATGCCCATGCCTACAGTAAGAAAAAAGTAACACAACACAGTAAATAGTCATAAAGTTTACAGAAAAAAGACAAAGTTTAAACTCTGTCATTTTTCCGCAAAACGCACTTTCGCAACATTAATACGGTTGTAATTTCGTAATCACCTGCCATTAGGATCCATTGCCAGGATCCATCAATGGCGTCAAGTGTACCTTTTGTGCATCCAATTCCGTCAATGGAGTCGAGCAGACTTTATGTACACTACAATCTACAATGGAGTATAGTGCACTATAACGTCGTTTAGAATCCATCAATGAACTAGTGTAAACTTTATTTAGACCAGGATCCATACGTGCCCCCCCGACGTGCTGTCACCTTGTTGTGGTGGGGGGGCTTGCGTGTTCTTAGGATCCCCGAGGCTATACCGGACAGGGCCACCCATACCGGGAAGGCGAGGGGGGAGGGACCAGACAAAGAACAGCACACGAGGAGTCGCTCTAGTTCCTCTGTTACAGCAGAGGGTACTACAGAGATGACCAAGGAGAGAGGGACCCCATATAGGGGATGAAGAGGAAGGAGGGTAGTTCTGCCCGAACTACCAATAGGGGAGGCTACGCCAGCTCCCCTTGAATCCCGGAACCCGCAGCACTCTCCCAACGACCCCCATCAGTGGCGATATAGGGTACGGGAGGTGCCAGCATTTTGCGCGCGGACCGGAGGGCTTGCCTTAATTGGCCGGCCCGCGGGAAGGAAAACCCTATAAAACCCGACAGTGAAGTCGTAAAAACCTCTGGATACCGGGCGACCTCCAGAGTATGTAGTCACACCCGCGGGATGGGCGTCACCCGGGGGCGTAGCATAAATCGGCCCTAATCGTGGGAACAAAAATGGCAAACAATTTAAAAAATACGAATAAAACCTCTGACGATACTTCTAACGATACTGGCGACGAAACGGAGATTATTAATTTGGCGGCGGAAGTCGGCACCCCGATGGTGCTCATCGAAGCGTGAAGAATTTACAACCGATAAATATTTTGCCCCGGCTATCGGATATCGAATTAAGGAAAAGGGGACACATAGACGAGCCGGATGACCCGAAGCCTGACAATGAGCCCAAGGTCACTACGGCTCGCAGAGGGAGGGCCGTAGCTCAGACATGTGGAAGGCTCAAGGGGAAAAAGTCGGAGACAGAAGTGAACAACTTACCTGTTATCCATGAGGGCAGAGAAAGGAGCCCGGTAGGTGAGGGGCGTTCTTCGCCAACTCTGGCGCCAGGTGACCGCGTAATAGAGGGCATCCGCAAGGAGGCCTACGCAATCATTGATGAGGCTCGGAAGTCGGGGAATCTCAGTGGGAGGGTACATGGCCGCATCAACGGAGCATGCCGGGAGATCCTGCTCAGCGCGGAAAACCTCCAGTCACGAGATGAAAAGGACGAAATCCGGGTCCTTAAGGCCGACAATAAAAGGATGAGGGTACAGCTGGCCCAACTAATGGAGGAGACCAAGGCCCTCAGAACTGCGATTTCGGAGAGAGCCAACCGACCCCCCGTGGCCAAGCCCGCCGAAAATCCAGCCTCGGCCATGCCGGATCTCCTAGCGGAGCTCAAGGAGACCCTAAAAAGAGACCTCCTTTTGTCGCTGGGGGAAATGATTAACGTGAGAATCGGGGAGGTCAAGAGTCTCCTTCCACCTGCCCCAATCCTGCGTCCATCTTTGGCTGGGGACCGTAACAGGGGAGAGACTGCAAGGGAAGAAGAGAGGCAACAGGATCCTTCTCCTGTGCAGCCAGCGTCATCAGCAGGAGTGCCGGCATCAAAAGAGGCCGCTACAGGAGCTACATTAATGCCCTCTGCTAACGCTGGCGCGTCCACAGCGGGTAAGAGCCAGAAGAAGGGGAAGAAAAAAAGAAGGGGAAAGCACCGAAACAAACGGGGTTGGAACCGCCACCAGCACCCCAGCTACCGGCACAACCACAGACAGGCTCGGAGTGGAGGGATGTGGTAGGTAGGAAGGCCAGCAGGAAAGCCAGCAAAGCAGCAGAGGCAGCAGCACGACCTGCAGCCAAGGCCTCTATGCCAAAACAGCGCAAACTGGTCGTCCCCAAAACAGCCGCCATCGTGGTGGCCCTCAAGCCGGAGTCGGAGGCCACTTACGCCTCCATTATGACAAAGGCGACGTCTCTCCGGCTAGCGGAGGTGGGGCTGGACCATGTCCGCGTCCGGAAGGCGGCTGATGGGGCCCGGATAATTGAAGTACCCGGAGCGGACAATGGTAGAGCTGCTGACTTCCTGAGAGAGAAGCTTGAGGGCCTCATTGGAGATGATGCGAGGGTGTATCGTCCCGTCAAGATGGCGGACTTGCTGGTAACTGGCCTCATGGAGTCGGCAACTCCCGAGGCGGTGGTGGCAGCGGTGGCTGCAAAAGGTGGCTGTAAGGAGGAAGAGGTTAAGGTCGGCGCCATTCGGCAGGCCTCTAGCGGGGCGGGATCAGCCTTTGCCAAGTGTCCGATTGCGGCAGCGGCCAAAGTGTTAGAGGGTGGAAGGTTGCTGGTAGGTTGGGCGAGTGCTTTAGTTAAGGCACTTGACCCAGCTCCACTACGGTGCTATAGATGCATGGGGACGGGGCACACTCGGGCGACATGCCCTTCGCCGGTGGAGAGGGGGAATCTCTGCTTCCGTTGCAGCAAGCCGGACCATAAGGCGGCGGAATGCACGGAGACGCCATTCTGCGCGGTGTGCCACCACTCCAAGGTCACAGCGGGACACATGATGGGAGGTAAAGCGTGCGCACCTCCGCGTGTACGAGGCAGGGATCTCGCTGCAAGAACTTCGGGGACCTCCAACAGCGGTGCGGTGTCAACTGAGGGGCAAAACATGGAGCACTGATGCCAGTACGACCTGCATTTCAACATAATCTCGAGGTCCTTCAATGCAATGCTAACCACTGCGCCCGGGCACAGGATCTTATGGTCCAACACATGGCGGAGTGGGGCATCGGTGCTGCCGTGGTGGCCGAGCCTTACTTCGTCTCCCCCCAACCTAATTGGGTAGGGGACACCAATGGCTTAGTGGCGGTGGTTGTCCCTCCGATCGGCAACCACCCATCAATCACCAAAATTAGGAGTGGTCTGGGCTACGCAGCGGTCGATTGGGGGGGAGTGGTGCTTGTAGGTGTCTACTTCTCCCCCAACCGGCCGCTGTTCGCATTTGAACAGTTCCTTGAAGAGCTGGGGAGGGTTGTGGGTGGAGCTGCGCCGTCACCGGTTCTGCTCATTGGGGACCTCAACGCAAAGAGCACGGCGTGGGGTTCCCCCAAGACGGACCCAAGGGGGGAAGTTCTGTGGGACTGGGCAACGGGCCTGGGGCTCGAGGTCCTAAACCGGGGCACGGCCAATACCTGCGTGCGTCGGCAGGGGGGGTCCATCGTGGATGTTACGTTCGCGACCCCGGCCATTGCGGCGCGTATCTTGGACTGGCGTGTCCTGGAAGATGTGGAGACCCTCTCTGATCATTTATATATCAGATTCAGGGTCTCCGAAGAGAGGCGGGCCCAGCCGTCTATTCCCACCGTGCAAAGAGGAAGGGAACGATTCCCGAGATGGAGTTTAGGCACCCTGGACCGAGATGCAGCTGAAGAGGCTGCAATGATTGATGCAAGGTGGGGGCGAACACCGGACCGGTCGCAGTGTGTGGAGGAAAGGGCTCTGCAGTTTCGTGGGTCGCTGGCGGCGGTGTGCGATGCGGGCATGAGAAGGGCGGGAAAGCCGTCAGCGAAGAAACGGGTGTACTGGTGGTCGGATGAGGTTGCGGCTCTACGTCTCGTCTGCAATAGGGCGCGGCGAGAGTACACTCGATGCCGGCGACGGAGACACACTCCTGAGGAGGAGGAGCTCCGGCACAGGGCCTTAAAAGAGGCGAAAGAGGACCTGTATCTGGCTATTGCAAAGGCCAAGGACGCCGCGCACGAAGCGTTCTTGGCCACGTTGGACAGGGATCCATGGGGGCGGCCTTACAGAGTCGTGCGCAACAAAATGCGTAATGGCCCTACCATAGATTCCCTGGAACCAGAGCTCCTCACACGAGTGGTGGAGGGTCTTTTCCCGCCCGCCCTCGACTTCGCCCCGCCGATGATGCGGGAGCAGCGGATGGAGGATCCGGAGCCAGTGGCAGTGACACCAATTACGGAAGGGGAGCTGACGTGGGCGGTGCACCGGCTGAGGGCCTGCAAAAAGGCCCCAGGGCCGGACGGTGTGCCGGGAAAGATCCTGCCGATCGCGATGGGCCACCTTGGGAGTCGCCTAAAGGACTTGTTCGATGATTGTCTGGAGACGGGGCGGTTCCCGGGGTGTTGGAAGGAGGGCAAGTTATGCCTCTTGCGGAAGGAAGGTCGGCCGGCGGACTCTCCCTCCGGGTGGAGGCCCATTGTTTTGCTGGACGAAACCGGAAAGATGTTAGAGCGGATCGTCGCTTCCCGGATCGTCCGACATTTAGACACTACGGGTCCTAATGTATCCGACCGCCAGTTCGGCTTTCGGATTGGGCGGTCTTGCATAGACGCATTAGGTGCCCTCCGAGGGTTTTGTGTAGAAGCGGCGGAGAGACGGGAGGGGGTGGTGGCGGTGCCATTAGACATCGCCAACGCGTTTGGATCCCTCCCGTATTCGGTAATAGGGGAGGCGCTCCAATATCATGATGTGCCTCCCTACTTGAGGCGTATAATAGAGCACTACCTCTCGCAGCGGGTAGTGCTCTTCGAGGAAAGAGGAGGGCAAAGGAGGTCGAGGCCCATGGCCTGTGGCGTGCCTCAGGGGTCTGTGCTAGGCCCCTTACTATGGAACCTGGGGTACGATTGGGCCATTAGAGGTGTCCTCCTCCCCCCGATGGCCGTCATCTGCTACGCGGATGACACGATGGTGGCGGTCCGGGATGCGGATATGTGGGAGGCTCTGCGACGGGCAGAGGTTGCCGCGGAGCATATGGTGACCCGCATCCGGTTGCTGGGCCTGAGGGTGTCCCTCCCGAAAACAGAGGGAATAATCTTCGGGGGGAGGGGATGGCGGCCGCCTGCGGGCGCCACAATTAGAGTGAGCGGGGAGACGGTCCAGGTTAAGCCTCATATAAAATACCTGGGGCTCATTCTAGACCGCAAGTGGAATTTCGGGGAGCATTTCCGCCAGCTTGCTCCCCGAATAGTGGCAACGGCGTCAGCTTTGGGTCGGCTGCTGCCCAATGTAGGGGAACCCTCCGTTGCGTGCCGTCGCCTGTATCCCGGGGTCGCCCGGAGCATGGCCCTTTACGGGGCCCCGATTTGGGTTGACCGGCTAAATGCGGCAAATAAGGCCCTGCTTAGGAGGCCACAAAAGGTGGTGGCCAACCGTATCTGCAGGGCCTACGTAACGGTGGCGTGTGCAGCAGCGTGCGCCTTAGCAGGCACTCCTCCGTGGGAGCTGGACGCGGAGATGCTAGCTGAGGCACACAGCGACCGGCTAAGGTGGAGGGCTTCGGGAGAATCTCCCGCTCCTGAAGAGGTGAGGGCCGCTCGCAGGCAAACGGAGCGGCGATTGAGGGACAGGTGGAAGAGAGACCTAGAGGAGTCGCGATATGGACTTCGCACCATAGAAGCGCTCCTCGGGTCGTTTGACGCCTGGCTAGAGAGGGCCCATGGTAAGGTGGGGTTCCGAATGACACAGGTGATGACCGGACATGGCTGTTTCGGTCATTACCTGCACAGAATTGGAAGAGAGGGAAGCCCTGCCTGCCATGAGTGCGGCGCAGAGGATGACTCGGCCCAGCACACTCTGGAGTGGTACAGCAGGTGGGCCGAGGAGCGCCGCACTATGGTAACAGCCCTCAATGTGGATGATCTCTCGCTGCACAGTGTCGTGGCGGCCATGCTGGGCAGCGAGAGATCGTGGGAAGCGGTGGCCTCCTTTTGCGAAACAGTCATCTCGCAGAAGGAGGCCGCGGAGAGGGGGCGCGAAGACAGTGCGGACGCGCTTCCGCTCGGGCGCAGACGGCAGGGTAGAAGACGCGCGCGGTTTGCGGCCGCTGGTCGCGTCCTCCCCCAGTAGAGCCAGTGGGTAGGGGACCCACACTGCACGGCTCTACATTGTGGAGTGGGAGGGTCAAGCGTCCTGGCCCTCCCCTTTCTTTTGCGCGGGTGTCCTGGTTAGCCAGGGCCGCCGGGGGGCGTCGTGGTGAAATGTTCGCGATCCCATGGCGCCCCCTTAACGGGAATGCGGGTGACGCCGGTGTGTTTTTAGTGGGTATGTTCCTCCAGTCACCATCAGTCGGATGGCGGCGGGAGGAGAGAGTCCCACATAACCCCCAAATAACCTTCCCCTGGGCCGGGGGTATGCGTAAAGCATTTTCACACCGTCAAAAAAAAAAAAAAAAAAGATCCATACGTGGATTACATAATTTACTTAGATGTCGTCTAGAATCCATCAATGGATTTATGTGAACTTGTTTTATACTAGGATCCATATGTGCATTTTAATTTACTTTGATTTCTTCTAGAATCCATCAATGGATTTATGTGAACTTTTTTATAAACCGGCTGTTCCAGCAGAATTTTTGAAAATATTTTATTTTACGACTTTTATTTTATTTCAATGTAGTATTTACTCTTCCTGTTCTTTGGTTTACCAAAAAAACATCAGACACATGAAGTGAGGGTGAGGGATATCGTCCTATGAATCGATTTATTTTTGAGTACCTTTAATAGATTCGCGTGTATAAAAAGTTCATTAGGATCTATCAATAGATTTCAGAAAACATTGCTGTGTATTGTAATCTATGAATGTATCAGAGTCTATTAAAAGTTCATTAGGATCCTTTAATGGATCTTCGCAGATATTACAATCATCTTATAGATCTGAATATAATAACTGTTTACTAGAATCTATTGATGGATCAGCGTAAACATAGTTGTTTCTCAAAATCTACTGACAGATCCAAATGTACAAAAAGGTGATTTTCGTTATTAGGCATATATTTTTGGTTTCTTTCTTTTGGAGTATTAATAAAATTAGAGTCCTCAACCTTTCAAACAACTATTCTTGTGATAGAAAGTACTCACAGAAACCCGGTGTGATCATACTCCGTAACAAGTATTCTGGGTTTGAAAGTGCGCTTGTACTGCGTATACGTGCACGCTTCTGGACACGACTGGAACTCTATACCATTGGATACGGCCAAATCCCCCAAAAAGTCATGTATTGGTAAACCATACTTCATCTGGTTCAACTCTGGAAGATAATTACGCTTATTAGTGTTTGGTGGAAGATTTGAAGATGATTCTGCTCAGTACCGAGCGAGCAGGGCACGCCGTTGTCGAGCTGCAGCCGGGGCCCAGGCGGGCTCTGTGACATGCCTCATACCATCCAATGTGCAATAGAATGTACACTCAACTACCATGGAATTCAGACCTTTAAAGTCTCAAACATACACGTTTAAAGTCGTGCTTGTCATGTTTCATTAAATTTTAGAGCAAAATAAAATCAAATTTATTGTCTAAACTAGCTGCCCGGCGGCTTCGCACGGGTGGTGCAAGATGTGTTTATTCGTTAATTGACCTAGACTACTATATATCAGAGTCAGTTTTTTTCATTTAATAACTAAACACTTTTTGCGCAATAAGTTTTTCCTCGGCGAGTCTATTTTTCGTAGCAGAAAAACTTTAGCGCTTTGCTTCAACGAATTTAACATTTCTGTCAGGCAATGAAAGATTTCGTCAGCATCTACTAGTTACGGGGTCCCCGGAAAGATGTTCCCCACTTGGATTATGAAACTTGTTGAGTATGAAATATTTCACTTTATTCACCTCTTCGTTGCTTGGACGCTTATGTAATTGTCAACGCCTGAATACGTTGTCGACCAAAATTTGTAAATTTGATTTATTAGTCATCTTTAACATCATCATCATATCAGCCGAAAATCGGCCTTTGCTGCAAAGGGTACACCTTTCCCGCCCCAACGGACATCGGTTCTATGGGTAAAAGACTTAAGTAAAGCCCTTCTTGTAAGGAGTTGTGATATAAATATTCGAATACACATTACATATTTAAATTATCTAACACAAACATAACTAATGCCTATTCGTACACGTCACCCTTACATGAAAGAGGGGTTTTACTTAAGTTATTTACTACTATACCCTAAGATACGTCCACTGCCACTTTTAAGTTTAGCGATTCGGAGAGCTATATCGAATACCATGCCTCATTTCTCATGCGATCACGTAGAGAAACTCTCAGCATAGCCCTTTCCATTGCCCTTTGGGTGACTGCTTCTTATGAGGAGAATAGTATGCGACCACGGTTCAGTGCCATAAGTTATCACTGGCAACACACACTGGTCAAAGATTCTCGTCTTGAGTCAGTGCGGAATATTGGACGAAAAGATGTGCCGTAGCTTTCCGGACGTTGGCCAGCCGAGTCGGATTCGACGATTGTCCCTTTTTTCGAAGTTCGACCTAAGTACCTAACTGGATATTTTGTCCTGGGTATATGTAATTGTTTACAACTTCGAGCATAAAGTGTCCAAAGGAGTTTGTAGTCGACGTCATATGACATGATCTTTGCCTTAATCAATCTGCATCTTTAGACCATCTTGCTCGGAGGGTTTACTGAGGCCATCGATCATAGCTAGGCGCAAGGAATAAAGGACATATTAATACGAGTAGACTACCAATATCGAAACTGATTTTCCCAGCTATCGTTGGCATGAGACCATTAAATACCAATATTTTTAGTAAGACTCGGCAAAAGAGCTCTGATGTTTTTGATCTTGACTCGAATGTTTAGTTTTGTAATATGCTTTTTAAAAACGCGTTGACTTCGTTTTGAGGTCGTTGTTGTTCTACGTCCGTAGAAATAACCCTAGAAACCATACACGTGACCTCCGGGTGGTGCTAAAAGAACAACAAACTCGGCAGCTGTATTGTTCCTTCTGAACCTCGCAGTGCACACTGGAACTCTATCAGCGACGATATCGATACGAATACATATATGTACCAGTGTGTAACCGCCATACGATAAATAAATAACTTCGTCATCTCTCGTGTGATTCTGTTTTCTGCATCATAAACACTTCTTCCCGTAGGTACTATTGGTAGGTACCTGCTCATACAGTTACGTAAAGGCCGAAACGCACTGACAGCGGTGGCGGAGTGGCGCGGCGCGGTGCTGAGTCGCGGTATTCTGTGCGGACCCTTTCGTGCGGATCCGCCACCGCTTTTAGTGCGTTTCGGCCTTAACTGCCAGCGAAAATTTACTATTGGATCTTACCTTTGCAAGCAGCAATTTTTGTTAAAAATGTTTCCCGTGCCTCCTAAACATGGCATACTCTGAATTCCATTTTTCTATTCCGGAACAAAATTATTCGTAGTTTAAATAACTAGCAGTACCTACTGACCCCCTTTTTCATCAAACTATGTTAACTAAAATGTGTTTTGCCCCTTTTTATAATCAAATGACTTAAACTTCTCTGCCACGGATACTATTATAAAAGTAAAAAGGTTAAAAAATGTGGATCATAAACGTACAAAATATGCTTTGATTGTGGCATTAAATTCGCCCTTTGCATTTTTTTTAATAAATTAAATACCTAGGTACCTATAACTATTCCAAAATATATACAAAAAAACAATTAAAAAAAAGAAAAAAAGTTGCCTCGTCTACGGAGACTCGGACTTAATACTAACAATTTACCAGCGTCGTATCCGATGCGCCACCGTAGACTTTGACAATGATGACGAAATTAGTATTATATATAAGCGAATGACGTTGTCAATTGTCTATCTAAGAAGCCATTTGTCACGTCAAAACAACACCGAAATCTATAATATTATTATTACGCGAGGCCGATTTTTGTACATGCCATCAGATCTACAGTTATGGTCCGATTTTGATAAATGATATGTCATGCAATTCGTCTTATGCTGCAGATTTGCAATAAGGTCTTCGTTTTTTCATTTTTTATCGGTAAGGTACTAAAATATTAATTTAAAGAAACTACTGTGCGCTGACCACGTGACTTTGGCTGCGTGACGTCACGTGACGAAAGTCCTGTTTTGACTCGAGATTCGAGATGACAATGTAAAATTATAAACAAGAATTGAACTCAAACCTGTACTAAGTTCTTCAGCATGAGAAATTATAAATGTTGAGTCGGCCACATATGGATACAACACTAAGAAAATTAAGAAAATAGAAAATATACGATAAGTTAAACAATATTATAAAAACTGACAGACGTATTGTGTCAACTGTGTATTTTTTATTGACATAGCCTCGTAAGGCCCAAACTATTTTTAGGACGTTTGATATATTGAACCAGTGTCCTAATTTTAAACCCTTAGACTAGCATCCCAGACTTTTAAATTGCCATAAAATCTAAAGTAATCATTTTTTCAAGTTGTCGTCTTAATATTTGTCGTAAAGGTAAGTATGATAAACAATATTATTATAAAATTTCTAGAAAAAAACGTGTCCTAATTTTAGGACGCTGGGATGGTATTTCAAGGAAATTTTCAAAAAATATCTACAGTAACATTCAATTATTTGGCAATCATTTCAATAGTAGTAGATTATTAGATTAAATAAAAAAATAACAATCACATGCATTTAAATGCTTTTTATTTATATCAGAATACAAAAACTTTATACTTATCTAATTGTAAGTCTTACACGTATTAAATATATCAACAAAAAAATACATTCTTCTAAATTTCATATATAAAAATATATGTCACAGCCTGCCTTAAGCGAGTCAGTCTTAAATCTGCTTACCTAATCAATTAACTTTACTTTTTGGTACCTATTTCAACCATGAGATCAGGCTTTCCATGATCATTTTTATATTACTTGACAAAAAAACTAAGATAAAAACAAAAATGTTATCCAAAAACAGCAACATAAACTTAAAAACTGAGGAAACTGACATTAAAAAGAAGACGTTAGTCTTGATCATAATTAAGTTGACCCTAGTCTAAACAAATAACAAAATAAACCTTAATTCCAAAAAAAGTTACAAAAACTTCGAAACATAATTTTTTTTCCGCAAAAGTTATCATTGAAAAATGATTGTGAGATCACAACTTAAAATGTACTATGAAACTGGTAAAAACAGTTTCTATCCTTGGTGAGGCACAAAGCTACTTGACACCTTGTACATATGATTGTGCTTTTTCTATTGCACCCTGGCCTCCTACATCTATTTTGTTGCTCTCCAGCCGATGGCATATGAAGTGCACCATGTGTTCTGAAACTTTGGGTGGGTAATTGTATACCTGCCTTCGAGCGTTTTGGAGGAGGTTCTTCGTCGTCTAAACAATGGCTCATTTCAGATTCCTGAATATTGTTTGAATCCAGTATGATCTTTGCGATTTCTATTTTAAAACTCCGTAGCTGCTGGATCTTCTTTTTGTCTTTATGTCCCAAAAATATGACACTATTATTTTATACAACTAATGCAATAACATCCCAATAACCTATTTTTAGGACATCCATGTTTACTCGCTTCTCCTACTCGAAATAAACCATGACGGACTAAGATATTAAGTAATATATGTAGTATAAACCTTAAATAATCAATTTTAATTAGATTTAGGTTAAACAATTGAAGATTATATTGAAATAAACGGATTTACTTACCACGTTTCCCCGAGTTCGCCATGTTGTTCGACACCCACGAGGTAAAAGACAGTTCTTTGATTGTCAAACGTCATAATTGACAGTTAGCAAAACAGCTGCGATCAGTAATACCGCCATATTAGAAACATAAACGATCCGTTGCACGCAATATTTATGAAATGGTCTATGGTTAAAATGGAGGTCCTAATATTAGGACGCTGGGCCGCTAATTGATGAATTATAATATTTACTTGGGCCGGAAGGACTACATTTTCCAGTCCTAAAAATAGGACGTTGGGCCTTACGAGGATAGAGCCGTCAGTATTACTTGCCATGTACTTTTTTACTTCCGAAAAGTTTATATACAAACTTATTTTCCCATAATTCGAGATGTTGGGAGAAGAATGAGGTTTAATTAAATCCATTAATTGTTGTGGACCCCATAGACGGCTTTGTTAACCTTATCGCCGTGCCGTTGGCTCCGCCTAATTTCCAGTATAAAGATGTAGAAAACGAAACTCGATAACAAAATTTTCTTTTCGGATTCCGGGGTCCATTGGCGACTTTGTTGACCTGACTTGAATACCATCCAAGTTATTCCAGGTTCAGATAATTATATTTTGATAACAGGTAGGTTATATTACTTGTAATTTGACTTAAGTAATAATGGAGAACATAAATTAGTATTAAACTATTTAGCGGTATAAATAGTCAAATGCAACTATAACCGGTAAAATATTATTAAATACAATTAACGGTCCCCGATTCAGTATTCTTTGATCTGTGCTGATACTAAGTAATAATAAACAGGTGTAATGTCTGTGAAATGTAAGTTTGTATGTTGGGGGTAATCTCAGAAACTATACCCATCCTATTCTAAAGACCCTTCTTCAGTAGGTTATGTGTATGTATACATAAGTCTGTAAGCACTTTATTGTACACAAAACAGGTTAAAACATAAACATGATATGTAAGATTAAAGTTGGTACAAAGGCGAACTTATCCCTATAAGGGATCTCGGGGGGAATATAAGGGATATGTAGAATGGACCTGCAGGATTAAGTATGTGCTATATATTTTATCCCGTCGCTCCGCCTAGATTCTTTGTATACGCGGCGGAGCCGCGCGGGTAGCTAGTTATCTGAATTGGTTGAAATAAATCGTTGTAACAAATTAATTACAATCGGTTAAGCCGTTTTCGAGTTTAACAATAACATACCCACAGACGTACGCGGCCGGCGACTTTGTTTTATAATATGAACTTATAGATAGATGTATAGAAGAAGATGTATAGATATAGATAGATGATTAATGATTACTTACCGGGATACCTTCTTAGGCAGTTTATCCCTGTAAAGTTACAAGTTAACTCGTCCGGCGCTGGGAGGTAGGTTCCTCCGCAGCCGCACACGGCAATGCTGGCGTTGATGATCCATTCCACTACGCAGTTGTAATAGTTGTACGAGTCAAAGAAACGTAATTCTTGTTCATCAGGATGAACACATATTCCTCTGAAAACAAAATAATTGCTAAAAAACAAATCAAGTTACCGAATTGAAAAAAACATTGCCTAAATGGAATCACAGCTCCCAATGACCTTCGATCTGTTACCGTCCGTTTTTTCGTGTTTTTTTGGCTTACCGTATTAACAACAACGAGGTTAACCGAAATAGTATCCCATATTTACTTCAAAACTCATAGTTTTTGAGATATATGGCACTAAACTTTAGCGGTTTTAGGCCAAAAAACCAGTTTTTTGGACGTAACTTTTGTAAAAATGAGTTAAAAATAAAAAACTCTCTTGGGTTGTTAGAAACGTCAAAAAAGAACAGTTACATGTTAATTTCATATATAAAAGTGCATAAACAACATACTATTTAATATCGAAAACAGAGCTTTTTTGGACCATGTTTGAATAAATCATAGAAAAATAAATATACATTTTTTTCCAAAAAACTCTCTTGAAAAAGTAGATAAAGTATTGAAGAACCGATTAACGTTTGTGGCATAAATATATCTATTGTAATGACGGAGGAATATCAACTCAAAACTCATCAAAACTAGTCAAAAAGCGCGTGGAGCCCCTTAAGTAAAACTCACGCTTCCTCCTCCATTTCATGAACCTCCTCAGACTTTAACACCGTTAAAGGTTCTACATAGAACAGCACGTAATATCCATTGCTCATTGTGAAAGAAGACTGGTCGAGCAGAGGCTCGGATAAGGGCCTATGGATCGAGAGGAACGCTGGGCCGTGGTTCATGGTGGTGACAACTTTGAAGTTGTTACTGAAGGTATTTCCCGCCGATACGAATGTGTCTGGGCTGAAAATTTTAAACAGTTTGTTGGTAGATCTCGATTTTCACTCATCATTTTTACGAAATGTGATGCTCGTGTCCTCGTGTGTAATTAAATCAAAAACATCGTAATTTCATCTGGGATGACTGTTTCAAGATTTCACTTTCGTGGAATCCAGTCTAGTAGATTATAGTGACAAAAAATATTGTCAAATTCTTGTGTGTAATTAAATGTAACACATCGTAATTTCGGTTAGGATGACGGTTTTAAGATTTCACTTTCGTGGAATCTAGTCATTAGTAAATGAAATTTACAAAAAAAACCGTCCATTCCCGTCATATCCACCTTTATGTAAATTGTACTCAAAACGGCAGATAGAATACAGACAAATTAGGTTCATATCAGCCAAAGAGTGCCAAAGTGACCGGTCCTGCGCCACCCGCTTCCAGCGGCCTTCCACGACATTTACCAGGTCCTCAGTCAATGTTGGTTCTGCTGCGGATAGCCTTATTTCTGATGCGATCACAGAGAAACTCCTAACATAGCCCTCTCTCCTTTGGGTGACTTTGAGCCTTCTTATGAGGCCCATTGTAAGCGACCACGTTTCAAATTAGGTTAATTCGGCACAAATATGTGGTTTACTTTGGCCGAGTCACAACACTAGCTATATTATCCGTGATTAAGTCCCGTTTAGTATAAGTAATGTGTGGGAATTGTGAAAGTGTAAATCAATATATTATGTACAATACTTGTCATAGAACCGGCAACATTGGCCGCTGACTCGTTCGAAAAGGGCAGCACACGGTAATATTTCGCCTCGCAGCTCGCAGCGACTCAGCAACACGTCGCAAGGAACTGACGCGAGCTCGACAAACCCTCGGGTCTACGAAGAAGTATAGATAGTTAGGAATGTTCAATGCTATTAGACCACAGGTGCAGCAACAATAGGGTTGTAGACTCAAAATGTATTATTAGGTAGATATTCCAAAATAAAAAAGCCAAAAAAATATGCCTAGAGACGAGAATCCCATTTAGATACCTATCTCAAAAAATTACGAAGCGTCAACCTTTTAACTATTGCTTGTTAGAGAGAGAAAACGCTCAGGGATCGAGACGTCACGATCCCCGAGCGTCATAGTAAATGACAATCGTATCATATGAATTGCGTTTTGCGGAAAAGGGATAGAATATAACACAAAGTTATTAAGTGTCCAAAGTTTTAAGAGGGGGCTTTTGAAACTTGGACACTTCATAACTTTGTGATTATATAATCCCCTGCTTTACTTTTTTCACAATTTGACAATATTTTTGATGCTTTTTCGAGAAAATTCATCATTATTGGTTATTATATTTGGTGTCTACACCACTAATATTATCACTTTGCCATAGAAACTACTTCTCCCCTTTTCTCCCCTTTTCAGGAGGATTTCTGTGATGGAAACTACATTATTATCCCTTCCAGGCCCCGTAGCATGGATGGCCTTATCACGCGATACGTGACATGATAGAGCTGCCGTCCCTGGCTGATACCGTTCGATAGAACGAGACGACGCGCTTATCCTGTCACTTATCGCGTGATAAACGCCATCCATGTTACGGGGCCTGGGTGTCAAACTACATCCATACCAAATTTCATCAAATTGGGTTCAGCAGTTTAAGCGTCAAAAAGTAACAGACCGACAGATATACAGCGACAACTATCTGCCTGCTTGTTACTATCCATACTGTTATTGTCCGTTCTCGTGTTTAGGTAAGTTTTCATTATTATTTTGCTTTCTTTCTGTTCGTTATCCACCGTGAAATCACTCGACGGTTCTATAGGAGGATCAGCGCTGGCAGACCAGCATTATGTTGAGTGACGAAACGCTATGTCTGACACTCTTTCTTGTTTCATTGTTTGTTTTTAACTCGAATAAAATTTTCTTTCTTTTTTCATACAAATACCTATTATAAATGCGAAAGTAACTGTCTGTTAGTTTGTCTATATAATCAAATAGATAGTTACCTTTGCATATAATATAACAGGTATGGATAGTAAATCGTACTAGTAGGTTAAGTATGAAATAGCAGTGTTCAAATTCTTACCGTAACATTATTGTGCATCAGAACACGATCCAGCGTATCCATAAGAGTGGCGTTCAATTGTTGTGGATTATCCACGTAGAGTGGGCTCACATTGCTGATGCCCAGGCGCATGGCTCCTAGTACATCTTCTCTATTGTACTCAGGAGGTATTACCCTAGAATAGTTAAGTATCTGTCAAAATTTTGATTATTGGTACAAGCTTTTGTCGCCGACTGTACTATTTTGCACAGCCATGAACTACTCGATGTGAGGGTTCCACTAGTCCAAACACGACGGGTTTATCTTGTGTAGTTCAGCAGTTCCTAAAGCCCCTTCTGTCTATATCATCAGATCATCTCGGTGGTGCCATTATAAAAGTATCAAACAGCTAAATCGGATACCAGTATAAGTGGCCGAAAAATAGGATGCAAATTGACGACAACTTACATACTTAAAAAAGTTAAATAAGAGCATGTAACAGGTTCCTGTTGTCAACTGTTCTTTTCTGCATACCGTCATCAAGTACTCATTGAGACAATTCTAATGAGCCTAAACTCAACGGGGTTACGTACGTCGGTAAGTACTGAATTCCCATGGCTAGCTTCTCATAACGTCATAAGGAACGTAACGTTAGCTTCCCATCTCTTTCTATGTGTTCTAAGTCTAGACAAACAGGCAACGCAGCCTCGTGAAATTTTTTGAGCAGGTTCGTTCGTTGGGCATAATTATACCTACTCGTGGAATTTTCTTGTGCCCACTTTTCCGAATTAAAAAAAAAAACATTTTTTTTTTAAAGAATCGCTTTCGCTTGTTATGCAGCTCACGGAGCCACTAGTTCCTAGATAATTTAACCTTAAAAAACCGGCCAAGTGCGAGTCGGACTTGCGCACGAAGGGTTCCGTACCATTATCTATAAAAATATTTATTTTATTCTGTTTTTACTTAGTATTTGTTGTTATAGCGGCAACAGAAATACATCGTCTGTGAAAATTTCAACTGGAACTATCACGGTATCAGTGAGCTACAGCCTGGTGACAGACAGACAGACAGACAGACAGAGTCGGACAGCGGAGTCTTAGTAATAGTGTCCCGTTTTACTCTTTTAGTACGGAACTCTAAAAAAAACAGTAATATATCATCATCATCATATCAGCCGAAAGACGTCCACTGCTAAACATAGGCCTCCCCTAAACGCCGTAATGACCGGTCCTGTGCCACCCGCACTCAGCGGACTCCCGCGACGTTTACCAACTAATTCCACCATAAACAATATAAGCCAGTAATATCAACCCATTGAGTTTGACAAGCGCAAATACAGTGCTACAGCGGCTTTTAGACCTGTCTAAATTTAGTGCACGAATTGGTGGTAGTTCAACTATCTCACACAGAGATTAAGTATAAATTAATTATAACTCCCCTCCCCCATTCAGATGTTGTGTTTATTAATGGAGATGAATGCTGTTCTGGCCTAAAATAGAGTACGTAGGCATTGTTTAACCTAATGTTTCGATATGGAAAGGCACTCAATGCAAAACGGCAGCTTCGGCTAGAATTTGTGCCGATAATAATACTGCCGTGCAATTATAATGAGTGTCACTCAATAATATTGCCGCTGAAATGAACGAATACTGTATCTTTAATATATTAATAGAGGTGTTGACACCAAATAAAATAAGCAATGATGATCAATAGCAAAGTAAAGCAGGGGATTAAATACACATACGTGTCACAAAGTTATAAGTGTCCAAAGTTTTCAGTAGTGGGGTACTCTGTCCCTTTTCCGCGAAACGCACTTTCATATGAAACAATCGTTCGTTCTCTCTAACAAGCAATATTAAAACGGTTGTAGCTTCGTAATTTTTTGAGATATCCGAATGGGATTTTCGTCACTAAGCATATTTTTTTGCTTTCTTTCTTTTGAAGCAATAAAAAGTTTCGAGTCTACACCCCTATAATATTCATTTTCAAAATTCAAACTATTGAACGCAGATGAAGAGAGTTCACAAGGGTGCACTTTGTTGAGAGTGAGGGAATTGCATTTGTATCAGATGTCAACACAACAAAACCTCAAATCAAGGTCGTCTTGTTAGCCAGCTTTTTTTTTCAGTACCCGTGAAATTGGCCAGGATGATAGATAGATAAAGACAAATAAGCACAACAACGGGTAGCCTAGTGGTTCAGGCATGCGGCTGGCTGGCTGCAACGGCGGTCGTGGGTTCGAATTCCGGCTCGTACTAAAGGCCTCAACACACGGCCCGCCGCGAGCCCGCGGGCCCGCGTTCGATGTGTGTTTGAAGTGTAGTTTCAATGTTTTACAACTTGCGCGGGCCCGCGCCCGACCCGCGCCCGCGACCGGTGTGTGGAGGCCTTAAAATGAGTTTTTCGGAACATCATTTAAACCGCTCATCTTCTATTATTTTCCGCAGTAAGCTCGATTCTCCATAAAAACGTAGTTACGCTCTCATTTTAAAACGACTAGCTAAGTTTGCTCTGAATCTTTGTACTTAGAATAAGTTAAGTACCATCCAGGTCTGTAATTAGTTTATGTTGTTTAATTAGTGTTTAAGTGTAAGGGAAAGACCCACTAACCACTAAGGCTAGTGGGCACTTTTCATTTGTTAACTAGTTTTAGTCTAGATATTAAGCTTAGTTGTAAATTTTGTTGCCGTGTTGGCCCCAAGGCCGGCACGCGCCTATCCGCACCGAGCAAAAGGGCCCAGTTGTGGCCCGGCTTGAAGAAAGTCCATCAAAAGAAAAAAAAAAAAAAAAATTAGTTTATGTAGCTTCAGATACCACATTAAAATAAAGACAGTAAATTTAAGTTTTTCATACAAAACTTGTTTTTGCTGTATTTCGTTTGTTTTATAAACTGGAGCCATATACATATAAACTAATTACAGACGTAGATATACCTCATGTCATTGTATGTATATGCAAAGTTTCGTTACAACCCAAGACGTAGTTTTAAAATGAGAACGAAACTCCGTTTGTATGGGAAGGTGAAATTCGGCCGAGCTTACTGCAGACTCTTAATATATACCGTCAGCTTTTCGGTGAAGGAAAAACATCGTGAGGAAACCTGCATACATCTGCGAATAAATTCAAAGGTGTAGGTAAATGAAGTCCCCAACCCAAGGCTAGCTTGGGGACTGCTACCCGTTCCTCTTATCCATGAGAGGAAACCTGGTCTGGCCTGGCACAGGCCCAGCAGTGGGACTTGTATAGGCTGATTTATTATTAAGTATATTAAGTACAACAACGATAAGTAAATGCTTACAAATCTTCCAGAAACCGTTCATACCACACCTCGGAGGGGTTTTCAGAGCAGAAGGTAATGGATGGTAGAGGCAGATCGACAGTTCGAGCCTGTCCATCCTTGATGGTCATCCTGATGGGAATCTCCAGAAATCTTCGGGAGAGCAGTATGGAAAATTGCCCGCAGCAGTAAAAAGCGAATATGAGCATTGCGCACCAGTAACATCTGAAAGAAGGAAGAAAGTAAGAAAAAAAGATGGTATAAAACAGTAGCATAATATGAGGCTAATCAAGTAATCAGTAATTATTTCCAAGAGGCTTAACTATAACAAAAGTAGAAAAAAACTTATTTTTTTTTAATTAAAAGCAAACGTGAATTCTTCTACTTAACTGCAATGCAATCGATATTATTTAACATTTTAATACCAGAAAATAATGTAAAAATAGATAAAAACCCCAAAAATATTAGAAAACAAAGACACTATGAATTACTTTCACACGTGTTCTAAGATATTTAAATACTAGCTTTTGCCCGCGACTTCGTCCGCGTAGAACTCGTTTAAATCGTAGCTCGATACAAACTTTCACCCTCTATTTCCCTTTTAGGGTTAGATTTCCGATATAAAAACTATCCTATGTCCTTCCCCGAGACTCAAACTATTGTTATCATCATTATCGTCATAATCATATCAGCCAAAAGACGTCCACTGCTGGACATAGGCCTCCCCTCCCCCAAAGAGTTCTTAAGTGACTTATCCTACGCCACCCGCATCCAGCAGACTCCCGCGACCTTTACCAGGCCATCAGTCCACCTTGTGGGGGGCCTACCAACGCCGCGCCTACTATAACTACCTGTATACAAAATTTTATCTAAATGGGTTGTATAGTAGCTCCATACAAATATTCACCCCCCATTCCCCCCCCCTTAAGAGATGATTTCCGGGATAAAAACTATCCTATGTCCTTTTCCGAAACTCAAATTATCGGTAAACCAAATTTCATCTAAATGGGTCACTCAAATCCAAATTTTATTAATTTATAAAAACTATCCTATGTCCTTCCTCAGCTAACTATCGCTATACCGTAAATGGGTTCCATCCAAATTTTCATTCCCATTTCACTCCCTTAGGGGATGATCTGCGGAATAAAAACTATCATATGTCCTTTCCCAGGACTCAAACTATCTCTTAACCAGATTTCATCTAAATGAGTTCCATCCAAATCTTCACCCTCATTTCATACTCTCAGGCGATGATTTTCGTTACAAAAACTATGCCATTTCTTTTCCCGGAACTCCACCTATCTCTATACCGAATTTCATCTAAATGGGTTCTATCCTAATTTTCACCCCTCGTTTCACCCCCTCATGAGATGATTTTTCAGGATAAAAACTATGAATAGTCCTTCCCTGGGACTCCCCACTATCTCTATATATACCAAACTTCACTTAAATGGATTTTTTCCAAATTTTTACCCTCTATTTCATCCCTTTAGGGGATGATTATCGGGATTGAAAATATCCGTTGTCATTCTCCGGGCCTCAAGTAAACTTTTAACCAAATTTCATCTAAATGGGTTCCATCCAAATTTTCACCCCTCATTTCACCCTTAGATGATTTTCGGGATAAAAACTATACATTGTCCTTCCTCGGAACCCCAACTATCTCTATACCAAATTTCATTCAAATAGGGTACATCCAAATTTTCACTCCCTATTTCATCCCTGATGGTATGATTTTCGGTATTAAAACTATCCGTTGTCATACTCCGGGACTCAAACTATCTTTATACCAAATTTCTTCTAAATGGGTTTCATCTAAATTTTCACCCCAATTTCACGCCATTGGGGGATGATTTCTAGAATTTAAAACTATCATATATGTCCCTTCCCAGGACTCAAACTATCTTTTAACCAAATTTCATTAAAATGGGTCACAAACAAATTTTCACCCCCAATTACACCCCCTTAAGGCATCCCCTAAGAGGGTGTAATTGGGGTTGTAATTTTTGGTATAAAACTATCCTATGTCCTTCCCCAAGACTCCAACTCGCTATACCGTAAATGGGTTCCATCCTAATTTTCACCCCTCATTTCACCTCCTCAGGAGATGATTTTTCAGGATAAAAACTATGCATTGTCCTTCCCTGGGACTCCTTCTATCTCGATAACAAATTTTAACTAAATGGGATTTATCCACATTTTCATCCCTATTTCATCCCCTTGGGCGATGATTTTCGGGATTTAAACTATCCATTGTCATTCTCCGGAACTCAAACTATATCTTTACTAAATTTGATCTAAACGGAGTCCATCCAAAATTTCACCCCCCATTTCACCCCCTTAGGGGAAGATTTACGGAATAAAAACTACCCGATGTCCTTTACCAGAACTTAAACTACCTCCTAACCAAATTTTATCAAAATGGGTTACATCCAAATTTTCACCCCCCCCCCCCCCCCCCCCCCCCCCCCGTTTTACCCTTAAACGGGACGATTTCCGGGATTAAACCTATCCTTTGACCTTTCCCGGGACTCAAACTATTTATATACTAAATTTCATCCAAATCGGTGCAGCGGTTTAAGTAGCTCCATACAAATTTCCACCCCCCAGTTTATCCCCTTAGGGGTTGATTTTCGGGATAAAAACTACCCTTTGTCCTTTCCCAGGACTCAAACTATCTCTATACCAAATTTCATCTAAATCGGTTAAGCCGTTTTCACGTTATGCGCGGTCACATAAACAGACAAACAGATAAACAGACAAACAGACAAAATTTCTAAAAACTGTTGGAACGTGTTCTGTTATTGATTCTAAGTATCCCTAGCCATTTTTTTTTCGAATATTTTCCATGTACAGACTTTCGACCCTCTTCAGCTTTATTATATGTATAGATAGATAGATAATGAAATGACTGACATGCTACGATATCGTGACATCAAACGTTACTTAGGAATCACACCTAAATAAATGCGGTACGCGGAAGCGGAACGGTACGAATGCGGTACTGCAAAGTGCCGCGCCGCGTCTGCGCAGTAGGTATATAATATTATATAATACATATGCCGCACAAAATATGTAATAAGTATAAAAAGCTCTCGGTAAAGTAGACATTACCGCATACAGACTCCGCCCCGCCAAATGCGGAACTGCTGCACGGTTAGCACAAGACGGCGCCCGAACTCTCTCGTTTTTTTCGCAGCTTACGTCTCTTTCTAAGATTCTTAATAAATAAAATAAATAAATAAAAAAAGATTTATTGTCGTAAAAAAAACACAAAAAAAACACAAAATCACAAAATCGAACACTGATGTAGATACTTATATAAAAGAACACAATGCAGAAAATAAATAATGCGACAATAGGCTCGGGGCTCAACGTTTGCTGATAGCCTGTCGGCTATACAGCGCTGTTTTTCAGCCCGCACCTACAACACGGGGTACAATATAATTAATAGCTAGCTGCAAGGGGAACATTCGCATTACTCGTAATGAACTTTTACTTTTAAAGACTAAATCATGCAATGCTAGTTGAAAAATAAATAAATATATATTATAACTTAGTATTACAAGTATATAAAAAAAAACAGGTCAGTAACATTGAGTATTCCGTCCAGCAATGGAGTACCAAGTGGTTTAGTACTATAAATAAGGGTATTTAAATGTGGTCATTGTTCACGTAGCTGGTTTTGTAATATAATAAGAAAGAGACGGATAGTGCGAGAAAAATCGAGAGAGCTCGCGCGCCGTCTTGTGCTAACCGTGCTGTTCCATTGCGTAACGTTCCGTACGTACGTTAGGTAGATCTTAATGACATTTTTGTCAAGTCAAGTAACGCACTTACCGCCCCCTCTGGTCTAAGGCATTATCAAAACAAATCAACATCATACCCGACCTTGAAATAATACTTTTATCTTTAATCAGGTACTTCACACCATGTACAGAACTTTCAGTGCAAAGCGAGGTGACAAAGTTTCTCAAACAATTCCACATGGTGTGTCGCTTGGTAAATGAATAAATTACTATTAGGCAGCCGCTGCGGCAATGCCGTAATATAAGTAATTACTTCAATTATATATAATTGAGTTAATAATTTATGTCTGGGACAAGTGCAAGTGAAGAGAGACTGTGAGGTAAGGCTGGGGTCTAGTAGCGACATTAACTTTAGGGTACTTTCCCTTGTTTTGTACTTTATATTGTACTAAGTTGCCTTGTAAGTTTCTAGGAAGACTTTATTTTCATTCAGCTTTTCTATAACATGACGTTGGTGTAAAATATTCACAAGGGCTGACTATATACAGGAAAGAGTTATGTTCATGTACTTATTATTATTTATGTACGGTAGGCCACACGGAGAGAGAAATCTCTCAGGGACCGAAATCCAGTGAGAGCTGTTTGGATGTTGTATTTATGCAACCGATTTTAGAAACTTTAATCAATCAATATTTGTATATTATGGCTCCATCGGTATTGTCGATGATTTCGCCAACGTCAACGTCAAAAAAGCAATAAACTTAGGGTTGCCAGGTTCACTCAGAACAGAAGAATTAACAAACATTTATATTGTTAGCTAAACTACCTGCTACAGAAACAACAACAAAGGGGGAATAAGCCAAAGTGTGGAAATTTATGCTAACGGGTCGAGGAATTTCTAAGGGTAGGATATCGTACAACGAAGTGACAATACGGTTACAATGAAAAAATAAGTGTTCGAGAGTACCCTCTGCCAGACCACATTTGCACAGAGAGTGGTCCCAAACACGTATCTTTGCCAGAAATACACGCTTATAAACTTCGATAGCGCGATGCAGAACACGTCAGATTTGACAGCTGACAGGAGTGACGGCGCAGAGACAAATAATGATATGGCAGGCGGTTGTCTGTTTATCATTAGGCAGGCGTGGTATAAAACATAAATAAGTACAACAGGCCACAGGCAGGTCTGATGGGAAGCAGACACCATAATCTACAGACATTGCAGAACCTTTTTTTTTTTTTTTTTTTTTTTTTTTTCAGGCACCTATAAGGCCCATAGTAACCAATACCTTTTTATTGATTTGACTATGGGGAATGGATGAAAATTTCAGAAGTGCCTGATTATTTTTTTGTTGAAAGGAATAACCTTCCTTAGCACCAGAAAAAAAGTTACAGACTTTTCAGCTCTGTCAATTATTTTTGGAAAATATAAACAGTTTTCTCACTTACATTTTGGGTTTAGGACGGCGATGAGACACTTTCTTTGAACCGTCTCATATTACAAAAAAAAACTATTAATATCTGACCATGGAAATTTATCTATCTATACATATAATAAAGCTGAAGAGGGTCGAAAGTCTGTACATGGAAGATATTCGAAAAAAAAATTGGCTAGGGATACTTAAAATCGGTAACAGAACACGTTCCATCAGTTTTTAGAATTTTTGTCTGTTTGTCTGTTTATCTGTTTGGCTGTTTATCTGTTTATCTGTTTGTCTGTTTATCTGTTTGTCTGTTTATGTGACCGCGCATCACGTGAAAACGGCTTAACCGATTAAGATGACATTTGGTACAGAGATAGTTTGAGTCCTGGGGAAGGACTTAGGGTAGTGTTTATCCTGGAAATCAACCCCTAAGGGGATGAAATGGGGGGTGTAAATTTGTATAGAGCTACTTAAACCGCTGCACCGATTTGGATGAAATTTGGTATATAATTAGTTTGAGTCCCGGGAAAGGTCAAAGGATAGTTTTTATCCCAAAAATTTTCCCTTTAGGGGGTAAAATGGAGGGGTGAAAATTTGGATGTAATCCATTTTGATAAAATTTGGTTTAGAGGTAGTTTAAGTTCTGGGGAAGGACACTGGATAGTTTTCATTCTGGAAATCGTCTCCTAAGGGGGTGAAATGGGGGGTGAAATTTTGGATGGACTCCGTTTAGACCAAATTTGGTATAGATATAGTGTATTCATATTCATATTCATTTAATCATTGCCTTGTGTGTACAAAAGATCTTATAGCTACATATTGGTATGTCTCAACACAACCCTGTAAGGGCACTGCAATACAGTAAATAGTTCAAAATTTAAACTATACTTAGACAATTATTTCAGTTGCGATTTCTGAATACTAGTCATTATTATTGCGATTTAAATATTCATTTACTGTGTAATAAGCATTTGCCACTAAATATTTTTTTAAAGTATTAATAAATTTATTGTTATTAGGCTCATTCTTCATATCATCAGGTAGTTTATTATAGATCTTTATTAACATGGGGTAAGGTCCTTTTTGGTGTAACGCTGGCTTTGATGTTGTTTGTAATAATAAGTTATTTTTTGAACGGGATTCATAACGGCAGGGTACGTCTCCAATTTTGGAATACAAATCTGGGTGTGCTTTAACAAATTTACACGATTCTAGGATATATATGCCAGGTAAGGTTAATATTTTAAGGTCTCTAAAATACGGCTTGCAGCTATCGGTCTGTTTTATGTTTGTTATTATGCGGATACATTTTTTCTGTAGGATGAGTAGGTCTTGCACCGAAGTACTATTTCCCCATAATATTACGCCATAACTAAGCCACGAGTGTGCAAAGGCATAATACGCCGTTAAAGCGGTTTGTAAATTAGTGGTCTTTTTCAGCTGCCTTAATGCATAAATAAATTGGCTAAGTTTAGTTTTTATTTTGCTGATGTGATCTTTCCAATTTATATGGGAGTCGATTGTGATACCAAGAAGCGGAAACGAGGGTACGCATTCTAATTTATATCTGTCAAACGTAAAATTTATGTCTAATTCCGTTTTTTGAAAGGGCCTGAACTGCATGATTTTTGTCTTGGTAAAATTTATATCTAAATTGTGGTCTTTCATCCAATTGAGTATACTTGTTATCGTTTGATATAATGTTTTATTAAGATTTTTATTATTTTTACACGAAAGTAACACTGAGAAATCATCTGCAAACATTACGCACGATTCGTTTATTGATTTTGGTAGGTCGTTTACATATATAATAAACAGCAAGCATCCGATCACACTCCCCTGTGGGATGGAGTCGGACACAGGTTGGATATCTGACCTGACTGCACCGATTTCTCTTGACTGTTCATATGTAAGTCCCGGAGAATGACAATGGATAGTTTGAATCTCGAAAATCATCCCCCAAGGGGATGAAATAGGGATGAAAATGTGGATAAATCCCATTTAGTTAACATTTGGTATAGAGATAGAAGGAGTCCCAGGGAAGGACAATGCATAGTTTTTATCCTGAAAAATCATCTCCTAAGGGGGTGAAATGAGGGGTGAAAATTTGGATAGAACCGATTTAGATGAAATTTGGTATGGAGATAGTTAAGAGTCCTGGGGAAGGACTTAACATAATTTTTAGTCCAGAAATCATCTCCTGGGGGGGTGAAATGAGGTATGAAAATTTGGATGGAACCCATTTACGGTAAAGCGAGTTGTAGTCTTGGGGCCTTCCCCATGTCCCTATGTCCTTACATAGGATAGTTTACTCCCGAAAATCATCCCCTAAGGGGGTGTAATTGGGGGTGAAAATTTGTTTGTGACCCATTTTGATGAAATTTGGTTGAACGATAGTTTGAGTCCCGGAGTATGACAACGGATAGGTTTAATCCCGAAAATCATCCCCTCAGGGATGAAATAGGGGGTGAAAATTTGGATAAAACCCATTTTATAGATGAAATTTGGTAAAGAGATAGAAGGAGTCCTAGGGAAGGACAATGCATAGTTTTAATCCCGAAAAATCATTTCCTGAGGTGGTGAAATGAGGGTTGAAGATTTCGATAGAACCCATTTAGATGAAATTTGGTATAGAGAGAGGTCTCAGTCCAAGGAAAGAACATAGGATAATTTTTATTCCGGAACACATGAAAGGAGGAAATAAGGGGAACACATAAAGGGGTGAGAAATGCTGGATGAAAATTTGGATTGAACCCATTTACGGTATAGCGATAGTTAAGGAAGGACATAGGATGGTTTTATCCCGAAAATCATCCCCTAAGGGGGTGTAATTGGGGGTGGAAATTAGTTTATGACACATTTTTATAAAATTTGGTTGAAAGATAGTTTGAGTCCTGGAAAAGGACATATGATAGTTTCTATTCTGGAAATCATCCCCTAAGGGGGTGAAATGGGGGTGAAAATTTGGATGTAGCCCATTTAGATGAAATTTGGTATAGAGATAGTTTGAGTCCTGGAGCATTATTCTCCAATGAGGTGAAATAGGGGGTGTAAAATTGGATGGAACCCAATTACGGTATAGCGGTAGTTGGGAGTTCTGGGGAATAGGAACATTACATAGGTAAATATATGTATGTGACGTTCCAAGGGTAAAGGTACCTTATGGCGGTAGTTTCGAAGATGTTTTCTAAAACGGGGTAAAAAAGACGTTTTATTATGGCTATTTTGAAAACTATTAGATGTAACATTTTGTTGACGTATCTTTATTTTTAATATAAAATATTTAAATTACAAGTCAGTTAATTTAGTCCTACGGTTTAGTAGAAAAGGTCCTTACGGCCGTGTGCTATGAAAAATGCAAAATAATACTGAAAAAGCCTACATGCATCTATTATGGTGAGGCGGGTCATAGACACCAAGTTTGCGGCGGAGTATATTTTGTAAAAAAAGGCGTTCGGAGTAAGCTAATCTATAAAATCATGCAACTCAGCCATAATGACCCTTTCCTTCATACAATCCATATTAATATTACAAATGCGAAAGTAACTCTGTCTGTCTGTTACCTTTTCATGCTTAAACTGCTGAACCGATTGAGATCAAATTTGGTGTAGAGATACTTTGAATTCCGGGGCCTTCCCAAAGAATCCTTACTAAAGATAGTTTTTATCTGGAAATTCATCACCTAAGGGGGTGAGAAGGGGGGAGAAAGTTACGATATAAACGAGTTCCACGCGGACGAAGTCGCGGGCAAAAGCTAGTGACAAATATAGCTGCTGCAGCTGTCAATGTCATTGCCAGTGAGAGTTTTTTAAGATATTTTTTTGTAATATATATAAGATGGATTATCTATGCCAAATGTCTTGTTCGCCGTCCTAAACCCAAAATCTAAGTGAGGAAACGAATTATATTTTTCAAAAATAATTGACGCAGCTGAGAAGACTGCAGCTTTTTTCTGTTGCTAAGGAAGGTTATTCCTATCACCAAAAAAATAATCATGCACTTCTAAAATTGTCATCCATTTCCAATTGTGTCGGCAAAAAGACATATGCAGTTCTTTGTTAATAGAAAATTGGTAAGTATTTGACCACTCTATCTCAACACAATGCATCCTCAGGAACTCTGGCGACCTTACTCACTGGCGCTCGGGCCGGATTTGGCACATTGAACTGTGAGTCATCCTTAAAAGCACATTACAGCCACTAGTGACCGCCACTAAACGCGACCACTCTGCCCCATACTAAGCCACCAGTGGCCGCCACTAAACGCGACCACTCTGCCCCACATTAAGCCACCAGTGGCCTCCACTAAACGCGACCACTCTGCCCCACATTAAGCCACCAGTGGCCGCCACTAAACGCGACCACTCTGCCCCACACTAAGCCACCAGTGGCCGCCACTAAACGCGACCACTCTGCCCCACACTAAGCCACCAGTGGCCGCCACTAAACGCGACCACTCTGCCCCACATTAAGCCACCAGTGGCCGCCACTAAACGCGACCACTCTGCCCCACATTAAGCCACCAGTGGCCGCCACTAAACGTGACCACTCTGCCCCACACTAAGCCACCAGTGGCCGCCACTAAACGCGACCACTCTGCCCCACATTACACAGCTACTAGTGGCTATTGCGAGCCACTCCCGCAGCTTTTGTTTCGGACGCGGACGCGGCCTCTAAACGCTCATTATGCGCCGATGTTATACACAATTTATGAAAGAACACATCTGCAGCTTGTGGCGGCCACTATTAGCCGAAACTAGTGGATCTGACACGCGTTACTACGTAAATGCTGTTGTCGGCGTGTTTTTAAACTTCAATACTCCCGCGGTATCCACGTTTGTTTTCGTTCTTATGTACCTACTTCGAACTTACCTGAAGGTCGATCACGTAACTTTTTTATATGGAAAAATGACAGTTGGATCTACCTAACGCGCGTTTACAACGTTACGTGATTACCCCTCAGCAGTAAGAATGTAAAGAGTCGAATTTGCAATGCAGGCCCCTTATTGCATAGTTCTACGGGTTAAGTAAAGTACAATCAGCAGCAGGGATCGTGCCAAATGTCTCAATAATCGCTTGCTAACCGCCGCGACCTAACATTTCCATATCACGCGATCTCATTAATAAATTAATACGTAGTAACACCAGCTAGGCTATTCACCAATGAGAAACCAGCATTTCCTTCGTTCGCTACCATCGGGGTAAAAAAGTAAAACACTCAAGTATTGTTAAATTTAGGCCTTTTTATGGGTTTTCATCCTCCCACCTTGGAATCTAAATGGTCGTGCACGGTACGGTTCCGGAAGAATGTCCTTCCCACGAACGCTCCGGCTATAGAATGAGCCCTGTCGTGGTTTTCCCGATACTGTATGGGGTTCTTCAAGAAAGTAGTGTACATATTTTAAAGGGTCGGCAATGCCCATGTGAATCCTCTGGAGTTGCAAGCGTCCATAGGCTACGGTAACGGCTTCCCATTTGGTGGGCCTTACGCTTGTTTGCCACCGAGGTACTATAAAAAAGCAACGCGTCAGGCGAGTATCACGCCTGTACAGTCAAGTACAGTTGGAGGTCGTTGTTGTTCTACGTCCGTAGGAATAACCCTAAAAACCCTACACGTGACCTCCGGGTGGTGCTAAAAGAACAACAAACTCGGCAGCTGCACTGTTCCTTCTGAACCTCGCAGCGCACGCTGGAACTCTATCAGCGACATCGATACGAATACATATATTGTACCAGTATGTAACCGCCATACGATAAATAAGTAAATAGTCGAGTGTAAAAATATGGATGCATACAACTTACTTTTAAATATGTCCGATATTATGTCGGCGGATTAAGGTTTCGGTACGTATTTATGAGCGGATTAAATCGATACATATTTTGCACTTGACGTATAAAAAAAATGCTATCTGTTTCACACCGCTCTGTGCCTCACCCGTATCGTGCGATAGAGAGAGCAGCAAGTCCTGGGGTGTAAAGGCCTCAACACACCGGTCCCGCGGCGTGCCCGCGTTCGGTGTGTGTTTGAAGTGTAGTTTCAATGTTTTACAACTTGCGCGGGCCCGCGCCCGACCCGCGCCCGACCCGCGCCCGCGACCGGTGTGTGGAGGCCTTAATCGCTACGCGTTAATGCGGCTCACCCCGCCGGTCACCCGTTACGAAACTAGACCTCTGCCTACGCTTAATTACTACGCATCGCGGTGTCAAGGTATAAAAATTGTGGGTGAGCATTGAGGTGAGCTTAAAACAAGTTACAGAATAGGGGGGCTGGAGGCAATGGGGAATGGATGAAAATTTTAGAAGTGCCTGATTATTTTTTTGGTGATAGGAATAACCTTCCTTAGCACCAGAAAAAAGTTGCAGACTTGTCAGCTGCGTCAATTATTTTTGAAAAATATAAACAGTTTCCTCACTCACGTTTTGTGGTTAGGACGGCGAATGAGACACTTTCCTTGATCCGTCTCATATTACAAAAAATATTTTAAATATCTGACCCTGGCAATGACAAATATAGCTGCTGGAGCTGTCAATATCATTGCCAATGTCAGTTTACCACGGATTTTTATGATATTTTTTGTAATATGAGACGGAACAAGCAAAATGTCTTATTTGCCGTCCTAAACCCAAAACGTAAGTGAGGAAAGTGTTTATATTTTTCAAAAATAATTGACGCATCTGAAAAGTCTACAACTTTTTTCTGGTTCTAAGGAAGGTTATTCCTATCACCAAAAAAAATATCAGGCATTTCTAAAATTTTCATCTATTCCCCATTGCCTATATTTCCTTGTTGAAACATTGTTTCGGGTGATAACGTTTTTACCCCCCTAAACCTTTATGAAATGAAACAATTTTGGTGATATTGGATTCAGTACACTTTAATCTATGTCTGAAGGTTTCCTTTTTTTAGTAAATATGTTTTGATTAATTAAAAATAAATAAAACAATAGACAAAGTTTTTAAGTCAAAAATATAGATTTTTAGATGCTAATAACTTATAACGTAAGCAATATTTCTTAAAAATCAAAACGTACAGACCTAGTTTTTTATTATATCTAAAGCATGTCCAAAAATTATTAAAATCGAACAATGTTTACGGGGTGAAAAACGTTATCGCTTTTTGTATGAAAAGTTACAGGTTCACAATCCTCTTAAACAAATCTGCACAAACTCCCGATGCGATAAACATAAGCGCAAGTCGGGGTAGTCGGCGGTACGAGTATTATAACATTATAAGTCTGCGTGCCGCCCTTGCGCCTCATAGAACTGGTTTTGAAGGGAGCAAGGTTTTTTAAGCGACGCTAATTGAGCTAGCTAATTATATTAATAGGTACTTACTTGAGATTATTTGAATTGGCCGATTTGCAGCAAGCAAATTGAATGGACTATTTAAAAAATAACTCTGCAGTCCAATAAAAGGCTACATTATATAATTTCAACCGTACCTCGCCTGTACGTAAATAATCCTAGCAACGTATGTATTTGGGCGACTTCAATGCAACGCGGGCCCGCGCCTTTGCACACATGCTGCTGTATCTATGGAAATTATTTCACACCTCACCGCTCACCCTTAATTTATCTTGACACCACGATTTATCGTCATAGGTATATCCTCTTATCATTCTCCCAGTTGTACCCTAAAGCCTTGGTCAAACACACGGCGCGATATCTCCGTACAAACCGCTAGCGTGGACAAACAGGCCATGTATGGAAATATCGCGCCGCGGTCGCGCCGCGCGACCGTGGCGCTGCGTCGCGCCGTGTGTTTGACCAAGGCTTTAGAGTGGTGGCACGGTGACTTTTTGCAGCGGTACAGACTGGCATTCTAGAGCGCGTGACTCTATGCGACGTGTAGCCATGCATAGATCACCTGTCAAAATCACCTTTATCGATACTGTATCGCGTTTGCAGTCCTACAGAAAGTCACCATCTGTAACCATGCTAACTCTAAAGGAGTCAGGGGTCCGCTTTGAAAACCAACCCCAAGATTTTGCGTAGACAGTTTTACGAAAGCGACTGCCATCTGAACTTCCAGAAGGAAAACTAGACCTTGCTGGGATTAGATCGGTTTCTTCACGATATTTTCCTTCACTGAAATGCTGCTGTTGAATCATCATCATCGTATCAGCCGAAATATGTTCACTGCTGGGCATAGATCTCCCCAAAAGAGTGCCAGGATGACCGGTTCTCCGTCACCCTGCAGGTCTGCGTCTCAAGACTGCTACAATAAATATCAAATGATATTTTGGGCATAACTTTTTTTTAATCCACTGTTATGAGCCGGGGTTTTTTTCCGTTATTTTTCGAATACAATTATATATAGACTATTTACATACTGATTCGAACAGCGAGCGAAAACCGCGTACATACGGTTTATCAGTCGCCATTGTCGCTCGTTTTACAATTGTAGTTAAAGATAGGGTAGTTTCTCCATAGTAATTACATAATTTGGGGTTCAAACATGTACCTAATCAAAAGTTAGGCTTACACTGGCCCGCCCGAGGTGAAATGAGGTGAAGTTTTCTGAATAACAGCCCAGCTGTACAGTTCAACACCGTCTCGACTCAACTCACGACCCCTGTAACTTGATCCCTCAATACGTAACAAACCAAGCACTACGAACGTACAGTAGACGGCAAACTTCGTGCGCAAATGACCTTGCCTGCGCAAAGGCGAATTGTACGTGCGAGCTGCCCCCCCACTACCCCTCATTTGCGCACGAAGTTTGCCGCCTACTGTAGCAGTAAGTCAACTTACACTGGTCTATTCTAAGGCTAACGAAGCCTTGTGAACCTTGTAGACACCGAGCAACTTGCTAATCACTTTCGTTTTACTTAATTACTCACTAATTGTACGAGTTTGATAAGTTTCACGGACATTTCATACATCTACTATAATTATTAGGAAGTTTTTGAGCTACTGTTTTAAGACTTTATGCATTAGAATCAGTTGAATAAGTTATTTGACCCAACAAATAAAAGTATATCAATGGTGATTAAACGTGGAAATTTTAGTTTCAAACTAGTCCCAGAATTAATTCATCGAAGTGCCTACAGATGTAGTGCATAATGGTTTCCCGTCGTTTATTCACGGAAACGTACGATCGTGTCTTGCTATTTCAGTCGGACACGTTACAAAAAGTACGGAGGTTGACTGATGTAGCATGACAAATACGAACATTTCCGAGAAAATACGATGGGAAATGATTATTCACTACATCTGTAATAGGAATAAAGGTGCAATCATATTGCGGACTTTACAAACTTTTATTTAACCAGTACGGTTAGCACAAGACGGCGCGCGAGCTCTCTCTATTTTTCTCGCACTATCCGTCTCTCTCTTATTAGAAAACTTATAAAGAGTGCGCACGAGTCGGTTATGCAGCGATTGACGTCTCACAGACGCCACCTCGTTAGGTATTTGTGTACAAAAAATATGCACGTCTCCTGGATGTCACCTCGGTGTTAGTGTTTGTGACTCTATCTATAGTAACTAAAGTCCCCCGCGGCTATGAAGTCAATTTCTTAGTATGAAGTTTCTGAATAATGACAATGTCAACCATAGGAAAAAATTACATATTCAACCCTAGAGGCATGTCTCAGGATTGACTTCATAGCCGCGGGGGACTATATGGTTTCTCCCAGACTTGATGTCGTCTTTTAAGTTGAAGCAATTTTTTTTTATAGAATACCTAGAAAAAAACATGTAAGGCTTACTGACAGTATAGGGAAACTTTTCGACTATTTAATATAATGAAACATCTTATAATCAAAAGATATTTTATGGTTTATTGTTAACATCTTCATAATTTTAGTAAAATATAAGACTGAAACAAGTCCGAAAATTTCGTATTTATAAGAAAAAATGTGACCTCATAGAAAAAACATGATTTTTAGCATGATTGAAATTATTCTGTGTTTTTATCCCATTTTTAACTACCTTATATATGATTTCCCAGCTGTTTCAAAAGCTTTGATATTAATCGCATGTGAATTAGGATATTTTTTATCAATTTGAAATATTGCGTCTGTCAGACGTCACCACGTTGTTTGTGTTACTCGAAACCCACGTCGTCAGTTAAAGGTTAAATAAAGGTACACCAATACTTAACTAACATACTTACTTTTTTACTTTACAAACAAGCCAGAAGAAAAAAAAAAACAAACTCCCATGCATCTTTATGATTTTCGTAAAAAGTGAATCCGCAAAAAATATAAGACATTGCCCAAAAAACATACAGTAAGTACCTACATTTAAAATACTCGTTGTCATCTACCCTGTTCAAATAACATCGTATTTTATTGAAGAACATAATCTAATTTCAGGTGAAGGGCAAACATCACTTTTCAAAAGAACGGCGGCCTATAGAAGTATCAAATTGATTAGATGCCGTTTCATTTGCCTACGCAAAACTGACGTCACTGTCATATGTCAAAGCATTAAGGTCTGAAATTGAATATTCTTGGGTTTAAGAGCCAAAGGTACTGTGTCAGCGATAAGCCTATCTCATCACAAAGCCCTTCAGGTTCATTAGGCATTTTCGTTTGAAAACGTTTTCCAAAAACCTCCCCGAGTGATCCCGCAAATTGCCTATTCAGAGTTAAGCTACGAACCGAGTCATCAGCGTTTTCCATGACTGCGCTGAAATTGTATGGAAATTCTTTCCGGTTGGGTTGTGCGCGGTTCGCTAAATTGTGTTATTGTTGTACATTACCCTGAGAAAATTACGGATTTTTTGGAAATAATTCAATCAAGCTAATTATTTGTATACGGCTTTTATATGTTACTTTAAAAAACTTTTACTATGGAAGTCAATAATTCTGTGGACCGGAAGTTAGGAAAAAAAATTAACCCGCAAGCAAAAATGCTATCAGTATTTTTATAATGAAAACATGTTTGATAACACGAATTTGGAGACTTAGGGTCGTTTCGCCGGTAACGCGACCACCTTCGGTTAGCGACCACTTGACGGACTAGGCTGCTTCAATTAAAGATATTAACATTTCTACAAACCCAACAGAAAACTAATTAGTTATTAACTATTCTTGAATAGTGTCAGAATAATAATAAATACACTTTAAAATCCAAAGCTTAATCCAAAGCAAGAAAAAATAACCTAAATTCACACATTTCACACATTGCTTCCGAAAAGTGTTGACGTGCAGTGAATCTGTAAAAAAAATAACGCGACAGTTGGCGCGAAAACTTTAGTTACGTCACTTAATTTTATTATTATGCTGAAATTAGTTAATTGATCGTTTAAATGATTTAGCTGTTGTAATAATTTCGTTGAGATTCGGCATATTTAAAAATAGATTTAAATAAAATGGGGTGGTCGCGTACCCAAATACATAATTACCAAAGAAGTCGGATAGCGACCACATCGTTTTCTTTTTCTTTCCTTATGGATTCTTATGCGGCACCCGCGATATTTAGCTTGTCTAGCAAATTGAGTCGGTATTTAAGCCGCGCCAATCCATGCTATGTCCATAGTATATATAATATAATAATAATATATAATTATATATTATATTATATAATAATAAATAATTTATATGAGATAGTTATACTATAAATTCGAAAGTGTGTATGTCTGTCTGTCTGTTATCTCTTCACGCTGAAACCGATGGACCGATTTTGATGAAATTTGGTATGGAGATAGTTTGAGTCCCGGGAAGAGACATACCTAGGATAGTGTTTACCCCCGAAATAATCCCCTAAGGGGGTGAAAGTTTGTATAAAGCTACGATATAAACGATTTCCACGCGGACGGAGTCGTGGGCAGACGCTAGTGTAAGTAGAATATAATCTAAAAGTTAAATAAAAGCTTGTAAAAAGGTGGCATTTAGATACCTACTATGAATGACATGTGTAACTGTAATAGCAATATATATAAAAGCACTATGGTGTGAGCGAGATGGCGCGCTTTTTTCGATTCTATTCTTCATTGACACAGCAATGTAAAGTAGATTTAGAAGAGTAACAATTTAGGGGTGTAGACACTAAATAAAATGACCTATAATGATGAATTTTCTCGAAAAAGGATTAAATGTAACGTCAAATGGAGAAAAAAAAGAGCAGGAGATTAAGTAATCACAAAGTTATAGTATCCAAAGTTTTTAGAGGGGGTGTATTCTATCCCTTTTCCGCAAAACGCACCTTCATATGAAATGATTGTCATTTACTATGATGCTCGGGGATTGTGACGTCACGATCCACTAACGTTTTCTCTCTCTAACAAGCAATATTAAAACGGTTGTAGCTTCGTAATTTTTGGATATATATGAATGGGATTTTCGTCACTTAGGCTTATCATTTTGCCTTCTTTTTTTGGATTAATAATAAATGGTTAGTCTACACTCCTATTTGTAGTGGTATAAGGGTAGTTAGGTAGGTCAAACTTTGAGAGAAAGAGGTCAATCGTCGAATCCGACTCGTCTGGGTTGCGTTCGGGAAGCTACGCTATGGCACATGTTTTCGTCCAATATTCCGCGGTGTCTCAAGGCGAGTCTTTGACCAGTGTGTGTTGCCAGTGATGACGTATGGCACTGGAACGTGGTCGCTTACTATGGGCCTCATAAGAAGGCTAAAAGTCACCCAAAAGGCAATGGGGAGGGCTATGCTGGGAGTTTTTATGCGTGATCGCATCAGAAATGAGGCTATCCGCAACATAACCAAGGTAGGTAACCGATATAGCCATCCGAATCGCTAAAGTTAAGTGGCGGTGGGCGGGGCATATTGCACGTAGAATCGATAGCCGTTGGGGCGGAAAGGTTCTCGAATGGCGACCACGTACCGGGAGGCGCAGAGTGGATATACCCCCACAAGGTGGACTGATGACCTAGTAAAGATCGCAGGAATCCGCTGGATGCGGGTGGCGCAAAACCGGTCATTGTGGCACTCTTTGGGGGAGGCCTATGTCTAGCAGTGGACGTCTTTCGACTGATATGATGATGATGATGATAAATCGTTTTATTAACTACTTAAACACTATTTGCAAGAGTGGTCGCCAACTAGCTAACAGGTGGTCGCAAACCGACTAAAGCGGTCGCTATCTAGCGAATTCGGCATTTTGTAACCTTTTCTATATTTTTTCCTAATCTATGGATGAAAGTGGTATATTTTATTGTAGGTTTCAAAACTTGACTATACTCAGAGTCTTTACGAATACCATCTATTATGTGTGTAAATTGAATAGGTATACATATACTAATCTAAAGTGAGCAACTCGGCTAAGTGGTCGCTAACCGGCGAAACGACCCTACTAACTGAATCCAAAAATATATGCATCAGGAAATAACAGCATTTTAATTAAATATTTACGACCTTGAGATACTATTGAATTTCATCTGGCCTATAGAAAGGTTTATTCATTAACAAAATAAGTGGATTATGCGGGTATCCCAAAGAACGTATATACGTTCTACGTCTATATAGACGTAGTCAATTATAAAGTAAAGAAAGTTTATACCATTTTCGGAACGTACATTCACGGAATTTATAAAGATTACTTTTCATTATTTTTTACCATAGCGGTATTAAATTTAGGTGGATTATTAATGAATATTTAGTCAAATTACCCAACCTATTTTATGGTGTAAAAATATGACTGATATCGCTATGTGTTTTCATAGAGAGAAACCGTAAAGTTCTCAGGGTTCACAGTGTGGGTGAACTGTAATTGGCCATTATTCTGTTTTTACAAGCGTTTATTTAACACGTTGATACGCTACTCCAGAAATAACAATACAAATAACAATAGAATTTCGCCTTTAGAATCAGAATCAAACATTTAAGAAAAAGTGAATTGGGGTCACGAAATGGGCCCAACTCAGCATCATGATCCTGGCTTTGCAGCCAGCGCTGGTCTTCCGTTGGATCCATCCAGTGAGGACACGGTATCTAAAAACAAACACAAAATAATAATATAAAAAGGAAATACAAACATAACATGACATGAGTGACAATAAAACAAAACAAAACTCTATTTAAGAACACAAAAATCTACAAACATGCAAACCGTTTTCAGCTTAATCACCTCGTTGATACCAAAATATGGCATTTTCATAAAAACATAAGTAAGTAGGTACCTATGCCAAATTCCAATTCAATCGCATATCGGCAAGTTGTAGAATAAGATTGACTGCAAACTTAAAAAACCGGCCAAGTGCGAGTCGGACTCGCGCACGAAGGGTTCCGTACCATTATCAATAAAAATATTTATTTTATTTTGTTTGTAGTATTTGTTGTTATAGCGGCAACAGAAATACATAATCTGTGAAAATTTCAGCTGGAACTATCACGGTATCAGTGAGATACAGCCTGGTGACAGACAGACGGACGAACGGACGGACGGACGGACGGACGGACGGACGGACGGACGGACGGATGGACAGCGAAGTCTTAGTAATAGGGTCCCGTTTTACTCTTTGAGTACGGAACCCTAAAAACGACAACTTATACTTAGGTAAGTACATATGTTCATATTAAGAGTAAAACTTACTTTAGAGAATAGCACTTTCGCTCAAATTCTTTCCGAACTATTCACACTCAGAACACTGAAATACTTTGCTTGTGGAATTGGCGGGGATTATAAGCAAAGTAGGTCACAAGGTGAGGCCCTGGTCCGTAGACTCCGTAGCTAGGATTAGTGGCTGCGTTGGGTATTCTAATCACTGATACCTACATGGAATGTTTTGGGATGAAAATCTTGAAATACCGATTGGATAATATGATAGGTAGTGAACAAATTGTGTTATCCTTACCTATATTAATTACATAGAAACAAAACTCACGCCAACACACGGAGAACATCACGCTTCAACTTGTGTACAAGGATGTAGCTTAGGGTCTCGTAATTAAAGCCGGTAATACTTTAAACCGCTATTATGCTCTTAAAATCTCCAAAACAATAGGGAACATTACTGCAATGTTCTGCCGCCAGAGGCAGCACTACCACTAATAGTAAACTACTATAGGAATATAGGGATTCACACACACAAGCACAATTGATTGTCAAATGAGTGACAAGGATGCTTTCATAGACAATACCGCAAGTGGGAATGAGATACAATGTCAATACTCAATACTCAATCATTTATTGCACATAATGGTTATACAGGTGGTCTTAAAATAAAGTATCAAATGTCAACGCTGCTAGTGTCGCCACCTACGAAGAGTTTTGCGTAATGTTCCCTATAGACCAATCAAATTAGCTTACCCTGGACATAATTCGTAAACTCGTTGTTTTTATGGTTTTATCGGATTTTACTATTCAGTATCAAATATTAATGAAATATATTAAGTAAAAAATCCGCGATCGTAACCGTATTTAAAAAAAACACGAGTTAACGTACACTACCTAACTTTTTTCTAAAAGTAAAAAAGGTAACCAAATACCTTGTTAGTATAACTTTGAGGTGCATTCAAATGCGATCTCTTAATAGCAAAATTAAACTGAAATCAAATTCGCATATACGTTTTTTTTTACAGTTTTCCTCTGATCTCATTATCTAGATAAGCCAAAATGGTAACTATGATGTTTTTGTCTGATTAAGCTATCTTGCGTCTTTTTAGACATTTAAGACAAAAATTAAACATTTATTTTTAACGTTTTAATAATAATGTATTTCTCAGTAGTTATAAATAGTAACTATGAAATTTTTGTTTACTAATAGCATTTTGTGTACGATAATCATGTTTTCATCAAAATAAAGCATGTTAATTTCACGCTTAAGAAATTGAAATTTTAATTGAAAATACTTGCGACCTTGTCGTGGAGCCAGATGCATGCGGTGGGTGCGAGGCGGGGAGAGAGTGGGGCGCCAGCGGGCGAGCGCACGGTGAACCCGTCACAACGAGTTTATTTCAATTACGTGTTTTGCACCGTGTACAAATAAAACTAATATAATTGAATATCCTAATTGTAGGATTTATAGCTCTAATAAAAAAATCACAGTTAGTCACTTACGCCCATAATCGTAGTAAGCTTAAAAAAACCGGTCAAGTGCGAGTCAGACTCGCGCACCGAGGGTTCCGGACCACCCCATACAATAGAAACAAGTCCACTATAAACGGACGGACGGACAACAATTTGATCCTATAAGGGTTCCGTTTTTTCCTTTCGAGGTACGGAACCCAAATAAGTAAAAGCTAAGAATTATTCGATTTATGAAATTAAAAAATTAGCGTATCAGACTTATTTAATATTTAAAACAAGAGTATTTTGGCGTAACAGACACACTTGTGTAAAAGTTCACAGTTCTGCAAAATGGCAATGAACTGAGAGTTACGACAAAATGTATCAGAGACGTTTCTTATTTGATTGGATACGACAAAAATGCTCGGTAAAATTGAGTATCAACGCAATATTTTTCATGGTTGTAACCACAGACCACTTAACCTATAGACGCCACTTCATAAAACTTTGTCTAGTATTTCATTATGCCAAATTGGCGGGGCGCGGGGGGCGACAAGTGCACTGTGATTGGCTGGCTCAAGGGCACGGTGCCGCGCGCCATCTTGGGTAGTGATGGGACACACTCGAAAAATATACTACAGAATATAAGTGTAAATATTTTAATTCGGAACCAACGTCAACATTAAAGCGAATATCATATTTTATTGGTTTTTAAAACGTATTAGTTTCGTGTATATGCGTCTAATAGCGCTGTGCGGTTGTGTTTTTTTGCTAAGTACGTACATTTATAATATTATATAGTAAAATATAGTATATATATTATACCTAGTATAGAATAGTTTGGAATGGAATAAGTCATAAGTCATTTATTTATAATAGTATAAATATTACATGTCATCGTTTGTTTAATAATTGTCATCGTAAATAATATGGAATAGTATGGAATAAGTATGAAATATGGATGGATAAAATGGATGGTTCAAAATTGGCTTTTGTCTACAGCCGCGACTTTTCTATTCTCTTTTACACATCTTCAATGCATAAACAAAAATAAATTCCACTAACTATTAGAGTTTTGTAAAACAATATATATACTTACTAAATAAGTTTTTATCAAAACATTTTTTTGGTACAAGCTTTTATTGCCGACTGAAGTTTTCTGTATCCCGTCATCAACTACTTATTAAGACGATTCTAACGAGCGCAAACTCAACGGGGTTACGTCGGTTAAGTACTGAATTCCCATGGCCACGTTCTGTCTACATCATCAGATCAGCTCGATGGTACTATAATAATGAATTGTCATCCAAACTATACTTATACCCAAAATTTCAGCTCAATCGTTCACTGGAAAGTGGGTCAAATTTAACTTGCAAGATTGAATGTGAAAGTAAATAAAAGTTTGTAAAACAAAATAAAACATTATTTACAAATACAATACACCTCTCATAAATAAATACAGTATTAGTAGTATTTACTTCAATAATACAAGTTTGTTGTATTACACCACTGTTCATATTGTTTTCCGGATATCGGTGACGTAAGTTATTGACAAGTCACATCACTAAGTAAGACACTGCAATAGTGCGACAAAGACGGAATGCCAAGAAAATGTAAGCGAAAGAAAAAGACAGCCGTTGAAAGACATCAACGCTAAGCAACCTTTACTTTATAAATTTAAATGCTAGGTTATGATTGTTTTTGCGTTGTAAACAGTTAAAAATTGCTTACCTGTGAAATAAAATCCCATCCTTTTGAAGACTTGATGTCTTGCTACAATTTCCACACAGTTTAACCATACAATAAGGCATATTTTGTACACTTTATAGCCAAGAAAGCAGTCGAATATTACATGTTACTTCGTGAACGGTCGACCGCGTACTAAAATAATGTTTGGGGGCGTGGCAGCTGCTTGGTGTTTTTTGAGCTTAAGCTTGGCTCACGCGGGCGCCTTGGTAAGCGGCGTCTATAGGTTAAGTGGTCTGTGGTTGTAACGGACATTTTTTTCAAGCTATCGCGACGTTATCTATACCAACCGATAGAGAGAACTGAGTATTTGTCCCTTACGCCCTTTGAGCCTACGGTAGTCGATATGTTTATTGTCACACACCCAAAGATGGGCAAAATTTATTCGAATACGAATAACGTTTAAGAATAAATAGGATTATTCGCGAATGACGAATAAATATTTCGAATAATTATTCGCTAATATTTATTCGCGAATAACTTCTTCATTATAATCATTCGTATTGCTTTTCGGAAATAATATCTTGAACGAATATTGTAGGAATGCTTTTGAATGGAATATATCTCAAAAACGTAATATTTTTCTACAGACAGAACAGTGAAATTTGTTAGAAAGAGGTGACCGCTTCATCAAGGATACCAATTAATATCGCCGTGCAAGGTGAAACGGATGTTAATTGTATTTACTTCACCTGTTTTATTTTTTTCTAATCCGGCTTTACCACGGGTGACAAAAAAAACGGGTCAAGTGCGAGTCAGACTCGCGCACCGAGGTTTCCGGACCACCTTGTGTACAGTTTATAGTGGACTGTTTCTATTGTAATAGATGTATTCACATACTTAGTGCGTGTTAGTTTATACTGGACATAAAATTTTCAGTGATGTGACTAATAATTTACGGTTTTCGCAATTTTTCCTTTATCTGTGCTATACTCGTAAGGCGTTGCTTCGCACTAAATTTCAAGTTTCTGAGTTCACGGGAAGTACCCTGTAGGTTTTGATTCCCTTGCGGGTTTCGAAAACTTGCGGAAATTTGCGACATAAACTGCTGTATCTTTTGATAGCGTTGGCTTAGAAGTTTGATTTTTTCACAGCACCAAGAGACAGTAAATTTGAGTATTTGATATAAATTTCATCTTTATTCATTTATTTGTTGCAGTATGGGTCTTACAAGATGTTACATATAAATACAGTTCCAACATAACCCTGTTATTGCACACTGCACAGCAACATTAATATAAAACATATTAATTCTAAAATAATGCATGCAACGCACTATGACGACGACCGCTTTATTAGCCTAGTTGGTACGAAGCAAGAGGTCATGGGTTCGAATCCCGGTAAGGGCATTAATTTGTGTGATGAGCACGAATATTTGTTCCTGAGTCATGGATGTTTTCTATGTATTCAAGTATTTATTTCTCTGTATGAGTATCTATATCGTCGTCTAGTATCCATAGTACAAGCTTTGCTTAGTTTCGGACTAGGTTGATTTTGTGTAAGATTGTCCGCAAATATTTAAAATATTTATGCAAACTTCAAATGATTGATTCCTCCACGCGTTCCTGAGAAAAAGGCTATTGACAGACGGACGGACGGACAACAAAGTGATCCTATGAGGGTTCCGTTTTTTCCTTTCGAGGCACGAAACCCTAAAAACACACAGATATAATATAACATGATTAATTATATACAATGTACAATTAAAGGTTTATAATTGAACAATCTTACATGCGTAATCGTCTCTAATAATATAACATTGATGCAATTACAGACAGTGGCTGTCCATATATTACGTCATTTCAAAACAGGGGGGGGGGGGGTCTATTGGATGTAGGTAGTCATTTTATGAGGTAGGGAGGGTCCATTTAAGGAATTAACAGGATTATGAAATTATGATAGGAGGGGGGGGGGGGGGGTCAAGAATTGACAAAAACCAACCGGCCAAGTGCGGTTTGTTGTATGGGAGCCCCCCTGTAGCCTAGTTGGTTTGAGGGCTGCAGGCTGCACTGAAAGTATCGGACTTATGAATACTTACGAACTTATTTTGACACATATTATACCTTTTTATAATTTCTGAAGTTTCATCATAATAACACACTGGCCACATAGAAAAAAAGAACAATGGTTCAGTTTCAATTCTTTTTTCGAGTTGTTGAGCCGCCGCTGAAGATGGAATTGTTCCTTGAAAATTTAAGAGCTATGATTTATTACGACTTTAAAAATGGATTAACACAAGAACAATGTGAAGACCGGATGGTTGCTGCTTTTAGTAATGAAGCCTTCAAAGATGACAATATACAGGTGGTATTCAGAATTTCAACGTGGCCGAGTATCCCTCACGGACGACGCGCGTGAAGGTCGACCAAAATCGGTAGTTAAGCAAGAAAACGTCAAAGCCGATTGGTATACAAGTATTTGTTTGCCGAGTGTCTTTGCTGACCTAAGGAAAAAAATCCCTAGTCGCCGCATCATCCTTCACCACGACAATGCCAGCCCTCACACCGCTCGTAAAACAAATGAGTACCTGGAAGGTGAAAAAGTCGAACTACTGGACCATCCTCCATACAGCCCCAAAAATTTTTTCACATTCCCTAACATCAAAGATAAGTTGCGTGGTCAGTGGTTTCAGACACCGGCAGAAGCAGTGGAGGCTTTTAAAATGGCCATTTTGTCGACCCTTTTTCAGCGTTTAATTAGTGTTTCAACGACTGGTTTGAACGCATGGAAAAGTGCATAAAATATATTCTGCATATTTTATTCTATTCCCGAAACTTTCAGTTTGACCCCAGTAGTGACCCTGCCTTACGTAGGTTCGAATCCCGGTTAGGGCTTTTATTTGTGTGATGAGCACAAATATTTGTTCCTGAGTCATAGATGTTTTCTATGTATTTATTTATCTATATAACTATGTTTATCGTTGTCTAGTACCCATAGTACAAGCTTTGCTTAGTTTGGGACTAGATCGATTTGTGTAAGATCGTAAAATAATAAAAAATAAAAAATAAATCTGTTTTTTAGTATTTGTTGAAAATTTCAACTGTCTAACTATCACGGTTCGTGAGATACAGCCTGGTGACAGACGGACAGCGGAATCTTAGTAATAGGGTCCCGTTTTACTCATTGAGTACGGAACCCTAAAAACGATGACGTTATATATGGACAAGCCCACACACATGACAAAATGAAACAAACCTGTTAAATACCCCGTGAAGCGACTCATTTAACTAACGAAAATATTGCTAATTAGTAGAAAAGGGTAATAATACTTGAAAAAAGGTACACTTGTAGTGATCGTGTTAAATTCGTGTACGAGTTGTAACGAGCATCCGCATCCTTAAATATTATTCGAGGATTGTTGAGAATTTATTCGAATGAAATGAGAATCAATCATTCGTCATTCGAAAGTGTAGACAAATAAATTATTCGCGAATAAATAAGTGACGAATAAATGTTTATTCGAATAATTATTCGAATAAAGAATCATTCGAATAATGCCCCTTTCTGCACCCACATAAGTAACATATTTTATTTAAATAATTCTGTACAGAAGACTGAGCGCTTATAAATAGGTAATCGAGATTCCACGACAATTATGTCTCATGCTGAACAATTTAGTTATTATCGATCTAATGAACACAATATTTCAATACATCTCCATCCTAGCCGAACCGTGGTGCACGCCACGTTCGTGTTTATAAATGTTTGACAATAATTGACCTACCCATAATAAATTAATGCCGAAACGCATTGACAGCGGTAGCGAAGCCGCACTGCGCAGCGTGGAGGTAGTACCGGCTGTAATGTTCGATCTAATTTAAAAGGGTCCGCACAGAATACCGGCCGGGAAAAAAAGCGTTCGGATCCTTTCATATTAGCTTGAACATTACAAGTACCGCCTCCGCGCCGCCCCGCGCTGCTTCGCCACCGCTGTCAGTGCGTTTCGGCCTTGAATGCCTGCGACTCGCTACAGCACGGTCAGTAGTTGAGACACTACGCAATTACGACCTTATTCTGCAAGAGATAACGTTCATATTAAAAATTAAGTAAGAAAAAATATGAATTAATTAATAATCGTTGATATTTTTTGTTTAATTTGTTTCTTATAGTACTAATAATACGTTGACAGCATAAATCAAACAATTTACAAGTAGTTATGTATTTTGGTTTTCCAAAAACTACCAATATTTGTGATTTTAGAAATCCGCAATGAGAATCTGTTTAATTTTTAATAATTTATCAACACATATAATATACTATGCGGAATACATTTTTAAATTGCAGTTATCTATAATTTCTGGTAAGATAAGCCAGAAAATGTGTAACTTACTGAATTTTTTTAATTAATGATAGTCCCGGTTGATTAATTAGTTTAATTATGATTTCTTTAACTGGAATGCAAGCGTCATATCATAATAGAGGCACTTTTACAAAGTTACATATTATGCTGCACTTTAGAAATCAAAATTTGTTAAAAATTTAGATTTTTGTTTTTTTTTCAATGACGCGGAACCCTAAAATGTTTAATTCTTTTTATTTTAACTATAACTAACCATACTTTACATCATAGAAAAAGAAAATTACAGTTATCGAATTATGTCCGGGTTTACCTAATTTGATTGGTCTACTATTCTCACAAACAAAATAAAAGAATACGCACAGTAGGTATTCTACGATAAACTTGGGTTCGCTAGTTTGCGCTAGTGACAGCGCCATCTCTCGGTGAATTGTCACACTAATCGCCAGAGTATGGGCTTAAAGTGTCTGCTAGAAGGTCGCCAACACGCCACGCCACTCCGACCGAGCGACCTTGGTCAACACCGACCGCTGTAGTATGAAATTTTACTGCAAACAACTGTCTACACCTCAGAGCATAGAATACTAGAGAGAGGACAAGCCGCCGGCGGCCGCGTCGCAGCTGTTAGCTCAATGGGCATACTCTGCCATACTGTGCACGCGTGCTGCGAGCAGAGAATATTACGTTTTTCCCAAAATGCCTGATATGATGCGCGTTTATTGTCAAATAAGCGTGTAGGTATACAAGTGTGTGTGTTTTAGATGTGTGCGTGCTTTGTCTTGTCAATTACTTGGGCGTTGTGTGGGTTAATGAACTTGCGACAGGCGTACTCTATACAAATCGGCCGGCATGTCCGATCTCCTTATATTCATACATCTGTGGTCTACACGGTCGGTGCGGACCAAGGTCGCTCGGTCGGAGGGGCGTGTTGGCGACCGTCTAGCAGTGTCTTTAAAAATACAAATTGGACAACTTGTTTTTGCCATTTTATTTTCAAAACATACAAATTTAAGTGTACGCTGTTTGACCATAAATTCATGACGTCACTTGTTCCTATGTCCACACTTAAACCTCTGCTAGACGGTCGCCAACACGCGCCTCCGACCGAGCGACCTTGGTCGGCACCGACCGCTCTAGTATGAAATTTAGCTCTAAACAACTGTCTACACGGTCGGTGCGGACCAAGGTCACCCGGTTGGAGGGGCGTGTTGGCGACCGTCTAGCAGGGGCTTTAACCGATGAAGTTATTTGAGTGTGGTTTTTTTTAAATGCTCTAGCTGCGTATTTTGCCGGCTAATTCATCGCTATCTTCTCCTATCTGTGCTAATTTCAATAATCTATAACTGACCCCACATTCCGTGAAAATTAGGATTGTTGATTAGAGAGGACACAGGGCTCTAGGGCGGTAAAACAAAGAATGTCTCAGATCGCAGGTATTTGCGTATAAATATGCGATCTGAGGTTTTCTTTATAACCACCATTCAGCTAACAGAGAGCCACTAATGTTTTATTTTACAAATAAAATGAAAACGTTAATTCTCAGTAATACGCTGCCTGAACGCTTTCCGATAATATTTGTAATTCAATAAGTTCCCTATTTGAAAGCAATGAATGCTTTCCATTGACTTCGCGTACCTATTTATCTGCTTCTGGTTCAATTACCTATTACAATAATCCGTAAAGAATGTATGTGGTGTATGTGGTAGATAACGTAAAAAACCGGCCAAGTGCGAGTCGGAATCGCGTGCGAAGGGTTCCGTACCATTATCTATAAAAATATTTATTTTATTCTGTTTTTAGTATTTGTTGTTATAGCGCCAACAGAAATACATCACCTGTGACAATTTCAACTGGAACTATCACGGTATCAGTGAGATACAGCCTGGTGACAGACAGACAGACAGACGGACAGCGGAATCTTAGTAATAGGGTCCCGTTTTACTCTTTGAGTACGGAACCCTACAAAAACGCGATATGGTCACATCTCATAAGATTACAAAGACGTAGACGGTTCATGAACATGAAATCTTAACCTTTTTGCCCGACTACGGCAGAGCCGAAAAGAAGGGTTAAGTTTTCAGTTGTATTTGTTTGTATTTACGCGTGGTCCACCGTCGCGTTTAAGATAGGTACCTACTAATCCGATTTTAATGAATGAGATATCAATAGATTATTCACTCAGTTTTCAGTAGTCGGGATATAATTCTTTGAACTGTTTATGCTTGATAAAATATATTATTTTGTGTACTATCGACAAAATGGAATCCTGACCCAGCATGTAACCTTGTTACAATTAACTGACGAATTAAAGTCATCATATGATCGTGCGTATGTTTGTTAATTGTAACAAGGTTCTATGGTGGGTCATGATTCAGTTGGTTCGATTGTACATAGTTACGCATATGTATACCACGCGTATCACGCCTAGGAAACTAGATGACACAGTTCCTACAAGTTATTTTCCAACGATTTAGTTAATAGTCGCATTATATGTTTTTTTTTCTTTCTTCTTTGTGTTTATATTCAGGTTTACTTATTTTATGTAGGTTAAGTACTATCATTGTAATAAGCTTCTTTTTGGCAGAAAATGACTGACTGTTGAGTTTGTTTCGGCGTTTCTTCTTAACAGTGGTCTTCTTTTTCAGAGATGCTACTAGAATTTTGACTTCAGTAATATATTTAATTTAATTTCTTAATGTTAATCATTGTTCAATATGGCCGCTGTATAATATGGGTAATTGCGCATGTTTCTAACTCCCACGATACAGGCCTAGCCTAGTGTGGGGTTGCCGATAAATTGTACATAGTGTTTACTCTTTTTTTGGTCAATAATTTTATTTTTATTTTTTTTTACTTTGCTTTTACTTGTTAAAGTGCCATTGCGGCTTACTTGCAGAATATAGTTCATTTATTTCATACTATTCCTCATAGTATACATACATGTTACTGAAACGAAATATTCAATAAAAACACCACGCAAGATTTCCCGGATATGATTCTGTAATTTGCGAAAATACATTAGTAGGGCAGGTGCTACATTGCAGCTTTTTACTTGAATTCTGTACATTTCATATTTTTATTTGTAACAATAATATTTATGCAGACCATACGAACGCTCCTTAAAGAATAAAGATACTATACACGTTAATTAACAATACATATTGTTCATTCGGGAAATACAAATGTAAAAAACAATTACGATTCAAACATACACAAGACTTTAAATTCGATGAGAAATATTTGAATATTTTAAGAAATACCATACAATTCTAAGTAGGTTTAACTCATTCACTGCTTAATTACGCAGTAGTCCTGCTTAATCCTATCCCGATAAAAAAATGCTACTTTCATTAGTTTCATTAGTTTAGATTTTTTTTAAATATGAAATAGTATACTAAGACGAGAAAAAAAATCTAAATATAGGTATCTACTAAGGGAGGAGTCTCTCAGTACCTATTTTTGTTGTCTTTTTTTCAGAATATTTATATTTTATTTATGTAATTATTGCACAAACAACAACTTATCGTACAAAAGGTGCACTTAATGACCATCCAGACATTATGAAACGTATAAAGTTTAGATCATCGAATAGGCCATTTATGCCGACCATCACAAATATTGTGTGGGTGAAAATTAGATAAATGTAGTGCTCGGGAGGATTATCAATAATTTGAAGAGCGTGTTCCTGAGGCCCTAGGAAGTAAAAAATATCATAAAACGCTGTTAAGGCGCTATAGTATCATGGTCGTCTCTCCCTCTCGCTGAGCATTAAGCGTGAGCGAGATGGAAGTGCGTGTTTGGAAGCGCGGATATCATGTTTTTTAATTTAAATTTTTTGTGCGTTTAAATAAATAAAAAAGTAATCACTAAGTTCCCTCAAGCATGATATTGCCGATTTTTAGAACCAATGTTAATATGTTTATAGCTATTGTGCATAATTTGCTACGAATGTTTTAAGTGAATTTTAATATGTTTTAGACCTATGTTCGTGATTTTTTTTATATCGAGCGAAAATTGCTTAATCGTGTTTCGAATCACTGATTTCCCTGCAGAAAAGCCTCAAGATTACTATTCGTATTTTTTTAAATCCATATTATTATAAACAAACGCATTATATTGTTTCAAAAACTATGTTCGCTTCACTTCGCTGAACCTATTGCGCTTTAAAATTGTTTGATATCCCCCCGAGCACCGAGTATGGTCAGCAATACCGAATGTACAGAATTCAACGCCCTTGCATATTTTAATGCGCAGCCAAATGCGACGGAGCGCGAAATGGAATTTTTTTTGGATCGTAACGTAACAGCACGGCTATCACAAGACGGCCGCGAAATACTCTCGAGCTCTCTCGCACTATCTGTCTCTCTCTTATTAGGCCACTTAGAAAGATACGGATAGTGCGATAGAGCTCGAGAGTATATCGCGGACGTCTTGTGATAGCCGTGCAGGCTGGAACTGGATGCAATATCGAAATGTTGCCGTTTAAAAAAACAGGAGACTCGAAAACGCAAAGTAATCGACAACTTTGTCTCAAAAGTGTTTTTGTGCTATTATTACCGAGTTTAAAAATAATTCTGCCATTATTGTTTCCAGTTGAAATGCGGTAATTGACAGTCAAATCAGCTACTTATTATGAAACTAGCTGTTGTCCGCGACTTCGTCCGCGTAGAACTTAATACTTAGAAAATATAATGCAAACAAACTTCTACCATCTTAAGGGATGATTTCCGAGGCAAAAACTATTCTATATCCTTTGAAGGGTCTCAAATTATCTCTCTCTTCGAATCCCGGTAAGGGCATTTATTTGTGTGATGAGCACGAATATTTGTTCCTGAGTCATGGATGTTTTCTATGTATTTAAGTATTTATTTATCTATATAAGTATCTATATCGTCGTCTAGTACCCATAGTACAAGCTTTGCTTAGTTTGGGACTAGGTTGATTTGTGTAAGATTGTCCGCAAATATTTATTTTATTTATTTATTTATTTATCTAATGTCATTCTTCGGGACTCAAACGACCTTTATACCAAATTTCATCTAAACGGGATTCATCCAAATTATCACCCCCCATTTCACCACCTTAGGGAGTGATTTCCGGAATTACAACTATCCTATGTCCTTTCCCAGGACTCAAGCTATTTCTATACCAAATTGTATTAAAAATGGGTTCCATCCGAATTTTCACAGTTTCAGTAAAAACTATCCCATGTCCTTTCCCAGGACTTAACCTATATCTACACCAAATTTCATCGCAATAGATTACATCCAAATTTCACCCCCCCCCCCCCCCCCTTTCACCCCCTTAGGGGATGATTTCCGGGATAAAACCTATTATATGTCCTTCCCCGGGACTCAAACTATTTATATACCAAATTTCATCTAAATCGGTGCAGCGGTTTAAGTAGCTCCATACAAATTTCCACCCCCAATTTCAGCCCCTCAGATATAAAAACTACCCTTTGTCCTTCCCCGGGGCTCATTTCATCTAAATCGGTTCAGCGGTTTGGGCGTGAAGAGGTAACAGACAGACACACTATCGCATTTATAATATTAGTATGGAAGTATGGATTATTAGTATGGATAGTATGGATTATTTCCGCTTGTCTTCCAAATAGAGGTGTAGCTGTAGACTCACTTCAAAAGAAAGAAGAAACGAAAAACTCATTCAAATATCTCAAAAAATTACGAATCTACAACCGTTTTAATGTCGCTTGTTAGAGTGAGAAAACGATCAGGGACCGTGACGTCACGATCCTCGAGCGTCATAGTAAAAAACAATCGTTTCATTATAAAGGTGCGTTTTGCGGAAAAGAGACGCAACAAACCCCGTCTTAAAACTTTATACACTTATAACTTAGTGATTACCTATATAGCCTCTTGCGTTGTTTTTTTTTTCGAGATAATACAACATTATGATTATTTTGTTTAGTGTCTACATCCCTATTTTCGATAAGATAAGAGATTTCTTTGTTGTGAGAACTGTGTACATTTAGTTGTTTTGGGTAAAATAAAGTCCAACAGCTTGCCCATTTCCGACGTACAATATTAAACTTAAAGGTAGTCAAATATACTAAAACAATAACAACAATAGTATTTCCAAATAATTTTAACCATATTCACACATAAAATATTAATTTAGATCTATCCGACATCCGTATTTTCTTTTAAACCACGAACTTCGGAATTCGAAAATATTCGGGTATCTCTATCGCACTAACAAATGACAGGAATGCAGAGGGCCTACCGCGAAAGGCATTCGAAGTTTCCCCTCTCTGTCATACTTACAAGTGCGACAGAGAGGGAAAACTTCGAATGCCGTTCGCGGTAGGCCCTCAGATATACAAACTTCGAGTTTCGGTTTTCGTGGTTTGGCTGAATACGCAAAGAGCGCGCGCGCGTGCCATTCAAAACAACCAAGTTTATATTGTTCGAATTTGTTGTTAAATTTGTACAAATTACGCCTTAATTCGACATTTGCGCATATAAGTTCGCATATCAAAATCGATAAATTTTATATTTGCTTTTGGTACCTATGTGTCTCGTCAATGTATATCGTAGACGGGATTAAAATTATTAATAGGCGAAAGAAAGGCAAAGCAATTCCGCCATTTTGTCCGTAGTATTTCTTATTACTGTGATTTTGACGTTTCTTTTAGCTGACAGATGTGGCGGCGATATACTTTAAGAATAATAAATGAAAAATTAAATGAAGTCGTATATTACGGAAAATAAATTAGTTGTCGCAGTCGGATAAAAAGATAAAAATCCTAAGTTGCAGCTGGAATAATAATGTACCTATATAAAATGTTTCATATTTTTTCGTCCATGGGATGCTGAGAACATTCGTACCACAGAAAGCTTAGTTTCAAACTGGCTGATTCTTTTTTTAAATTATAGATTTATTATAAGTGGAGATGGATATGAAGATAATATGAAGTTCGACAAGTTCGTAGGGAAATACTAGCAAAATAAGATGTCACGATTTTTTATGGTCTATTTTTCCCCAACTACGGCAGATCCTTAAGAAAGGGGATGTTTTTTAGCAGTTAATGTTTGTATTTACGAATGTTCCACTGTAGCGTTTAAGATACTGATTTGATAAATGAGGTGTCAATCGATTCGAAATTACCTATGGTCCGGATGACAGAGGCTACCTTTTGTATGAAAAAAAAACACTTTCTTTTTAGTTACTTGTCCGTGGTCGGGTTACAGTTTTTCAAACTGTTTATGCTTGTTAATATTTAAATATGTATTAAGTAGTTTGGCTTAAACGTATTTAAATTACAATTCTAAATAAGTTGAAGCTTGACTTTTTTCGCGTAATATTCATTGGTAATGTAAGAATAATTCATTGTCACTATTGTCAAACACCGCCTATTGAAGTTCCTGTATTATATAACATGGCTCAGCACGTGACAAATTGTTAAGTATGGGTACCTACGAGGGTTGATCAAAAAGTTTTTTATAATCGGCATAAAAAACACAGGGTATCCGTATAATATGATTTTTAATTATTAAATACACTCTTTCTTAGTTTACTTACCAATATAATATTATATAAACTATTTAAATTTTGCTTTATATAAAAAAAAAAACTTTGGATAGACGAAATGAGGCTTACTTTTTACATCGACGCAATTGCACAGATTTTATTGAGGAGTTTTCAATATCAAAGAATAAGACGTAATAGTAAAAGAGTTGGTCTAGATTATACGGTAGGTAACTAGTTTTATAGAATTCACAAGCCTGAAAAGCAGCCCTGGTAAGCGGCAAGCTCAGCCAAGAAAAACAACCTCATAGGATTGGTATTTTTTTCTTTGTTTTTTTTAGACGTCTGCTTACATTCTATAGATTTATGATGAATATTTATATTCATATTTTTGTCACCTAAGTTCACCCTATTTGAAGAAATGAAAAAATATATATTGATGGCCAGAAAACCCTACCTTGAACTAAATATGTATTGTGAGCTGAGCCTTATAAAAATGATGACACAAGTTAATTTTTTTAGGTTTGTGGCATTATAAAAGATAAACTTCTAATTTCAAAATACATTTTTTTAATTACCACACCAGAAATTTGCCAACACCGCGCCTAACATGTAACTAAATATCCTCCCATTTAAGTGACGTCAGAATTTGTTCTATACCATCTGCATCTTTGTTTAGGTATTAAAGAAAAACAAATGAATAGTATCCTTTTTTTACTTATTCACATTAATGAATAGTGACACAGTATGAACAACAATCACAAATTATCATAATGAGACGTAATCATGCCCATTCTTACTACTTATTGATCACCCTTCGTACTTGAGATTATTTGAGCTAGCTGAATTGTATCAAAGTATTTAAATACTGTTTAATCCGGGTCTAGCGCGATATTTATTTACGCGATATTAGTTTTAAGTGTTATGTATCAAAGTAGTCCATTCAAAAACCAACTACGAACTAGTTTCGTAGTTTATGGCCTTAGTAGACCAATCAAATTAGCTAAACCCGGACATAATTCGATAACTGTAATTTTCTTTTTCTATGATGTAAAGTATCGTTAGTTACAGTTAAAATAAAAAGAATTAAACATTTTAGGGTTCCGCGTCATTGTAAAAAAACCAAAAATCTAAATTTTTAACAAATTCTGATTTCATAAGTGCAGCATAATATGTAACTTTGTAAAAGTGCCTCTATTATGATATGACGCTTGCATTCCAGTTAAAGAAATCAAAATTAATCTAATTAATCAACCGGGACTATCAATAATAAAGAAAGTTCAGTAAGTTACACATTTTCTGGATTATCTTACCAGAAATTATAGATAACTGCAATTTAACAAATTATTCTGAATAGTATATTATGTGTGTTGATAAATTATTAAAAATTAAACAGATTCTCTTTACGGATTTCTAAAATCACAAATATTGTTAGTTTTTGGAAAACCAAAATACATAACTACTTGGAAAGTGTTTGATTTATGCTGTCAACATATTATTAGTACTATAAGAAACATATAAAACAAAAAATATCCACGATTATTAATTAATTCATATTTTTTCGTACTAAAGTTTTAATATGAACCTTATCTCTTGCAGAATAAGGCCGTCATTGCTTTGCGTCTCAACTACCGACCGTGCTGTCGCGAGTCGCAGGCATTCAAGGCCGAAACGCACTGACAGCGGTGGCGAAGCGGCGCGGGGTGGCGCGGAGGCGGTACTTGTAATGTTCGAGCTAATATGAAAGGATCCGAACGCTTTTCCCGGCTTTATTAGATCGAACATTACAGCCGGTACCACCTCTACACAGCGCCGCGCCGCCGCTTCGCCACCGCTGTCAATGCGTTTCGGCCTTCATTTATTATGGATAGGTCAATGATTGTCAAACATTTATAAAGACGAACGTGGCGTTTACCACGGTTCGGCTAGGGTGGAGATTTATTGAAATATTGTGTTCTTTAGATCGATAATAACTAAATTGTTCAGCATGAGACATAATTGTCGTGGAATGTCGATTACCTATTCATAAGCGCTCAGTCGTCTGTATAGAATTATTTAAATAAAATATGTTACTTGTGTGGGTGCAGAAAGGGGCATTGTTGGAATGATTTTTATTCGAATAATTATTCGAATAAACATTTATTCCCGAATAATTTATTCGTCTACACTTTCAAATGGAGAATAATTTATTCTCATTTCATTCCAATAAATCCACGAATAATATTTAAGGATGCGGTTGCTCGTTGTAACACGTACACGAATTTAACATGATCACTACAAGTGTACCTATTTTCAAGTATTAATACCCTTTTCTACTAATTAACAATATTTTTGTGAGTTAAATGAGTCGCTTCATGAGGCATTTAACAGGTTTGTTTCAATATGTCATGTGTCCCACACACATGTCCATATATAACGTCATCGTTTTTAGGGTTCCGTACTCAAAGAGTAAAACGGGACCCTATTACTAAGATTCCGCTGTCCGTCACTCTGTCTGTCTGTATGTCCGTCTGTCACCAGGCTGTATCTCACGAACCGTGATAGGTAGACAGTAGAAATTTTCACAGGTGATGTATTTCTGTTGCCGCTATAACAACAAATACTAAAAAACATTTTTTTTAATTTTCTTTTTTTTTCTTATACAAACTTACAAAAATCGATCTAGTCCTAAACTAAGCAAACTACTATGGGTACTAGACGACGATAAACATACTTATATAGATAAATAAATACATAAATACATAGAAAACATCCATGACTCAGGAGCACATATTTGTGCTCATCACACAAATAAATGCCCTTACCGGGATTCGAACCCGGGACCTCCGGCTACGCAGGCAGGGTCACTATGAGGGTCAAACTGAAAGTTTCGGGAATATAAAAAAATATGCAGTTACATTGATTTAAGTATTTTTATTGTTTTTCAAATTATTCTCTTTTATATTTTATGCACTTTTCCATGCGTTCAAACCAGTCGTTAAAAATTTTAAAAGCCTCCACTGCTTCTGCCGGCCGCCGAAACACCGCGCCCACCACGCAACTTATCCTTGATTTTGGGGAATGTGAAAAAGTCGTTGGGACTTAGGTCAGGGCTGTATGGAGGATGGACCAGTAGTTCGACTTTTTCACCTTCCAGGTACTCATTTGTTTTACGAGCGGTGTGAGGGCTGGCATTGTCGTGGTGAAGGATGATGCGGCGACTAGGCCTTTTTTCCTAAGTTCAGCAAAGACAATCGGCAAACAAATACTTGTATACCAATCAGCTTTGACCGTTCTACGATATTCAAGTGGAATTGTAACGGCCTCCGTAGCCCAGTGGGTAGTGACTCTGCCTACGAAGCTGGAGGTCCCGGGTTCGAATCCCGGTCAGGGCATTTATTTGTGAGTTTATCACGAATATTTGTTCCTGAGTTATGGATGTTATATATGTATATAAGTATCTATATGTATTAATCTATTATATATATCATCGCCTAGTACCCACAACACAAGCCTTACTGAGCTTACCGTAGGCCTAGGTTGATTTGTGTAAGATTGTCCCTTAAAAAAAAAAAAAAAAAAAAAAAAAAAAAAAGTAGCCACGTGACCCGATTTGGAGACAAACATAGCCACCATCTTCTTGGCCTTGCTGCGAGAGCGAATAACTTTTGTTGGCTTGAAGCTCGTCTTCGTTACCCCATACTCGAGATTGGTTTTTAGTTTCAGGCTCATATGCGTATATCTACGACTCGTCACCTGATACGACACTAAAAACTGCATTTGAGCTTCCTCCGTTGAATTTATTCAATGTTTTGCGGCACCAATTGACACGAGTCATTTTCTGCTCGTCAGACAATAAGTGCGGGATCCAACGGGAAAACAACTTTCGCACGCCTAATTCTTCCAATCTCATTCCAATCCGCAAAGACTCCTGAATTTCCCGATATGTCACATGCCTGTCTTCTTTTATCAGCTGACTCACAAGGTGGACGTTTTCTTGCGTAACTGCCGATTTTGGTCGACCTTCACGCGCGTCGTCCGTGAGGGATACTCGGCCACGTTGAAATTCTGAATACCACCTGTATATTGTCGTCTTTGAAGGTGTTTCATTACTAAAAGCAGCAATCATCCGGTCTCCACATTATTTTTGTGTTAATCCACTTTGAAAGTCGTAATATTTTTTTACGGGACAATTCCATCTTCAGCGGCGACTCAACAACTCGAAAAAACAATTGAAACTGAACCATTGTTTTTTTAGGGTTCCGTACTCAAGGAGTAAAACGGGACACTATTACTAAGACTCCGCTGTCCGTCTGTCTGTCTGTCTGTCAGTCTGTCAGTCTGTCAGTCTGTCAGTCTGTCTGTCTGTCTGTATGTCTGTCACCAGGCTGTGTCTCAACAACAGTGATAGTTTGACAGCTGAAATTTTCACAGATGATGTATTTCTGTTGCCGCTATAACAACAAATACTAAAAACCAGTTTTTTTTTTCTTTTACAATCTTACACAAATCGGCTTAGTCCCAAACTAAGCAAAGCTTGTATAATGGGTACTAGACGAACGATAAACATACTTATATAGATAAATAAATACTTAAATACACAGAAAACATCCATGACTCAGGACTTGGCCGGTTGTTTTTGTCAATTCTTGACCCCCCCTCCTATCATCACCCTGTTAATTCCTAAATGGACAATACCCGCTTCATAAAATGACTACCGTCATCCAATAGACCCCCCTCCCCCTCCCCAGTTTTGAAATGACGTAATTTATGGACAGCCACTGTCTGTAATTGGATCAATGTATGTTATTAGAGGCGATTACGCATGTAAGATTGTTCAACTGTATACCTGTAATTGTATGTACTTAATCATGTTATATTCTGATCTGTGTGTTTTTAGGGTTCCGTGCCTCGAAATGGAAAAACGGAACCCTTATAGGATCACTTTGTTGTCTGTCCGTCCGTCTGTCAATACTCTTATTCTCAGGAACGCGTGGAGGTATCAATCATTTAAAGTTTGAATTCCTGTGCATAGTGTGTGCATGCATTATTTTAGAATTCATATTTTTTACGTCATACCTGGCCATAAAGTAGGAATTACCGCACGCTATGCGTGCGGAAAATCCCACTTCCTGGCCAGATACAGACGTAAAATTTTGTACTCACCACGGCGGTAATAAAGAAAGCCTCAGAGCGCATATTTATCGCCCTTGCCTTCGGCTCGGGCGTCAAATACCTGCGATCTGAGACATTCTTTGTTTAACCGCCCTAGGTAAGTAATGTACTATTATATTAATGTTGCTGTGCCCTAACAGGGTTATGCTGGAACTGTATTTATATGTAACATCTTGTAAGACCCATACTGCAACAAATAATTGAATTAAGCTGACATTTATATCAAATACTCAGGTTTACTGTCTCTTGGAGCTGTGAAAAAATCAAACTTCTAAGCCAACACAATCAAAAGATACAGCCGTTTATGCCGCAAATTTCCGCAAGTTTTCGAAACCCGCAAGGGAATCAAAACCTACTTCCCGTGAACTCAGAAACTTGAAATTTGGTGCGAAGCAACGCCCTATAGCACAGATAAAGGAAAGATAGCGAAAACCGTATATTTTTAGTTACATCACTGAAAATTTAATGTCCAGTATATAGTGACACGTACTAAGTATGTGAATACATACTTAGTGAGTGTCAGTTTATAGTGGACTTGTTTTCATTGTACGGGGTGGTCCGGAACCCTCGGTGCGCGAGTCTGACTCGCACTTGACCGGTTTTTTTTTCACTCGTGGTAAAGCCGAAATAGTAAAAATAAAACAGGTGAAATAATTACAATTAATATCCGTTTTACCATGCACGGCGATGTTACTTGGTACCCTTGATGAAGCGGTAACCTTTTTCTAACAAATTTAGAAACTAGGTATCACTGTTCTGTCTGTAGGAAAATATTACGTTTTTGAGATATATTCTATTAAAAAGCATTCCTACAATATTCGTTCAAAATATTATTCCCGAAAAGCATTACGAATGATTATGCGAATTAAGAAGTTATTCGCGAATAAATATTGGCGAATAATTATTCGAAATATTTATTCGTCATTCGCGAATAATCCTATTTATTCTTAAACGTTATTCGTATTCGAATAAATTTATCCCGTCTCTGGGTGGATAAGCATATCTTCTCTTTTTTTTTGGCGTTCTGGCCAACTGTGTCGGCTCAATTTTGCCAATAAGGATATCGACTACCGTAGGCTCAAAGGGCGTAAGGGACGAAATGCCCATGCCCATATCCCGTGAACTCTGAATCTTGAAATTTGGTACGAAGTATTTATAGCACAAATAAAGGAAAAATTGTGAAAACCGTAAATTTTTAGTTACATCACTGAAAATTTGATGTCCAGTATAAACTGACACGCACTAAGTATGTAAATACATACTTAGTGAGTGTCAGTTTATAGTGGACCTGTTTCTATTGTACGGGGTGGTCCGGAACCCTCGGTGTGCGAGTCTGACTCGCACTTGACCGGTTTTTTTTTATGCTAACCACGATCATGGCATCATCTCTTTCATTTACTTAACAGTTAAGAGTTTACTTATGTTTTCGATGATAAAAGCAAATCAATCGTCCCTTACGCCCTTTGGACCAGAGTTTTCAAAGGGCGTAAGGGACAAACTGTGATTTTTCATTAGAGCTAAAAATCCTACAATTAGGATATTCCGTTATATTTGTTTTATTTGTACACGGCGCGGTCGGTGCAAAACACGTAATTGAAATAAACTCGTTAAGACGGGTTCGCCGTGCGCTCGCCCGCTGGCGCCCCACTCTCTCCCCGCCTCGCACCCACCGCATGCATCTGACTCCACGACAAGGTCGCGAGTATTTTCAATTAAATTTTCAATTTCTTAAGCGTGAAATTAACATGCTTAATTTTGATGAAAACATGATTATCGTACACAAAAGGCTATTAGTAAACAAAAAATTCATAGTTACTATTTATAATTACTGAGAAATACATTATTATTAAAACGTTAAAAATAAATGTTTAACTATTGTCTTAAATGTCTAAAAAGACGCAATATACCTTAAACAGATAAAAACATCATAGTTACCATTTTGGCTTGTCTAGATAATGAGATCAGAGGAAAAGTGTGAAAAAAAACGTATATGCGAATTTGATATCAGTTTAATTTTGCTATTAAGTGATCGCATTTGAATGCACCTCAAAGTTATACTAACAAGGTACTTGGTTACCTTTTTTACTTTCAGGAAAAAGTTAGGTAGTGTACGTTAACTCGTGTTTTTTTTAACTACGGTTACGATCGCGGATTTTTTACTTAATATATTTCATTAATATTTGATACTGAATAGTAAAAACCGATAAAACAATAAAAACAACGAGTTTACGAATTATGTCCAGGGTAAGCTAATTTGATTGGTCTATAGAGCATTAAACCAACCGGAGACGACACGCGCACACTTTTCTATCTAAAAAAGTCTGCCGTTTTCGGCGCGGGGGACGAGGCAACGCACACAAATCATGTTAACACCAATGCATTTTTCCGATAGTGTCACTACACACGCACACGACAAAATTATCAAACACCAGCATAAACTATACTCACACAAGTACAAACACATACACAGACAACCTGTCCGTGAAAGAGATGATGTCAGCTCGAAGTAAACATCGATAGTGCGAGGAACACGTCGATAATAAATAATAAACTTATCGATATTTCATGTAGGTCCGGAAACGAATGCTCAAAAAAAGGTATAGAGGGAAATGCATGGAACACAATTTTTGACTTCGTAACTTTGTTTGGACTAGTTAGGAGGTAAACAAATCAAAAGTCCTTGCCCGTAACCCTTGAGCCAGAGGGGAGGGGGGGGGGGGGGTTTCAAAGTCCCATTATTCGGTTTTTCACCTATATCTCGGAAACTATGCGTCCTAGCGACATAATTATTCTAAACAAAATGAAAGGTGATTAAATTTGCCACAATTTTTATAATATCAAGTTTTTCGATATCTTGTACAGTTTTCGAGATATAAGATATTATACCATCGAGTACTATCGAGCTGATCTGATGATGGAGATGGAAGGCGGCCATAGGATATCATATTGAAATGCCATGATCGGTACTTATTAAAAGGGATTTTTTTTTATGCACGTAATATACGATCTTTGGACAGACGGTAAACGGATAACAGGATTTTTTTTCCACATGAATAACTGGCCTGAATTTTGGTTCAGGCAGGACAGGTTAACACTGTACTGTTTCTTTTGGAGATAACATAAAATAAGAAACAAATAATAAAAAGCAACTTTTATAAAATAACATTCAAAATGCTGGGAGCAAATAGTGCTAGTCTCGTTTAGGAGTCCACGACACATGATTTCCACAAGCTCGGATACAGACATCCTGAATCATTACATCTTTTGGGAATCTGAAAAATAAATTATAAGAATAACATACTTATAATGTTTATCGACATTTGTTTTTGTGCTGTCCCTTCACTAACTTTCCTAGTACAGTGTTGCTAGAGTAACAAATTTAAAATGCATATTTACGGAACAAGTGACGATCGTAAATTCCGTATAATTAATAAAATACAGCCTAAACATATTATATTTAAAACATTAAATAAAAATATTATATGGTGAAAGTAAAAGAATAAATGAATTTGCAAACAGTAATCCATCATTAATTAATTAAACATCTACAATTATAAATTTCACGTTATTTATGGTTGGTACCATTTTTATTGGATAAACTGTGTTAATAATAACGAATATAAAGTAGAACTTATAATTAAACATCTATACAGTCAACTTTAAAAAATACCCAAAAGTAGAGCTAGTACCATTAAGTGGGAACACTGTTAGATTGACAATATTTTTTAGTTTTTTGCAAATTTAATGCACTATTTGATAATATTTAAACGTAATAATACTAACAGATGAAAAGTAACGTTATCCTTTTGTACATTAGATATTTCTGATCTCTTATTAGGTACACGAGAACACGTTGCAATTCGGCATTTTTAGCTCAGGTCATTCCGCGCTCACTGCGATTCATTGAATGGCGCGGAGCGCGCGGCAACTAGTTTTATATAACCGCTATGACCGGCGGTCTCGTACCTTTGGCAGAGGGGAACGCCTGGCAATGGCTACTCCGGTTGGTTTAATGCTCTAAGTTTATGGCATATACTATAATTTTACATGTAGGTACAATAAGTTTGTGCTGGTATCAAATTAATTAAACATACGGGGTGTAGCAACATTTGTGGAGCTCCGTGTAAGGCGTTAATCTGGTTTCGTATTGTGACTAAATAGTAGATTGTATGACAAGGGTTTAAAATAAGCCATACTACCACGAGATGGTTATTTAGTAAATTGTTCGAGTGGTAATAAGGCTTTTAGACAGTTATACCTACACTCTACTTTTCACGTTGACAGCGAGAAAATAGTAAAAACAAAGATTATTCATCCAAAATCAATAATTTTGGATTTTTTTAGTTTTCATTTAGTGACATTTAGTTTGTTAACCTAAATGGTTAACAAACTAAATGGTACTAATTGGTTAAAATCTGCAATTTTAAAATGATTATTGTGTAAGATTATTAACATTATATTGTAGAATACCATTTGACATGTAAAAGCTAGTGCCCTTGTGGCCTATTTGCAGAAAAAATAATTGATTTTGATTTTGATTTTTTATTCCACGGCGAAAAGATGTCCAATTTGGCGGCATGATTTTTTTTATAAACTGCTTTGACATAGATACAAAATATTGACACCAAGAATAAACGCCTCTGACCGTTTATAGGCGCGTCCAAACGGCATGATTGTGAGTTAGGGAATAAAAAACGCCTAATGTTTGAAATTAATTCTGTTTCCTGATTGGTCGATAGCAAATACAAATGTTTTTTTAAAGGGTTGCGGATTGGTGGATTTAATACGGTGAAGCGTTTTGATTGGTCAAATATTTTTTTTTTTTAATCATAAATATGTACCTATACATATTTACCCTAGGGGCTAAATATGTACTACTTTAGCCCCGCTTGCTGAGCCTAATATGACACACTTTCGTACGTATGTAGTAGGTAGGTATAGGTCAATGGTAGGAGTGTGATTTTGACATTATAGCAATACGACGGGTCAGGCGGAATGCAAGGTCAAATAAAGCTCACGATAATGTTACAATAACCACTAAAATACTTAATTCAGAACTGGTTTCAACGAAACGATTGTTACAACGAATGCCGCTCACACAGCAGAACCATGCCGCTAATACTTTATTATATTTACTCAGTTTTCATTTTAAAAGTAGGTAGTTTGATTGATCAATATCATTATTTTCCAGCCTGGTTGTTTTGTGTCAGTCAAACAGGGTAGGTACTTATTTAGTTTCAAGTTAAGTTAACATGTGTCGGAGTGACAGCATTGATTAATAATTAATTTAATGAATGAATGAATGAATGAATGAATATATTTTATTTCAGGTCTTCACCGACCCATATAAGAGGTGTTAGTTACATTTTAATTATAAGGTTAGATTACAAAGCTTACATACAATTTAACATACAACATAAACTGACATACACAGAACACAGAACATACACTTACTTACTATATTGCAAGGTAGATTTGACCTGCCCAATCCAATACAGAAGTATTGGACAGTCAAACCTACCAGCCATCATTTTCAGGATGCTGTTGGTACTTTTCCTCACTCGAGCCATCAGGGATGAAATTTTATTTCGCATAATCGCATGGAAGTCATTTGTGCGTGCCTCTGCGAACATCCCCGAGGCACTACACCATTTGGGCATTCCTAACAGCATCCTGAAAATATTATTATACGTAACGCGTAGGGCGCTATAAGCTCGCTTTGTGTACTTAACCCACAGTCCGCCAGCGTAGAATGATTGGCAGAAGGCTTTAAAAAGTGCAATCTTTACCTCTGCGGAACACCTAGCGAACCTGCGGGCAAGCATGTTACCTCTGACTGATAACGCCCTACGCTCCCTTTCTATATCCTGGTCATCACTCAGGTCTTCATCAATAATGTGACCAAGATACTTAAAACTTTGTACAACTTTAAGTACAACTCCACCAAGAGTGACAGGGGGCACAAAATAAGGCTTGATTTTGCCCGCCTTGAAAACCATTACTTCACTCTTTGCGGAGTTGTACACTAATCCATGCTGCTTAGCATAAGCTTCACATCTTCCAACCAGCTGTCTGAGAGCTCCGATGGAAGGGCTCAGCAGCACCATGTCATCGGCATAACTTATATTGTTGAGACAGGTATCTTCAACATGACATCCCGCATGCATGCTGCTGAGTCCCTTCATCAGGTCATTCACGTACCAGTTAAACAGCAGGGGAGATGTTAAGCCACCCTGACGCACCCCACATTCCAGCCTGTAACCTTCAGACAGAGCACCAGCCCATCTCACATGGTTCCACTGATTTCGATACCAGTACTGAAGGATATTAACGCAATCCAGTGGAATACCAGCCTCACGCAGTTTACCCCAAAGTATATTATAATCAACCCGGTCAAACGCCTTAGAGAGATCCAGGAAGCAGGCATAAATGGGCGTCTTTCTGGCCGTATAATACCCGACAGTATGCTTCACACATAAAATTGCACTTTCTGTCGATAAACCTGCCCGAAAACCAAACTGGGTTTCATGGAGGTTGAGCCGTTTTTCAAGTATTGAGTTGAGCATACTATCGAGTACCTTGGCAGTGGTGGTGGCCAGTGAGATAGGGCGGTAGTTTGATTTTTCCGATAAATCACCAGTCCTGTTTTTGACTACTGGAATCACCACTGTTTTCATTAGCGCATAAGGCAGGTACGAGTGACCCACACACAGGTTAAGGAACATGGAGAGCAGTCTGGGCAAGTGAACTCCTGCGTATTTAAAATGCTCAATACTCAGGCCGTCATGACCTGGCGACTTACCCCGTTGCATTTTCTGAATGACATTTGCTATGTCTTTGGCAGAAAAATGCACGTCACGCAGGTTTCCGACGGCCCCAGTAGAGGGCACTTCGGTTCGTGAACTATCGAGCAGGGATTTTACTGAGAAGTGCTCCCTAAACACCTCAGCAATTTCTTTTTCAGTACACTTGCCACTAACGCTTACAGGCAAGCCGGGTCTCACGTTCAATTTATTGGTCATCTTCCAAAATTCTTTGAATTTTTTGTTCGCATAGGCCGTGGCAAGTCTGTCCATTTTAAATTGGTCTTGGCGATCTTGGCACCACTTTAATTTGGCTTTGAAATATCTCCTACTCTTATTCATTGCCTCAAAAAGCTTACCAGGACGCGGTCTACCAGCGTTTTTCCATAAAAGAAAATGCAACCTAGCTTCCCTGTGCGGTTCGGCTACAAACTTATTCCAGCCTGCAATATATCCACCCTTTTTACGCTTATTACTTCTATGAGTTTCTTTCGAGGCAAGTGTTAGGGTGTCTATAATGCCGGCATACAACCTATCCAGGATGCGATGGTGATCACGATCTCTACATGGACCATCACAGCAGGCACGTAGTTCGTCCGGGAAATCAATATATTTAAGTTGGTTATTACATAGGTCATGATATGCATTTATTTGATCATGCTGCCTCTCCCCCCACAGTATCCCATTATCCAAGGCACGTGGCATAATATGCACCTTTTTTATTACACTTATGTCACATTCTATTACCATAGGAAAGTGGTCCGACCATAAGACGTCGTACATAACTCTGACACTACTGATAGTAGGCAAGGCACTCATCGTCACCACACAGTGGTCTAGCCACCTCCTACAGCCATGAACATCGCTCACGTACGTATAGGTATCCATGCCGGGACCAATTCCATCCACATCCGCACACACCCATTGTTGATCTGAACAAAAGTTTATTAGTTCGTTGTAAAATGGCTCATTTGGATGCGAGTTAAAATCTCGCAGCATATATACCGCCTGCACGTCAGCGTTGTCCATGACTATTGACGATAAAGCCCCCATACATTCACTAAAAGCAGGCATATTCTCGGTGGAGTCGGTAGGCATATATATAGTGCACACTATAAACGACTTTCCCTGAGACTCGATCTTAATAGCTGCGATCCTATCATTATCACATTCAATAATAGACACCGACTCAAAAGCTTGTTTACGCCACAAAATACCTACCCCTCCGTACGGTCTACCCCTGAGTAGTCCTACAGATAAGTCCATAGCAGACTTTCCCGTCCAGCCAAAGTTACTATCCACTGTACCCAGCAGCGGTAAATCAAACGAAAAAAGCCAAGTCTCTTGCAAAAGTACCAGATCTGCACACTTACACAAAGATCTAACGCCCTGTATAGAACGCTTAAATGATTAAATGATTTTAATAATATTTATAACTCGGTTTGTTAGTTAAATTACACCGTCCGAGCAGATTGTTAAATAACTAAGTACTTTAGTCGGCTGGATGGTCAACGACTATCAGCGCCGTGTGGCGGTTCTGTGTAGTTTCTGGCAGAATGCGAAAATTATTCAAAATTGCAAGGACTGTTTTTCTGTAAGTAACTGGTTTTTGCGATAAAATTGATAAACCAATAAGACAACGATTTGACACTTTAATTTCTAGAAGTGCTAAGGGACTCTGCAATGCAACATCGTAAAGCTATAGACAATCGATATAAACGTCCACGAGGCACAGCAGGTACCTTTATACAATTATGTACCTTCTTATTTTATTTCCAAACATGCGATTTCTTTCGTGACACATTTCGTTCGTGTATCTCTCTCTCTCTGTCGCACTTGTTAATTCGCAGCAGCGGCACTACCACGAACTTTGAATCTCGAACTTCGCATATCTCCGTCTCTGACGCTCGAGTACCATAAACCATAAGTGTGATAGAGACGGAGATATACAAAGTTCGAGATTCGAAGTAAGTACCTACGTGGTTATAGCTTTGAGGGCCTACCGCGAACGGCATTCGAAGTTTTCCGTCTCTGACGCACTTAGGTACGAACTCACAGGTATGACAGAGAGGGAAAACTTCAAATGCCTTTCGCGGTAGGCCCTCTGAGTCGGAGATACACGAACGAATTTCGTTTTCGTTTCGCGGTAGCGGCTCAAATGTAGTCACGTCACATGACCCTCTAGTAATAGGGAACATTACTGCAATGTTCTGCCGCCAGAGGCAGCACTACCACTAATAGTAAAACAGTATATAGGAATACAGGGATTCACACGCACATGCACAATTGATTGTCAAATAAGTGACAAGGATGCTTGCATCTTGCATAGACAATACCGCAAGTGGGAACGAGATACAATGTCAACGCTGCTAGTGTCGCCACCTACGAAGAGTTTTGCGTAATGTTCCCTATTAGACCGTGTTTTTAAATAGGAGGGTCCTTCGGCGGCGCGGCGTAAGAAGCGTGTTGTCAGGCAAGTGTGCAAGCAAACTCACGTATTAAATAGGTACACTTAGAGTATATCTACAGAGGAGCTATACGCGTAGGTACAGAATACGCGATAAAGTGTCTCCTAGACGGTCACCAACACGCCCTTCCGACCGAGCGACCTTGGTACCGGCACACGGTCGGTGCGGACCTTGGTACCGGCACACGGTCGGTGCGGACCAAGGTCGCTCGGTCGGAGGGGCGTGTTGGTGACCGTCTAGGAGACACTTTAAGAGACAGAAAGGCTCCTCCTAACTATGCAGCTAAAACCCGGATACGCTGGGAGTGCTCGATTTGCCAATGTTTGTTGTACTTTATTCTAAGTTAATATACTTAGTTCTATTTTGAAAACGCAATGGCGGCGTTATGACGCCCGGTAGTAATATCTGGGTTGAACTGGCCTTAAAATGGCTGACGTCTTACCATAAACAACCTACTTAAATAGGGAACATTACTGCAATGTTCTGCCGCCAGAGGTGTCGCGAAGAGGGTTCGCGAGAAATAACCCTTAAATAATATTTGTATATAGCAACATTGACTGAACACCGGATGGACTCAAACTCTATTTTATCTTTGGTAAGCTTTGAATTTTGTCGCTAAAATTCTTTTGTTTTCTGACATTTAAAATGATATAAATTGTGATGGTGAAAATAGTTTTTGTGCCCGTTTCCTGACCTGTTACCCAAAGCTAAGTATCTTGAAATTATGTAGAATATTCCTTTATTTAAGTCTTTATTAATGGAGTGGAAGTTAGGTGACTTGGCGAAACTCATAGAGCTGATCAAGCAACCTATTTCCATCCGATACGCTTATCCGTAATATATCATTAATGTTATTGTCTGTCGCTACTAAGAATCTGAAGAAGGCTTGCGAGCCGCCGTTTTAATATTCGGCAACTTTGAGAACCGAAGGGTTCACCAGTGCACGTAGACTTGGCCAATTCTATAGGCAGGGAATGAGTAAAGAGTCCGCGCGACTCCGTCTGGGTTCGTGTGAGCTCAGGACGAAACATAAGTAAGAGAGTCCTTGCGACTCTGTCTGAGCCTGTGGGCTACCAAGTTCATAACATTCAATAACATGCTAAGGATAAGTCAGTTAACGTTTTTACCTATGCGTTGAAGGCATAGTCAAGTACTTAGAGGATCTAGCAGAGATTCATGTTTTCACCCTTAAACAGATGGGACATTCAACCCAACTACATGGGATCAGCGGACGATGCCAGGTCAAGGAACACTTATAAGGTAAGACAGCTGACCCAACAATCTGACCAGAAAAATTGACTCAACGTTCCTATTAAAGGATTCTCACTTAAATTTATAAACTACAAGTTAATGGTCTTAATATCAATTTATTATACATAATATTACATACTCTAATTGCGAAGCAGATATATCATATCCAGAGGAAAGTTAATCCAAGAGTTACATTCCATAGGACCTGGAGCTAGAATGTCCTTGTGAGGTTATTCTTCTTTGAATACACTCATGAAGACATTATCACTTTTGTACGCAGCCGTATGTTAAGGAGCGGGACAAAATTTGGTGGTAGATCAGCATTTGAATTTGATAAATATGTAGCTCAGTATTTAAAGATTCAGTTGAAATAAAGTCTAGTGCAGATTAAACCAAGTCTGATAAATAAAACATATTAATAAATCTTTAAGATCAAGAATATATATAACTAAAATTAAAATTTTCATTTTAGTGGTCAGCTGTCTTATGATTTTGATATTGAGGACATCTTTGGTTGAGTAGGGAAACTAATAAAAACATACATTGTTATTTATTTGTGTAACCCTTAGATATAAGAAATAACAGGGACGTTGGTAAAATGATTAGAACTCATTTTACAAACGTTGTTGTGTATAAAACACAATTTTATCAATTTGAGGGCTAAAATTATCAAGAGCAAATTGGTTTAGCTACGCGGCACCAGTTGTAACGAAGAAGTTCTACTATTCAATCATAGATGGCGAGTTACGAGTTATTCGGAAATAGTATTTTATTTTAGGAAAACGTATTACTTTTATATCAAATAAATATTTATACGTTTTAGAGAATTTTAGTAGATATCAAATAATATTTCTTATTTAAAAAGGTCAATATAAATAATTGGAAAGAAATTGACATCTGGCAAGGTCGAAACGTCAAATTGATATTCAATTTTTCTTTTATCTGTCAGATCAAATCAAAGGAAATTTAATAATTATATTACTAATTAGTTTCGTAATTCAATAAACGTGAAGTAAATACAATTACTTACTTATTGTAATAAATTCTTTAGGTGGAACAAGAAGAACGTTCTCGCAAAAAGGAGACTTATTATTTGTCAACAAGAAAATATTGTTTGAGGCCTTCTACAATATTGATTGAAGTTATTTAAAGGAAACAACTAAAAATAAAACAGGGATAATCGTGATCATCAGGTAAGAGTGATTATTTACGTTTTTCAAGTGTAATTATTCATCGGTCAAAGTATTTTGCCGGTAAGCAATTTACAATTTGAAATTCGCATTTCTAGCGAAATAAAGTATTAGTATAGTGCTGAATGAGTTATATTATGGCAATTGCACATATGGAACGATACATTTGTTAAATTTAACAGTACTGCAACTAATTTTCTCTTAAAAAACCCGTGATTATAAAGTCGCAAACATAATTTGATCAGGTAATATTATTTTCTATTAAAACTTATTGTGTTATCCTCTATCAATAGGATCAGTGATAATAAATGAATAGAAGAACCTATCTTCAAGGAGATATACGATAAATGTAAAACGAAGTGTTACAAGATCGAGAGGTATGTAACAATGTAATCGTGTATACTGTAAAGCGAGTGGTTACTTAGTGTTACCTATGCAGTGCATATATCTTATTTGCAACATAAAACTGGATAAGTAAAGAAGGTTTTTGTTTGTTTATGGATATGTATTAAGAAAGCACAGTAACACTTTGGAACAAACATTGTTTACTCGGATGAGCAAAATTTCACATATATTCTGCATACATATATTGCAGTGTGTGTGTGTTATTAAAGGTGTTCAATCATTGTATATTGTGATAAGACCAAAGCATACAGTTACTAGGGTAAAGTAGTGCTTACTCCGATATTTAGTGACAGGTAGTGACGTATTTGTTTTGATTGATTCAATCAAACCAAATAGGCGCTATCAACATGCATATTTAGTTGTGTGTCATTAATAATAAAGACCTGAGTGATTTTCTTGTGGTTCCATATAACGAGATGAAGGTGCACGGTAGTGCAATGGTCAAGTCAGATGGATAAAAAGTGGAAATGTTTCGAAGGAAACAGACTCGTCCAACTAAGTGTCATGGTTATTGACTATACTAAGTCATGCTTTAATTGTTTATTATGCAATTTATTGGAACAAGAAATCACTTGGTAATATGATATTAATACTTTATGTCAAGTACTGTTTGAGATATGTCACAACATTTATTGCAAGGCAGTAGGGTAACTAATTGAGTGTATACTGGAAGTGAATATGCTTCATACAGAATAAACTTAATTAATATTTACCAAGACAAATTATTAGAGTCAACGCTACTGTGATAAATATGGATGATATGAACTATTGTACTACAGGGTGTTTAAAATAATTTCAGATTTATACTTGTACATGCAAAACCATGGATGAAATATATTTGGGTAGATTAACCAAATTTGTGGAAAACATCAAAAGCTTGTCAAGCAGCTCTCGTGTTCTTTGTGTTCTAAAGTCGTGGTCTTCTGAAGATGAGGAACAAGCAAGAATTTTGGCATCAAAGCTACAAGCTGTACTTGATCGATTCAGCAACGAATTGTATCAATATTTTAACAGTTCTCAAGATCCTAATGCGGATGAGATATCTAATATGACAACTGAACAATTGGAAGGAGACGAGATGTTGGCTGAATTGAATGCTCGAATACAAGTCAAGAAAGACAAGGCTGTTTCTTCTTCTCCAAGCTCGGGTCAGTTAATGAATAGAGGAAAATTACCGGAATTGGTTTTACCAATTTTTTCGGGAGATGTACTTCAATGGACGCAATTTTGGGATCAATTCTGTTCTATCATTGATCAGAGAGAGATGAGAGATGTCGATAAGCTACAGTACTTAAAAGCTTCTTTGAAGGGTGAAGCAATGACAATCTTGGAAGGTCTTGAGACCACTAATGACAACTATAAGATTGCCATCACCACTCTCACAAATCGCTATGGGAAAAGGATTCAAATTATTGACGCGCATTATTCAACTCTCTACAAACTTAAAAGAGCAGAAAAACAAGAAGAAAGTAGAAAAACATTGGATGAAATAGAGAGACATCTTCGTGTATTGAACTCACTAGGAGAAAATATTGAACATAATCACCTTCGATTCGTAATAATGGAGAAGTTTCCAGAAGAAATTATATATGAACTAAAATTGAAACTGAGTAACGAGACTGTAGAAGAAATTAGGAAACAACTTCATGTTGTACTATCAGCTAGAGAAGATGCTAAGAGAACCTTTGAGAAACTGGATAAAGAAGACTCTAGTTATACTACAGAGACGCTTCATATAAAAGAAGAGAGAATCCAGAAGAGACCTAAGATACAAAAACGAAAGAATGGTGAAACTGTGAAGAAATCGAATAAACGATTTAAACCAAATCTAGCCGCTTTTAGCAAAACTCAAACCACTAAGAGATTTCATAACTTCAAGGATGAGAATAATAGACAAGTATCTACACAGAAAAGAAGGAAAATCAGCTGTATCTTTTGCAAGGGTGATCATTTCAATGATGAGTGCACAAACAGTAGAACTGTAGAACAAAGGAAAGCGAAATTAGGAAACCGTTGTTATAATTGTCTGCGTATGGGTCATACCTTAAACTCCTGCAGATTAAGATACAGAGCTTGTTATCATTGTGGTGTGAAGGGTCTACATAACAGAGCGCTTTGCCCTAAAGGAGTGACAACTAAGAAAGAATCTACTAGTGCACTACATGTACATGGGAATGAATCCACAATATTGCAAACAGCTGTTGTCAACGTCAAGGGACTTAACAATACATCAATGAAGTGCCGTGTGTTATTGGACTCTGGTAGTATGAGAAGTTATGTCACTCAAGATGTCGCTAAACACCTTGAATTGGAGAAAGAAGAAAACTGCCATCTGATGGTATTTACGTTTGGTTCAGACAAACCTCAAGAGATAGATAGTTCGATAGTGAAACTTCATATTCGATCAAGGGTTAATAAGCAAAAGGTGATATATGCGAACATTGTACCTTCTATCACGCGTGGCATTTCATCTCATAGTAAGGAACTGGATGAGTGGGAACATCGAGAAGATTACCTACTGGCTGATGATGGTTCACTGTCAGATAGGGTGGATATACTGATTGGTAACGATTATTACCATTCAATTATGGCTGAAGAAAAAGTAAAGATACGAGAGAATCTATATTTGGTGAATTCTAACTTAGGTTGGATACTTTCTGGCAGGACTAGAGACGAACATGGGGACGAGTTGTCAGTACTCACATACTTTCAAGCGTCATATGAAACTAAATTGAATGAACCTGATTTGCCGTTAGATAAGGTATCTATGAAGGTTTTGTGGGACCTAGAGTCCATAGGAATCGTCGATTCACCAAACTCTACTAGAGAGGAGGAAGCCATTGAACATTTCAATAAGAACACCACGTTCAAAGAGGGGCGCTATCATGTTAGTTGGCCTTGGAAAGAATATCCACCTGAATTACCTACCAACTATGGATTAGCGTATGGTCGTTTGGTCGGGCTGCTGAAAATATTAGATTCCGACACCTTATCGACTTATAATCAAACACTCAAGGATCAACTACGAAATGGTGTCATAGAGGTGGTACCTGAAGGTATTAAAGAGGATCATCCAATCCATTTTCTTGCTCATCACCCAGTCATAACACCTGGCAAATCTCTCAGGATTGTTTATGATGCCAGCGCGCGTACGAAGGATACTAAAAGCTTAAACGAATGTTTATACTGTGGTCCTATGATGTTGGAAGATTTGACAGGGCTACTTATGAAATTCAGATGTCATGCCATAGGAATAACGGCAGATGTGGAAAAAGCCTTTCTACAAATCGCTTTAAATGAAAATGACAGAGATGTTACAAGATTTTTTTGGCTAAAAGATATAAATAAACCCATTACTGAAGACAACTTGTTACAATATAGGTTCTCGCGCGTACCTTTTGGAATAATATGCAGTCCGTTTCTTTTGAATGCTACGGTCAGACATCACTTACAAAAGGCAAATGGAAATTACACTAAACAACTGGCTAATGATATATATGTAGACAACGTTCTCACAGGAGTGGAATCTGTTGAAGAGGCATTGAATCTCTATAAAGAAGGAAAAAGCGTTTTCGCTGAAATTTCAATGAACCTAAGAGAGTGGAGTTCTAATTCTGAAGAATTTGCAGAAAAAGTACCTGACATAGTTAAGGGACCAACTATTAAAACACTTGGCCTTGGAAAGGTGGTGCCTTCTTGCCGTTTGAGGTTAATTTGTTAAGCGGACCAGCCACTGTACTAAAATTCGGAACGAAACGTCGGTACCAAGTTGCGGTACCGAGAAAGCGTTTCAATTCCTTCTTGCTAGTAGGCACGGGAAAATTTAAAATAGCTTGGACCTTTTCCGGATCCGTACGCAAACCACGAGCATCTACAACGTAGCCTAAATATTTCAATTCGCTGCGAAAGAATTGACATTTTTCAAAATTTACTGTCAGATTTGCTTTCCGTAACTTGTCCAACACGCGTACAAGGCGGGACACGTGTTCCTCGAAAGTTGAGCTTATGACAATGATGTCATCCAAATAGGCAAAAGTTTTAAATTCCATGTCAGCAAACAGCAAATCTACCAGGCGCTGCTGCGTTGCTGGCGCGTTACACAAGCCAAATGCGGTGGTTTTAAAACGGAGCGTGCCTTTAGATGGCACGTAAAAAGCAGTCTTATCGCGGTCTGAAGGTTCTATAGGGATCTGCCAAAAAGCCTTCGAAAGATCAATGCTGGACAAGTACTTTGCGTCTCGAAGATTATCAAGGATCTCTGAAACATATGGCAAATTGTACGCGTCGCGTTTTGTCACAGCATTGAGCTTCCGACTGTCGAGGCAGAACCTGGGCTGTCCATTTTTCTTGTGCACGATAAGCACTGGTGACGACCATGCACTCTCACATGGCTCAATGACATCTAGTGACAACATCTCGTCAACTTGCTCCACCAAAATACGCTGTTTTTCCGGCGACATTCTATAATAGCGCTGTCTTACTGGTTGCGCGTCTCCAGTGTCTATTTTATGAGAGATTAGGTTGGTCCGACCCAAACCTTTCTCTTGCATAGAAACAGATTTAAATTGAGCTATAACATTGTCTGCTATAGACCTCTGCGACTGAGTTAAATTATCGTAAGAGTTGATAAAAGAGTCAGGGTTAGTCACTTTTAATTCCGCAAGAGGGCTTTCAGACAATGTTATGCTGTCTAAATATTTTGGGCAGATTTGAAATGCACGCCAAAAGTCAATGCCTAGTATGATGGACGTTTCCACCTCGGGGACAACGTAAGCCGTAATGATATGAAACTGGCCTTCGAAAGTAACGGGTAAATACATGTATCCGATACTTTTTAAAGATTGACCACCTGCGGCTACCATAGAAATGTGGTCACCCTGTTGCAAAGTGCAGTCCACTAAGTGTTGATGGGCATTATTACCCACTATGCTCACTGCAGCACCAGAATCTAATAAAGCACAGGCGTCAATATCATTAACTTTAATATTTACATAGGGCCTAGGATCATTTTGAGGTTTGGAATGCAGAATTGTAGATATTCTATAAGTAGAAGAGAACGTTTTTATAAACGCAAGCCAAGAGTCCCATTCTTGTTGATTGAAATATCTACAATTCTGCCCATCTAGTTTTTTAAATTCTTACTCTTATTACATACAGGGCAGTCAGGGGTTTTAACATCTTTCAGTCCGCATTTAAAACAAAAGACGTCCCTATTCGCTTGGCACTGTCGGATGTGATGAGAGTTACTGCGACACCTAGGGCAGTAAGGTTGCTGCTGGTTTGCTTGAACTGTGTGTACATAGTTTTGGTGTTGTGTTTTGTTTTGATTTTGTTGTCCAAAATGTTGATTTTTTGAATAATGTGCTTTATTGTAATTGTTGTCATATGTGAAATTTTGTTTAGTATAAGTGTTATTGGTAAATCTATGTGGAGTTTTATTTGCTTCCTTTGCGTACGCAAATTCAGGTGCAACAGTATCAGACGTCGCTTTTGGTGGCTCCTGAAATTGCGTAAGACGAGAATGAAAAGTCTCGTAATTTCGGCAAAGAGAACGCAGGGTGTCTATAGTTGAAATTGTAGCAGCTGAGGCTGCAAGTGTGCTGGCGTAACAAGGTCTAATATTGTGGAGTAGGATTTCGAGCTGTTCCTCTTCGCTTAGAGACCTGGATAGGCGAGAAAACATCCCACTCATAATCGAGAGATAAATGGTTATGTTCTCCCGCTCACCCTGTGTGCGAGAGCGAATCTCAGAAATGAGACGGTAATCGTAATCCGATTGGTCAAAATCTTCTTTTAATTTGGCGGCAAGCTCGGGCCATGATGAGACTTTGTCTTTTACCGAGCGGAACCAATGAAGGGCATCGTCCTGAAAGATCTCGGTGGCAAATGACAAGATTTTTGTGGAAACAATATTACGTGCTACCATGAATTCATCGACGCGCTGTATAAATGAGCGCACACACGTCTTGCCGTTAAATTTTAATTTACTTAAGTCACCTACAGTACGGTCGCATGTCACTGAAATCAAGTTTTGTATTTCGGGGACCATCGCCGCAGCCTCACCAGAGGGGCCGGCGCTTGCATTAGATGCGACGTTCGCTGAAGCAATTGGCTTTTTCGCTAGAAGAGCGGCGAGCCTTCGTGAATTAAGTTTGTAGCCTTCTACTATCTCTCGATACTGTGTTTTAATGTCGTCACTACACGTTATCCTCGCTAAACGATTATTGAGGTGATTTAACATATTTTGCGTTCTCATTATCGTGGGCACATTAGGGTCAGATACATCGAGATTCATCTGAATTTTTGTGAGAACTTCTAAGCAACCTTTGAGGTCCTGTCGAACATCCAGCGGGGACTCTAATATGTGTTCGGACGGGTATTCTGAAGCTAATTTTACGATTTGCTTGCGAAGTTCTTCAACTGAAGAACCCGCGGTAGCACCTCGGATCCGAACCTCATATTCTAGTTCCGCCTTTTGAAGTGAAAGATATTTGACAGGAAGCATCATGAATTTAAGTGATTTTAACCAATGGGTAAGTGGTTACAAGCAAAATCAAAACTATAAATGTATCTATGAACAAAATTCTCCGTTCTGTTACAAATAAAATGATTATTGATGAACGTCTGGTTTTTTTCCAAATTAGTAAAAATAAAAAATAAAACAGTTTAGCAGCAACTAAAAATAAAAAAAGGGTGCTACTAATGTGTACAATAGCCTTAATAAACTCAATATGAAGTTGGTCAGAAAATATAAAATTCCATAAAATTATTAAAGCGCCATATTAAGCTCCTGGTATTAAAATATATTATTCATTTAAAAACGAGTGTAAAACAATTTACACGAAATAAGCGCTACTGGAAATTACAAATCAATCATGTAAATACAAATGTACACTTTAGTATCAAAAAACCAAAAATAAAAGAAACGTTTCACAAAAATAAGCCACAAACATACACCAACTACAAAAGCCGATGGAAAAAAAACAGGATCTGTGTGAATTTAACCACGTAAAAGGGCGCCAGTGTCGCGTTATTTTAGGGTCTTTGTGTACCTATTAGGGTTTGCTAAAAGACTTGGCTTTGAAATAAGTAGACAAAGATTCGTGCAATAAAAATGTATAATAAAAAAAAACTAAATTGTGATCCGACTGTTTTAAAAAATTAGGGTCGTAGGTAAAAACTAAATTCACACAGACAGTCCCGGTTCATTCCCTACGGATTCGGTACTCTCGCCTGGGAAACGTGACGTAGCTGGTGCTCGCGGGCGCTCGCAATTCTGGCCGACTGTTCTCGTGAGGCGTCCCGCAGAGGTCATACAAGGTGACGGGTGCGTTCCCAGCCTCGCGGCGACGTACCGCTGGTGTAGGCCGTGGCTGCGGTGGTTTCTCCACCCAACTCAATAGCCCGAACTTTGGACCCTGGAACGCGCCGTCCAAATAGTATTAAAAAAAGAGTCCAGGTATGATTGTGAGCATCCCAGCAAGCGGCGGAAGAAAAGAAAGTGCCAATGTAGCAGTGATGCAGTGGATGTTCACAATCAGAGACGGAGATTACAATTTGTAAGGAAGATGCAATCGCTTATGGAAATTACGTGATCACAAAATGAGGGTGGACTTAAATATCAATTAACGATTGCATTATACTAGCCGGATGGTGCAAAACTAATGGTGAAATGAAAAAAAGCAGAAGCACTAAGCACAGTTAATCTAATGTCTAAAATAATTAATTACTACAGTTCAACAAAGCGTTATTATAATGTACCACTTACCCAAATTGGGGTTTAACAACACTCGTGACAAACATTTACCTACTTATTTAATAGGTACAAGTATTACACTACACGAGGAACGTTTAGAGACGATCACTATTAATTTCGGTTACGTTTTATAAAAAAAATTGTATTAGAGACCGAATAAATATATGTGACGTGCGTTCCACTCGGTAGCAGCTCAGGACTGTCGCGCCGGCGCGGAGATGCACGATGCGCAATAATGCATTCCTTGACTGGATTAAAACTTGTTTCCAAGGGTGCTAAGACTACGCGCAGCGCAAGCGGAAAAACGACGTCAATGGATTCATGTTACATTTTAACGTATAGATACTTTTAAGGTTGTAAATTTGTATATATTTGATTATAACATTAGTTTTAAGTATTGTATATATTTGTTTTTTACTAATAATATGAACAATAGTCTTATACATGTAACGATAACGTTACAACTGGAATCTGCAAAGCGATGTTTTACAACTCTGAGGCAAAGTTAATGAAAACAACGCCAATACTAAGAGAGGAGTTCTAAAAACCATAGCAGCGATTTATGATCCTTGTGGATTCAGTGCACCTATATTGCTGCCAGCAAAATTGCTGTTACAACAGTTATGGAAGGAACGAATCAAATGGGACACTGTGTTACCTGAGAATTTACTTCAAAAGTGGAAGATTATTCTAAGAGAACTGAAACTAGTAGAGACTATATGTCTACCAAGGAATATTACTGTACCCAATGAAAAGGAAGCACAGGTACATTGCTTCACTGATTCGTCAACAGTCGCATATTCAGCTGTGATTTACTTGGTTCAAAGAGATACATTTAGTTTATACTTATATTAGTTTATAATAGGTAAATCGCGTCTGGTTCCTATTAAGGACCAGGAAAACCTGAAAATACCGCGTTTAGAATTGATGGGAGTTTTGATAGGAAGTCGTCTTATTAAATACGTACTCAGATTTTTACAACTGGATGTGACGTCAATGACATTGTGGACAGACAGTCAGATAGTTATCGATTGGTATAACTCTGAGAAGTTGCTTGAACCATTTGTATCCAGAAGACTGGAAGAAATAAAACAAATAAAAATCTGGTTGTGAGATACGTACCGTCTGGTCTTAATCCTGCAGATGTAGCCACACGTCCAATTACTTCAGATGAAGAAAGAAATAGGTGGTTGGACCTGACTTTTTGAAGGAAGATCCGAAGTATTGGCCTAGAGGTCCGCAAAGAGACACTTCTCTTCTGATGGGGGAGGGTGTGCCAAACACAGAAAAACAACTAGAAACAACATTGTTAGATGAAGGATTAATCAAAGATAAGGTTTTAGACTCACAATCACAAGAGATAAAAGAATTACAAAAAATATCATTTCCGGAAGAATACAAAGGAAAGATAACACATTTATCCAAGAATTTAGATTTATTCTTTGACACAAATGGATTATTAAGATGTGAAGGAAGACTTAAAAATTCTGGTTTATCATACGACGCCAAACATCCTATACTTTTACCCAAGAACAGTGAATTGACACAGAAAATTATCAAGAAAATCCATGAGGAAAATCTTCATGTTGGAGTACCTCATACTTTAAGTCTCGTACGACAGAAATTTTGGATTCCTCAAGGAAGAGCACAAGTCCAAAAGATTCTAAGCAAATGTGCAAAGTGCGTGAAACATGGAGGAGGTCCATATGAACTACCTAAGACTCCGGCTCTGCCGGTAGAGAGAGTAACATATACTGCAGCTTTTACGTATGTGGGCGTAGATTATTTCGGTCCAATGACCATTAAGACAGAAAGTGGCTTAAAGAAAAGATGGATTTGCCTTTTCACATGTCTTGTAGTACGAGCAATACATTTGGAAGTAGTTAAAGATCTAACCACAGACGAATGTCTCATGGCGTTCAGACGTTTCATCGCTACTAGAGGAATTCCATCGTCTATACTTTCTGACAATGCATCTCAGTTTAGATTATTAGCTGAGGTAATATCAGAAGGAGCATTGAAAGAGAAAATAAAGTGGAAATTTATACCTCAATTAGCACCCTGGCATGGGGGCGTGTATGAACGTCTTGTGGCTGTTGTGAAACACTGTCTAAAACGAACACTCGAAAAACATATGCTAGGTGAGAATCAGCTCTTGACAATCATCAAAGAAGTCGAGGCTGTAGTCAACACTCGACCACTTACATATGTGGGAGCCGAAATAGATCACATTCTGAAACCAGCCGATTTCTTAACACCTGGAAGATGTTTGAACATTCAAGTGCTTATGGAACATTTACCGATCTCGGGTTCGATCATTAAACAACAACTTATTAAAGGTTGGAAGAGAGGTAACTACATTATGGATGAATATAAGGAAATGTTCATCAATCGATACTTACTCAGCTTGAGAGAAAGGTATAGAAACTCGCCTAAGCAAGTTAGAATAAGATCTCATGATATTCCAAAAATTGGCGATGTAGTACAGATAAAGGGAGAATCTAGAAACCGTGAAGGTTGGAAAGTAGGAGTAATAGTGGAAATAATAAAGGGGAATGACAATTTATGTAGAGTAGCAAAAATAAAAGTTGGTAATAGTGTATTTACACGTTCCATTTCACACCTATATCCATTGGAAGTAGAGACTGAGAATTCAGTTGACGAAATGTTTTGTCAAGAAGAAGCTAATGAAGCACACGTCGTTGATGGTGATTTGCTTCAGATGCCGTCTATAGAAATCAAGGAAGTGGAAACAAATAATCCTATAGAAACAGATTACAGTCAAATCGATGACAATGAAATTAATACAGAAGAGAGATACGATTTAACACAAGACACGAGAGAGAAGCTAGATAAAACAAGTATGACAAACGATTTGTCTGATACAGAAAATGATGTACAGAATAGTGAAGGTTTGTGCAATCAACCAAATGAAGAGAAACAACATCGAGCTGCCGCAGTCCACGCTCTGGAGAAAATCCATGAATGGACTCGCGACTTGATGACCAATATAAACTAACCTCGCGTGGCGGGTGTGTCGCGAAGAGGGTTCGCGAGAAATAACCCTTAAATAATATTTGTATATAGCAACATTGACTGAACACCGGATGGACTCAAACTCTATTTTATCTTTGGTAAGCTTTGAATTTTGTCGCTAAAATTCTTTTGTTTTCTGACATTTAAAATGATATAAATTGTGATGGTGAAAATAGTTTTTGTGCCCGTTTCCTGACCTGTTACCCAAAGCTAAGTATCTTGAAAACATGTAGAATATTCCTTTATTTAAGTCTTTATTAATGGAGTGGAAGTTAGGTGACTTGGCGAAACTCATAGAGCTGATCAAGCAACCTATTTCCATCCGATACGCTTATCCGTAATATATCATTAATGTTATTGTCTGTCGCTACTAAGAATCTGAAGAAGGCTTGCGAGCCGCCGTTTTAATATTCGGCAACTTTGAGAACCGAAGGGTTCACCAGTGCACGTAGACTTGGCCAATTCTATAGGCAGGGAATGAGTAAAGAGTCCGCGCGACTCCGTCTGGGTTCGTGTGAGCTCAGGACGAAACATAAGTAAGAGAGTCCTTGCGACTCTGTCTGAGCCTGTGGGCTACCAAGTTCATAACATTCAATAACATGCTAAGGATAAGTCAGTTAACGTTTTTACCTATGCGTTGAAGGCATAGTCAAGTACTTAGAGGATCTAGCAGAGATTCATGTTTTCACCCTTAAACAGATGGGACATTCAACCCAACTACATGGGATCAGCGGACGATGCCAGGTCAAGGAACACTTATAAGGTAAGACAGCTGACCCAACAATCTGACCAGAAAAATTGACTCAACGTTCCTATTAAAGGATTCTCACTTAAATTTATAAACTACAAGTTAATGGTCTTAATATCAATTTATTATACATAATATTACATACTCTAATTGCGAAGCAGATATATCATATCCAGAGGAAAGTTAATCCAAGAGTTACATTCCATAGGACCTGGAGCTAGAATGTCCTTGTGAGGTTATTCTTCTTTGAATACACTCATGAAGACATTATCACTTTTGTACGCAGCCGTATGTTAAGGAGCGGGACAAGAGGCAGCACTACCACTAATAGTAAACCAGGCCCCGTAGCATGGATGGCCTTATCCCGCGATAAGTGACAAGATAACAGCGTCGTCTCGTTCTGTCGAGCGGTGTCAGCCAGGGACGGATGGTCTGTCATGTCACTTATCGCGTGATAAGGTCATCCATGCTACGGGGCCAGTATAGGAATATAAGGATGCACACACACATGCACAATTGATTGTCAAATGAGTGAGAAGGATGCTTGCATAGACAATACCGCAACTGGGAACAAGATACAATGTCAACGCTGCTAGTGTCGCCACCTACGAAGAGTTTTGCGTAATGTTCCCTATTGGCCGGGCAATGGTTCATGTGCCGCAAGTGCCGCAACCTCAGCATACTAACTCAGTTGCGGCAAATAAAAAAGTCGAACTATGACAAGGACAACAAATTATATACCCCTTTCTGTCATACTTATTGTGATTGCTACTATTTGGTACACTACTCACCACCTCGCTCGATCGTGGTATTATTAAATTACCATAGCTTGTCCTGAGTAATATAGGTTATATAGGTCCATGTAAATACGAGTGACCACTCCCAGGCAACGCCAAATGTTTATGTTGGGCCTTAGAAGGCTTGTCACTAGAGGGCGCTGTCCTAGAGAAGTCTTAGGCCCACCATAGACGGACTGCTTAGAGCAGTCGAAACCATCGGCAAGAGAGCACGAACTTCGAATCTCGAACTTCGTATGTCTCCGTTTCGGTCGCTCACGTACCATAAACCATAAGTGCGATAGTGACGGAGATATACGAAGTTCGAGATTCGAAGTTCGTGGTAGCGCCGCAGTCGTCTAATAACGACAGAGTTTAGTCCGTCGTAATAGGGAACATTACACAAACCTCAGTGTAGTGGTGACACTAGCAGAGTTGGCATTGTACAGTCGCCATCACATTCATCGGAGCAAACAAGCACGTCACAAACATCGGAACACACCTCTATTAAGTATTGTACCTTATTCCAAGCCTATACAATTGAGATGGCAACATCTATTTCCACAGGCAACACTGCCTAGTTCCAAGTGACAGCTGCTATAATTCAGGTTTTCTCCCCACCTAACCACCTTTGAACCAGCAACGGCTCGACATCGGCTGCGCGCCGCGGAGCCATCATTGGCGTTCTTTTTCTTGCAGAGGCAACACGTAGTACTAACTTCGGCAGTACTACATATAATATGCTTATAAAACGGAAAATTCCTTGCAATTTTCTGTTGAAATGTTCCATGATAGTGACAAAATTGGTAGTAATCAACGAAATGAAGGTGCAGTACGTCTAGCACAACTTGCTGCTTAGTCGTTTCGCGCGCGACTGAGCGTCTCCTGTCTCACTTGCACCGTGAAGATTAGAAGGAGGAGGGTAGATCTTTCTCGACTCTCGTCGCAGCGCAGCGTCAGTTGTGCTAGCCCCGCAGGATTGTGCTCCGCTAACAAAGGCTCGCGAGTAGCGAGAATTCTTCACCGCCTGGCAACGGACGGATGCCTGTATTGGAGAAAATCGTGAGTAGTACTCATGCAGGAGGTAAGTGCTTCAATGTCGTTTATTCCTCGCGCATGAAGGCAATTTTGATGATTAAGGTTTTTGTCAATTTGCGTACCCGATGACCTGGAAGCCCCCTTAAGTTCTTCCTCCAGTAAAACTGGCACCGCCTACCCATGCCAGTGCTCATTTGAAGGAAATTGATTTCAAATTTGAAACTACCCTCAACTCATCGGGTACTGCCATTTTCTAAGGAGCACACCGGTACGTAGTGTGATTACCGTATTTCAGTTTCGACTATTATTTTCAAGTCGTTATATATATATGTCAATCTAACCGAACTGTTTTGTCAATTTTCGACCCTATGCTATATCTACGTAGCTGTTATGCATTCTTACCCACAAGTTTAGTCTTAATAAATCAAGTATAGAATCCAGACGCGTTTGCTTTAAAAATCACCTGCAATCCAAAGTGAACCTTATTATCTAAAGAACATGGTCCACCGAACCTAGGATGATTGACAGTGACTCGCGAAAATAATTGGTTTTAGACAAAATCGGTGTAATTTCGGTGAAATAGCGTTAAATACATGTTGAAATGTGTTTAAAACATTGAACAATAGTGTAACAATTGTGAATTGTGGCGAAAGAACTTTAAGGATCAAGACAATTTAGTGTTTTTTACTAAAACAGTTTCGTAATTTATAACGAGTGATTATCAGACTAAAGGACAAGGTGTATCGTGGAATCATAACGTTCGTGTTGCTTATAGACAGTGCAGTACATAGATTAAAATAGTGAGGCGTTGGTATATAGACGTTGTTGGACATTTTCGTGCGGCGCGCGCGTACCCTACGCGTACATAGTTAACAAAGAGTGGAACTTTCCTACAGTGACGTACTATTCTAATACAATCTACACTATTCTGCTATTACAATGGATCATATAGAAAAAAATATACTGATTCAAGCTGATACATTAGACAAGGTGAAAAAGGCGTATGTTAACTACAAGAAATCACCTAAGGAACGATTAACGGCTGGTTATCTAAAGGGCAGAATAGATACACTGGAAAAGTACTGGAAGGAGTTTTCGGCCGTACACGAAAAGTTAATCATATTGGTGCCAATGGATCAGCGTCAAGCAAATAACTATTTTGCTGACAATATTTTTGAAGAATTTGAAGAAGAGTATTACACGTACAAAGGCGAAATGATGTCAAAGTTAGAAAGTTTGGTTCCGATAAACTGTGAGTCTAGACAAATATCTACTCCAAGCACATCTAGTAGTGAAGTAAAATTGCCACGCATTTCACTTCAATCTTTTAACGGTAACTACACAGAATGGCAGTCATTCCATGATTTATACGTGGCATTAGTGCATAACAATGAATCCTTACAAGATGTTCAAAAGCTACATTATTTGAAAGGCAGTTTAGTTGGAGAGGCAGAAGCATTATTGCGACAATTTTCAATCACTGCTGAAAATTATACAGAAGCTTGGTCAGTGCTGAAAAAACGATATTCTAATAAAAGATACATAGCAAACTTTGTTTTTAAGAAATTCTTTACACAGAAATTTGTATCTGAGGAATCAGCTAGCGCCTTAAGGCAACTATTGGATACTTCAGTGGAATGTATAAGCGCATTGAAACATTTGGGGTTACCTACAAATCATTGGGACGCAATTGTCAACTATTCAGTGGTGTCAAAACTGGACTCTAGTACCCATAAAGAGTGGGAAGAATTGATTAGCAGAGATGAGACGGACGACTTACCTACTTTTGACAGATTAAAGTCGTTCTTGGAGAATAGATTTCGTACGCTGGAGATGGTGGAACCTGCAAACAGAGGCTACAAACCGGTAAAAACTAAGATGTTTCATGTTACCGCGCCGAAAGAATTGAAGTGTACCTTTTGCAATGAAGATCATTATATCTATCAGTGTAAACAGTTTTCTAAGCTATCTATTGAAGACCGATCCAGTTTCGTGCAGAAAAATAATCTCTGTTTTAATTGCCTGATACCGAACCACACTGTATTTAAGTGTAAACAAAGGACAACTTGCCAAATATGTAACAAGAAGCATCATTCGTTATTACACCGAGATAAGAAACAAGCAAGTGAAGAAATGCACACGTCTGGAGAAACAAATAACAACAAACAAGATACAATACAAACATTGGTCGCGGCGCACACGTCGAGTGTCCCACAAGTATTACAACCTGGTCAAGACGTCTTGTTGGCGACAGCACTGGTGCAGGTCACATCCGAATCAGGACAAACCCACGTGCTTCGTGCTCTTCTGGACCAGGGTTCCGAGGCTTCCTTCGTGACCGCAAGGGCGGTCGAGTTGTTGGGTTTGAGAAAAACTAAAGTCAGCGGAGTAGTCTCTGGTGTTGGTGAGGACAATCAGATGTCAATAAAACATTTGGTAAAATTACAAATTAAGTCAAGGTACGATACTTCCTTCTTTATTCATGTTAATGCTTATGTATTGAAGTCGTTAACCCGTCGGCTGCCAGCTAGGGAAATAAGAGGTTTTGTTTGGGCTCAGGTTAACGAAATAAATTTAGCTGATCCCACTTTTAGCATTCCAGGGAGGATTGATATTCTCCTTGGAGCGGACGTTTTCGGCGAAATCATAGACTCAGGTTTAATGAGAGGACCAGGCAACGTTGTTGCACAAAAAACACACCTGGGTTGGATTTTGTCGGGAGGTACTAATACTACTAATCCGTCATGTACTGTTTCACAGCACATCACTAGTCTGCATGTTACACGACAAATTGAAGAGGACAATAATCTCCTGAAAAAGTTCTGGGAAGTGGAAACAGAACTATACACCAAGCAGAGCATGTGGACGAAGGAAGAAACAAAATGCGAAGAAATATATCAGCAAACAACAACGAGAGACGAAGACGGCAGGTATGTGGTACAGCTTCCTTTAAAGACAAATATAGCAGACACCGTGAAGTCATGTGGAAACACAAAGCATCATGCGGTTATTAGACTGGAGCAACTGGAAAGGAGGTTCGCCAGAAATGAGCAGTTAAAAACTGAATACACAAGAGTTATACACGAGTACTTACAGCTAGGTCATATGAAGAAGGTTGAAACAGAGTATGAAAGTAATGCAATCTACCTTGCTCATCACCCAGTAGTCCGCCAGGATAAGGAGACGTCCAGGGTACGGGTTGTATACGATGCCTCTTCTCAGGGCTCAAACGGATGCTCCTTAAACGACAGCATGATGGTGGGACCCACCATACAACCAGATCTGCGAAGTCTGATATTTAGATGGAGATCTCACAAAATCTGTGTTGTTGGCGATATAATAAAAATGTATCGTCAAGTGAGAATGAACGACAAACACACAGATTTGCACCGTATAGTGTGGCGTGACGACAAATCTGAAAAAATTGAGAGTTATAAGCTGCTGACTGTAACTTTCGGTACATCAGCTGCGCCTCATCTTGCTGTACGAACTCTTCAACGCTTGGCTGATGATGAACAAGAAAATTACCCTCGTGGAGCGGAGGTAGTTAGAAACTCATTTTATATGGATGACCTCATGACAGGCCATGAGGATCTCGATGAAATGAAGGCTACCTGTAAAGAAATTGACAAACTGATGAAGGCTGGGGGTTTCCAGATGCAGAAATGGTCTAACAACTCCGAGGAACTCCTCAATGATATGGTCGATTACACGAAGATTCCGGAACCTGTAAAAGACAAGAAAGAGATTAAATTAGATAAAGTTATAAAAATACTTGGACTTTCCTGGGATAGGAAAGATGATACCTTCCAAGTTTCAGTTAACTTACCAGCTAGCAGGGTCCCTGTAACAAACAGAGTGATTTTATCTGATGTCGCTAGCCTCTTTGATCCTTTTGGATGGCTCTCACCTGTTGTGATAACTGCCAAAATTATGATCCAGAAATTATGGCTCTGTTGTCTGGAATGGGATGACGAGTTACCCTCCGATCTCGTGGATGAGTGGATGAACTACCGTGATGAACTTCATGAGTTGCAAACTGTTGAGATACCACGTTGGTTAAAGATGTCATCTCGCTGCAAAGAAGTGCAGCTCCATGGGTTCTCTGACGCTTCAACCCTTGCTCTTGCAGCCGTGGTTTATGTAAGGGTTGTAGATGAGCACGACGTGGTGCATGTCACCATATTGGCCTCAAAAACAAAGGTAGCACCTCTGAAACAATTAACGGTCCCGAAACTCGAACTATGTTCTGCAGTTTTATTGGCAAAGCTGTTGCATGATATTTCTGATTTGTTGAACATACCCATGGACCGAATCTACGCTTGGACAGATTCGATGGTGGTTCTGTCATGGTTTCAGTCACAACCAAGCCGCTGGCAACTATTTGTTGGTAATAGAGTGTCTAAGATTATCCAGAATATAGATAATGACAGGTGGAGGCACGTTAAGTCTGCGGATAACCCTGCTGATCTCGCATCAAGAGGCGTTAAGGCATGTGATCTGACAAGTAATGAACTTTGGTGGACTGGCCCTGCATGGTTAAAGACCAAGGACACTGAGATTCTAAGACCTACATCAATCCCAAGCACAGAATTAGAGAGCAAGAAGTTGTTTCACAATCTGATACAAGACACTCCCATTTGGGAGAGATTTTCATCAATGCTCAGGATGAAAAGAGTAATAGCTCAATGTAAGAGATTTCTAGATTATAAAAACAAAAACAGAAGATGCGATATCTTGAGTGCTGCTGAAATAAATGATGTTGAAGCCAGCTGTGTAAAGTACTATCAGACATTAATATATGGACAAGAAGTTGAAGATCTAAAGAAAGGTAAAGTTAGAAACAAAAGTTCTTCGATCGAACTTACTCCGTACTTGGATGACAATAATTTGCTGAGAGTTCGAGGGCGATTAAGTGAAGCGAACTTGCCTGATAACGCAAAGCACTCGATCATCATCCCAAGCAAGCAGCATGTTACAAGATTAATAAATTTGAATACACTTCAAGAAAAACACAAGTGGTACGACGTAGTACCGTCACCCTGTATAGGAGATATTGTTATCATGAAAAAAGAGGACTTACCACCAGCCAAATGGCTGCTAGGAAAAATCACCGCACTGCATCCCGGACCTGATTGCTTAGTACGTGTCGCAACAGTCCAATGTAAGGGTGATCACAGTTTAAAAAGACCGTTGTCAAAATTAATATGTCTGCCAAAAATGGCCGACTATTAAATTACATCCTTGGTGAAAATACTGAGCTATGGTGGGCGGTTAAATTTATTTTGTATTTTAGTCATACATTTTAGTGTAAAAAGTGAAGCTGGCCTACTGTAGTGGTTACACATTCAGTACATAAGCACAATGTTATTGTAATGATAATTTTGCTCAAACATACTTAACAAAGCTGATAAGCGCTTTGTTCTTAACTTAATTGAAAATGATGCATATGAGAAATGTTCATACTTACCTACTGTATACTATGTGAGTTACCATCGGATTAATATTGCTAAGAAAATGTTATACTTACATGTTTAAACATATGTTAATTAAGTTGTAATAACTTTATTATCATTATATCATGTTTTTACTCATCTAGATAAATTCATACCGTTTGTACGTAACATGAACAATTTATGTTTGTTATTAAAACATTTTCTAGAATAGATATTAAGTTCTACCTATAATGCTAAAGGTCATCCATAAAACAAAACAATTACAGTCCATTAAAGCTAGATCGATAGAATATAAGAATGTTGTTATGGTTGACATTCCTTACAATTATTGTTAGAAAGTAAGCAAACATATTTTGTTTTTTTATGAATGCCCTACGAGGGTAAGCGAATATTAACTTCGCGACGCAAGCAGTAACTAGTAATACTTTGATCGAATATTAAGTATTATCAGTCTCGTTTTGTTTTGGCTTGCACTAACGTCGCTTAAATTTGTTATTGTAAATTATGGTGAATGTATTGTGATTTGAGTGAATTGTTTCGTGAACTTAAGATTATTACCTACTGATAAATGGTGTATTACCTAAGTAATGTAATGTTTGTGCTCGTGATATGCCTGGAATGCATCAGTTCAAGAAACAGTTCGCGTAAGTTTTAGGTTAACTAGTTTGTATAATATCAGTTAAAAACTGTTGTTTTTGGTGGGCGGAATGTTTTGTCAATTTTCGACCCTATGCTATATCTACGTAGCTGTTATGCATTCTTACCCACAAGTTTAGTCTTAATAAATCAAGTATAGAATCCAGACGCGTTTGCTTTAAAAAACACCTGCAATCCAAAGTGAACCTTATTATCTAAAGAACACGAACCTAAATTAATTAATATTCTGGGCGGTGCTTACATGCTTACGAATTAGCTGCCATACGAGTGTCGATTTAAATGAAATACCTACATAAAAAATAAGTTCGTATTATGTTCCGGTTTTGCCGATGCAATTCTTATTCAAATTACCTTGCCTTGTAATTATATTTATTAACCAAGTGTTTGTGAATCGATGCAAGTATTGCTGGTTGATTTTCAACTTTCGGCTTTTAAAACCAATCTATATCCGATTTCCCGGTTCAATTAGTACCTACAAACCTACAAATTATATTAAGTCGTCGCGTAGACAGACGTTGAGAGTAACTGTTGCGTATATTCCGCTATAATATCTAATGAAGAGTTACTACTTAATTATATAATCATGAGTGCGCAGCGCAGCCATGTGTTGACTGTTACGCAGCGGACGCTTGTTCGAGTTCCGTTTTGACACGTTTCATATGTTTGAATTTCAGTAGCTATAAGACATTTTCCAGCTTACGTTACGCGCTACCAACCGTTCAGCTGATGTCTCTCCTATGCAAGGAGTTGCTACCACCCATTCAGCTGTCTCTCCTGCGGAAGGCGTTGCTACCACCCGTTCAGCTGTCTCTCCTGCGCAAGGACTTGCTACCACCCGATCACCTGACTCTCCTGTGCAAAAATTTGCTACCACCCGTTCAGCTGTCTCTCCTGCGGAAGGAGGTGCTACCACCCGTTCAGCTGTCTCTCCTGCGCAAGGACTTGCTACCACCCGATCACCTGACTCTCCTGTGCAAAAAGTTGCTACCACCCGTTCAGCTGTCTCTCCTGCGCAAGGAGTTGCTACCTCCCATTCAGCTGTCTCTCCTGCGGAACGAGTTGCTACCACCCGTTCAGCTGTCTCTCCTGCGCAAGGAGTTGCTACCACCCGATCACCTAACTCTCCTGTGCAAGAAGTTGCTACCACCCGTTCAGTTGTCTCTCCTGCGCAAGGAGTTGCTACCACCCGTTCAGCTGTCTCTCCTGCGCAAGGAGTTGCTACCACCCGTTCAGCAGTCACTGCTGCACAAGGAGTTGCTACAAAGCACACTTTTGCGAATGTTACAGTCAAAGCATAATAAGAAGTCCTTGTTTATCCTTCCCGGCTGGAAATTGACTGTGTCGAGTACTTTCCGCAGCTTAAAGTTCCCGCTGGCTCTGCCGAGTTACACAAAATTACGTAGGTACACGCTACGTACAAGCAAACAAGGTAGGTTGAAGGTGGGGATACTGCGCAGTTTCCAACATGGAGCAGTTTGTAATAATCAGGACAGTCTAAATGCTGTCCTCCAGTACACTGCCCTTCACAAATGTTGTCAGAATCATTGACGGAAGATATCGAGAGACCTTGCGAACCATGAGTTTTTATTGGAGCCGGGTGGGCCAGGACTATAATTTCTCTGGTCTTGAAAAAGGGCATGTTGAAGGAGTACTTAATTATTGAAACGACTCTTCATGTCCGTATACGTGGGTCTTTTCCATTTATTGTCTTTTTCAAGGTTCCCGATTTTGATCACGTGATTGGATGGTGAGACTGGGCGTGTATGTATACTTCATGTATGTACATTCATGTCGTACAACATACGACGACAATTGCTGAAGGTAATATACTTCGATTTAGATATTTGTTTAGTCTCTCAAATTTTCGGCGGCAGCTTCGCTCATCATTCAGGTAGTTGAGGTCCTCAGATCTCAAAGTACCAGGCTCGTTGCCTGTGCACGCCAGAACTGAAGATTGCTGCATAGCTAAAGGTTTCTCTAGCTGAACGATTTAGGGCTAGCGATCCATGGAGTCCCTGGGATTGCAGGGAGATCTGGCGATTAACATTTAGTCCTTCTCAGCTGAAGGGATTTAGCACAAAGCACAAGATTTTCACGAGATGAGTGGAAAGTACCTATAAGGTAAACGTCCCAATATTGGACATCTTCTATTCTAATAAGTCCCATATTGCTCGCCTTTATTACGTTATAAGTTTGAAAGACCAAGCATTGGCCCCGTGTCGAGCACTGGGACGGTTACCTTACAGACTCGGCATATGCAAAGCATCAATCTTCGAGTAAGTGTCATTTATGAATAATATCCAACAAAGCTTAAAGCTGTTTGTAATTCTAGTTCTCGAGCTGGGCGACCTTGTGATTACCACTTGTATTATCGTTCAATATTATCACCATTTTTACTGGCGTCAGTTCTGTTAGACAAGAGTCCTATCCAAAAGGAGAAATGTTAACGGCTGCTAATGCAAGTTATAGTGAATCTTGCAGATACTTTAGTCTTCCTGACATGTTGCCAGTACCGATACCTAAGGGAAATTAATAGACTGACAAACTCATCGCTATCAGATCGTGTCAGATAATCAAACATTTGTATCGTACTTAGTCAACAAAAGCGGTAAGAGTTCAGAGTACCTACACATTCAGTATCTCGTGCTAAACCGCCGGTAGCCTTCGTAGGTACCTACTACATATATTACAGTCGTTGGTCATACACCACCAGGGTAGATCGATTTTAAAGATTTTAATGTCAGTAGGAGTGGCATTCACTCTATTCAACAAGGGGCTCAACATATAATGAATTTAGTCTTTGTCAGATCTCTTCGCGTCGAAGAAAGTCCAAGTAGTTTTGGTACATAGTAACAAGTTCAACGTTAGTTAAAGTTAGTAATTTAAATCAGAGTTAGATGTAAGTACCTAGGTACTATTGGCGTCGACTTGTCCTTTACTCAGTCTTACTCGAAACATCACGGTTTCTCTGATCTGAATGTTTGCATACCTATTAGCTAGTTTGGCGTTTTATCTCAGTGACCTGTGGAATGCGGCCCGCATATAATTATCCCATGGAGAGTCATAATACTACACACTTTGTTTGTGACAGATACCTACCACTAATCTATTTATTAGATAGTTGTAAAAGTCTGGCTGATGAGTAGTGGGCCATCCAATCCCAAAGATGATTTCTTAGCTCAAGGATTAAATTACGCTCAGATATATACAATACCTACACAGGTTTTATCATGTAGTTCTGTGGCCGAACACGGACCCACCGTTTAGTTCACACTTTATTGTCGGCCACAATAGTTTTTCCTGGCTGAACATTTTTGTTTTCAAAGTTACATCATCCCAACTATCCCAAGTGGGTAATATTGACGTGGCTCGATAGTTGAGACTTTTAGGTGGAAGTAACAATGAATTTGATCAGATAAATTTTTGACTCGATTTTGGCTCTAGGGTTTCCTATGAATTACATAATTATTCAAAAATTAGCTGGCTACACGTGTTTAATCCAAATATCGACCCACTTATCAAAACATAGACTGACGTTATTTGTCCCTGGTACAATGAGGATACTCGTATAAAGATAATGAAGTTATGAACATGTGACTTTGTTAAGCCAGCTTCATGAACAATCCATTCATGCTTTTCTTAAGAATGCTAATGCACATATCTAGTAGTGTGAACAATAGGTACCTACGCGATAGTCAAGCTGGTTTGACACTATTGACAGTCGTATTATTATTTCATTAGTAGGTACCTAATCGTCTTGGAACGAGGTAAGTCATTACAATAGGTGCTCAATGCTGCTATATTTCAGGATGTTTATAAGAAAACTTTCGGCTTTTAAAACCAATCCATATCCGATTTCGTAGTTTGATATTTTTGTAAGTTAGTCAATGCAAGATGATTGATAATTGAAATTACCTGAGTTTGTATATGAAACTTTTACTGCTGTACAAGTTTTCTTGTAATAAATCTAACTAATATCTTTTTCACATTGGCGTTCTAACGAATCTATACAGTTCTACCTATTTTTAATCCTTAATTGAACCAGCAGCCGATAACAAACACTTCTCAATTGTATAGGCTTGGAATAAGGTACAATACTTAATAGACAAATTTTACCTAAAAATAAAATTTATATTAAGTTACTTACCTTATTCCAAGCCTAATTTCATTGCTGCCTGCTGGCGAATGCTCAAATACCCTTCTATGTTTTATAACATTCAAAGGTATATCTTAGTATTTAAGCTTATTTTTCAGCTACACAATTTAGTAATTAAGCTTATATTTCAGCCACTAAACCTAGTTTTTAAGCTTGTATTTCAGGATAACATATTAGTACTTAAGCTCTAATTTCAGCGGTACCTATAAAGTACCATAATTTGTGTACTTCAAAACCAACCACCTACACCCAATGCGGTGTTTGTTTACATAACATAGTATTGCCACCGGTCTGCCGACCGTGGCTACATCGCCACCTGTCTAATTACAGTGGCTACCTACCGTCCACCTATTTCATATTGGACGGTAGACTCAATTGAGAATCCAATGATGGCTCCGCGGCGCGCAGCCGATGTCGAGCCGTTGCTGGTTCAAAGGTGGTTAGGTGGGGAGAAAACCTGAATTATAGCAGCTGTCACTTGGAACTAGGCAGTGTTGCCTGTGGAAATAGATGTTGCCATCTCAATTGTATAGGCTTGGAATAAGGTAAGTAACTTAATATAAATTTTATTTTTAGGTAAAATTTGTCTATTTTCAAGGCATTAGGGTGCATGTGCCGATATTTTTGAACACCTTTAGTGTACCTATGTATGTGATGGCGACTGTACATATATCATTCTCACTTGCGGTATTGTCTATGCCTGCATCCTTGTCACTCATTTGACAATCAATTGTGCATGTGGGTGTGAGTGTGATTCCCTCTCTGGTGGTTTACGGTTTGTGCTAGTGCTGCACTCTGGCGGCAGAACATTGCAGTAATGTTCCCTATTGGACGACTGATCTCGTGCCGTTTTGGTGGCGTGCCTTACAACATATTTTGGAACTGTGACCTGCGAGCCGTTTCACGACACACAAATGTAAAATTTTGCAAGTCTAAATAAGCAACACAGAAGTAACAACGCAACTTAGTAGTATGAAATAAAGATTAGCTGCATTATTATATGGGTACCAACTTTCCTGTTACAATTAATATCATCTCGGAAGCTTCCGGTAACTACCTACTGAACTTAACTCATAAAACCGTCAGGCACTTTTCAAAGCATAACCCGCCATATGCATACGGTTATACCTAAACTTAACGCTCAACGCCTCATAATCGTAAATTCGTAACGTTTCAATTACTAATAACCATAATACCAAAGTGCTCTAAAAATGGAACTGTATGAAATATGGAACGTAGTGTTGTCTGTAGATGCCTATAGATGGCGCTGTATTCATTATAGGGAAATAGTACTCATATTTAAAGTTATCTTAGAAGAATGAATTGTACAACCAAGTGCAAAAATATGTATCGATTTAATCCTCTCATATATATGTATGTACCTACCGAAACCTTTATCCGCTGACATAGGTGCGATAGGACATATTATTTATAACCGCAATATTATACTGATACCTATGTATATTTACGTTTTATGTCTGACGTCAATTGGAATAAATAATTGTACCTAAATCTGAGGGTGACTTGACAAGTGTCAGTATTTATTTGAAACTACCCCTAGTATAGACGGGATGTCATTGTTTTGTTTATTTACTGTTTTTTGTTTATTTACTCTGTTTTGTTTATTTACTGTGTGAGTTTTTGAGTTATTCGAAGACTTTCGTATAGATTCCAACCTTGATGCTGGCATAACTGTCCCACTGGACAGTATATAGCCATTAAAATCAAAAATCGATCATAAAACCAAAAAGGCTTTAACCAAGTCGAAAATAATTCTTATTATGGAATGTAATATCCTTTACTAGCTTTCTAACTAATTATGTATGTATGCACCGCTAAATCAAATAAACTATGACAACATTTTATCAATATTATGCAAACTGCGATCAATAAGGAGATACATAATTAAATAAAATCTCTTATCAGTGGCACACTTCAATTTCGGGGCGTGGTAAATGGAACAATCAAATATAAATTCGTTTGTGCATTCTATATTACGTTCATAGTAGCCTCGTATATTGCTCCGGCGATCTCATAAAATGTTGATAAGGAATTCATTCCAAAACAAAGGTATCCCCTGTAACGAGCTCATCGACGTGTGTGTGTGTGTGCACACAGAAGCTAACTACAAGCAAGGCCACCCCCGGCCAGTCCGCACATGCGCAAAGGGTAGTAACCACATCGCTCAAAACAAGAGACGACGCGTCACTTTCCAAGCCCTAACTCGGTCAGAAAACAACAAATTACAGTGAATTCCACAAAAATCGGGTCCGGCAAAGGCCAAACAGTACGCGGACTGAGAGCGTCTGCGCTCTGCGTCTAAACAAATCAGTGCTTCTGCTATGTAAACATGAACGAACGTAAGATCTTGCTTTTTATCTCGTTTGTTGCAGTCTATTGTTTATATTGCCTCAACAGCTGGTTGAAATCTGAGCCTATCAGAAAAGGAAACCCAGAGCCGCTTCTACCACACTTACCCGATGTTCCTGGAGTAATAAACGCACCAGAGACTGAGAAAAAAGTGACAATCAAGACAAACAAAAGAATCAAGACAAAAACAAAAGCCATTCCGTTATTTTTTTACGACGCATGCAGCGTGTTGGAGGTGTTCACCACAAAGCCAGCTTTGATCAAGAAAAACAGAACAAAGCTAAAGGATTCAGAAAACAGCAGGAACACTATTGCTGTGATTGGTATCACTGTATTCCTCGTTGCGTTGGCTATTAACGCAGCTCTGGACGTGCTCAAAGTGAAGGAAGAAGAAAGAGAACGTAGGAAGCTGAACCCTGACGGAGAAAGAAGGCAGTCGTTGGCAGAGTTTGCTAATAAAAAGCAGCTGAAACGAGAATCCAGCCGATTTGGGCTTCAGCTGTTTCAGATAGCTGAATCCGTGGTTAGCACAGATGAAGAAAAGAGTAAAAGCCGCCAAAGTCGACCCTACACCCGAGGGGATTCCACCAACTCCTACCTCGCCGACAGAAAGACTAAAACAGATATGTCTACGTCTACGCCTACAGAAACTTCGGAGCCCAGACTTGTGAAGAGGCAATCGGTTGCTAAGCTCTTTGGTATGTTTTTATATCTATTTTGAGATGAGTATTTTTAACTCAATCTTCATTGTTTATACGAGGCTCGCTCACAGTAAGACAAGTACGCTGAAGCGCATTATTTTCATCAATAAGAATAAATGTTCAATTAATTCTATAATTATCGACAAAATATGTGTATTCGTGCCTGATATAAAATTTGTAAACATTCAAACCGAATTTATATAAAATACATCATTCATTACTTAATACCACATGCTTAAGAACTTCCAATAAGTTTTAAGGTGGGTTTGTAAATGCTAAAACGAACAGTTTATGTTTTGGTCCTTCTTTTGTTTCTTTTTTGTGTAGGTAAACGAAGCTGGATTTCGGGCGTGTTTCCTTTGGAAGCGATCAAACATTTGTGTCGTCATAGCAACCGACACCCATTTGGTGATCAAACATTCACATGCTATTAGTATCTATCTTATACAGGGTGGGCCATACATTTTTGTAAATGGCAACACTGAATATCTTGTATAACAATAACTTATATAGTTTTTGAGTGGAGGGAAATTTGACATATGCAGTTTTATTTGCAATGAAACGTTTTACTGATCAACAACGAGTTTTTTTTGTTTAAAACAGTTTTATAAAAGCAACAATTTGTATGTAACAGTTAGCCGCCTATTTAGGAGGAAGCTCGGATCTCACTCCAGCCTATTTTTTCGTGCGAGGATATTTATAAAGTCGAGTTCTAAGTTAAAAAAAAACCGAAGACAATATCCAAACTCAATCAAAACATCCGCAATGAGATAGCCGAGATCCCTCGCAGCATGTGTCAGAGAGTTTCCCAAAACATCCGCGAGGAGATAACCGAGATCCCTCGCAGCACGTGTCAGAGAGTTTCCCAAAATCTGCGTATTCGTTTGCGGCGTAGGTATTGCCAGCGACGAGATGGGGGTAATTTCAAAGATGTTATTTTCAAAAAAATAATTGCATTAGATGGTAGTCACAAAAATTAAATGATCAGGAAATTAACTTTCATAGTTTTATTTTCATCAAAATTTCAAAAGTACAAAAAAATTTGGTCAATCCTGTATATATCTACTCTAAACATGAGCATAATCCTTATTATATGAATTATCTAGAGATCTAATTGAAGACCAAGACTTATCGTTGCATTAAAATTAAAATAAACTAGCTCTACACTTACTCTATTTTTGATCATAACCCGCCTTAACATAAAGCTACATGAACCCTTATAGGGCACTTGACACAAATATTTGTGTAAACCGATAAGGCAAACTTAGATGCAGGCGTAAGAGTAGTTCAAATGAGGTATTTAAAATGAATACAGGCATTATTACGTTGTCAAGAAAAAAAAGCGCTTCAGCATGTCTGGATGAATGTTGATTGAGAATGTCGATGTTTAATAATTCAACTGTCTCCTGTCTTCTATCACTGTTTAATTCACTATTTTTCGAAACAAGGTCTTTCTGACGACTGAAAATGATTTTCAGGTAACTATGAATGTATTTTTTATTGAAAACTCGCCAACATATTTCCAGCTGTCGTGTCGGAAAGATAAAAGAACCGTAAATTAACTGTGATATCATCGAGCTGTCAACTCGGCACGGAATTATGTTGGTGACATATCTTTTTGCTCTTTTATTATACAGTAGTTGTGACGTGCACACCCCTGATATTTCCTGTTTCGATGTTTTTGTCTGTCTTACCCCCGGTTTTGTCTGTCTTACCCCCGGTTTTATAAATATCACTTAAACCTGTAAATGTCCTTGTCCTCGACGTAGTACTAGTGTATTTCATGATCATGAATGAATGAATGAAGGACGCACATTTACCTTATACATATTGGTAAGTAACGGCAAAATGTACTGAGTTACAAAAATGTGGTCTAACGATTCTTTGTAAAACCGAGCATAAAATATATAAGTTACCGTTGTATTATTTTGGTTCACACGTATAAAAAATAATAAATGTCCTGTTCCCAAAAATTAAGGAGATTAATTTCTTGTTGTCAAACCAGCAGAACCAAGGTAACCGATATAGCCCTCCGAATTGCTAAACTAAAGTGGCAGTAGGCGGGGCACATTGCACGTAGAACCGATGGCCGTTGGGCCGGAAAGGTTCTCGAGTGGCAACCACGTACTGGAAGGCGCGGCGTGGGTAGGCCCCCCCACAAGGTGGACTGATGACCTGGTAAAGGTCGCGGGAGTCCGCTGGATGCGGGTGGCGCAGGACCTGCCATTGTGGCACTCTTTGGGGGAGGCTTATGTCCAGCAGTGGACGTCTTTCGGCTGATATGATGATGATGATGAAACATACCTACAATTTTTTATTACCACGACGGTGGCAAATGAGGACACCGCCTATCTGCTTTACAAGACACAGTAGCGTATGAACTTTGGGGCCCAAGGTAGTCAGAAGCCCGTATCCGACCCTTTACTGATTAGGATTCATTGTGTTGACGGGTAGAAAATAATACAGGTCGCCAGGCCGTGTATATGAACTAGTGATGCGTGCAGCGATGCGACACGCGGGTCGTCAGACGAGTATGGAAACGCTCACGCTCGGAACGCGCTAATGCGCCTCACCTCACCCGTCACCCGTCACTCCTAACGAAACTAGACCTCTGACTGGCTGCTCTGATTGGTTAGTTACTACGAATCGCGGCGTCAAGATATAGTTGTGGTTGAACGGTGGGGTGAGATTAATACAAGTTAGAGAATAGCGGGGCTGTACGTAAGCACTCCAAATCATATCTCTAATATGCGATTCCCGCCGAACGGGCCGAGCCGGGCCGCCTGGCGCCGCATCGCGACAGATGATAAAAGAGTGCAATAGGCAAAAGCTGATCGGAGGCGGTCAGATGTGACGACAGCTGAGGATAGCCGTTCACGTCCGCGCGTATAGGAACTACTTTAGCTATCAATTTGAAATTTGGAACAACTGTTGAGAAGGTTAAGACACGTGCTGACCGGGTCGCAAGTCCATTCTAATATGAAATGTAACATCTGTATTAAAGCTTCAAATTCCTTTGGGAAATTGTAAAATGCGCTCCGGTTTCTCAAAAGCTTGTAACTAGTAATACAAGCCGACGCCTCTTTACCACTCCTCCTATTAGAAAGTGACTTCCGCTTGTATTACAAGTAACAAGCCTTCGTGAAATGCGCCACTGATCGGTGAAAATTGTACATAAATGTACGTAATATGAACGTACTACGTACGTACGGGTTGCGCCCAACTTGTTCTTGCCCTGTATCAAATTTTAAAATATCATGTCCTCATGATATTATCTTATTTCTATTCGGAACAAAAATCAAATCATAGCATCTAGATCCTTGTTTGGCCAATATATTCCTTTAGATGCCAGAATTTAGCAAAGTAGGACACATTCGGTATGTCATTTCGGTCATATTTGGTGCAGCTACTACTTGCTCCGTGGGTTTGTGGTGTTGTATTTCTGGTGGTGAGAAAGGTCGCCAGAGTTTCCAAGGGAAAGGGAAGGGGAGGGGAAGGGAGGGGGAGGGGTAGGGTGTCGATAGTAAAGGAACATGCATTTGTCTCAAGGTGTCAACCACGAATCCTCAAATCACTAAAATACCTTTACAACAACAACTCTTACAATTTTCGTCTATAAAAGTAGTCGAATTGTGTCGAATAGAAATAGTATTTTTGCATTTACGTTAATATTATCGCATGTTTCATTTTACTCATTTTGTATTGAGCATGAATTTAACTCTTCCAGTATTTGGGTCAATCAACTTTTTCTTGTTGTTATTCTGTCCTGGTAAGCCAAGAGACAACAGTGACAGACTTTTTTATAAAAAATACTATAAACTGGATTCCTATCATGCTAAGGAGATGCCCCACTATGGAATGGGTTTACCAATATAACAAAAACACGTTTTTAGTGGATTTAAACCCCATAAAATATTAGTTTTAAAGAGTGACCCAGGAGACGTAACCATGGCAACGAGCAACAAGAAATAGTTGATTGACCCATTTACACACAAAATATATGTTCAGTGCCATTCACGGGCGATTAGTCCCGTAATGATGTTCCAAACGACCAATCAAAGGTTCTACACGAGTTCACTAATTTCAATAGGTACCTACAGATAATATCCATGAATAGATAATTTTGGTTCAGTTATACTAATTGGGTTTACAGTGATATACTTAATTTCCTTATGGTGTGTTGAAATGTGTACATAATACGATATCTCGGGGATTGCATTTGGTAAAACTGAAATTAGTGCATGTTGTTAGAGGAAAATACTTCACTTTTGGATACCGGCGCCATATTTTAGTATGTTATTAGACATGTCCTCTGGATTCCAAAACTGCCGGGAGACAATCTCTAAAGAGTCGAATTCCCCTGTAATGACATCATCAAAAACGCCGCGGCTGCGCTTGGAAAAGTGTAAGTTACACCAATACCATACAACGTACCTACTTACATACACATGTGAGGTACAAAATGAAAACAGAATAAATTGTCAATAGTTCATTTTTACATTATATTTCAAAAATATACTCTAGTTTAAGTACTATTAGCAAAAGTATAAAAAAATCAAGAAATAATCTAAGGACTTTCAGACTTTGCGGCAAAACTAGAAAAGGAACACGAATGTAATGTACAACACAAATGACATTTAGTATTTCAGCTTCACATTTTAGTTTTTTTATTTTAAGACAATAGCAGAATTGGGAAAATTGTGCTTAAAAACCAAAAACGCAGAGCGAGTTTTCCCTACAAGATAAATTTTATCGAAATTACTATTTTCCAGATACCAGCACGAACCTTTTGGTATGTTGTTAGACGTCTTATGTGTACAGCAAAACTGCAAAGAGACATTCTCTAAAGTGTCTAGGTCATTAGTAATGTCATAATCTTCATTGCCGCGAAGGCTTTTTGAAAAGTGGGATTTTTACCTGAACCATGTAAATATAAACGTGTGTTAAGTATATCAGTAAAAGCTAAACAAATATGCTATAATTCTTGCCACCATTAAGATTCCATATATTCTTAAATTTAAGAGGTAAGCCTTTTATTGAGCTTACCATGGAGCTAAGTAGTTCGATTTGTGTAAGATTCTACCCTTATATTAATTTATTTAATTTTTATTTATCACCTCTATTGTTTTGATATAATTGAAAGTGTCATGACTCATGGCTGCTAGCTAGGCCAGTATCGGGCACTGGAACGTTTGTATCTTCCCACAATAAATACATAGAAGTAACTATAAATGTACTTTAAACTTCGATAAACTATCATTTGCGACCATGAGCAATTAGAGATTGAAGTTTCAGTTTAATAATAGGTATTCTTGAAAAATAAATGCCTCTCTAATTCAGGAGCGTCACAGAACACGCAGCCAGAAATACCCAGAACGCTAGAAATTAAATTAAGTCTGCAGAGGTATTCTAAGAGGTACCCAAGTATGCAGTAAATGGGGACGAGAGCGACGTCACTGCACTTTATTCATTAAGCTATTGTCGAGTTATATAAAGGAAAATCCCGTTTCATGTTACAGAGGACGCGGTACGAACTGTGTAGGTAGGATTTACTCGTCATTACGATTCCTTACAAGTGTATTGTAGGTAAATTAAATACTGGTTCAAAGGATGATTCACTTCACTGTAAACAGTTCCGAGCTCGTTCCGTACCAACGTACCATATTCTGCCTATTTATTGCAACCATTTTTTGCTGGTATCAAAATTTGAAAACCAGTTTTTAGCCAATGGGCTTGTGACCTTAAATTTGTGTACGATGCCATTCGAACCAGTTTTTGTAGATGAACAAATGTTTGTATGGAAGCAACTACATTTAAAGGACATTAAAACCCAAAAAAATGAGGTAAAGACGGACCTCGCTGACAGCAGCCGAAACGCTTCATACTGATTGGCTTTAAAGTATGACGTCACACCGTGCAATTTGTACTAACCGTTGCATGGAAAATGAAGTAAATTGCTGTTTCAGTCGCGAAATACTGCGTTTAGGTCCATAGTTGTCGTACAAATTTGTTTCTATAAAAGCGTAAGGATTCTATTGGTACCTTTAAATTTACTCTTGGACAATAAAAAAAAAAACTTTTTTTTTTAATTTTCAAGGTTCATATCTTTTTATGTTTTGAATTATATTTTGTAATTTATACTTTATTACAATCATTTGATGGTTTACTATCCATTTACCAACACGACGTTATCAATTTTAACACCACGCAACAAGCCTATTGTCGGTATTCGATACGCTGGTTCTTATTGTGGCAGAGGTTTTCCTTCCGAACCAGGTGGTACCTAGTTCATCGACATTCTTAGGTGCATGTAATATTCCTAAATTTTGACTTTGACCGAGCTAATTTAATGCTGCAAACAGAAGGTGACCCCCAAAGATAAACCCGTCTCATTGGTACTCAAAAATGTGTCGAATTCAATAATGGCTATAGGATGTTGTTGGGGGTGCCGCGCTTCTGCAGTGCGCCTGGCATGTTTGCGGAGGCTCGCACGGATGACTTTTATGCGATAATACGCAAACCAGTAGCCTGCCAGATGAGGTCGCACTACTCAATTAACACAGATTTTAGAACGCTAACCCACCTTCAAAAGCAGTTCTGACAGATCTAATACCATCCTTGTTCCACACAGGGGCTCGCCCGGTACCGATGGTGCGGCGCTCTTCTTTCCCCGCCCTACCGGTCAACCCCGACGTGCAGGCGTTGATGCTTGGTCACCGGCAGCCATCTTGCGACAGTGATGACGAAGACGGCAAGGGACGTCGCGTCAGGATTATAAGGAGATATTGAATTTGTTAGCGTTAAGGATGACTCACGCTAGAACGGGCCGTTTTCTAAGAAAAACTGGCTTGGCGCGGCCGCGCAAAAACACCGTCGTTTTTATTAGAAAACGGCCCGTTCTAGCGTGAGTCATCGTTAAATCTACCAATTCCTCTCAATTTGGCTCCTACTGCATGCGTCTAGACTATTCAAGACTCCTTACTCGAATTCCGGATGAAGATTGAAGAAAGTTTTCGCGGTAGCATTCACAGCTAGAGGTATTGCTTTTGAGCCCGGAATCCGCTTGCTATGCAATCCCGAGTATAACAATATAAGCACAAGTTTTTGTGGAAACGGCTGGCATCTGGGGTCCACTTCATGAGACCACAAATTTACAATTTTTGTAGAAACGGCTGGCATCTGGGGTCCACTTCATGAGACCACAAATTTACAATTTAACATGTCTAGAGCGGCAACGCTGGTTAAAACTGTTAAAAGACGAGTTGTTATTAATTGATGATGATAATTGTAAAGCATTTATTTTTAATGATGTTATTTGCCAATCGCTCCAACATTGCCAGCTTTTGACTTGTAATATTGTTACCTATGACATGGGCTAAGTAACCTTCGAAGAAGAATAAGACTTAGAAGAATGCTGGACGGGTTGTTAAATATCTGTAACTTCTCGCACTGACTTTATGTAATAGATGAGAGCTTAATGTCACAATATTTCGTAAATTTTGACCAGTCTATGATGGACTTACAGAATTATATCACTCTCAGGAGTCTCATGTACATACTATTTTGACTTCTCGAATTCTATGTATTATGAAACAGGTATTGTCTTCTTCAAGGCTGTTCTCAAACTGTTATAACTTTTTCAAATAAGATTCTCTTTTATGAGGACTTTGATGATTTTGAATGGGTTTACTTACATCTATGAATCAAACCCGATAAGCAATATAATTGAAAGGCAAAGTCATAGGTATTTTTTACCTATTATTTTTATTGGTATCGTAAAGTAACCATACCATATTTATTACTAGATGAAAACATGTTTGACAAAGTACTTGATAATTAAGTATGCACACTGGAGTAGATTAGCAGTAGATATTCCAACTATTGTATGACTAGTGAGATAATAGGTACCCCTATTTTACGAATAGGTACCCGCCTTAGTTGATTTAAATAAATCGAACTATACACGAGTCCCCTTTAGTAAAAATAACGTATTTAAGCGCGGTTTTATAAAGACGCGTTAAACCAAATTTTAGATTAAAAAAAAAAAAAAATAATTACGACAAACGGAACTCTATAAAACCGGAGGTTTATAAGTTAATTTAATACATAAATTATTGAAATACCTGTGAAATTATTTTACCAAATTCGAATGTTTTTATTTGACTTCCATTGTAAATATACAGTACCTATACATAAAAGTTGTTCTTGTACATATACTTATACGTACCTATAACAATATTTATAAATAAGTACGTGAAAAAACTTTGAAAATTATAGCCTACTGTGAGCACCAAAAGTAGCTACGCTGGAATAAGGCTAGTTTTGATTATTTTGAGCGTGTTATTTTGCATAGATACTTCTGCTGCTGACGGTATGTCGATATCAAAGATATGTTTACACTTTCGCGTCTCCATTTTAATAAGCCGACTGTACAATCTAGGTATTCCAAGTGTTTCTATCTCCATTTCGACTGTTATACGTTAATCAATGTAAAAAATAATAAAAAATATCGGTGTGATATGAATAGGTCTAAAACATCAAATGTACGACATTGTAGTTTAAAGAATTTAACATATCTGTATAAATGCGTATTTGAAAGTCTGAAACTGTACTGCGTATTGAATAAATGTGATAATTATATGACCATATTACGATGAATGTGTGTGTACATATATGGACCCTTTACCAAAGCTGCGAATGCCTCTGCCATTGTATTTAGATAGTGGATTTACGTATTTTTTAGGTTTTTATTCTTTACCTATCTGTGATTTTATTCAACCCAAGAAAAAATTAGTTTTTTCCCCGTTGAGTATACCTACGTCAAGTTTAAAAATATGAGTGCATACAACTTATTCATAAATATGTCCCATCGCTATGTCAGCGGATTAGGGTTTAGGTACATACTTATGAGAGGATTAAATTGATATATATTTTTGTACTTGACTGTACAATCTTGACATTTAAACTCGGATTAAGTTCTTCTTGTTTGGTCGATCCGTACTAGGTCTTTATCTATGTAACTTTAAGACACTCACAAACTGGCGCCAATCTTTTAATATACTTAATGGCACATCTACTAATCTGAATACATTGCTAAAGAATTTAAGTAATTTCAGGATGCGGAAAAGACGTACTTCTTAAAAACATCTGCTTTTCTGACTTCTGTAATTCCCTACAATATTTTTTGGCTGTGCTTCTAATTGCGTTATAATAATTTAAAAATATTAAATTATTATAAAAATTAATAATTTAAATTTCATTATAAATTATTTCAATCATTGTGTAGAATTGTATAACAAACTGAATAAATAAATGTTCATGAAAGTTCGTATTTAGTAAATTAAGTGCTATGCACTGATTGTCGCAATTACATACGTCAAAAACAAACCTTGTCCCGAAAAGCGTCAAAATAAGCAATTGAAGATAATAAAGGGATTTTGTTTTTTGTGTTTTGTCGGGAATTCAGATAAGAGAGTCAAACAAACTATGCCGTTACGAGCGTGATGTTTCCCATACTTTCATGTACTTAATCAAATTACGTATGATGATTTTGTGGATAACTGTTATAAAAAAAGGTGTCTAATAGACTAACTGAAATTGTCTGGACGGGATCTCCTCACCCCGTGTACTCTAATAATAAAAATAATTTTCGGTCCAAAATTTCATTTTTGGTACAAGCTTTTATTGCCGACTGTACTTTTCTGTATACCATCATTGAGATGATTCTAACGAGCCCAAACTCAACGGGGTTACGTCGGTTAAATACTGAATTCCCATGGCCACATTCTGTCTCCATCATCAGATCAGCTCGATGGTACCATAGTATTGAATTGTCAGCCAAATTATACTAATAGCCAAAATTTCAGCTCAATCGGATAACGGCAAGTGACTGAATAATGGATTGCAAATTTAAACGGACAACTTACTTCCATACATACGAACAGGTCAAGTTAATATAAAGCTTGTAATAAATCTTATTTTTGTCAAATATGTAATATTATATACATTCTGATCACGTCATATTTACTTTATATTTACTATTTCATTAAATTTGCTGGCATTTACAAAATTTACCGGATTTACATGCACGCATTTACAGAATAACCGGCAGAGACTATTTTTAATCCGTAATAACGGACATTTAAGAGGTTCAAAAAAATCACTATTAGTTATACAAAACACAGTATAATATATAATTGTTATATAACAGTTTATAATCTGAAAGCCAGTCTTTACTAGTGAACCGATTTCAATTAGCTAAGATTTAAGGTTTTACTGGAAATAGCTTACAAAGTCAAAAATGCCTTAACACTCCGTAATTCCGTACACTTACCTTATTAGCGCGGCCTGCGGTGGCTTACTACTGACCGTACCCTATTTAAGGTAAAATTAAGAAACGTTAACTTTGTCAGGTGGGTCACGAAAATTTGCCGTAGGTACATTTATATACGGCTAATCTTCGTGACTCACCTGACAAAGTTAACGTTTCTTAATTTTACCTTAACTAGGGTCAGTAACTTTTTAGGAATGGTCAAATGTAGTATAGTTAAAGCGCGTATTAGTTGCAGTAGGTATCCAAGAGGCAAGCATTTCATTAATATAAACAGTGTACACACTTACAGCCAACCGCTGTTTCAATCGGGTGCCTCTTGGACACTGCAAACTACGCGTCATTGCTCTGAATAGTACCTGGGCATTTTCAATAATTCGAGCACCCAATTAGCATAATTTGTTAAACAAAAATTAACTAAATGTCAGTTTTGTAACGACAATTAAGTATTTAGTTTGTATAAAAATTTACTTTTTCTTTTCAATATATTAATCATATGCATATAGACCTTATTTAAATGCGAAAAAAGTTCAGTTTGACATAATTTGTAGGCTTAACTTTCGTTACAAAACTGACACTGAGTTAATTTTTATGTAACAACTCACGCTAATTGGGTGCACGAATTATTGAAAATGCCCACCTACCTATTATGTTAGTATGATGTCACGATTTTCTTTGTTCAAATATATCTATATTTATGTTGATCTTTATCTATTTAAAGATCTTAAAAATAACAAAAAATAATTGTAGCGTGATTTATTTCAAGAATTTTTGCGAGTTGTTTTGTTTATTATTAACATTATGTAAACATGATGATGATTATAATGATTACGTACTTAATCCATTGTGAAAATCATTATTAAATTAGTAGCTATATCCAAGCTACATCTATTAGGTACAATATTTATATACCTACTTGAATATTAACGAAGTGTCTAAATTGCCTTTTGTATATAAATTTATTTTCAGTGTTGTTTCGAGAAATGGTAGGTAAATTTTAAAAATTAAATGTATTTATTATGATATTCCAGAAAATGTGTTTTCAATTCAAATATTAATAATGTACAGTCGCCATCACATACATCGGAGCAAACAAGCACGTCACAAACATCGGAACACACCTCTATTTTCAAGGCATTAGGGTGCATGTGCCGATATTTTTGAACACCTAAAGTGTAACTATGTATGTGATGGCGACTGTATGTCAGAAAGGGCCACAAAAATATCATACACGATCATTATGAGCTCTTAAAACAATATTCGGATTCTCCCTAATTCCGCTCGTAGCAATACTATTTGATATTTTAGTTTTCTTTTAAATTAAATAAACTGAAATAAATAAATATTTGGTGACATCCTTACATATATATATCAATCTTGTCCGAAACTAAGCGAAGTTTTTAGTATGGGAAGGTACTGGACGTCGATTTAAATGATAAATTGATAATAGATAAATAATAACTTAAATACATAGAAAACATTCAAGACTCAGGAACAAAATATTCGCACTCATCACAAAATAAATGCAATACCAAATTATTATCAACATGTCGAGTCACATACACCCTCAGATTCATTAGTGACGTGTATTTGTTGACTTTCGTCTGCGCCTGACCTCGACTGACGCGCGCTGGCGGCTCGCCAAGCACTCGCCATCTTTACGTAACACGCGAATACTTTGGGAAACGCTGGCACCAATGCTGGCCGTGTTTGCCAATTGTTTGATGTCTTGGAATTGTTGACTCGGCAGTTCGCATTGTTTTTCGCCAACAAATCAATCGCTGCTGGTAAGTAACCAGGTCCAAACAGCAACCAGATCATTTTGGAAATCAATGCAAGAGGTAGGTATATGTCCAGCGGTGGACGCAATTATGCTGAAGAAGAAGAAGTGAAAAGGTTTGCAAATGTTATGTAAAACTCGGCAAATGTTTGCTGAAGTACATTTTGCAAATAAATCGGAAACAGACGGTTTCGCTTGGTAGGCCAAGGGTAAGTTGGGTGGAATGTGTACGCGACATTATAAAAGGGGAAGTGATTGACGAGATGGCACGTGAGCGAGGTATAGAGCGTGCGTCATCTCCAAGTGAATAGCATTAAAGTGCTGATAGACTTGAGCATTTTCACATGTGTCAGACCATCAAGCATTCGCCGTTTTTTAATTTATCAAACTGAGCAACGAACAGAGCGAATCCTCAAGTGAATAAAGGGTCGGCAACGCACTTGTGATTCTTCTGGAGTCACAAGTGTCCATAGGCTACGGTACCAGCTCAATATCAGGCAGGCCGTAAGCTTGTTTGCCACCGTCGTTGTATAAAAAAAAAAGTGAAAAGCGTAGAGCCAATCATCGCTACGAACATTTTCATGATCCATTCTAGCGAACGCTCTAGTAAACGGTGTGCGGGAGGGGGGTGGAGAGGGGCGGCGGCGGAACAATAACAAAATTGCTCGGCTCGGCAAAAAGCTCGAAGCAAATTTACTATCGTTTCACTAGAACGCTCCCTGGAATTATAGTTGACCTATGTATTTATATTATACTTATATAGCTATTCATGGAAGTATGTATTTGAGTGTGTAATTGTCAAATAATGTGGATAGGTAACACATATGTGATACTAAGCTTTGCTTGGTTTATTGCTGCATTAAGGATGACTCACGCTCAGAAAGGGCCGTGTCCGGCCCGGGCCGTTTTCTAAGAAAAACGACGGCGTTTTTGCGCGCCCGAGCCAAACCCGAGCCCGGTTGAGCCACGGCTGGGCCGTGCCGACACCGAGCTGCTTCTGAGCGAACAACAACAACACTTTTTCAAATTTCCTGCTACCCAAAGGTTGTCTGGACTGGAAGAGATTGCCTTAAGGCGATAAGACCGCCCGTTGTTACCATTAGGTACTTATTTAATCTACTCCTGTATCATGTTTTTATTATGTTGTGGTGCAATAAATAATATTACTACTACTTCTACAAGTCATTCAGCACCTTCAATTGTGAATGACCAATTAATATATCCATAATTTTATATTGTCATCATACTTTATACAAATCACATTATGCGTTGGATTTAATAAACATGTTTGTTTTTTATTCTAAATTCCTTTTTTTTGTCTATGCGAGAGCCGAAGTTAGCCAAAGCAAGATGAAAAGGCCAGGCCAAACATCATCAAATCAATCAATCAAAGTCGTGTGTAATCAGTAATCACACACACTTGAGATATTCAGTTATTTTGTTAACATGTAATCGTTTCTCCTTTGATCGTTTATATCTTGCGTGTGTATAATTAACTAACACATATCCTTAACTACTGAAATCATTGGGCATGTATCCATTATCTCCTTTGATAAAATAACCTTGATCCTAGAGTTATCTAAAGTAGGTACTTACAGTCAGCATAAAAAGTAGCTAATACGCAAACGAAGGCATCAAAAGTCTTTATTAAAAGGAAGTAAGAGCTTTTGAAGTCTTCGATTGCGTATTAGTTACTTTGGGTATTGACTGTACGCTACAATCGAGTTCATAAATATCTGTAGTACGTCCCCAGGGGCAAAACTATCTGGACAAACTTAAACCCTTAACAATATTATGTAGTCGTGATCACATAGTTTTGATCACTTTGTCCGCACACACATTTCGAACTCTATACATATTTTGGGATATTTGTAGTTCGAGCGAGCGAGGTTTTTTTTGGAAAATCGGGCCAAATACTTAATAAGTAGGTAGTCACTTTACCTTTACAGCCAGACATAAATTGCCACACCGAGTAAGGCGCTGTACGTGTCGCGCCTGCATTACTCCGCCACGACTGCTGGCATGGTGGAGTATATTCACCAGAAGACTGGCTACTCGATGAGGGTTTTCCAGCTGCGTTCGCGCCACTACTAGACCAATCAAATTAGCTTACCCTGGACATAATTCGTAAACTCGTTGTTTTTATTGTTTTATCGGTTTTTACTATTCAGTATCAAATATTAATGAAATATATTAAGTAAAAAATCCGCGATCGTAACCGTAGTTAAAAAAAACACGAGTTAACGTACACTACCTAACTTTTTCCTGAAAGTAAAAAAGGTAACCAAGTACCTTGTTAGTATAACTTTGAGGTGCATTCAAATGCGATCACTTAATAGCAAAATTAAACTGATATCAAATTCGCATATACGTTTTTTTTCACACTTTTCCTCTGATCTCATTATCTAGACAAGCCAAAATGGTAACTATGATGTTTTTATCTGTTTAAGGTATATTGCGTCTTTTTAGACATTTAAGACAATAGTTAAACATTTATTTTTAACGTTTTAATAATAATGTATTTCTCAGTAATTATAAATAGTAACTATGAATTTTTTGTTTACTAATAGCCTTTTGTGTACGATAATCATGTTTTCATCAAAATTAAGCATGTTAATTTCACGCTTAAGAAATTGAAAATTTAATTGAAAATACTCGCGACCTTGTCGTGGAGTCAGATGCATGCGGTGGGTGCGAGGCGGGGAGAGAGTGGGGCGCCAGCGGGCGAGCGCACGGCGAACCCGTCTTAACGAGTTTATTTCAATTACGTGTTTTGCACCGACCGCGCCGTGTACAAATAAAACAAATATAACGGAATATCCTAATTGTAGGATTTTTAGCTCTAATGAAAAATCACAGTTTGTCCCTTACGCCCTTTGAAAACTCTGGTCCAAAGGGCGTAAGGGACGATTGATTTGCTTTTATCATCGAAAACATAAGTAAACTCTTAACTGTTAAGTAAATGAAAGAGATGATGCCATGATCGTGGTTAGCATAAAAAAAAACCGGTCAAGTGCGAGTCAGACTCGCACACCGAGGGTTCCGGACCACCCCGTACAATAGAAACAGGTCCACTATAAACTGACACTCACTAAGTATGTATTTACATACTTAGTGCGTGTCAGTTTATACTGGACATCAAATTTTCAGTGATGTAACTAAAAATTTACGGTTTTCACAATTTTTCCTTTATTTGTGCTATAAATACTTCGTACCAAATTTCAAGATTCAGAGTTCACGGGATATGGGCATGGGCATTTCGTCCCTTACGCCCTTTGAGCCTACGGTAGTCGATATCCTTATTGGCAAAATTGAGCCGACACAGTTGGCCAGAACGCCAAAAAAAAAGAGAAGATATGCTTATCCACCCAGAGACGGGATAAATTTATTCGAATACGAATAACGTTTAAGAATAAATAGGATTATTCGCGAATGACGAATAAATATTTCGAATAATTATTCGCCAATATTTATTCGCGAATAACTTCTTAATTCGCATAATCATTCGTAATGCTTTTCGGGAATAATATTTTGAACGAATATTGTAGGAATGCTTTTTAATAGAATATATCTCAAAAACGTAATATTTTCCTACAGACAGAACAGTGATACCTAGTTTCTAAATTTGTTAGAAAAAGGTTACCGCTTCATCAAGGGTACCAAGTAACATCGCCGTGCATGGTAAAACGGATATTAATTGTAATTATTTCACCTGTTTTATTTTTACTATTTCGGCTTTACCACGAGTGAAAAAAAAACCGGTCAAGTGCGAGTCAGACTCGCGCACCGAGGGTTCCGGACCACCCCGTACAATGAAAACAAGTCCACTATAAACTGACACTCACTAAGTATGTATTCACATACTTAGTACGTGTCACTATATACTGGACATTAAATTTTCAGTGATGTAACTAAAAATGTACGGTTTTCGCTATCTTTCCTTTATCTGTGCTATAGGGCGTTGCTTCGCACCAAATTTCAAGTTTCTGAGTTCACGGGAAGTAGGTTTTGATTCCCTTGCGGGTTTCGAAAACTTGCGGAAATTTGCGGCATAAACGGCTGTATCTTTTGATTGTGTTGGCTTAGAAGTTTGATTTTTTCACAGCTCCAAGAGACAGTAAACCTGAGTATTTGATATAAATGTCAGCTTAATTCAATTATTTGTTGCAGTATGGGTCTTACAAGATGTTACATATAAATACAGTTCCAGCATAACCCTGTTAGGGCACAGCAACATTAATATAATAGTACATTACTTACCTAGGGCGGTTAAACAAAGAATGTCTCAGATCGCAGGTATTTGACGCCCGAGCCGAAGGCAAGGGCGATAAATATGCGCTCTGAGGCTTTCTTTATTACCGCCGTGGTGAGTACAAAATTTTACGTCTGTATCTGGCCAGGAAGTGGGATTTTCCGCACGCATAGCGTGCGGTAATTCCTACTTTATGGCCAGGTATGACGTAAAAAATATGAATTCTAAAATAATGCATGCACACACTATGCACAGGAATTCAAACTTTAAATGATTGATACCTCCACGCGTTCCTGAGAATAAGAGTATTGACAGACGGACGGACAGACAACAAAGTGATCCTATAAGGGTTCCGTTTTTCCATTTCGAGGCACGGAACCCTAAAAACACACAGATCAGAATATAACATGATTAAGTACATACAATTACAGGTATACAGTTGAACAATCTTACATGCGTAATCGCCTCTAATAACATACATTGATCCAATTACAGACAGTGGCTGTCCATAAATTACGTCATTTCAAAACTGGGGAGGGGGGGGGGGTCTATTGGATGACGGTAGTCATTTTATGAAGCGGGTATTGTCCATTTAGGAATTAACAGGGTGATGATAGGAGGGGGGGTCAAGAATTGACAAAAACAACCGGCCAAGTCCTGAGTCATGGATGTTTTCTGTGTATTTAAGTATTTATTTATCTATATAAGTATGTTTATCGTTCGTCTAGTACCCATTATACAAGCTTTGCTTAGTTTGGGACTAAGCCGATTTGTGTAAGATTGTAAAAGAAAAAAAAAACTGGTTTTTAGTATTTGTTGTTATAGCGGCAACAGAAATACATCATCTGTGAAAATTTCAGCTGTCAAACTATCACTGTTGTTGAGACACAGCCTGGTGACAGACATACAGACAGACAGACAGACTGACAGACTGACAGACTGACAGACTGACAGACAGACAGACAGACGGACAGCGGAGTCTTAGTAATAGTGTCCCGTTTTACTCCTTGAGTACGGAACCCTAAAAAAACAATGGTTCAGTTTCAATTGTTTTTTCGAGTTGTTGAGTCGCCGCTGAAGATGGAATTGTCCCGTAAAAAAATATTACGACTTTCAAAGTGGATTAACACAAAAATAATGTGGAGACCGGATGATTGCTGCTTTTAGTAATGAAACACCTTCAAAGACGACAATATACAGGTGGTATTCAGAATTTCAACGTGGCCGAGTATCCCTCACGGACGACGCGCGTGAAGGTCGACCAAAATCGGCAGTTACGCAAGAAAACGTCCACCTTGTGAGTCAGCTGATAAAAGAAGACAGGCATGTGACATATCGGGAAATTCAGGAGTCTTTGCGGATTGGAATGAGATTGGAAGAATTAGGCGTGCGAAAGTTGTTTTCCCGTTGGATCCCGCACTTATTGTCTGACGAGCAGAAAATGACTCGTGTCAATTGGTGCCGCAAAACATTGAATAAATTCAACGGAGGAAGCTCAAATGCAGTTTTTAGTGTCGTATCAGGTGACGAGTCGTAGATATACGCATATGAGCCTGAAACTAAAAACCAATCTCGAGTATGGGGTAACGAAGACGAGCTTCAAGCCAACAAAAGTTATTCGCTCTCGCAGCAAGGCCAAGAAGATGGTGGCTATGTTTGTCTCCAAATCGGGTCACGTGGCTACTTTTTTTTTTTTTTTTTTTTTTTTTTTTTTTTAAGGGACAATCTTACACAAATCAACCTAGGCCTACGGTAAGCTCAGTAAGGCTTGTGTTGTGGGTACTAGGCGATGATATATATAATAGATTAATACATATAGATACTTATATACATATATAACATCCATAACTCAGGAACAAATATTCGTGATAAACTCACAAATAAATGCCCTGACCGGGATTCGAACCCGGGACCTCCAGCTTCGTAGGCAGAGTCACTACCCACTGGGCTACGGAGGCCGTTACAATTCCACTTGAATATCGTAGAACGGTCAAAGCTGATTGGTATACAAGTATTTGTTTGCCGATTGTCTTTGCTGAACTTAGGAAAAAAGGTCTAGTCGCCGCATCATCCTTCACCACGACAATGCCAGCCCTCACACCGCTCGTAAAACAAATGAGTACCTGGAAGGTGAAAAAGTCGAACTACTGGTCCATCCTCCATACAGCCCTGACCTAAGTCCCAACGACTTTTTCACATTCCCCAAAATCAAGGATAAGTTGCGTGGTGGGCGCGGTGTTTCGGCGGCCGGCAGAAGCAGTGGAGGCTTTTAAAATTTTTAACGACTGGTTTGAACGCATGGAAAAGTGCATAAAATATAAAAGAGAATAATTTGAAAAACAATAAAAATACTTAAATCAATGTAACTGCATATTTTTTTTATATTCCCGAAACTTTCAGTTTGACCCTCATAGTGACCCTGCCTGCGTAGCCGGAGGTCCCGGGTTCGAATCCCGGTAAGGGCATTTATTTGTGTGATGAGCACAAATATGTGCTCCTGAGTCATGGATGTTTTCTATGTATTTATGTATTTATTTATCTATATTAGTATGTTTATCGTCGTCTAGTACCCATAGTAGTTTGCTTAGTTTAGGACTAGATCGATTTTTGTAAGTTTGTATAAGAAAAAAAAAGAAAATTAAAAAAAATGTTTTTTAGTATTTGTTGTTATAGCGGCAACAGAAATACATCACCTGTGAAAATTTCTACTGTCTACCTATCACGGTTCGTGAGATACAGCCTGGTGACAGACGGACATACAGACAGACAGAGTGACGGACAGCGGAATCTTAGTAATAGGGTCCCGTTTTACTCTTTGAGTACGGAACCCTAAAAACGATGACGTTATATATGGACATGTGTGTGGGACACATGACATATTGAAACAAACCTGTTAAATGCCTCATGAAGCGACTCATTTAACTCACAAAAATATTGTTAATTAGTAGAAAAGGGTATTAATACTTGAAAATAGGTACACTTGTAGTGATCATGTTAAATTCGTGTACGTGTTACAACGAGCAACCGCATCCTTAAATATTATTCGTGGATTTATTGGAATGAAATGAGAATAAATTATTCTCCATTTGAAAGTGTAGACGAATAAATTATTCGGGAATAAATGTTTATTCGAATAATTATTCGAATAAAAATCATTCCAACAATGCCCCTTTCTGCACCCACACAAGTAACATATTTTATTTAAATAATTCTATACAGACGACTGAGCGCTTATGAATAGGTAATCGACATTCCACGACAATTATGTCTCATGCTGAACAATTTAGTTATTATCGATCTAAAGAACACAATATTTCAATAAATCTCCACCCTAGCCGAACCGTGGTAAACGCCACGTTCGTCTTTATAAATGTTTGACAATCATTGACCTATCCATAATAAATGAAGGCCGAAACGCATTGACAGCGGTGGCGAAGCGGCGGCGCGGCGCTGTGTAGAGGTGGTACCGGCTGTAATGTTCGATCTAATAAAGCCGGGAAAAGCGTTCGGATCCTTTCATATTAGCTCGAACATTACAAGTACCGCCTCCGCGCCACCCCGCGCCGCTTCGCCACCGCTGTCAGTGCGTTTCGGCCTTGAATGCCTGCGACTCGCGACAGCACGGTCGGTAGTTGAGACGCAAAGCAATGACGGCCTTATTCTGCAAGAGATAAGGTTCATATTAAAACTTTAGTACGAAAAAATATGAATTAATTAATAATCGTGGATATTTTTTGTTTTATATGTTTCTTATAGTACTAATAATATGTTGACAGCATAAATCAAACACTTTCCAAGTAGTTATGTATTTTGGTTTTCCAAAAACTAACAATATTTGTGATTTTAGAAATCCGCAAAGAGAATCTGTTTAATTTTTAATAATTTATCAACACACATAATATACTATTCAGAATAATTTGTTAAATTGCAGTTATCTATAATTTCTGGTAAGATAATCCAGAAAATGTGTAACTTACTGAACTTTCTTTATTATTGATAGTCCCGGTTGATTAATTAGATTAATTTTGATTTCTTTAACTGGAATGCAAGCGTCATATCATAATAGAGGCACTTTTACAAAGTTACATATTATGCTGCACTTATGAAATCAGAATTTGTTAAAAATTTAGATTTTTGGTTTTTTTACAATGACGCGGAACCCTAAAATGTTTAATTCTTTTTATTTTAACTGTAACTAACGATACTTTACATCATAGAAAAAGAAAATTACAGTTATCGAATTATGTCCGGGTTTAGCTAATTTGATTGGTCTATACGTGCACTTCACTGCCGTGTCATGACAAAACACTGTAACTTAAAAAAGTGCATTCTTCAGAAATCGCAATAAACGTTTTTTCTCGTTAAGTGGCCATAAAACTGTGAATATTTATCCGATTTTTATGAAATTTGGGCAAAGTATTGATAATGTTGCTCATAAAGTATACAAATCATAAAATATCATTTTTTTTTATTATTTCATTCATTTAAAGACCAAAACGTGTTTTGTCACGACATAAGTTGGTAATACTAATATAAATCGTCGTGACAAAACACTGTAACTATCATGTTACAGTGTTTTGTCACAACAAATTACCGCTTTTGTACATAGATTTACGACAAAACACTGTAATTATCACGTTACAGTGTATTGTCGTATACTCGTAAGTATGAAAACTCTACTTTAAATTTTAGCTATTGATTAATATTAACACCATCAATTCTTCTTAGACCAGATTTGACCGAAAAAAGAATAATGTTTATGCCAAGATTAGATAGGTACTATTTTGACGTTTAACTTTAGATTATGTACTTATTCCTGTTTGGTCAATCTGTTCTCAGTATTTGAAAGGGAACAAAGGACTACATAAATATAAATGAAAATAAAGAGGGCAAGGTTAGGTAATCTTTTATATTCTCATTATCATTAAAGTATTATCATCCGTAGTAATTAAAAATCAATATCTCGTTCCGTTGCCAAATCATCAACATCAGATACAACGAATTCTTCAAAAAATTGTCTTCTTGATTGTGGCATAAACTGACATAATTTCAGAAGTTCTGTCTTATTTTCTTTGCAAAATCCTCTCCGGTTTTCTTGTTTTTTAATCTTATCTAACTTTTTATCATCCATTAACTTTTTCAATGCAATTTCCAGTCTTTTTCAAAAAAGATATTTCCTTGTAACTCGTATCATCATAGTTCGTTTTTACAAATAAAGACAGAGAGCCTTTTCCTTTGTTCAATTTCAAACCTATGTATATTAAAACCATCAGGATATTTAACTTTACTCTCATTCTGGAATAAATAAACATTTTTGTGTGTCAGAACTAGCGTTTCATTATTTTTTCTAGATTGTTTTATTTTTTCATGAAAATCATATATTTCGAATGCTCTGTTTAGGGGAATGGTTATGCTATAACGCGTAATATAGTATAGAAACAGTTTTGATTGACGCTTAGTTGTGAACTGTTAATCGATAGTCAAAACGAACCCTTTTTAGAGTATATTAAACCGGGCATTAGTAATGTTTACAAACACTTCACAACCAAAACACTCACTTCAAGGCTGGTGTTGCGCGATTGTAAACACTGTTACCTTAAGATACAGTGTTTTGTGGTAACAGTTACGACAAAACACTGTATCTTAAGATAACGGTCGACAAAAAACGTCAGTGCTGTTTTGGCAAAACACTGTATTTAGAGATACAGTGATTAGTCAAAACAAGACCCTAGTTTTAGAAGTTACAGTGTAAAATGCTTTGAGGTATTTCATTGATTTAAGTACAAAATGAGTGGTCTGTTAGCAGGCATATATAGTTATTGACCCAAAAAGCTCAATTATTGATGTTAGCACAAAACACTGTAACTTGAGTTACAGTGTTTTGTCATGACACGGCAGTTCAGCTCGTTTGTGGTGCGCGTGCCGCGGCCGCTGCAGGAGATCATCGCGTGTGCTGACTTCTGGCCGAAGGGTGTCGTGTTTCGGCGGTTCCGGGGCAACCTACCGAATGCTACACCGGACTTGACGACACAACGGAGCCACGCTGTTATGTCGCCTCAATAATTAGTTTTTAATTTTATAATATTTTTGTATGTATGTTAGTCTTTAAGGTGTTTGTTACTATGGGCCTTAGATGCCTGAAATAAATGGTTTTTTTATTTTGTTTTTTTTTTTTTTATAAATTAAAGAATTTTTGCCGCTATCCACATGTAAATATCAAAAAAACCGGCCAAGTGCGAGTCGCACTCGCGCACGAAGGGTTCCGTACCATTATCTATAAAAGCGGCAAAAAAATCTCGTTTGTTGTATGGCAGCCCCCCTTAAAAAAATATTTTATTCTGTTTTTAGTATTTGTTGTTATAGCGGCAACAGAAATACATAATCTGTGAAAATTTCAACTCTCTAACTATCACGGTTCTTGAGATACAGCCTGGTGACAGACAGACAGACGGACGGACGGACGGACGGACGGACGGACGGACGGACGGACAGCGAAGTCTTAGTAATAGGGTTCCGTTTTACTCTTTGAGTACGGAACCCTAAAAACGAGTAGAACAGTGGAAAGTTAAAACATACCTTGGTAGGCACCAAGTACTTTTAGTAATGCATCTTTACCTCTATGATGTGAGATGTGACCAAATCGTGTAACGAAAGTGTAGGTATCAGTTCCTGACAGTGGCTCAATACTTAACATTTTCAATTTTAATTCAGAACATCAGAGATTTAACAATTGGGACGTTTACGTTAATTAATAATACCTACTGAAATCAGGCCATCTATTTCAGTTTAAAAACGCAATCACTTGTTAAGATTTATTACCTTTTTAGGGTTCCGTAGCCAAATGGCAAAAAAACGGAACCCTTATAGATTCTTCATGTCCGTCCGTCTGTCTGTCTGTCTGTCCGTCCGTATGTCACAGCCACTTTTTTCCGAAACTATAAGAGCTATACTGTTGAAACTTGGTAAGTAGATGTATTCTGTGAACCGCATTAAGATTTTCATACAAAAATCGAAAAAAAACATTAAGTTTTAGGGGTCCCCATACTCAGAACTGAAACTCAAAAATTTTTTTTTCATCAAACCCATACGTGTGGGGTATCTATTGGATAGGTCTTTAAAATGATATTGAGGTTTCTAATATCATTTTTTTCTAAACTGAAGAGTTTGCGCGAGAGACACTTCCAAAGTGGTAAAATGTGTCCCCCCCCCCCCCCCCCCCCCGCCCCTGTAACTTCTAAAATAAGAGAATGATAAAACTAAAAAAATATATATGATGTAAACTTCCACCGAAAATTGGTTTGAACGAGATCTAATAAGTAGTTTTTTTTTAATACGTCATAAATCGTAAACCGCAATTTATTTCACGGAACCCTTCATGTGCGAGTCCGACTCGCACTTGGCCGCTTTTTATTAAAACGTTTCACCTATATTCGATCGTCTGGCATAATAATCTTATACAGAAGACCTTGCTGTAGTTTTAAAAATATCACGCTTCGCGCGTTAGCGAGACCACGGGTTGCAGTATTCAGCCGACGGGATCAAAGACAACTGGCTTCTACGTTTATTTTCGTTTTTAAATTCGTAATGGACTAAGGCTGAACAAATAAGCCGAAAGTGTGTTGTGAAAATGATATAAACATTCAAAAATGGATTGCAGTGATATAATACCAACGGTGGTTCTCCATTGGAACTATAGAGGTTTCACAGAGTTCCCTTTGCACTTGCTTAGGGGTGAAGAATCAGAAATTACCGACATTTATCTAAAGGAGAATCTGATATCGCGTATGCCGTCCGACATTGGCAGGTTGGAGCATCTAGAGAGCCTTTACTTAAGCGGTAACGACATCACGTTGTTGCCTAGAGAGATAGCGAAGTTACGGGCTCTAAAGTGCCTCGATTTGAGCGGGAATAGATTGAGGAACATACCAGATGAGATAGGGGATGTGAGGAGCTTGAAGTTCTTGATATTGGATGAGAACGAGTTGAGTGAGTTGCCGTTGCGGATTGCGGATTTGAGATCGCTGCGGTATCTATCGGTTTGTGGTATCTAGTCCTGTTTATATTATAGTGTGTGTCGTTGTTGTGTGCCGCTGTTTTGCTAATCTTCTACACAGTTAGAAATTGGGCACTCCACGACTTAACTAACACTTAACAGTCCTCATTAGCTCTTACTTTGTGTTTTGTTTGTAATTAAACACCTAGCAATTTGTCACAACAACTTGCTGCATCTGGAATGAGACACCAAAACATACCTTTCATTCTAATTATTGGAAGTTTGTGTCTCAAATGTCATCGTTTGTAAGTAGTGTATTTAATCGATAAGGCGCTTCTATACGCCGTGCACCGTGATTAACAACGATTTTATGTCCCAAATGTATAAAAGTCCTTTTGATTGTGACATATCTACTAACGCAACCGAGTGATTATCAATTTAGATTAAAAAGCGGAGCAAAGAGCTGTTTTTATTGACCTAAAATATCGGAAAACTTCTTTATCACGTCCAGGTACTCGTAACATATTTATCGAAATGACGCGAAATTTTGGCATTATTACCTATTTTGAAATGTTTTTAATTAATAGCAAAGCCTTATATTACAAGCAAATAATAGTTATATTGTATTAATAATATAAAAAACGAATTAAGAAACTACTTAAATAAATATTTACAAAATCTCAAAACTAAACTTAGAAATTAAAAAACATAGCAAATAATTATTCCGAAAACTGTGAATTTGTAGGTAACTATATTGAATAACCAGCGTAAAGGGACACTGAGGCGCCGGTAAACAGTTTGTGATGGGAGCTCACGATACACTAGATAATCTAGACATGTCCTGAAATAGAGTATTATTAGATACAAAACATTGTTAGCAAGGTGTGGAAGCTCACTCACTTGACAGTTTTTTTTTGTTGTAAGTAAATACGAAACTGACTGCCAATTGACTGACGCCCAAAGCCATTAAGGGATGATTTCTGGGATAAAAATTAAAATATCCTACTTTCATCTGAAAATCGGTTCAACGATTTAAGCATGAAAAGGTAACAAAAAGACATATCAAACATAATTAGTTACTTAGCTAATAATATTAGGTACTACCACTACTATTACTACAGGCTGGGCAAGTAAGAGGTAGGTATACAACTTTGAATCGAAATAATTAAAAAGTAAGTAATAAACACCAACATTTTTTGTATGTATTCTAAAGCCTTGGCAATTATTAATGAAATAAATATAGGTATAGATAAATTAACGAGAGCATGGAATTGCAGATGTAGTAGTATTGTATGTTTACAGGCATTCTATATTTGTATTTTCTATTTTCTCGTACTATCAGCATAAAAAGAGGTTTGTTATATATTGAAGAAGTAAATACCAAAATAATGTCAGTGTCAAATTGTGAAGAAAAATTAAGAGAAAATTATTCTCCTTTTGTTGCAAACGGTACAACCACTAGAAATGCAATTCCATGTTCTCGATAATTCATCTATACGACAAATATGTTCATTGCCACGTGTGAAAATTCGAAGCATTTTTGTAGTATTTTTCATGAATTTTCGCATTTCCAAAGGTTTATTTTTTATAGCGACTGGGATTTTCCGTTTTTATTGTATCAGGTTTATTAAAATGTGAGTAATTACAATACGATTAAAATCAGTTAACGATTCTGATGATAGCTACTAGTAGCGCCGCAAAGGTGTCAGAGAGGTCGGACGGGTATGCGGGAGCCGACTCGAGGCTAACTTCAGACACGCAAACTTTTGTGTCGCGTACTGTACGCACTTGATAAGATAGTCCAGTAGAAAAAAGTCTGAGGATGTTGAAGGTTACTTTGGGGGTCAATTAAAATCAAATTTTTTTTAGATTTTTAATCTGAAAATGTTGGTTTAATATTGCCACAGTAAAAACATTTGCCGTCCCTTCGCTTGATATTTGCATCAAAAGAATCGTCATTTTTGCCTCAAAAAAAGTAACATCAGAAAAAAAATGTATACCTTCTAGTTGCCCACACTGTAGTAGTCGGTACCTAACTCGTAAGCGATCTCAAGATTTTTGATGGATGCATTGCATTTACTTTGTCAACACATAGCACTTTACTTTATTTATTACTGAAATCCCACCCAAGCTACAAAATTTACAGCACTCACTAAAATATTTAGTATTCGTAATAAATCCGAATATAATTTAACACAGCGGTTTACAGTCGTCAAGTTTACTTGCCCCAGTTACTTGCTTTTACCACTCGTAAACTTAGTGAAGACAGTGAAGTCATCCGTCACAAAATTGTACCTTAAGTCAATTGCATAAGTTTGGAATTGGTTTGTACGATAGAACTTAGATGAGATTGCGACATATCTCACGTTTCTGCACCTTAAGATGATGGTATAAGGTTGAAATTGGTGTGTAAAGGCAAAGGGTTGTCTCGTGCTTGGGTAATGTTTGGCGCTTCAGATGACTGTCTGAGATAAATGAACGTTTTGTTTCCTCATTGATTTGCTTGACCTGTTTACAGCGTGTTAGTGATCGATTTATGCGAGGCGGGTAGTTACGACTTGATTGGTGTAGGTACCTATATACAAGGTGTAAACGACACCGAAAACTGTAAAGCGTCTGCTAGACGGTCGCCAACACACCCCTCCGACAGAGCGACCTTGGTCCGCACCGACCGTGTAGACAGTTGTTTGCAGCAAAATTTCACACTAGAGCGGTCGGTGCCGACCAAGGTCGCTCGGTCGGAGTGGCGTGCGGCGAACGTCTAGCAGACACTTATAACGATATGCAGAAAAATCCATACAAGGCGGTCGTCATCATCACACTCCCGGTCCCGCCGCATACCGCTGCGGTGTGCGGAGCCGCGTACTAATTTCGCCGCACGGAGGTGCGGTGCAGTGTGTGATACCGTGCTTGCGGATTTTGTATACCAATTGAGGAACTTGCATGCAACGAGAACGCCGCACACCGCAGAGTGATGCGGCGGCAGTGTGATAACCTGATAACCGTCTTTCTTAAAGCGAGGTCTAGGCTTTCTCGAAAAGGGATTTTTGAACCAAGAAATTGATTACGAAAAATAAGGGAATGGATGAAAATTTTGGAAGTGCCAGGTAATTTTTTTGGTGATAGAAATAACCTTCATTAGCACCAGGAAAAAGTTGCAGACTTGTCAGCTGCGTCAATTATTTTTGAAAGATATAAACAGTTTCCTAACTTACGTTTTGGGTTTAAGACGGCGAATGAGACACTTTCCTTGATCCGTCTCATATAACCGCATTCAAATCGGTCCAATCGTTTCAGCGCTACGATGCCACAGACAGACACACACGCAGACACACAGACACACAGACACGTCCAACTTATAACACCCCTCTTTTTCAGTCGGGGGTTAAAAATAAAGTAGGCTCAGTGGACGTGGCGCAAGCAACATCTCCAGCCAGCATCTCTGATGCCTCGTAGAGAGGCGAAACACGTGTCGAGGTTTTGTCATTATTCGTCAGCACCAATAATGACAAAACCTCGTTTGTTGCAATTATTTTCATGTTTGCTCGTGCGGAGGGAGGGTAAGCGCATTAACCGCATGCAAAAATACGCAAACAGGTGCATCTTATCATCGCTGATAGACCACCACGTCTTTTAAGCGGAATAGCAAAGAAATATTGTTCTCGCAACATTTCATGGACTTCCGCAAAGTAGCACCTGATTGAATCAATTATCTAAAAAAGAAAAGCTTGTTTTATTTGAGTTTTTACATTTCTTTAAAGTTTGCTATTAATCCGCATGATATTGGTAACTGTCGTGTTTGATCTGACTCCCAAGATACAGGCTACGTCTAGAGAGGATGTCACTGCATCAAAAAAATGTTAAGTAATGGTAAATAAATTATTATTCTATTATTCTTAATTCCAGATAACAACTTGGAATGGCTGCCACAACGGCCTGTGTTCAACTATCACCACTGTGAGCTCCGATTCTGGAGGAACAAGCTGACAGCCCTCCCTTTCTCCCTGTGGTATCACATGTTCAGAGACCAACAAACTAGGAGCTTAAGCATGGGGTGAGTCGAAACACTCTAGATCTAGATAGTATACTTACGAATTGGGTTCAATGTATGTTGGTGTCGTCACTAGCTAAAAGTATTTCTATCTTCTTTCGAGACCACCTCCAGACCAAACCCCAACCACGTGCAAAAACGATACTTAAATTAAACAAGCATAAAAAGATCTAAACACTGTATCCAGACTACGGAAAACTAACTGAAAAAACAAAAGTTTTTGTCATAAAAAACTTAGCCTATATCATCCGCAGCATAATTTCGAATCGATTGAAACCTCATTCATCAAAATCGGTTGAGTATCTTAAAAGCTACGGTGAACTCACGAAAATATAAACATCTGCTAAAATCATATCCCTTCTTTTCAGCTCTGCTGTTGACGGGCAGAAAGTGGCTAATCACTAGCTAATGCACTTGTCATAATCTTTTTTGGTATCGGAAAATGGATTTTGCTGTCTCAATTTTGTGATAGACGTGTTTACAACTCCCCTAACATCCATTAATTACTATGTATAGAATTCGATACGTTAGCTGGGAATAGAAATGTTTAAAGGGTTAAGTAAGAATTGGGTGTTTCTACTTATTGTTTTGATCATGTATGTATGATTATTTTACTTTACTTATGTAAACTTAAGTAAGTTTAAGTGTATATCTAAAATTATATTTATGGCTTTTCAGAAAACCTCAAACATTTTCGTGCAACCGACCAATATGCCGATTGACAATAACCAATGAGAATGGTTCTCAAAATATACATATAAAGTGTCCGGCCCAACACCAAAACATACTCGAAAATTTGCACTCACCACCAAATTTATATGAGCTATGTAGAAGAAGGCTGTATCAAAGCATATCGGAAACTGCCAAAAAGTTAACAACAGAAACACAGAGCATTTATGCAGATTTTCCATATAAAATACAAAATATGACACATATTCAAGAAGATTTCCAAAATTTTAACATAGACAAAGCTAAAAACATACCAAGCGAAGACAAAAACGGCAACTACGAATTCAAAGTCATACCGTCCGTTTTTAAAAATGAAAATATAAGAAACGAAAATAGGTACTACGCTCCGTCGGACATAGTGGATGAACACTACAGCTTTCTACCGCATTTTATGAAGAGAGATTTACGTGGTGGACCTGTATCGAGATGTGAGAATGTTGCCTGCATGACGCCTATATTCGATTTCGTGATATACGAGTTCTGTCTTGGGTAAGAAATTGCCTGATTTACATTTCGGGTCATCTTGAAGTAGGGTTAGGCCCTTCAGCTGATTTAACTTTGTCGGGTCGGATTTTGTTGACCTGGGAGATAATTTTGTTTGGAAATCACTAAAGCCACGTTTTCACTAGAAACAATTTTGTTTCAGAAAACGTCTGAAACCGTGTGTACAATGGTTCTCTATAAAGACACTATTACATTCACAAAGAAATATTGTTTACGTCATACCTGGCCATAAAGTAGGAATTACCGCACGCTATGCGTGCGGAAAACCCCACTTCCTGGCCAGATAGAGATGTAAAATTTTGTATTCACCACGGGCGGTAATAAAGAAAGCATCAGAGCGCATATTTATCGCCCTTGCCTTCGGCTCGGGCGTCAAATACCTGCGATCTGAGACATTCTTTGTTTAACCGCCCTAGGTAAGTAATGTACTATTATAAACACGGTTTCAGAAACAGAATTGTTTATAGTGAATCCGTGGCTTTAGTATCATCGGCTGCAAGTTAGTTCAATATCAGAATATCAAACTAAATATAAAAAATTAGAACCTTAAATATAGACTGAAACTCGTAACAATTTTTACGTCATACCTGGCCATAAAGTAGGAATTACCGCACGCTATGCGTGCGGAAAACCCCACTTCCTGGCCAGATAGAGACGTAAAATGTTGTACTCACCACGGGCGGTAATAAAGAAAGCCTCAGAGCGCATGTTTATCGCCCTTGCCTTCGGCTCGGGCGTCAAATACCTGCGATCTGAGACATTCTTTGTTTAACCGCCCTAGGTAAGTAATGTACTATTTCAACACATTAGCTCGTAACGTGCCTCTTATTGTGCCGCTTTTAGGCTCATAATCCTGGGTATTAAACATGCGTGTTTTATAACATTACGACACTCGTGTAGTTATTTTTATATCACGATTAAGACACGTTGGCACCTTGTAGCAAGGTCTATGTATGGACTCGGCGCATTCTTAAATTGACCGGGTTATACAGGTTTGTTTTTAATTCTCGGCAAATGGATTCTTACTCGACTAAATAAATTAAATCCTTCTTGTGAATTAAATGATTATTTTTTCTTGGATATGATATATAAACGTTTCATTTAGTAAAACTATTTACATTTGATAACATTTTACATGAATTTATATTGAATAAGAAAATATTTATTTTATTTTGAATTGGCTGTTTAGAGATTTCATCTAAGCCTCGCTGCGGGCGCACTGCGCGAACTTCACGAAAAAAAAAATTGTTGCGCGCCATTGTAAGTAATTTCACAAATATTTGTAAACATTGATGATGCGTGTTTGGTTAAATATTATTAAAAATGTTGACTCGTGGTGAATAGAAAAGTGATAAATAGAATTGACGACAGCGCCTGTGTACAATCTTGGAGATTTACAAATGTATGTGAGTAAAAACCTGTTGTCATCAATAACTAAAGGAAACAACTTGGGAGCCTGTAATATTTTCATTTTATGAAAAGGATTTTTTCCTCGCAAATGTGTTGAAAAACGTCGTATGACACGCGTGAGCTTTGATAATTACATCCTCGGCTCTAAATATTATTACGCTCACCTGCGGTTCGCGTGACAATTCCGCCTCTGATGTAATGATCAACATAGCTCACTTGTATTACAATGTACTATTCGGATCTGATTTGAAATTACTTAGTACTTTGTTTAAATAAACAACAAAATGTACTGTTTATTTTAGAACTATTTGATAGACTGATGTCATACTGCAATCCATGACAAGATTTTCTTGAATCTCTCCATTCCATCAGATTTCAGTACCAATTAATCTTTAATGGTTCTGAAATGGTTTTTGAGTTGAATTGTCACAGTTTTCAAAAGAAATGAAATTTCTTTAATAGACGCTACTATACTTTATTCAAAATTGTCAAAGTTTTCCTTGAAAATGCTCTAAACAAAGTAGAAGTTATAGGTAATATAAACATAATATACCAACGAAGTAATTAGTACATAGTATTTCGTTATTTTCTTTCAGGGATATTATCCTCATCGACAGAATGGAATCTGTGATCCTGAGTGCCGTATTCTGCTCGAAAACCTGTGCGGAAGTGTGGAAGCGAGGTAGAACTAATGTTATACCATGGACTTTAGTACAAAATAACTAGTTAAACGAGATAAACAAACAGTAAATTATTTTATTGTTTACGATGTTTTTCTTGCTAACATATTACATACTTGTTAACGTCCTCAGTTAACGTCACACAAGAGAGAATCAGGTTCCTTGACACTGTTTAACCGACTTCAAAAAATGAAGAGCTGTTATACCTACTATATCAATAGGATACCAATATGCGCTATGCGTGCCAGAGTTCCACAACCGTGTCACAGAACCTAATCCGAGAACCTGACTTTTGATGCGGGTCTGACTGAGGAAACAGCAGAAAAGCGAGCAACCGACTGGTGTACTTGCTCGCATTGCATTCTACTAGTGGGTGTAATTTTATTAGCCAGATAGATCAGATTTGACCAAACATGAATATAGTCCATCCTAAGACTTTTCTTTACAATTTTACCTTATTTTATTCCTCCTCTGACTTGTTACATGAGATGTCTATGGCTCTACTTGTCACCTGTCAATATTGGCAGTAATATCTTTCCTTGTTATTCTAACAGTTTTTCGAATTTTCCTTTGAGACGAATCCCTTATTAGTTGAAAGAAGATACATACTGTAAATAACTATGTCTTTTGGAAATGTAATACCCAGACACAGAATATCAACAAATAAAAGATGTAGCAAGGAGATTGGTGAATATTTTAAGCCCCACAGTTGTACCTTGGATAGTTTGCATTACATGTACGGGATCCGATGTCGCCGAGTCAGGTGGTTCCTTTTCGACCTGGCTACGATAAATTTTAACGACGTAAGAGCTCGTTCTATGTTTAAGTAAGTATCTCTAAGACGCTTTAAAGTATGTCGTAAATGTACGATTCGTCGGTTCGCGATTACCTACCAGGAGCGCAGTTCTGCATCACCGTCCTTTTTTGGATAGTCTCCTTGCTACCCATCGTGCATATGCTCGGCCTTTACTCCTCTTTCATTCAACGCACGCAACCATTATCATCTTTTCAAAGCTGGACTGGTCCAAGTGGGCCAAGTGGCCGAATAATCTCCATCTCCACTTATAATAAATCTCTAAATTAAAAACAGAATCAGCCAGTTTGAAACTAAGCTTTGCGCGGTTCGAATGTTCTCAGCATCCCATGAACGGAAAAATATGAAACATTTTATATAGGTACATTATTATTCTAGCTGCAACTTAGGATAGTTTTTATCCGACTGCGACAGTTAATTAATTTTCCGAAATATACGACTTCATTTAATTTTTCATTTATTTTTATTGAAATCAAACGCTGCTCCAACTGTCAGCTATAAGAACCGTCAAATTTTCGTCAAAATGGCGGAATTGCTTTGCCTTTCACTTATTAATAATTTAAATCCCGTCTACGATAGACCTTTACGAGACAAATGCTAAAATATAAACCATAAAAAAATATTCGATTCTGATATGAGAACTTATATGCGCAAATGTCGTTTTATGTCGTAATTTCAATAAATGAAATCAACAAATTTGAACAATATAATTAACACGAATTTGTTTTTTTTGAATGACAATGGCACGCGCTCGGCGCATTCAGCCAAAGTACCTGCGGCGCTACCACGAAAACCGATACTCAATGTTCATATATTTGCATCCCTGTCACTCGAGTATGGTTAGTGCGATAGAGATAGAGAAACCCGAATATTTTCGAATTCCGAAGTTCGTAGTTATAGCTCAGGAATCGAAAATATGGTAAATAATCATAATGTATTTTCTCGAAAAACAATTTAAAATAAATATAGTCAAATGGAGAAAAAAACAAAGCAAGAGGTTATATAGGTAATGATTAAGTTATAAGAGTCCAAAGTTTTAAGAGGGGGTATGTTCTGTCCCTTTTCCGCAAAACGCACCTTCATATGAAACGATTGTTTTTTACTATGACGCTCGAGTATATTGACGTCACAGTCCCTCATCGTTTTCTCACTCTAACAAGCGACATTAAAACGGATGTAGCTTCATAATTTTTTGAGATATTTGAATGGGAGTTTCATTATCTTCTATCTATTTATACATAATAAATGCCTATGTCCTGACTGACTTATTCACTCACTCACTCACTCACTCACTCACTCACTCATCAACGCACAGCCGAAACTACTAATCTTAGAGAGTTGATTTTTGCACAGTATGTTGCTTTTATAACGTGGGCTAGGGATAAAAAGGGATTTTTGAAAATTCTACCCTTAAGGGGGTAAAATGGGGGTGCAAAGTTTGTATGGGAGAACCTTTTTTTTTTGAGCTATAGACTTAAACTTTGTAGAAAAATTAGTTATTAGAATACAAATGAAACACTTTCAGCGTTTTGGAAAATCCACCCCTACGGGGGTAAAATAGGGGTGCAAGGTTTGTATGGGGGAAACATTTTTTTTTTTAAATAGAGACTTAAAACTTTGTAGAAAGATCAGTCATTAGAATACAAATAAAGAACTTTCAGGGTTTTAGAAAATTCTACCCCTAAAGGGGTAAAATAGAGTGCAAAGTTTGTATGGGAAAAACTACTTTTTTTTAAATAGAGACTTAAAACTTTGTAGAGAAATTATTCATTAGAATACAAATAAAGTACCTAGATTCAGTGTTTTAAAAAAATCTACCCCTAAGGGGGTAAAATAGGGGTGCAAATTTTGTATGGGGGAAACAATATTTTTTTTAAATAGAGACTTAAAACTTCGTAGAAAGATTAGTCATCAGAATACAAATTAAGTACTTTCAGCGTTTTAGAAAATTCTACCCCTAAAAATAGGGGGCTAAAATAGGGGTGCAAAGTTTGTATGTGGGAAACTATTTTTTTTAGCTAGAGTCCTAAAACTTTGTAGAAAGATTATTTAAATACAAAGAAAGTACTTTCAGCGTTTTGGAAAATTTCACCCCTAAGGGGGTAAAATAGGGTGCAAAGTTTGTATGGGAAAAACATTTTTTTTTTAATAGAGACTTAAAATACTACATTCGGCGTTTTACAAAAATCATTCCCTAAGGGGGTTAAAAAAGGGTGCAAGGTTTGTATGGGGAACACTTTTTCTGAGCTAGACACTTAAAACTTTGTAGAAAGATTACTTATAAAAATACAAAAAAAAAGACTTTCAGGGTTTTGAAAAAATCTATCCCTAAGGGGGATAAAAAGGGGTGCAAAGTTTTTATCAGGGAAAGTTTATGTTTTTGAGTTAGAGACTTGAAACTTTGTAGATAGATTACTTATTAAAATACAAAAAAAGAACACAAATCGTTTTAGAAAATTCCACCCCTAATAGGGTTAAAAAGGAGAGCAAGCTTTGCATGGGCAACACTTTTTTTTGAGTTAGACTTAAAACTTTGCAAAAAGATTACTTATTAGAATACTAAAAAAGAACTTTCAGCGTTTTAGAAAACTCCATCCCTAAGGGGATCCTTAAGATCCTTAAGAAGGGTAGCCAGTGTTGTGTGGGAAAAACTTTTTTTTTTACTAGACTTAAAACTATTCAAAATGTTACTTATTAAAATTAATAATAAAGTACTTTCAGAGTTTTAGAAAATTCCACCCCTAAGGGGGTTAAGAAAGCTTTGTATGGGCAACACTTTTTTTGAGCTAGAGACTTAAAAGTTTACGAAAAAAGTTCTTTCAGCGATTAGAAAAATTCAACCTCTAAGGGGGTTTAACACGTTGGATGCGGGGCTTCATTTTTAAAACCTTCACTCAGTGCTATACATACCATTTTAGTATTGTATTGTGTCCTCCCAATGGTGCGGTACAAGACTGTAATGGCTTGTAGCAAGACGTTTAGATTTTGCCTAATATATCTTTATTGATTAAATATATAGTAAATTTGACCATGGGAACTGGTAGTTAAAGGATCGATCTACCCAAATTTAGCGTCGCCACCGATTATAGGATATAGTTTAGAAATTACAACACATCTAACTAACGATACAAAGGTGACTTGTACCGCACCAAAGGAATAGGACTTTGCAACTTGTATCGATGTTTTTATAGGGATGGGAAATATATTGAAAAAAAAATCGATATCGGTACCTTCATTTAATTAAAATTAACAAAAATTACACATTTGTATGGGATTTATTAAAACATTCCAAACATACAGATTTTTCACATTCTTGGCAATAGGTAAACACTCGTCGTACTTTTCTGTCAGCTTCTCGACTAGACATGGTTTTCCTTAGTTCCTTGTAGCACTGGATACACATCTTCCTTTTTTTTCCTTTTTGAAAAGTATGCACTTTCTTTTTTTCTGGAATAATTTCATCTTTGAAAGAATTTCTTGTCAATGATTCTACAATCGATTCAGTAAAACTCAGCAAGGGCATTTTCTTATTAAGTTTTGTAGTGTACACAATCCATGCATTCACCATACAAGTACCAAAAAGAATACTCATCATTAATTTTCGGTACCATTTCAAGCCTCTTTTTAAGGATGAATAATAGGATGTCATCTGGTCACTATAGTCTACACCTTTTTTGGTGTTGTTGTACATAGTTACACATGTGGGTTTTAATATTGACTCCCCAGTAGCTATTCGTTTTTTTCCTGTATCTATAACCTTATCTTCATGATTTTTGTACGTAGTGATCATCGTTACTGGTCTCTTGTCACACCATTTAATAATTTTTACTCCTTCTTTATTCATTTGTCCAGTAATTTCTCCCTTTTTTAATTTCTTACTTATAACACTTTTAGGAAGTCCTTTTCTGTTAACGCGTATAGTGCCACACAACATTGTGTTATTTTTGAGCAAGTATTCAGCTAAATCAATGGACGTGTAAAAATTGTCAGCTATGACAATTCTACCCTCTTGCTCAAGACCACTGATCAGTTTTTTTACGATTTCTGTGCCATGTAATTTGCCAGTCTTAGTCACACCTTTACCAGTGTAAACTATTATTGCGGAAGTATATCCCTCGGGCGTACACAGTTTGTACAATTTTACGCCATATTTGTGAGATTTATTTTTTATGTATTGTCGAAATGCTAATCTCCCTCTCCATGGAACCATTGTTTCATCTATAACCAAAAACTTGCCTGGCTTCAAGACATCCTTCATACTCTTAGTAAGCATTGTAAAGATTTCACGAATCTTACACAATTTGTCACCATTCCCATTCAAATCGTTGTCACTAAAGTGCCAGAATTTCAATAATAAAAAAAATCTGTCTCGCGTCATTAATGATCGTATGAAATCATTCCTGTAGGCTTTTTTCTTTGACCAATAGAGTGCAATCTTTGGCACCCTAACTAGACCCATTGTTATTAAGATCCCCAAAAAAGCACACATTTCGTCATGATCTGTAGGCTTCCAATATTGTGCTCTAGATTTTGTTTTCAGTCGTGAAGATAAAATGAACTTCTGTGCGTATTTATTTGTTTCCAACACCATTTTGTTTACAATTTCATCCGTAACAAAAAGCTTATAAAAATCAAAGGGAGTCGTCGCAGTCGAAGGTACAAAAGCTTGAGCAGTTTCCTGATATTCTTGTATGTCTGGCTTACCGACACAGATATTAATCCACTCTTGTTGATTATTTGAAATCGACTCTGAAGCGGTTGGTAAAATGTCGTGTCCTGACTCATTATCTGATGACCCGTCAAGTGATTCAGCCTCAGATATATCACTGAATGTCGAAGTACTCTCTGAACTAGAAGGACAATATTCAGAATCTTCACTATCATCAGATGATATTGCACTGGGTGCCGAACTAGCAGCAGTAGTATTTTGAGACAATGCAGATCCTGATTCAGGTGCCGGACTAACAACAGCAGCTTTTTGAGACGACCCACGTCCAGATTCAGGTGCCGAACTAGCAACAACAGCTTCTTGAGACGATCCAGGTTCAGGTTCCGAACTAGCAAAAGCAGCTTCTTGAGACGATCCAGGTTCAGATTCTGGTGCTGAACTCGCAACAGCAGCTGCTTGAGACGATCCAGATCCTTTAACATCTATAGATTCACCATTTGGTGGCACATATTTGCTGCAATGGGGTTGTGAATTTGAATAATCAATTGGCCAATCTTCGAAGTCATCAATTTTTTTATTTGCAGCATTTTGAATAGCATATCGGGCTAATTTGGGGGTTGACGGTGATTCGTATAACGGATGGTTTTTTTTTCGGGATGTTGGTGTGCATAATAATTTACTCAGCAGATCATCATCAGAAGTCTCTATAAGATTATTTATTGATATATCGCTCAAAGAACCTAATTCACTCCTAGTACCGGGAAACGATATATTTTCAAGTACAGAATACTTCAAGGATGTTGAAGGACTCGAATATATGAAGTTGGTAGGTAGTTCTGTTGTAAGTAGGTTTTCGTTCTCAGAATTATCTCGTACTGACTGTAGAGCATGAGTGGTACTTAAGGTCGATATATTGGATGGTTGTTCTGATTCCAATAAACCAGATGACTGTTTTGGTTCCAATATCTCACTTTTACCTAAACTCGATGTACGTAAAAGTTGTACAGGTTGAAGTGTTTCATTTTGAATCATACCTACAATCGGCTGTGCAGTCGATATCTGTGATAGTGTAACCGTTGATGTTGGAGTCACAACAATATTGTCCAACACACGTATTTTTGAACCGGTCCCACTTGCATTATCGCCTTTGATTGTGAACATCCGGCTATCACCTGCTCCTTTCTTCTCCTGCTCATCAAACACTTTCTCTAACATTTTTCGCGATCTCTTTCTAGGTCCACTCATGATGAAAAACAAAAGATACCACGGACGATTAAAAACAAACAAAACACAGGAGATAATTGGTCACCACACTAACCTGCACTGACAAGTTCCCCTGGTGCGATACAATACAGTACCTTACGAGACACTTTTGGCTGGTGCCGCACCGAAAGAAAATTTTTATTATCAAGTGCGGTACAATCCAAAATTGTCTTGTATGCTTTTTTCCTCCTATTGGATAGAATTTTATGTGGCAAACATAAATGTATACTTGACTCTTTCTAGCAAACAGAATTTCGTTATGAAATCGCCCCCGCACCTGACAAAGACAACCTATTTTCTACTACCGCACCACACGGAAGTCCAATACGAGTCAGAAGTGGCTTGTATCGCACTCAACGTGTTAAAAGGGGGGATCAAATTTTAAATGGCGAGCAATAAAATTTTAAAGTGTGAGTAAGAGATTTTTAACTTCGGTCTTATTCTGTACGTTAAAAGACTACAAAACTGATTTCAGAGTTTTTCCAAATTCATCCCCTAAGAGTGTTAAAATTGGTTCAAAGTTTGAGTATTTCAAGGCATTTTTAAAGTATGAGATTTTTAACTTTGGTTTTAGACTGTTTGTTCACAAACTAGAAAATGAACATCAACTTTTTTTTTAATTATCCCCTAAAAGAGGGTTCAAATTTTGTATTGAGAGAAATCATTTTCTAAGACGATAAAAAGTTCTACGCGGACGAAGTCGCGGGCAACAGCTAGTTTTTTTATAATTCTCTGGAAACATGTAGTTGAAATCCGTGTTGTATTTGGTAGGGTTATTTGTAATTTGGAACGGTTCGGCTTTATATATAGACGAGCTTTGACGTTGCGGATGGTGTCGAAGACAAACTTATGACCAAAGATAAATATACCTACTTTTCTTACGTTTTCGAATAAAAATGTGCAAAGTGTAATGAGATTTTTCAGTACAGACTACCGTACAAAGTTTCATACACGCGTGTCGCCATACTTGCGACTCAAGAGAGTCACCAGCCCGTTGCCAGCCCTTTATTTATTTGAGGATCCATTGTGTAGAGAGACACATGCAGGTCCTCCCGTCGTAGCATCAGCACAAGGCGTCCTCGGGAGTTCTGGCGACCTTGCTCACCACCAGGAATATAAATAATACCATACTCATATATGTACTAACAGAGCAAATAACTAGTATTGTTATTATGGCTAGTTGGCTACGGTGAACGGTCTTCTGGAAACCGAAAGCACTTCAACAGGTGACAGGCCTATCACACTATATTTTTTGTGGGAAATGAAGATTATCTATGATAACCTCCAGGTGTAGCTCTAGCGTGTCAGGGCTGTAGCCGCACAAAGTATCGCACACAACGACAGTGGACCTTCTGTACCTTTAGGTACTATTAATTATACTGTGCAGGTGGCTCGTTCCTAATATGAGCGAGATCACATTGCTCTGTATTTCCTACTCTACCTCTTCCAGGTCGTACGCAAGTTTATCCGCGGAGAGGTATCGTCATTTCACCGAGCACCCACTCGCCATACACCCGTTCAGCAAACTAGTTTTCTGGACGCAGTTGGTGGTCTTTACCTGCGTTCTTATTGGGAAATACTTGATGCCATTTTGGATATCGCAAACGAGGCCTAGTGATGAAGTAAGTAATTTGAGTCCAACCTGCCGCAGTCGGGTGGAAACACTCAAATATTTATTCTGTTACTACGGAGTAGGAATGCTTGAAATTATTTTAGCTGGCCGAATTGCATCAAAGTAGTCCATTTAAACAGCAACTCTACCTACTCGTACAGTTGAGGGTGAACGAATACGGGCATAAATAAGTACATAAATGTATGTACATGACTCTATTGTCAATGTCATAAAGGCGTGTACAGATATTTATGTACGTATTCGTTCACCATTGACTGTAAAAGATCTTTAACAAGTTTGAGAAACTACACATTTGACACAGCTCACAAATACCTTCTCACACCTTTTTCGTGAGTCTTCTGGGCCAAAACATTTATTACAATAAACTACTTAAATCAAGTTATAGTCAGCTTGCTTCCAAATACTAATTAGCTGAATTTGAATTGTGTAGGAGTTATGTTGGAGACTCTAAGGCCAAAAGAAACAAGAGATGTAAATGGTACAAAAAGAGAAACAAGTTTGGAGATTGAAATGTCCACGTCATCCTTAATCTCTTTGGTTTTAGGATTTGACCCACCAAATTATACACGCCACTCAAGTCATTTACATGCTCATCAACATCCCTATCAACGCCTTAAGCGGCTACATCGAAGGAAAGAATAGTCAAAACATAGTCCTGGACAAATGGAAGATCCTTAAGCACTACTTATACACCTGGATGGTTGTAGATGCAACGGCTCTGCTGTGTGCTATATATCAGTTCGTTCCGCATAATACGCGTAGCCACACGCATTTTATTCCTTTGATAGCATCCATAACAGAGGTGCAATGGGTTGTACTTTTCTGTTACGCGAACAACATATGCACGGTTTTGAGAATAGGGGTGAGTTGGCCATGTTTTAACATCATCATCATGTTATGAAGCATGTGGTTTTGTGTTCCTGGTGGTGAGTAAGGTCGCCAGAGCTCCCTAGGATGCGCTGTGTTGGGAGTGAGGGACCTGCATGTCTCTATCTGCCAACACAGCGAATCCTAAAGTAAATAAAGATTCTTCTGGAGTCACAAGTGTCCATAGGCTACGGTACCTGCTTAACATCAGGCAGGCTGTAAGCTTGTTTGCCACCGTAGTTATATAAAATAATAATATCAGCCGAAAGACGTCCACTACTGGACATAGGCTTCCCCCAAAGAGTGCCACAATGACCGGTCCTGCGCCGACCGCATTCAGCGGCCTCCCACGACCTTTACCGTCATCACTAGGTATATTTGTGGGGGTACCCACTCGAGCAAGGGTGGTCGGCACTCGAGAACCTTTCCAACCCAAGGCCATCGGTTCTACGTGCAATGTGCTCCACTGCCACTTAAGTGTAGTGATTCGGAGGGCTATGTCGGTTACCTTGGTTCTGCTGCGGATAGCCTCATTTCTAATGCGATCACGTAGAGAAACTCCCAGCAAAGGCCTGTCAATTGCCCTTTGAGTGGCTTTGAGCCTTCTAAATAATGATACCCATAGTGAGAGACCACGTTTCAGTGCGATGTTTTAACAATATATTGTATTTTTTATAGCACGACGGTAGAAAACAAGCATGTTTGATGATTAGCAGACACCGTAAGCCTATGCATGCCGGCGAGACAATTAGATTTTAGCTTTACATTAGCTTTTTGTTCGGGAAGGACTCGGACGCATTTTGGGGGCTCAACTGGCCAGCTGTTTTCGAATGATGTGCTCACATATAAACACATTTTAACTTTTCATTAGATGTGTTCAAGAACAGTATTAAAATCCGTGCTATACTTGACCTCGTACTTGTCCTGGAACATCGTGTTCCAATTCGCAATCGAGTACTACATGGAAGGCGACTACCACCCGGCGCAGCCGCGCGCCTGCTCGTGGCTCACCATCGGGCAGCTGTGGGACGAGCCGGGGGAGGTGCGGCTCATCTACAGTCTCGATAGGGCTGGTGAGTACACTGAGTATGCAAACTAGTACTTTCTTCTATATTTTCATATGTTGCAAGGTTAGGTTCAGAATATTTTTTTCTGCTCATAATAACCTGTGTACCTATTTCACGAAAATATTTCACGTAGGTATAGGGTACTTCTTATTTTAAATCTATTATTTTTGAAGATCACATTCTACACGACCCAAAAATCAAAGTTCCCAAGACGCGTTGTTTTGTAATCTCCACTTATAATAATCTCCACTTATAATAAATCTCTAAATTAAAAAAAGAATCAGCCAGTTTGAAACTACTTTCTGCGGTACGAATGTTCTCAGCATCCCATGGACGGAAAAATTTGAAACATTTTATATAGGTACATTATTATTCAAGCTGCAACTTAGGATAGTTTTTATCCGACTGCGACAATTAATTTATTTTCCGTAATATACGACTTCATTTAATTATTCATTCATTATTCTTAAAGTATATCGCCGCCACATCTGTCAGCTAAAAGAAACGTCAAAATCACAGACTAATAAGAAATACTACGGACAAAATGGCGGAATTTCTTTGCCTTTCTTTCGCCTATTAATAATTTTAATCCCGTCTACGATATACATTGACGAGACACATAAGTACCAAAAGCAAATATAAAATTAATCGATTTTGATATGCGAACTTATATGCGCAAATGTCGAATTAAGGCGTAATTTCTACAAATGTAACAACAAATTCGAACAATATAAACTTGGTTTTTTTGAATGGCACGCGCGCGCGCTCTTTGCGTATTCAGCCAAACCAAGAAAACCGAAACTCGAAGTTCGTATATCTGCATTCCTGTCATTTGTTAGTGCGATAGAGATAGAGATACCCGAATATTTTCTAATAATAAGTTCGTGGTTTAAAAGAAAGTACGGATGTCGTATAGATCTAAATTAATATTTTATGTGTGAATATGGTTAAAATTATTTGGAAATACTGTTTTTGTTATTGTTTTAGTATATTTGACTAGCTTTAAGTTTAATATTGTACGTCCATAATGGGCAAGCTGTTGGACTTTATTTTACCCAAAACAACTAAATGTACAGTTCTGACAATAAAGAAATCTTATTTTATCTTATCTTATCGAAAATAGAGATGTAGACACTAAACAAAATAATCATAATGTTGTATTATCTTATCTCGAAAAAAAAACAACGCAAGAGGCTATACTCGTATAGGTAATCACTAAGTTATAAGTGTATATCGTTTTAAGAGGGGGTTTGTTGCGTCTCTTTTCCGCAAAACGCACCTTTATAATGAAACGATTGTGTTTTATTATGACGCTCGAGGATCGTGACGTCACGGTCCCTGATCGTTTTCTCACTCTAACAAGCGACATTAAAACTGTTGTAGCTTCGTAATTTTTTGAGATATTTGAATGAGTTTTTCGTTTCTTCTTTCTTTTGAAGTGAGTCTACAGCTACACCTCTATTTGGAAGACAAGCGGAAAGAACCCATACTATCCATACTAATAATCCATACTTCCATATTAATATTATAAATGCGAAAGTGTGTCTGTCTGTCTGTTACCTCTTCACGCCTAAACCGCTGAACCGAATTAGATGAAATTTGGTATACAGATAGTTTGAGCCCCGGGGAAGGATAAAGGGTAGTTTTTATATCTGAGGGGCTGAAATTGGGGGTGGAAATTTGTATGGAGCTACTTAAACCGCTGCACCGATTTAGATGAAATTTGGTATATAAATAGTTTGAGTCCCGGGGAAGGACATATAATAGGTTTTATCCCGGAAATCATAATCAAGGGGGGGGGGGGGGGGGGGGTGAAAATTTGGATGTAATCTATTTTGATGAAATTTGGTGTAGATATAGGTTAAGTCCTGGGAAAGGACATGGAATAGTTTTTACCCCTGAAATCATCCCCTAAGGGGGTGAAATTAGGGGTAAAAATTCGGATGGAACCCATTTTAATACAATTATACAATACAAATATACAACATAGGATAGTTTTAATTCCGGAAATCACTCCCTAAGGGGGTGAAATGGGGGGTGAAAATTTGGATGAATCCCGTTTAGATGAAATTTGGTATAAAGGTCGTTTGAGTCCCGAAGAATGACATTAGATAATTTTTATCCCGAAAATCATTCCCTAAGGGATGAAATAGAAATAGGGGGGAAATAGGGGGTGAAAGTTTGGATAAAATCCATGTACCTATAGATGAAATTTGGTATAGAGATAATTTGAGACCCTTCGAAGGATATAGAATAGTTTTTGCCTCGGAAATCATCCCTTAAGATGGTAAGTAGAAGTTTGTTTGCATTATATTTTCTAAGTATAAGTTCTACGCGGACAAAGTCGCGGGCAACAGCTAGTAACTAATAAGGCTCTTGATTTTGGTTACAAGAGCTACCAACTGTAGACCTACCAAGCGGAGTATAAGCACAGAATAAGTAATAGTACTACGTACAGAAGGTTCTCTGTTAACAAATTCCCTGTTTAGGTACGCCAAACGTGCCTAAATGTGGCCATCCCTTTCTATCGCATGCAACGCGCTGCGACCCGTGCGAGCGTCTTGTACCAACGCGCGGCAACTACTAATGGGCCGCCAATTTGGCGGCCAGCCGGCATGTACTTGTAGCGGCGCGACGGAAACACAGAGTGAACCGCCCCTGGTATAAGGCAGTTTTTATAAATTGTTCGGCTGGCTTTACTGTTTGCGGTTTACCTACTGGATTATTTTCTTGTTTTACAGTTGGAATGTTGAGGAAGAACTCAAATTTAAATCTTCTCCGGCACGACGGATGTTTCGAGATATTCACTATAATCTCCTTTATTGTCGCTCAAGTAAGTTTTTAAGTAACTTTTACACCGGCTAGTTAGTAAATTCGACGTCTTGAGAGAAACTATTGATATTATCGGCGGTAAAATAAATAACTTATTATTTCATAGCCATCAGTATGAAATTTCTCGCATCTATCCGGTGTAAAACCTCGATTATAATAAGATATAACTATATTTTGGAACGACGACAAGAATATATCTCTATATGAGTCGCTTAACTGCAAACTCGGGTAAATCCAATTCTGACATTTTTTAAGATTTTGGTATGAAATGAAAGGGTAAACAACTAGTTTTGTTATGATTTAATCGGTTTAGTATAATTTTCTCTGGTTTTTGAGAAAAATACAGTTAAAATCATAATATTTTATCAAAATCAGATAAATCCATTATGATAGTTTTTTTCAAAATGTAGGTAAGTCCATCCAAGCCAATCAGCGAAAGAAGTTTGTTCAACATGGCTGACAATTTCTAATCGTATTTTTTTCAAATCTAGATTAATCCAGGTCTGTCAAATCAAAATTATACAAATCCACATTGAGTTTTTTCAAAGATACTTAGATAGTTACTTAAATTACAATCGATTATATCAAATGAAGGTAAATCCAACCTAAATTAGATTTTACTGCCTTTCAAATCACCGAATTAACGTTATTATCACTTTTTTTTTCAATTATCTCGAAAGTGGTTAATGGATTTATTTGAGTTTGAAGTTAAGCGACACATTTCTAGAGAAGGAATCTAATGTTGCCTCAAAAAAGGAATCCACTTAGCACGGGTCGAGACACGGAGTAAAACGAAGCTGATAGGTATTTAGTGGATCCGATTAACTAAAACTTTAATCAAACGGTAATTAAACAACAGCGGCAATATTACTGATTTAGTGAAACATTTATTTGAACAAACAAAATACAGCAAAAACAAGTTTTGTACGAAAAACTTAAATTTGCTGTATTTTTTTACTATGGTACTGAAGCTACATAAACTAATTAAAGACCTGGACGGTATTCTAAGTACAAAGTTTTAGAGCAAACTAGCTAGTCGTTTTAAAATGAGAGCGTAACTACGTTTGTATGGAGAATTGAGCTCTAATAGAGAGCAAGTAGTTGTAATATAATGGCTGTGGTATTCTGTAAGTGGTATTAAAAGAAAGAAAGAAAGAAAACATTTATTCGTGGACAAAACAATGGGTGTAAAAAACAAAACACAGAACGTAAAAATAGCAGGGTCCACGAAAAGGCCCCGGCTCAGCATGGTGCTAACCTATTTATTATTGTTAGGGTTCCGTGCCCTATCTATTATCTTGCGCAATTTTTGATAATTATTCGTCCGAAGTCCGGCTCACGCTTAGCCGGTTCTTTGTCCGTATGAACACGACATTAAAAGCAAAAAAATATCCCTTAAACTTACTCGCGGCTACTGACTTGAACTCAAGTTTACCATGCACTGTTGCAACCCACCGACTTCATACGAACGAAGTTCAAAAACAATAGACCTCGGTTATCGTGTTGGGGTGCCACCTCGCCTGATTCGAAGTTCGTGGTAGCGTCGCTGTTTACAAGCTTTTATTTAACTTGCAATGTAGGTAGATAATAGAATATGTAACTATGTTTGTTCGGGTGGAATCTTGCAACTCAATTTTTGAAGCAGATATCTTCAACCTATTGAGATGAAATTTTGGATTTAAGTACCTTAGTACTTATAGTTGAGATTTTTTTTTATTTATTTAATCGTATGGCATTTAAAACAGAAACATAATAAATATACATTAATTCTAAGGTTTGTCAGCCACTTGATGGCCTTGTCGCCAAGGGTGATCAGGTCTTCTGGGGGTCCGTCGGCGTAGCGCGTTATGGGGCAATCCTCGATTATATGGCGAATAGTTTGTTCTTCGGCACCGCACGAGCAAGTTGGGGATTCCACCCATCCGCAACGGTGTTTATAGTGAGCGCAGCGACCGTGGCCAGTACGGAGTCGGTTGATGTTACACCAGTCCCGCCTTGGGAGATCGAACCCTTCTATCTCAGAGCATAGAATACTAGAGAGAGGACAAGCCGCCGGCGGCCGTGTCGCAGCTGTATGCTCAATGGGCATACACTGCCATACTGTGCACGCGTGCTGATCGCAGATAATATTACGTTTTTTCCCAAAATGCCTGATATGATGCGCGTTTATTGTCAAATAAGCGTGTAGGTAATATACAAGTGTGTGTGTTTTAGATGTGTGCGTGCTTTGTCTTGTCAATTACTTGGGCGTTGTGTGGGTTAATGTACTTGCGACAGGCTCACTCTATACAAATCGGCCGCCATGTCCGATCTCCTTATATTCATACATCTGAGCCTTCTATACAGGGGCCCGGTGCAATAGTGGATGACAAATGAATATTATGGTACCATCGAGCTGAACTGATGATGGAGAGACAGTTGTATTTGTATTTGTAAAGCTTTTACCAAAAATGAAATTGACAGAAACTTATTTTCTGTAGTGGCGATTGGGTTAATAGTAGGTATTATTTTGATTGCAGTTTTTAATTTTACATTGCTCCTTCAAATGCATGCTTGCCCTATACGGAACGCAGTCGGCAAAGATGAAGTACTACATTATGTCGCAGCAAATTCAGACTTATATGAACCAGAGGCGCTTCCCACCGAGGATCAAGAAGAAGATCCTCAAGTTTTATGCGATTCGGTTCAGATCTCACTTTTTTGTGGTAAGTGTTGGTTTATTCAAATTATCTGATATTATCCCTTTTATAGGTAGTTTTGTACATATTATACAAAAGTTATAAACACAACTCGGGGCACCTATACCTACTAAAGTGATGTAGCAAAATATTTTATCGACAATAAAATATATCGATGTTACTGTCAACATCTAAATGTTATTCAACATAAATACATATTATTTATTTTTTCATATAAATAATTTATAACAGACTTCAAGAAAGGAGGAGGTTCTGAATTCGTCTGTATGTTTATTTTTTATTTTTTTTATGTGTGTATGTTACGCGATAACTCCGTAATTTATGAACCGATTTGAAAAATTCTTTATTTATTTGAAAGCATGTACTTCCAGATTGGTCCCGTTGTCACCAACATCCAGTTCTGATGATGGAATCCTGGAGAAATCGAGGGAGCTCTTAAAATGTTATAGGCAAACTTGAAGCTATTTGGCTACTGATTTGAAGTCGGTTCAAACTTTGTTTTGAAAGTCAATTACTATGGTTACATTATTGCTATTATAGGAAGAGCGGGATCTTCTGCCACAAGTATTTATAATACTTACTAGAAGATTCCAACCCTAAACTATTGTACATATTTTTGTAACCAAATAAAGATTTTTCATTTTCAAATTACTACAATGTGCTCACATAAGTGGCATCCCGTAGCAGTAGTTTTGTAGGTCAAGTTTCATGAAATTGTGGGGCAGTGCTTCGGAGATTCATACGAATTATGTTCTGCAGAAGATACCCTGAGAAAATTACGGTTTTTTTGGAAATTATTTAATATCAGGCTAATTATTTGTATACGGCTTTTATATGTTATTTAAAAAAACTTTTACTAGTGAAGTAAATAATTCTATGGACTGGAAGTTAGGAAAAAAAATTAACCCGCAAGCAAAAATGCTATCAGTATTTTTACAATGAAAACATGTTTGAGTACTTACACGAATTTGGAGACTTACTACCTGAATCCAAAAATATATGCATCAGGAAATAACAGCATTCTAAGTGTCATTGCAGACAGGTATGACTGCCCTATCTTGTCGCACTGGGTTGGGCAGACTAAGTCCGTTGCACAATTGGTGTACAAATAGATTATAAATAATGTGTAACTAGTATACAGGGTGGAAAGTTAAAACGGGGCAGGAAGGGCAGCTACTCGATCCCTTGCCGCCACGCAAAAATGTCATTAGGATTTCATTCCTAACTTTTTAAGTGATGACAATCTACATTCACAGATTTTTGAAAAAAAGTACAGTCAGCGAGAAAATCATCACTTTTGACGAAATTTTTTTTTAATGCCATTCGATCCCATTCCTATTAAGGATCAAAATACTCTTCGGGACCGACTAAGGTTTGACTACTAGAACGCCCAGAAATCAAAGAAAACTTTTTCCATACAGTTAGTAGGTATGGGAATCCCAAAGTGCAATTTTTTTAATGCCATTCGATGCCATTCCTCTTTTTGGGACCGACTAAGGTTTGACTACTAGAACGCCCAGAAATCAAAGAAAACTTTTTCCATACAGTCAGTATGGGAATCCCAAAGTGCAAGTAGTACTTTAGTTAGACGATCCTCAAATTGTATAATCTTCGTCTCCATACAATCTAGACGATCACTACTACTAAGACTATGTAACAAAGGTTTTAAATACAAAAAATTGGTTTGAATTTTTTATTTAGTGTTTCAAATTAAAGCTTGAAAACCGCCCTTTTCATGTGCTGCTGGTTAAAGTGTTTCAATTACGTATAGTTTTATGATGCGAACTATTTTTAAGGAATTAAGATATGTGTAAAGTAGCTTAAAAGTTTTCTATATTCCTACCAAAATTTAGTTTGTTTTGAATTTTAAATTGCTGAATAATCCGCAAAATTCAATGTATGAAAATCACAGTTTTCATAAAATTCTCCATACACACTGCCAATTTCATAGGTAAGGACCTAATATTGAATTTCATCTGGCCTATAGAAAGGTTTATTCATTAACAAAAATAAAAATAAATAAAATAAAAATAAAAATGAAAATAACTTTATTTAGCCTTCATACAGGTCATACACTGCTCACATAATAAGTAGGTAAGGTACACAATATCTAGTAACAATCAGTGAGTAAGCGTCCTCTGTTCTAGTCTAAGCATTTTACGGTTTAGCAAAACATTAATTTATAATAGCCAGGTTTTTTTTTCTCCGTCATAAATACATATTCTAAGATACTATATTTACGAATCCAACAAACTTTCGACCCGGAAGTAGGTAAAAAAAAATAGTGTCAAAAAAACGCCGATTTTTTTTACTAAAAATAGTAATAGCTGTTTTTAATCGTCACCACGACAGTATTATTGTCTTTAACCTGTAAAAAGTGAAATCCGACTATTATTTTACACGTAAAGCCATTAAATTAACAAATTTCATGGCTTGGGTGACAGGTGCCATAAGTTCGTAGAAAAAAATAGTAATAATTAGTACTTTGATATGATCCTCATAAAAAGAATGTATGAACCTATTTTTTTAAAAATCGTTTTAATTTTTGCTTAGAATTGCATATAAATACATTTACTCCAATAAACTATCGGCAAATATATTTATAGAGACAAATTGTGTCTAAATTTAACTTAATAATATAGATTATTAAACTAGTACATAAATCCAACAAAAAAAAGCTTTATGTAAAGCATAAAACACATTTGAATAGTCCTGTTTGATTCTACAACTGAACTTGAACTCTTTCCGCCTGTGTTAAGGATCACATTCGCTCGTAGCGTCGGCACGCAACGAGTGTCTTGACATTCAAGGTCGCACTTCCCGGGCCCCAAGACACAAAACCTACCTACACAGATAATTTGTATCGTTTTCTACGATGCGCTAGTATGAATGCGACGATTCACGGCGTAAAAATGGCGTCGGTAAACGGCAGTGTTGGGCGTAACTAATTTACGTTTGAAATTGAAATACAAATTGTATTATATTTAATTCAATTACGAGTAGGTAATGAATTACACGTGTAATTGCATACATGACTACTTCGTAATTTGTAATCTGAATTACATTATTTCGTAATTGAAATTATTCAATAACTTAGGGTAGACCACGGACAATTGAAACACGTCATGATTGAAACAAGGAAAATTTCTCGAAAACTATAATACCTACGCGACTGACGCAACAATCGGAACACGCGGTTTTGGCCATGTATGAATTCTTGGCCAGTAGCGCTCGAGTGATGGTGCAATACCGGAGTGTACACGAGCCAAACCAGTTTTTCACGGTAAAAAGTTTGTTTACTCTTGTATTTTGACTGATCAAATTAATTTGGTGCTATAGCTGGGAATAAACGAATGTTTATAATGGCCGTTGATCAGCGTTCGAGTCTATTTTTATAAGTAATATTTGACCTTGAAGTTAAAAACGTAGTGTGGGGACGATTGAAACGTTTCAATCGTCCTCGCGCTTTAATCGTCCCCAAAAGTAACCGACTTCAAAATAGAAGGAGGTTCTGCATTCGATGCACATGTTTGTTCTATTAATGTTCACTATTGTTTGTGTAGTTTTTGACCTAGTTTATAAATTATGGAAATATGAAGGTTTTTTAGAAATCTACACGCTGCGTGTCATTGTAAAAAAAGGAGGTTCTCAGTTTGACCCGTATGTTTGTATGTACGTTGTCCGAGATTATCTCGCGTTAGGTTGAACCAATTTTGATGCGGTTTTCAGAAAAGTATTTAATACATTCTGGAAAAGGTTCTTGTATACAATAAAACAAATGGTTAGTCCCGACGTTTACAACACTTTTTGTCACGGGATAGGTACACGGAATGGTTATGATTGAAACATTGTTATAGTTGAAACAAGCACTTTTTATGAAACATGATTATGCTTGTTTTGTGCAAATCTATATCGTTATTATGTTATAATTGCATTAAAACTACTTTGGTTAAACTAAATGTATAAGGTAGCAGCAACAAAGGAAACTAAAGTCGTATACTTTTTTTACACCCGTGTTTTTATCGAGATGTTCAGATGCTCATAAATTGAGAAATGTTTATGATATGCCTGGGAGTGTTTGATGAGCTCATTGTATGCCATGGTAGTCATTAAACAAATTAAAAAACGGCCAAGTGCGAGTTGGACTCGCGCACCGAGGGTTCCGTAGAAATCTTTTTTTTTTCTTTGCCTGTTTGGCTGTTCCACTGCTGGGCAAAGGCATCCCGCATTTTTCTCCACTCGGCCCTATTGCATGGCATGGCATGTAACTAAAAAGCAGGGGGCACGGCAGTTCCCCCGCCAAGTCGAGCAAAACAAAGAGGCACGGCCGTACCATCCTTTTGTCGAAGCCATTCAGGCCATTTTTTCAACATCCTGTAATTTTGTGCTGGCTAAAGCTAGAACCCTGCATTTTCAGGAACATGTAGGGCATAATATAACTAACATATAATATCAATAACATTCAATTTGAACTTTTAGTTTAAGAACTATTGTCCGTCAAAGTTCGTTAGTTTTGTCACTGACATACTCAATTACTCACTGATAATGATCACGCTAATTCTAAGGTACTTCTAGCAGACTCACAAGCTCCAAATTTCAAAGTAATTAGTTTTTAGCCTAATAACTTCAGTCACGTTTCAGAGATATACAAGCTGCATAACTAAGTTTGTAATTCTATACAAATACATACGATTACAAAGTTACTTTTGCAGTTTCTTCCTGCAAAACTATACAAACGTTATTTGCGGTTGGTAAAATAACATTCCCATACAAAGCCTACAAAAAGAAATGAGATCCCATAAAAAACATTCCATGTAAAAAATAGGCCAAGTCTCGAAACTCTTTCACAGTAAAAAGTGGTGAGATATTTCGTAGAACCAAGTCAGGCATTCTTATTAATCTTTATTTGCTTGCTTAATAAAATTTTGTGACTTGGAATCACACTTACATACGTTTTAGGTTCCTATGCAAAAATTAGTAAATGTAGTAAACTTGTGTGATTCCCAAGTAAATCCGAGCTTTAAATAGGCGGCGAACAGTTACATACAAATTGTTGTTTTTATTAAACTGTTTTACACAAAAAGCTCGTTGTTGATCAGTAAAACGCTTTACTGCAAATAACACTGCATAAAGTAATGTAAAATTTTCCTCCACTCAAAAAATTATAGAAGATATTCAGTGTTGCAATTTGCAAAAATGTATGTCCCACCCTGTATAGAAGAGAACACCCTGAAAAGAATATATAAATAAACTAAAAGAAAACTTACTTTGACTTTCATTAGTCAATGTCAAAAATACAAGAAAATCACTCTGTTTCAACCGTCTCCACCTCCTACTTTCGGAAAAAGCCGTTGTAGTAATAATGAGAATAATGATACAGTAAAACTAGATACGCTGAGATGATCCACAAGCTTCACTTCAAACATAAACACCCACTCAATACTCTCACTTAAATAGAAACCAGAATAATTGAAAAACTCTACGAGTGAAAACACTTATTTTTGGGGATCAAAACACAACAGGGTTTTCTACAAACAAATTAAGCGTGCGGGAAGCAACGTCACGATGTTTTTCGTGTACAAACCGATTGTCCACTTCTTTCCCACCTTGGACCCCTCGCCGTCCCACCAACGGTTTGCGAGATATTTGCGTTGTTGCAACCGTACCCAGTTTACCCTACTGTCATTGTGCCGAAGATATTAGAGTGTTTCAATTGACCTCACATAGTGTTTCAATTGACAGTATTCACAGTATGTATGTATGTAAATACTGTGCTTTAATATTTTACACAAGACAATGGTAAAAACAAACACACAGACACAGTCATTTGTCAGTCAGTTCGACAGTCATGTGAGGTCACTTGAACCATACCGCCCCATACTTGTATTATACTCGTATTATTGACTAAAAACTATGGATTATAGACTAACAAAATACATTTTATTTAGAAACCAGATAACTAACCTTGAAAATTTTTGGGCGTTCATCTTTCTACTCATAAAAATATAACGGTTCATTCATCCATTTCCTTGCCCTTATCCCATTTACTTGGGGTCGGCGCAGCATGTCTTTTTCTTCCATACTTCTCTGTCAGCCGTCATATCATCATTCACTTCTTTTCTCTTCATATCGTCTCTCACACAGTCCATCCACCTTTTTCTTGGCCTACCTCGTCTTTTACATCCATCCACATTCATACCTAATACTCTTTTGGTCACATGACTTTCATCCCTCCGCATTACGTGCCCATACCACGCAAGGCGATAGGCCCTCAATTTATCCGCGATAGGTGCTACTTTTAGGCTTCCCCTTACATACACATTTCTTATTCGGTCCATCCTCGTCACACCACACATCCATCTTAACATCCTCATCTCCGTTACATGCAATCTCTTTTCATCCGTCACCTTTAAGGCCCAACATTCCGATCCATACATGACGACAGGTCTCACAATGGTCTTATAGATTTTGCCCTTTAACCTAGGAGGCATTCTGCCATCGCATATTGTTCCGGAGACCTGTCGCCATTTCATCCACCCAGCGCTAATTCGGTTTTTGACATCACGGTCGATATCACCATCACACTGTACAAGCGAACCGAGGTACTTAAAATCGGAGCAGACTGGGAGCATAACGCCGTCTAGCTTTATGCCTGTAAAACTGGAGAGACCGCCGAAGTCACAAAACATATGCTCTGTTTTGGACCTACTGATCCTCAGGCCAACATTCTCCAGTTTTTGTCGCCACTTCTCCAATCTGCTCTGTACCTCGGATGCGTCTTCACCGACAAGAACAATATCATCCGCGAAGAGCATACACCAGGGTGCTTCTTCCTGTATGTCCGACGACAGAGCGTCCATAATCAGTACAAAGAGGTATGGACTTAAAGCTGATCCCTGGTGCAAGCCTACCGTTACACTGAACCTGTCTGTGGTGCCAGCCGCTGACCGGACGCGTGTACAACATCTGTCATACATAGACCGAATTAGTTCCACATACTTCCCAGGCACACTTTGCTCTTTCAAGGCCCACCACAAAACCTCACGAGGTACTCGATCGTATGCCTTTTCGAGGTCAACAAACACCATATGCAGGTTTTTCTGTGCATTTCTGTATTTTTCGCACAATTGGCGAAGTGAGAAAATGGCGTCTGCTGTACCCCGACCCGGCATAAAACCGAATTGGTTTTGCGTTATAACACTCTCATCTCTCATTCGTCTCTCTATCACTTTCTCCCATACCTTCATACTATGTGACATGAGCTTTATTCCTCTATAATTGTTGCAATCCTGTATATCTCCTTTATTTTTAAAAATGGGCACTAATAAACTGTCGCACCATTCGTCAGGGATAGTCTCTTCACGCAACATTTTATTGAAGAATAAAGTCAGCCACTTACATCCATCCTCACTCAAAACCTTCCAAACTTCTGCTGGTATATCATCCGGTCCTACAGCCTTGCTCCCTTTCATACTTCTCACAGCTTTTCTAACTTCATCCATACCTATTTCTCTTATTACACCTATATTAACCGGCTGGTTTTGCAGCACTTTGCTCCAAGGATTCTCTTCATTCATTAACCTTTCAAAGTAGGCTTTCCAACGTTCTTTTATGACATCATCTTTCACCAACACCTTTCCTGCCTCATCTTTCACGCATTTTATATGAGAAATATCTCTTGCATTCCTTTCTTTCATTCTTGCTAAGCGATACAGCTGTTTCTCGCCTTTTGGGCTATCTAGCGAATCGTACAAGATGTCCTGTGCTGCTGCTCTGGCGATAGCAACTGCTCGCTTAGCTTCTTTCTTACGCTCTTTGTACACATTTCTTTTAGCTTCTTGCACACTTTCAAACTCACTTCCAACATCTTGCCAGTCTTTAAATGCTTGTTTCTTTTGTTTTAGCTTTTCTTGCACATCCTCATCCCACCACCACGTTTCCTTATCTAATAAAAATATAACGGTTATATGCTGTAAAGGCAAATGGTTTCAATTGCCCCTGGTCTACCCTTCGTTATGTAAACTTTTTTTAGTTAACTAAAAAGGAACAAATTTACTTGGAGTGATTATTAAGAAAAAAAAAACAATTCAATTACAAATTAGCATTTTTAAGGAAGTAATTATTTTTGCTTTTTTAAATATTGAATTTATTATCTTACTAATACGACTAAAGTGAAAGTTTGGAAGCCTGGGGAAAGTTTTGCCCATAAATTTCGAACTCACTCACAGAATTTCACGAGAATCGGTTGAGAGATACGACCTATAGAGGGAACAGCTGAACAGCCGGACATACGAAAGCATATTTGCCCAAAAAGGAGATCGCAAACCGGCACACTAAACTAGCTGGTCACTAACCGGCGCTACGACACTATTTCATTGATAAAACTACAATGAAACAACAAGATTCATCTTTAACCTCAGATGATCTCAGATCTTCTTTCTATGATCTGAGGCTATAACTAGGTATATATTTTGTTAAGTGAACCCTAAAAAAAATCTGTCTCAGAACCTACCTAAGTACCTACTTTTGTCCGGTCTACGGTAGGTATTTTAAAAACATGGAATTATAATTTCAATATATGACTGTTTTTTTAATCAACTTAATTGAATTTTAACTATTTTAAACAACTGATAATTGATCGTACGCGTTAGATCGTGTCGCAAAACACTCAAATCGCGTCGCGCCGGTTCGTGCAGTGCCTACTTAGACATATTTATACTTATACCTACGCGGCGAGCGGGCGGACGGCGCGGTGCCCCGCTGCATGCAACCGGCCAATCACGTTTGCTCTGCGGCTCGCGCGCGGCACTTTTAAACCTACTTTAACAGGTGTTTGTAAAAACATTAGTTGCAAAGTATTTTATCAGTCGATTCGTACATCATTCAACGAAAGAGTGCCGATGATGAAAATCCCAAAACTTACTGATCAATTTGCATTTTTTGAAATTGTTAAATAATATTAACCCCCTAAAATCCACCTTCCGTTGTTGTTTAGTGTGTGATTGGTTTGTAATCTTTCGGTCCACTACATTCAACAAGGAATGAAGAAACCTACAGTCTATTATTATTTTTTGACACGAAAATATGGTAATAGAAAAAAAAAATTGGTGTCTAACTGAATATAAAGGTAATAATCGGGAACATTTTTTGCGCGATTTATCATCAATATTACGCCGCAAATATTAATTTATCATAATACAGAAAAAAAAGGTTATTAACATTGTTTACCAATTTTTCAGGAATTTATTATTTTTTAAATAATTATTAAAATATCTAAATCACTATTTTTTTGTTGGATTTAGTCTCGAAGTTATTACTATAATTATGATTTATCTGTTACGCAAAAAAAACTGCTATTATAAATTATTTCCATTTCGCCATACAACCGGACCGTAAAGTACTAGTAAAAACTGTATCACGGTGGAACAGGATTCCCCTCCCCTCGTTGTTGTTTATAATAAGTACTTAATGTTAATTCAAAAATGCTAAGGCCATCACAAAATATGTGGGTAGGTAAATTTAAACATAGAAAAGAAAAATATCAACGCGGTTGGCAAACAAAAAATAACAATATGAATAGTTGGCTCAACACTACACGCCCGCGATAAGCAAAAGGACGTATGTCGCTATGGATCGAGCACAACATATACCCCTTTGGTTCAGCGCGTAAAATAAGTGGATTATGCGCGTATCGCAAAGAACGTATATAGACGTAGTCAATTATAAAGTAAAGAAAATTTATACCATTTTCGCCTGATTTTTACGGAATTTATAACTAGAAATAAGCATAAGTTCGCGGAGCCCACAAAGGGTAATTGTGTAAGGTTTTATAACAATTATAACAAAGGTTTTTTACATGTTAAGAATTTTAAGTTGTACCTACAGTGCATATTATATTGGTTGCATTTGGTTCCTTACTGTCAAATTGTATACATTTAGAATGATTAAATAAATAAATAACAATTTACCTACAACTTATATAATACTTACGAGCTGAGGTCTCTTTCTAATGCGAGGAGAGGAGTTGAAAAGAGGTTTCTGCTTGTAATAGAAGTGAGTTGATGCGATACGGGCCATCCTTGTTAATAATTTATGACTTTACTACGGAAAAGGTGTACATACAAAACTGCCAGCACGGCTATCACAAGACGGCGCGCGAGCTCTCTCGATTTTTCTCGCACTATACGTTTCTTTCTAAGTTTTCTAATAAGAGAGAGACGAGTAGTGCGAGAAAAATCGAGAGAGCTCGCGCGCCGTCTTGTGATAGCCGTGCAGGGAGGCTTGCGGGCCGCAAGTAAGGGGCTCGCGGGCCGCATGCGGTTAGCATCTAACTCATGAACATCTCTCCAGGAGTCCATCATGTTAGACTGCGTTTCCGGCCAACTCCACGAAGACATCATCATGCACTCGGGTCGACAGCTCGTGCGGGAAGTCACTTTTCTGCAACAGTTGCCTTGGTCCGTGCTCATCGATATCAGCCTCAAGTTTGAGCTGACAATCTTCATCGAAGGGGACATTATATATAAGATTCATACCATTGGTAAGCATACTTAGCCCCGGTTTTACAAAGATCCGTTAGTCTTTATGCCAGTAAGTAACGTCAAAAGAGTATGTACAGTCGCCATCACATACATCGGAGCAAACATGCAGCTCACAAACATCGGACCACACCTCTATTTTCAGGGCATTAGGGTGCATGTGCCGATATTTTTGAACACCTTTAGTGTACCTATGTATGTGATGGCAACTGTACCTAGGTACACTATAGGTGTTCAAAAATATCGACACATGCACCTTAATACCTTGAAAATAGAGGTGTGTTCCGATGTTTGTGACGTGCTTGTTTGCTCCGATGTATGTGATGGCGACTGTACCTTATACTGAGTTACTAAAACTTGTTGTGACATTTAGTGTAATGCATCTATAGAAAACCAACCCTTGGACGGGTAGAATGCACAGATGGCCAGCAGTAGTTAGTCAAACTTGCACACGTTTTAATTATAAGGAGAATAAGAGCAATTTCTGCCGCTGAATGGACCTATGTAATCTATTTTAAATAGTTACCGTGTTTAGTCCATGATAGTCTAAACATTCTCCTCCATCGCCATATTACTATGACATCTGAAGATCTAAAATTCTTAGATTTCAAGTACCCGTCACACGTTTTAGGCGATCTAATTAGGCGTTCTGTCCATCTCATATGTCATAAACGACTTACCTGTGGCCTAGTGACTTCGATTTTTCGTTGAATTACAGAGGGCCTACCGCGAAAGGCATTCGAAGTTTTCTCTCTCTGTCATACTTGCAAGTTCGTACTTAAGTGAGACAGCGAGGGAAAACTTCGAATGCCGTTCGCGGTAGGCCCTCAGGTCACTTAATAGCTACATCGCCTGAAATTCTGAGTAGCTCAATAGCTTCATCCACCGAAATATATTGCCAATAGTGATGATGACAGACTGTACTGTAGGCAGAGTGCCTGAGGTGGTTTTATATTTAGTTCAAGATAGTCTAAGTTTCTTCTTCTGGCTCACTTCTAGGACATCTATATTGCACTCATCATATCTCTGGTCTAGGAACTTTCAAACATGAATGTTTTCAAGCCGCCGCTATTCAGTCCTAGATAGTCCGATCGTTTCTTTCCGCACATTTCTTGGGCATACGAACTTGCAAACATCAATTGTTCCAGGCCACCGTATGTAACCTACCGTAAAAATAAAAATATCAAATATATTATCTGACACGCTCTAATGGCTCTAGGAATAGAGTTGTACAGTCAGCATCAGATAGTTTGTAGCAGCCAAATATATGGCAACACGTCTTTATAGGAGTAAGGATGTGTTACGATATATTTGGCTACCTTGGCTGCTAGTAACTACCTATATGCGGATGTACAGTCATCCGCATATAGTTACTAGCAGCCAAGGTAGCCAAAGGTTCATCAAAAGACACTTTCGCGATCTACTCTATACTCATTGTAACGGTAGTTAGTCCATTAATTCTCCTCCATCGTCACATACCTATCCAGGGGACCGATTTTTGACTTTCGAGCGCTCGAAAATTAAATTAATGTAAATTAGATTCTAGTGTCAAAATTGCTGGCACTTACTTTCTACCGATCGAATTAAATACGAGTGGTGGATAGCACTCGTTTTTACATTTTTTATGTATATTTCAAAATAGAATTCCATCATTTATGACCGTTTTCGAGTGAAAAAGTCGAGCGCTCGAAAGTCAAAAATCGGTCCCCTGGGCATCTGAAGATGTAAGGTTCTTCGATTTTGAAGTAGGGTAGAGGAACCAAAAGATGAACACCACCCAATAGTTGAACGTTTTGTCGTAAAATTCAAATAAAAAAATCGCGATACGTTTTACGCCTTCGGGATATTTTTTTCCTAACGCATCATCCCTTTGCCGAGGCTGCACGGGTATCACAAGACGGCCGCGACATACTCTCGAGCTTTCTCGCGCTATCCATCTCTCTCTTATTAGACCACTTAGAAAGAGACTGATAGCGCGAGAGAGCTCGAGAGTATGTCGCGGCCGTCTTGTGATAGCCGTGCTGGTATTTTAACTCCCATACAGTTCCCACACACACACGGCTGTGAGCGGTTGTCGCGTCGAGGTCTCGCGCCAAAATCTACGTTTGTATGGAGATTTACTTAAGGAAAGCGCTCTTAAATTTAAGCTCTAAATTATGTATAAAATTGAAATAAACGTCTACATGGATTGTTTTGCATGATATAGATTATTGATTAATGCCTTTAATGAATTATCTATCACAAATTGCGTATTTATTGTTAATTTAAGAGATATTTAGCGTTCAACTAACGGTTCCAACTTTTTGTACCTGAGCCAATAGATGAACGGCGTTCATCTACTGGGCAAGGTATAGTTTTTTCAAATGCTTATATAAATTCTTATTAAAAAGGTACATAAAACTTTTATGGCTCAAATTAATCGTTTTTTAACCGTTGATTTTTGAACCAAAAGTTGAACGTGAGTATCCATTCGCAACACGGTTATTTTGGGCTTTGTTTTACTATGAAAAGCACGATTGCTCAACAAAGACCCGCTGCCCAGAAGATGAACGAATAAAATTAGTTCGTTCAACTTTTGGCTTCGATTCCAATAAGTGAACGCTCTGTTAAATTTAGTCCGTTCATTCCTTTGCCATCGTGCCCAATACATGAACGAACAAAATGTATTCGTTCAAGTTTTAGGCAAGGGTTAGTACAATGAACGTCTTAATAACAAAGATACGTAATAACTATGAAATCTGACTTATACATATTAAACCCAACAATTTATCTATTTTAATCTAATGATAAATTAATAAAAAAATGTTTTAATGAGTAATATGTAAAAATAATCTTTTATAATTGTAACTATATGAAAAGGGTACATTTGAACTGTTTTATTCTGTGTTTAGTATCAATATTGTGATTGTTAACTAGTATAAATTGCTATAACAATGATTATATAATAATTAGACCAAAACTCAGAGTCTACGCGGTGTTACGTTTTTCTTCGTTCAACTATTGGTGTCAAAATGTTCAACTATTGGGCACAGTGTTCATCTTCTGGGCAAAATGACATACTTCAGCATAAAACCATTTTAGTAAAATACTGTATTGTAATAGGATGGTCCAATCTCGACTATATACGAAATCGTATAAAAAAATTAAATGTAAACAAACTAAATCACCACTCCTCGAAAAAAAATTGTAAAGTTGGGATAGTCGCTTAAACGTTCATCTTTTGGTTCCTCTACCCTATGACACGTTCCAGGTGACCGCATGTACTTCATCAACAAAGGCACCGTCGCGGTGTACTCTGCGTCCGGCTGCGAGCTGGCGCACTTGGAGGACGGCGACCACTTCGGGGAGACATCGCTCATCACCAAGCTCGTGCGCCGGCTGGTCACCGCCGTCGCCGTCACCAACTGCGAGCTGTTCACTTTGTCGAGGAACAACTTTGCGATCGTCGAGAACTATTTCACGGCTTATGATGACTTGAGGAAGACGGCGGAAAGCAGAGTGCAGTGGATTTTGATGATGGATGATCAGTATAAGGCGCAGTTAAAGGATTGGCAGGAGACCAAGTAAAATTAGCGCCTCTCTGTATCTACTGAAGGCCGTTTCACTAAGCTACAAGTTATGATGTCATGCTCCCTGGCAACCCCACTTTCGATTTCGGGATTTCTGAGTACCTATGTGAAAAAAATGTACCAAAATTGTACCGAATTAGTACTTACTTGAAAACAATTGTACCTCAATAGTTTCGAGAGTACAATTATATGAAATTGGCGTTGCTGGGAAGCATCTTTCCAGCAACCCCAAACTTAAAGAGAAGGAATTTCGCGTAGAATTTAAGTTTTTTGGGTAAAATAAAACCCAGGCTAGTTAAATTACCAAATTTGCGCCAGAAAGTGAACGCCTGCGTGACATGGCAATACGGAAAACACACGTGCTCAATAAATTGCTAATATTTATCATCAGGCGCAAAAATTTAAAATAATTAGGCTTGTTGCATGGTGTTAAAATTGATAACGTGACAATGATTGTAATAAAGTATAAATTACAAAATATAATTCAAATCATAAAAAGATATGAACCTTGTAAGTTTAAAAAAAAAGTTTTTTTATTTATTGTCCAAGAGTAAATTTAAAGGTACCAATACAATCCTTACGCTTTTATAGAAAAAAATTTCTATGACAACTATGGACCTAAACGCAGTATTTCGCGACCGAAACAGTAATTTACTTCATTTTCCATGCAACGGTTAGTACAAATTGCACGGTGTGACGTCATACTTTAAAGCCAATCAGTATGAAGCGTTTCGGCTGCTGTCAGCGAGGTCCGTCTTTAACTCGATTTTTTGGGTATTTATGTCCTTTAAATGTAGTTGCTTCCATACAAACATTTGTTCATCTACATAAACTGGTTCGAATGGCATCGTAAACAAATTTAATTGTAGATGTTCTCGAATCTATTAAGGTACAATTTTTTCCAAGTTAGTACTACTTCATTACAAATTTGATAGAAAATTTCACATATACCTACTCAGAAATCCCGAAATTGAAAGTGGGGTTGCCAGGGAGAATGACATAAGTTATAAATGTTATAATATGACAACTCTAAAGCGGCAGTCGTCAAATGACCGGTCGTTATTGATCAAGGCCCTCAGTGTTGCGGGTTCAAACTTGTAAAATTGGAACTTGAAGCTTCGTAAAACTGGACACTGATATTATAAAGAGGAAGTCAAGTGTTGTTTTAGCTTTCAAGCCTAGTAGGGGCTTCCAGACCGCAATCGCCGTCATCAACTGCGAGCTGTTCAGTTTGTCTAGAAAGAACTTTGCGATTGTCGAGAAGTATCTCACGGTTTATGAGCTGAGGAAGATGGGTCCTAGTCACGAGCAGTGCATTAAGATGATGGATGATCAGTATACTCATATACTTATACTGTGTATTTTTTAAAGTTTAAGTACTGAACTTAATCCATCGTATGCTCTGAGCCGTGCACCGTGGATCTCCGCGCTAAGCATTCGAGCCTATGGTTTAAACCCACAGATGTATGAATATAAGGAGATCGGACATGCCGGCCGATTTATATTGAGTAGGTACGCCTGTCGCAAGTGCATTAACCCACACAAATTGTTTATGTATCAATGTAGTTTATTGTGTACCCTATAGTTATAAGGTAACAAAAGTTAAAATGTAACCCACGAATTTCAGGTATACCACACAAAAACACACACACGCGCACACACACACACACACACATACACACACACACATACACACACAGGCTGGCGTATTACATACGTGCAGCCTTTCTGATCTAAGTAGCTAGTAAGAAACTAATGGACAATAAACGCGCATTATATCGGGCAATTTGGGAATAAACGTAGCATTCTCTGCTCGCAGCACGCGTGCACAGTATGGCAGAGTATGCCCATTGAGCATACAGCTGCGACGCGGCCGCCGGCGGCTTGTCCTCTCTCTAGTATTCTATGCTCTGAGTTTAACCCCTCCGATGCTTAGGCACGGATCCGTGCCAAAGATTTGAACCCATTGTTCTACTACCTATTGCATCCGCATACGAAGGGTTAAGGCAAATATGTTTTTTTGTTTTTTTTTTAGTTCTTATTGTGAGCCTTAGCTTGTGAAGAAGAAAACTATTTTAAGTTCAAATTGTAAATGTTAGGTAGGTAATGAATAAAACAATAATTAAATTGCCACTTTTATTTAAATTAGACTTGCCCTACAAAATGATCCTTCGAACATAAATAATGATGAAATGGAATACTGAGTCGCGATGTAACATCAGTCTGCTAGCACTACTGAAACGATATTTTTTTTTTCTTCTCGATCTATTTTTAGAAGCTAAAGTGATTGAAATCCTGAATTTGAAAAAAAGCAATTAAAAAAATATATACTTTACACACCCACAAGGTGGACTGATGACCTGGTAAAGGTCGCGGGAGTCCGCTGGATGCGGGTGGCGCAGGACCGACCATTGTGGCACTCTTTGGGGGAGGCCTATGTCCAGCAGTGGACGTCTTTCGGCTGATATGATGATGATACGTTAACACATTCACTGCCCGTAGCCAAGATCTACTGTCTAGCGGACGCTCTGTTCGTAAGCGCTTTTCTCTACTTAGCGGGAAAACCAAGGCATCGGCTACGAGCGTAGCGCTACCAATTTATTGGCAGTGAATGTGTTAAGAAAAGTGGAGGGTCCGGGGTCGCGAATTGTTTCTCCAACACCACAATTTAATTTTTGTTGCGCCACAACAAAAATTAAAAATCACTAAACATTTTCGACGCTCTGTCAAAGAGAAAAGTTGTCAACCACATGCCAGGTCAACAAGACATTTAGTGTGGAGTTAAACCTTATGCCAATGCAAGAAGGTTGCTATCGCGCTGGGCTCCTTGACGCATATATCAGTCGTTGGCGGTGAACCTGCGGTGCGTATATATGCGCCGTTGGCGTCGGATAGGTTAAAGGATGCGAGATCCACTAGCTACAAATATTTATTTTACTAAAAGTAAATAGTATTGTGAGAATCCGGTAATTTGAGAAAAAACTATCGCTACCAGTTTTACTAGCCTCTAAGTATGAACTACTTACGAAATAACAATCTTAACAGTCTTTTATCCGACTCCTTGTTACACTCATCTCAACCTGTAGTCTAAAGGCCTCCACACACCGGGCGCGGGCCCGCGCCCGCGCCCGGTGTGTGGAGGCCTTTAGCTAGATTACGTTTGAACTGCACACAAAATAAATAAATAAACTGTTCCTGAAGCTGTGGCCTTTGTTTATGGACAAGCGAGTTTGAAAAAATCTGAGACCTGTCCATAATAAGACAAACAAATATAATTCTGGAAACACAAAACTCTTAACCCTTTTCCAGACGTAGGCGTTATATCGACCATATACGCAGACTGTCAAACAGGAGCGGTTCCATCATTCAAACTTTTGGTATAATTTCATGTAACATACGTCCGAAACCAGACGGAACCAGAAGGGTCGCCGGAGCTCCCTAGGGTGCGCTGTGTTGGGAGTGAGGGACCTGCATGTCTCTATCTGCCAACACAGCGAATCCTCAAGTGAATAAAGGGTCGGCAACGCGCTTGTGATTCTTCTGGAGTCACAAGTGTCCATAGACGACGGTACCAGCTTAACATCAGGCAGGCCGTAAGCTTGTTTGCCACCGACGTAGTATTAAAAAAAAACACATAATAAAGGATTACCATAAAGACCACTATCATAATTTTATGAAGCATAATGCTCAAACTATATACAACTCATATAACAACATCTCTTGCTGAACGAGCAAGCAGCTTAATAGTACATTACTTACCTAGGGCGGTTAAACAAAGAATGTCTTAGATCGCAGGTATTTGAGCCGAAAGCCAGGGCGATAAATATGCGCTCTGAGGCTTTCTTTATTACCGCCCGTGGTGAGTACAAAATTTTACGTCTCTATCTGGCCAGGAAGTGGGGGTTTACGCACGCATAGCGTGCGGTAATTCCTACTTTATGGCCAGGTATGACGTAAAAACTATTATCATAATTTCTTACAAAATTATGATGTTTTTATAAAGTGTTATTATACAATTCGTTTTTATGCAACTTAATCACTTACACAAGTTGAAAATGTTGAAATTATGATATTCGTTTTTATGGAAAATTAAACTATAGAAATTGTTTTTATACAAATCATTACACACCCCTGTCAAACATGAATCTTAATTTCAATAAAAAAGACTGACATTTGCTTGTCATTCTAAGCTTTTTTTTCAATAGGGAACATTACGCAAAACTCCGCGTAGGGGGCGACACTAGCAGATCTGGCATTGTATCTCGTTCCCACTTGCGGTATTGTCTATGCGTGCATCCTTGTCACTCATTTGACAATGATGCACGCATGTGTGTGCATCATTGTCAAATCTCAAAGTCCCTACCTTCTTCTACTGGTTTACGGTTTGTGCTAGTGCCGCACTCTGGCGGCAGAACATTGCAGTAATGTTCTCTATTGCCAGCCAGGAAAAGGGTTGGTGTTGCTATACTTGAGCATTCACTTAAAATATGACAAAATAAACAGGAGCGTTTTAGCGAGCATCCTAGGGAAATGACAGTCAATTTGCTTCGAGCTTTTTGCCGAGCCGAGCAATTTTGTTACGCAACCGTCAAGTCTTTTGAGGAGATTTTTTTTTACAAGCATTCACTAGAGCGTTCGCTAGAAAGTTCGTGAAAATGTTCTTAGCGATCTTTGGCGAAATTTAACCTTTTGAACGTCACTCTTGACGTATAAGTGTCACTGACACGCCAACCTTATTTCCATAAGAGAGTGACTATGAACCTTATAAGAAAGATAGGTTGTTGTGACAGCGGACGTAATAACACTTAAGGTGGTTCGATTGCCATACAAAACGTTAGTTGACATTCGCAGGCCAACGGCGTGATATTTTAAGAAACTTATGTAACAAACTTTCATAAATTGGCTTCCCAATTGCGCCAAATTCCCCCTTTTTTAGAATAAACTTGTATAAACTAGATTAATTTGAGAAATTGGTTTTGGACGTGATATTTTGGGTAAACTATTTTTCTCAAATTAATCTAGTTTATACAAGTTTATTCTAGGAAAAGGGGAATTTGGCGCAAATGGGACGCCAATTGATGAAAGTTTGTTCCATAAGTTTCTTAAAATATCACGCCGTTAGCCTGCGAATGTCAAATAACGCTTTGTATTATAATGAATGTGTTTCGTGGGTTGTTGTTACTAGTTTGCTATTAATGAAAGATTGGTGACTCTGACTTGGTATAATTAGGAATATTTTACAAATAAAAATAAAACACAAGTTGGTGAAATATTAATAAAATAATGAATACAAAAGATATCAAATCTCCCCAAAGAAAAATAAAACTAAAATACAAAAAAAACTAAACTATCATGCACACAAAAAAATACAAAAAGACAAAAACAAAGATCGCTTGCTGGGGATCGAACTTGGGCGCTTTGCTCAGAAAGCTGACGTCCTCCGACTGCGCTACCGCGCCGTTAGGAGAACCGGTCGAAATTAGGCACTGCTTTCGGAATGTTCCACGCGGAATCACTCATAACAAGCTTCGTGTTACAGTGACCATAATAATTACAGCTCCCCTGAGGAATTACTTCAAACTACTAATATGACCTTATCATAAAAGGGCGTCACCACAGGCTGTGGACAAAATAACCCGTTAATGACACGACCCGTATATCTCCCGTAAAACAACTCGATTATATTCTTATAATGATAGACTCACCCCGTGTCTCTTGTTTTACACACACAACAAAATTCTACGACCAATTCATGGTCTGCACTTTAATTAGCGCATGCACTTTCATTTGCGTACACTCCGCGATCCGGAGTACATTGATCAGTCACGGTTGCCGAATGAAATTTATCCACCTACCCCCAACTGTCAAGATGAAGGTACCCTCATTGATTTTAGAAATAGGTGAACGTTCGAAAACAAGTAGCATTACATTATCCTCCTTCCCAAAGAGAATCCGAACCGGATTCATCTATGCAGCAAATAACCCGCTTTAAATCACAGACGTGCCATTTCCCTAAACCTTTCCCCCTTAGGCTTTTTAGCATATAAACGTTGTCTGACAACTTCTCTGTTATCACTGCTTTTTCATATTTTGGCGACAATTTCGCCATGAAGTTTTTGCCTGCATTTGATAACGGTTTCGTCTTTTTCCATACCAGATCGCCTAATTGAAATGTACATATGCGTCTTCGTTTATTGTAGTATCCACTGTTAATTTCATATGACTTTTTCAACCGTTTGACTACATCTTCGTAAATCTGGCTCCTTTTTTTTAATCTGTCTTCATGTATGTCCCTGTTAAATTTTATAGGAAGATCCTTATCAAACGGAAGATTCTTTCTCCCGTGATGAGAAGTCTCACGGCCAAAAAATAAGTAGGAGGGTGTCCGGCCCGTGACCTCATGCACCGCCGTCCTGATAGCATATCCTATGTGGGCGAGGTGTTTGTCCCACTCCTTGTGGTTGTCCTGTATATATGCTGCGATAGTTGTGCCAATTACTTTATTTACTCTTTCCGTCGGATTGGCTTGTGCGTGATAGTATGGGGTGTACCATATTTTAGAGCCATAGCTCCCAATCATGTCTTGAAACTCCGCTGCAACAAACTGTTTGCCATTATCGCATATAACGACTTGCGGAGTACCGAAAACCAAAAATACCTGCTCCTCCACTATCTTAGTGATATTCGACGCCTTGCCGTTTCTTAAGGGAAATAGTAATACAAACTTGCTAAACCAGCAGGATATAACCAGCAACATGGTGTATCCTGCTTTTGATCGTGGGAAGGGTCCCATAAGATCCATCGATAGCATCTGAAATGGCTCGGTGACCTCCCTAAGCTTACCCATATGCCCCTGCGGTGATAGTTGCGGAGTCTTGTGTTTCGCACAAGTTTCGCATCTTCGTACATACTCCTTCACCTCTTTTATGAGCGACGGCCAGTAATATCGCTGTCGCACTCTATTGACTGTCTTTTTGACTCCAAAATGCCCAGCAACTGGGTCATCATGACATTCCTTAAGTACTTTCCACCTAAGACTCTCCGGAATCACCATTTTCCAGGAATCATTTTCATCGGGAAACTGCTCTAGTCTTAGGTATTTCCAAAGAATATCCTGATTTACAGCCCAGTCTACCCCCTCACTACCATCTTTGGTCTTTGACTCCTTATCTCTATACCAATCGTCTTTGTCCTCTGACTTAATTTCTATAAGATTGACGTCCTGATCTTCTATTGCTCTGGATAGTGCATCTGGAACGATATTATCTTTGCCTTTTCGATAAATTATCTCATAATCGAACTGCTGCAGTTTCATGGCCCATCTGGCTAGCCTTCCATGAGGATCTTTGGACTTATATAGCCACTGTAGCGCGCTATGGTCCGTAATCACCTTAAAGTGTGTCCCTTCTACGTATGGGCGGAAGTGCTCTATGGCATGAATGACACTTAGTAATTCCCTCTCTGAGGTAGAGTATTTTGTCTCCCTTTCTGATAGCTTAGTGCTTGTGAACGCAACCGGTCTCTCTATCCCACCCACTAGCTGTATAAGAACCGCGCCTGTGCCCCTGTTAGAGGCATCACATTGAATCGTAAATTCTGCCTCATAATTAGGACAGCACAGAACCGGCGTTGAAGTCAGTGCGGTTTTCAGATCATTGAATGACTTCTCGGCCTCGTTCGTCCAATGCACTTCGCGTCCTTTTTTACCGCCTTTCGTGAGATCATGAAGAGGTGCTGCCACCATAGCAAAATTTTCTACAAATCGCCTGTACCAACTTGCCAGCCCTAAAAAGCGTTTCAACTCTGTGAATGTTCTTGGTTTCGGGTAATTTATAATAGCGCTCACTTTATCAGGATCCGTGCGTAGTCCACCCTTATCAACTATATAGCCGAGATATTTAAGAGAGGCCCTTGCAAATTGACATTTTTCGATATTAACTGTCAGGCCCGCTTTAGCTAACTGGTCCACTACCCAATTAAGAGTCACTATATGGTCTTCAAAGGTCTGCGTGCATATTACAATGTCATCTAAGTACGTAAAGATTTTTCCCTCGTACTGTGGTGGGAACAGCTTATCCATCAGTCTTTGTTGTGTCTGGCTAGCGTTCATTAATCCAAAAGGCATGACTTTAAACTGAAATAGGCCCTTGCCTGGCAATCCAAATGCCGTCTTGCTTTGTCTAGCGGTACCTGCCAAAACGCGGACTTTAAATCAAGTGTGGATAAGAATTGAGCATTCTTCAGGTTGTCCAATATCGTCGTAACGCGAGGCAGAGGGTAAGTGTCCCTCTTTGTCAATCTATTCAGTTGCCTACTGTCTAAACATAATCGATTTTTACCCGAGGCCTTTTTCACTAACAACACTGGAGAACGCCAGGAACTGTACGAGGGCTCTATAACCCCTAGCCTAAGCATCTCCTCAATTTCCTCACCTAATTCCTTCATAATTTGCGGGGAGAAAGGATATTGTCTTTGATTGACTGGATCACTGTCCCCTGTGTCTATTTTATGTTCAAGCCAATCGGTGCGTCCAAGTCCCGATCCGATGGTATCTTGCATGCGACATACCAATTTATCAAGGGCACGCCTCTGGTCCATTGTCAGTTCATGTCGCGATATCACGGACGGCGATGCGCTAAGTTCTAACGTCTCTACATCCTTGGCAAATTGATATATCCCACTATTTGCTAGCTTTTCCGTACCCCTTCCAATTACCACATTGAAGGCCTCGAAAAAATTCATACCTAACAAAATGTCATGTTTTAACCCGTCCATGACATAGAATTGGACTACATTGTAATTCTTGTGGAATTCGATTGGTAAGTAAAAAATACAATTCATTACGTGTGCCGTACCATCTGCTGTAGACAATCTGGTTTGAGGAACTTCCTGCGATGTGAATCCCATCGCCATCAGTCGCAAACTCAGATCCGTTGAAATAACGGAAGTGGTTGCTCCCGTGTCCATCAAACCCACGTAATCTTTCCCCAGAATCTTTATCTTTGCATAATACCGATTGTCCCTATAAACTCTCATTAAGTCGCATATCTCTCCCGTCGCAAAGTAGTTAGATATTGTTCTCAACCACTCCTGCCAATCATCTCTTTCATTAGTACTGAGATCTATGGTCTGGGAAGACGTTCGGCAGCAATTACGTCTTCCGCCATTCCGTTTCCCGTCTTGCTACTACTACACGGGCAATTGTTCGTTGTTTGTCCAAACTTCCCACATCTGTAACAGAACAACCTTTGTGCTGGCAATTTACAGTTCCTAAATCCATGCCCCGTAGACCTGCAATTCCAACATTTCATTTCCGCGTTATTTCTGCTGAAAGTTCTTTCACCCTGTTCAAACGACGACCTGTGACTAACGGCTTGAATTTCGTTGCTTGAGTGCCCCTTATACGCCAAGTCAGGCTCTATGGCATTAACCGATGTACTTGGCTCTTGAAACGAGTCGCAGTTGGTTTTAGTACGCTCTATAATTCGAAGTACCGCAATCAATTCGGCCACTGACGTGAATCTGTCTCGGCACACCGCTTGCTGATAGTAAGGCTGCACGTTCCTCAACAATATTGCTATCTTTTGACGCTCTTCCAGGCCGTCCGGTAGCCTTTTAAACATATTTTGCATGATCGATATATATATAGTTACATTTTCTTCTTTTCCTTGGGTTCTTGCCTTTATTTCCTGTAACAATTCATCCTGATAGTAAGGCCTTTGGAACGTCAACAAAAGAAGTTCCTTGAGATCATCCCAATTTTGTACATAGTCCTTGTTGGCCCTGAACCAAATAAGAGCATCACCCTCAAAAAAATCAATAGCATATCTCCATAGATCCTCTTTCCCCGCATTTCGTGCGTCTTTTAGCTCCTCCACTCGTTCCAAAAATGCATTGATGCTAACACTTCCAGTGCCCGAAAATTTTACGCCCCAGTCCTTTATGGGAAATAATTTCCTACTCACAATCTCCTTTTCTACCGTTGAGCAACGTTCCAACTTATGCTCGCAGTCAGCGTACCTCGGGTGAAAAGACTGTGTATCATATCTCTTATTATCGCTCCCGAGATTCTTCAGTAACTTCCTCTCATCCCGGAACTGGTCCGGTGCTACACGTTCTACCTTTTCCTGTACATCTCCTGCTCCCCGAGCTGCCACTAATGTTCCCACCTCATGACTATGTTCTACGACTTGTTGGTCTCGATGGTAGTCACCCGATGTTGCGCCGCCAGCTGTATCCTGAACGGGCATATGGCCTTTTCCCTGAAGTTCTAGGTTCGCGATCAAATTGATGGCTTCCTGGCCTAGTGATTGGTGTAAGATCTCTTTGTCTTTGTCAGATAGCATACCTTCATCCTCCTGGCCCTCGGCGCCCAGCGAAGAAATAATATCAAATAAACTGACGATATCGTTGTTTAGCTTTTCGCAGCGATCACGCTCTCCCTGGCATGTCGGCTCGATCATAGTAGCCCGATTTTTTAAATGCAAAAGACGAGAACTTACTCTTTTAAGCATGTGCTTGTCCGGGGTGTCAAGCATGTCATCCACAGCCTGCGAAAGTGAAATAACTTTCCCTTGGCATATATTTAACTCTAACTCAGGTTTACCAGCACAAGATGCCGGTGCCGAGAGCTGAATTGATGATTCCCCTCTCTTTTCTGAGCTTAACATTTCCCTAAGTATTTTCCTCATGGGCATGACTGTTAGTATATTATAAACACCCCTACACGCCAACTCGAACTCGAGTTCATCTTTCAACAAATCCCCAGCATCCATCATGTTTGATGCCATTTTAAAACAAATTAAACTGCTAATAACAATTGCAAACAAAAAAAAATTATGTAATAAAAAAAAAAATTGTATGGCAATCGAACCACCTTAAAGGCGTTCTTGGCATTCAAAGGGTTAAAAACGGCGAATGCTTCTGTTGCATGTGAACGCTAAAGTATATTTGCACCTTCATGTAGCGCCGAAACAGTCTACGAGTGAAATTCGAGTATGACTGATATTATTTTCTAACTTATATGGGTAACATGCTTCTTGATGTGATGGGTACAACCAATGATGTAATATAATAATTTACTTTGAAAACAAAGTTTTAACCGACGAAAAATCAATCATCCCCTATTTTCGTACCCTTAGGGTAGGTTTTTTTTTTTTTCCAAATTTATATGGGACCAACTTCGGGTTATACCCTTTCCAATAAAAAAAGAATTATCAAAATCGAACTACTCTGTGAAAAGTTATGCGTGGTCATACATAAAAAAAAAATATACGCGTCGTATAGAGAACCTCCTCCGTTTTTTTCGTCGGTTGAAAAGAGGTAGCTATGATGTCTATTATACGATTCCCTGTTTAAAAATGGCCAGGCACATCTGTCAGCTGAGACACATTTACGTTTCCATTGACGACGCGATACTGAGGCAAGTTGGTGCAATTGACTCAATTTTAGTGTGCCATTTTTAGCGCTCTTATAACCTATCTACCTCTTTTTTATATTACATAATGGGTAAAACAACGTATAATCTATTTTTGAGCACTTAAGTATATTATGCATTCTTATTTAAACAAAACAACACAAACACGTGAAGACAACCAAGTTTGTAATATCACACCACAACCGAGGGTATACAGATATTTATTTATAAAACAAAATATTATTGTATGGGTAAAAATTCCCAAGAAATACCCTGAGAACTTTACGGTTTCGCTCCATGAAAACACAACAACATATCGATATCAGCCATATTTTTACACCAAAAAATAGGTTGGGTAATTTGACTAAATATTCATTAATAATCCACCTAAATTTAATACCGATACGGTAAAAAATAATAAAAAGTAATCTTCATAAATTCCGTAAAAATAAGGCGAAAATGGTATAAACTTTCTTTACTTTATAATTGACTACGTCTATATAATTTCTTTGGGATACAAGCATAATCCACTTATTTTTGTTAATGAATAAACCTTTCTATAGGCCAGATGAAATTCAATATTATCTCAAGGTCGTAAAATATTTACCCTTCCTGTTCCAGCGATCGGGTGATCGAAGGCCTAGAATTCCATCGACGCACACATGGGTCGGCAGGTGTGGTCCCATTGGTCCAGCAGTCGGACCCTGAAAACGGACCCTGGAGATCATGTATTAAAATTCAAATTAAAAAAATACGTGACCCACGTGTGGGTCACGGGGATTCCAGACTACAAAAAAGGACCCCCCAGTGGGACCTCCCGTACGACCCACATGTGGGTCAATGGGAGAGGAAGGGTTTTAAAATGCCGTCATTTCCTGATGCATATATTTTTGGATTCAGGTAGTAAGTCTCCAAATTCGTGTTATCAAACATGTTTTCATTATAAAAATACTGATAAACTTCCGGTCCATAGAATTATTGATGTCCATAGTAAAAATTGTTTAAAATAACATATAAAAGCCGTATACAAATAATTAGCCTGATATTGAATTATTTCCAAAAAAACCGTAATTTTCTCAGGGTAAAATGTGCTAAGTTGTGTTTTCATATAGGGTAAATCGTCAATAACTGGCCACTTAAAGAAGTGTCATTCAGTTACTAGCCACCTACACCCATATTTTACTGATGATTTTTATTAGAAATACTTTGACAATGCTCTACATACCAGTTCAGTTCCTTCTAACATAAAAGCATAAATTCCATATCTCTCGAATTCCTTTTGCTAAAAAGAGATAAACGCTTCGAACACAAGGATAGTTCATAATTGGATGATAGTATTGATAGTACATATATACATATTTAGTGTATTTATTGCTTATCATATCTGAATACAGGCACTGTCATGGAGTGTATTTGAACCATATGACTTTTCAAATTTAATGATATGTTCGGCCAATTTTATTTCTGATTATATGGAGATATCTGTGTATAAATAAGATTTAATTAAGCTTATATAAAGCTTCTGTAAAAGCTGTGCTTAATAAAATACGGATGGTCAAATGGACAGTTTTTACAAGTTCATACTGTAACTAAGGACAGTGTTTGAACTTATAAAAAGTGTTGATTTGACCGCCTGTATTTTTTAAAGTCTACATTTTACAGAAGCTGTATGTGCACTATATTAAATACCGTTTAAACACGGTTACATCCGTATAATCAGAAACAAAATTAATCAAACACATTATAAATCATCACATCAGTCAATTTGCAAAGTCATATTTGTATGCAGTTTGTATGGCGGAAAATCTTGTCCTTGATTATCTAGCCACGACTGTATCAGATATCCGGTTTAAAATAGTTTCATCTCTATAAAAATAGTTCTATAGTCCATGATGTTAAAAGGTTTCTGCGATAGGTGTAAAAGGCCTAATAATAAATATTTTCAACTTATCCTGCAATATACATATGAGCGGTTGAGATCACACATTCTACCTTTCAAAGCTATATTTAGTACTTTACTCATCTAGCGCGGAAATAGAAATAATGTTTTAGATCGCGTTATTTGACGCCCGAGCCGCAGGCGATTGCAATAATAACGCGTTCTAAGACATTATTTTTTACCGCCCGTAGTGACAAAAAAATGTCACGTCTCCCTCTGGTGGTATTATTCAATTTATGGCCAGATATGACGTAAACTAAAATGTACAATGAGAGTAGAGTACTTTACTGATTTTTTAACAATGTTTTCTTGAACATGCAAAATACATAAATGGGAGATTTCTTCTTAAAATTTAGTGTTTTTCTTATCAGTTTAATTCACATAAGCCTTAAAACTACGATATTTCTTTTTCTAAATATTGTGCCTTTGACGTTAGAAAGAAAGAAAGTACCTATACCTCATTCGATATACAATTAGAATTTTACCGGAAAAATCGTCTACGTTTCTTCGTAATCTAGGATATCAAAGGGAAATCTTGTACTAATTATTTTACTTTTACTTATTTCGATCAATGCGTGCTTTAAAAACAAGAATACTAAAGTTTTTGCGTTTGAAAATGATATTCATTGAATTTCTCTAATCTTATACGGAATAGGGTACCTATAAATAAGTACCTATAAGTAATTTAAAACGATTTACTTATAAAACTTGGGCAAACAACTTACATAAGTAACATGTAGTATTTAAAGTCAACCTTATGTACTTTACAATGACGTTCATATTTGAGCTTTTGCAAGGGTTACCTGTTAACACCAATTTGTTACCAGTGGTAACAGCTGGGATTTTTCTTCCCATCTTTTACTAGTGGGAATTGGAATTGATGGTAGCTATAGGGAAAAAAAACCGTGGTAACTACCACCGAGTACTTAAGTGGTAAAAGATAGGAAAAATATTTCAAGTAGTTACTACCACCGAATACTTTAGTGGTAAAAGATAGGAAAAATATTTCCAGTAGTTACCACCGAGTATTTTAGTGGTAAAATCTTAGCTTTTACCACTAGTAACAATTGGTGGTAACATGTGGGAACAACACTTTTCCAGCAGAGGTTGGCACACAGCCAAATGGCACATTATCAAGAATGATTTACTTTAAAAACAAAGTTGTAACCGACTTCAAATAAATTTCCAAATTGCTTCAAGTTCGCCTTAAAAATTTGAAAAGTTCCCTCGATTTCTCCAGGATCCCATCATCAGAACAGGATGTTGGTGACAAAGGGACTATTCTGGAAGTATATGCTTTCAAACAAAGAAATAATTTTTCAAATCGGTTCATAAATTACCGAGTTATCGCGTAACAAACACACAGAAAAATACAGTCGAATTGAGAACCTCCCCCTTTTTGAAGTCGGTTAAAAAAAAACATTTCCACAACACGACACTAAAATAATTTAACTTATCTCAAATTTCTTCATAATTTAAATGCTTCAGTTAGTTTTGTTCAATGTTGCTGCTTATCGCGCTGCCTTAGGGTTCAGTATCCGTTATGAGTCGTCGTAACTGTAATGTCCATCGGTGATGACTTGGTACAGCATTTCGTTCATGTTGTATGGACCTATGGCCCTGGAAAAATAGAAATCAATATGTAAGTACAAACCATAGAGAAAGATATAGGATAGAGGGACTCACACATACACACGTGTGTGGCGAAAATGTAAGCATAGACAATACCACAAGTAGACGAGATACAATTACCCTGAGAACTTTACGGTTTCGCTCTATGAAAACACAACAATATATAGATATCAGCCATATTTTTACACCAAAAAATAGGTTGGGTAATTTTACTAAATATTCATTAATAATCCACCTAAATTTAATACCGATACGGTAAAAAATAATGAAAAGTAATATTCATAAATTCCGTAAAAATCAGGCGAAAACGGTATAAACTTTATTTACTTTATAATTGACTACGTCTATATACGTTCTTTGGGATACGCGCATAATCCACTTATTTTTGTTAATTAATAAACCTTTCTATAGACCAGATAAAATTCAATAGTATCTCAAGGTCGTAAATATTTAATTAAAATGCCGTTATTTCCTGATGCATATATTTTTGTATGCAGGTAGTAAGTCTCAACATTTGTGTATTCAAACATGTTTTCATTATAAAAATACTGACAGCATTTTTGCTTGCGGGTTAATTTTTTTTTCCTAACTTCCGGTCCATAGAATTATTCATTTCAATAGTAAAAGTTGTTTAAAATAACATATAAAAGCCGTATACAAATAATTAGCCTGATATTGAATTATTTCCAAAAAAACCGTAATTTTCTCAGGGTAAATGTCAAATCTACTGTCCTTCAGCGCGTATAGGCTTTTTTTGTTTGTCACCACTATCAAAATATTGTACTGAAACAAACGTCACGCATATAATACGACTAAAATACATGAGACGTCTAGTGCGAGACAGTCTCGCATATCGAAGGTTCCGTACAAACTTGTAGGTATGTAAACGGCCGTACTATTTGCTCTGCAAGCTTCGGAGATAAGAGGGAAACGTTTTTTAAAGTTTTTCATGGTCAAAATAATTAAGTAATTGTTTTAGCTCGTGCTAATGGAGCCCTTTCATGCGATACCACACATGATACAGTTGCCTCACTTTAAAATGAGGACACAGTGTATTCCTTGTCAGGTATACATCCGAGTGCACGCTGTACTAGTATATGGCATGTGCACTGCATGTCAAAGCAATATGAACTCAATTCGAACTAAGAGGATTTTTCTTCATTCGAATTTAAGCCATGTCACTTTGACATAGAGTGCCCATGCCATATGCTAGTACAGCGTCGAGCGCTCGGACGTTTACCTTATAGGGACCCTATTTTAAGCGATGTAGGTACTTGATCATTTTACGGTTTTCAGACTTTCCCCTATACTTGTACATAATACTTTGCCAAATTTCATGATGCTAGGTCAACGTGAAGTACCCTACAGGCCCCGTAGCATGGATGGCGTGGCGTTATCACGCGATAAGTGACAAGATGCAGCATCCGTCCCTGGCTGACACCGTTCGATAGAACGAGACGACTCTCTTATCCTGTCACTTATCGCGTGATAAAGCCATCCATGCTACGGGGCCAGATATTGATTTCCTTTCGATGTCAAACTATTTACAATGCAAAATGAACACTCACTCGTCGCCACAAGGTCCACACTCGAGCGGCTACGACTCGTCGCCCGCCTTCAGACTCGTGGCCGAGTAGAACAGTACGCAGGGCGTTTTCCACCACGCGCTGAACTGTACCACTTCCGACGCTGATACTGGCGTTATGCTGGGAACAAAATAATTCAAACTTATAAGTATCTTATATTAGTGTGCATGAGAGGAAGGCTTGTGTGGGAGGCGCTTTCGACGCAAACATGCTCTTATCGGCCAATGTGCAACACAGTGTACATTCAATTTTAATAGAAGATCTTTCTTTGAAGGTGTTATACCAGCTATACTCAACCTGGCAACATTGAGGCGTCTCACCAATGATTAGTTGCGAGTAGTAGTGTTGTTATGGCTGCGGTCTGCTGTAAGGTGGAAAGGTGGAGGTACTTCCCCCCCTGTGTTCTCTACACTCCTTACCTGAGGTCGTTGAACATGTGCCACTCCTGTTCCCTGGTCTGCACGTAGGCCACCAGGTTCTTGGGCTTGTCCTCCACACACAGCACCGCGGCAGAGAGAGTGTACTCTTACCTGAGGTCGTTGAACATGTGCCACTCCTGTTCCCTGGTCTGCACGTAGGCCACCAGGTTCTTGGGCTTGTCCTCCACACACAGCACCGCGGCAGAGAGAGTGTACTCTTACCTGAGGTCGTTGAACATGTGCCACTCCTGTTCCCTGGTCTGCACGTAGGCCACCAGGTTCTTGGGCTTGTCCTCCACACACAGCACCGCGGCAGAGAGAGTGTACTCTTACCTGAGGTCGTTGAACATGTGCCACTCCTGTTCCCTGGTCTGCACGTAGGCCACCAGGTTCTTGGGCTTGTCCTCCACACACAGCACCGCGGCAGAGAGAGTGTACTCTTACCTGAGGTCGTTGAACATGTGCCACTCCTGTTCCCTGGTCTGCACGTAGGCCACCAGGTTCTTGGGCTTGTCCTCCACACACAGCACCGCGGCAGAGAGAGTGTACTCTTACCTGAGGTCGTTGAACATGTGCCACTCCTGTTCCCTGGTCTGCACGTAGGCCACCAGGTTCTTGGGCTTGTCCTCCACACACAGCACCGCGGCAGAGAGAGTGTACTCTTACCTGAGGTCGTTGAACATGTGCCACTCCTGTTCCCTGGTCTGCACGTAGGCCACCAGGTTCTTGGGCTTGTCCTCCACACACAGCACCGCGGCAGAGAGAGTGTACTCTTACCTGAGGTCGTTGAACATGTGCCACTCCTGTTCCCTGGTCTGCACGTAGGCCACCAGGTTCTTGGGCTTGTCCTCCACACACAGCACCGCGGCAGAGAGAGTGTACTCTTACCTGAGGTCGTTGAACATGTGCCACTCCTGTTCCCTGGTCTGCACGTAGGCCACCAGGTTCTTGGGCTTGTCCTCCACACACAGCACCGCGGCAGAGAGAGTGTACTCTTACCTGAGGTCGTTGAACATGTGCCACTCCTGTTCCCTGGTCTGCACGTAGGCCACCAGGTTCTTGGGCTTGTCCTCCACACACAGCACCGCGGCAGAGAGAGTGTACTCTTACCTGAGGTCGTTGAACATGTGCCACTCCTGTTCCCTGGTCTGCACGTAGGCCACCAGGTTCTTGGGCTTGTCCTCCACACACAGCACCGCGGCAGAGAGAGTGTACTCTTACCTGAGGTCGTTGAACATGTGCCACTCCTGTTCCCTGGTCTGCACGTAGGCCACCAGGTTCTTGGGCTTGTCCTCCACACACAGCACCGCGGCAGAGAGAGTGTACTCTTACCTGAGGTCGTTGAACATGTGCCACTCCTGTTCCCTGGTCTGCACGTAGGCCACCAGGTTCTTGGGCTTGTCCTCCACACACAGCACCGCGGCAGAGAGAGTGTACTCTTACCTGAGGTCGTTGAACATGTGCCACTCCTGTTCCCTGGTCTGCACGTAGGCCACCAGGTTCTTGGGCTTGTCCTCCACACACAGCACCGCGGCAGAGAGAGTGTACTCTTACCTGAGGTCGTTGAACATGTGCCACTCCTGTTCCCTGGTCTGCACGTAGGCCACCAGGTTCTTGGGCTTGTCCTCCACACACAGCACCGCGGCAGAGAGAGTGTACTCTTCCTCTGACACGGTGGACGCTTGCTTCTTCTTGTGTTTGTCGCGGGCCTCGTTCGAGTCGTTCTGGTGAAATAATCAAGTTATTAAGTTAAGCTTTTATTTAACTTGCAAAATCGATATTAAATCTTTGAGGGCGGGTTGCGTCAATTTACGATTACAGACCGATCAACGCTAAATATGGCGCCGGCAGCTGTAATTGCATAGAAACTTGTCAAACTTTCCATACATTGAGATTTCAACGAACAACCCTACCCTAAGTCTAAGAAGAGAGGTTGTGCTCCGAAGAACTGTTCGACATGATGCCCACGGCTGCTTTCCGTGACGTTTCAGCGGAAATTTTTCCCTCGAACGCTCCGGTTGTGAAACGAGCTTCTATACATTTTTCAGAGGGACTACATTATGGGGTTCTTTCCCTTCCTCTCCCAGCTATATATAGGTCAAAAGGATTGTCCCATCCCCCCACTGCTTATGGTAATATTGTATACCACTGACTCACTTCTAGGTCAGGTTGGGAATTTTGGGTGTTCCAGCAGACGTTTTCCAAGAATAGGGTTAGAAAGAGGAGTACGCAATATGAAAGACTTACTATTAGGCACCCAAGGAGTTATTTTCTTTCCTTTCACGTCGTACAGCCGTCAGGATCGCCCTGGAGAATCGTGTCACATCTAACATGCTTTTATGACATATATTATTGCTAATGGTGTATTACCTTGTCATTGATAATGACGTCACCGTCTGACTGCAATCTGATAAGCAGCTGATGTGGCAATACGCAGTGGGAATCGGGGCTTTTTGAAGACCCTTGCGACGGGCTCGGTCTGAAAAATGATGTTGAATTAACGTGGTGCTGATAGCCTTTCGTTTTTGCTAAATTAAGTACGGTTCCGCGGCTTGGAGACTATTTGTGGCGTTCCATGCCTAAAGGGTCCTTATGGTAACGGACCCTTTAGGCATGGAACGCCACATTTATTCATGGTTGAGAGGCGCGGCGCGGGTAGTGCCCACAAGGTGGACAGAAGACCTGGTAAAGATTGCGAGAGTCCGCTGGATGCGGATGGCGCAGGACCTTTCATTGTGGCACTCTTTGAGAGAGGCCGGTGTCCAGCAGTGGACGTCTTTCGGCTGATATGATGATGGTTAATAGTAAAAAAAGACAATTGAATCGGTCTCAGCCCAGCGGCGTCCGCACATAGGCATCGATTGCAGGTGAGGCAACGTCGACTAAGCTTGCCTCGCAGATAGGAGGTGAACTTTGAGTGGTTACTAACGAATAGGTCGGGCAACGAAAAGTCAAGTACTTTTGATATGTTTACCTCCTAACTAGTCCAAACAAAGTTACGAAGTCAAAAATTGTGTTCCATGCATTTCATTTCTGCATGCATTTTCTGTAGCGCTTCGGGAATGTTTGCCGTGTCACGAGTAGACGGTTTCCACGCAATCTTGCGAAAATGGGTCGCCGGCATGAAGCGCCGTGTAAGGGACAGCCCCAACAGCCGCCTAGCAATAATAGCAAATAGGCTGGACTGTCCCATAATGAAGCACTGGGACCAACTCCCTGTTATGTAAATTTTATACCTACTAACATAAGTTTTTAAGTTACTTGAACTAACACATTAATGATTTTATTTTTTCTTGTAATGTATGGATCTTTGTTATCTGTAATAAATGATTGATTGATTGATTTCCCTCTTTACCTTTTTTGAGCATTCGTTTCATGGCCTATGAGCGTTTTCGGGCATTTTCAAATTATTGTGTATTTTGTGTAACCAGTTAGCGTGGGTCGTCAAACAAATATTAATTCAGTGTCGGTTTTGTGACGACAATTAATTATTCAGTTTGTATGAAATACATGTAACTTTCGTGTATTTTAATAAATGATATGCACAAACACGTTACTTCAATGTGAAACTACTCGCAGTTAATTTTCACATAAATTATATGCTTTATTGTCGTCACAAAACTGACAACGAGTTAATTTTTTTTCAAAGACTCACGTTAATTGGGAATGGATGAAAATTTTAGAAACGGTTGATTTTTTTTTGGTGATAGGAATAACCTTCCTTAGCACCAGAAAGAAGTTACAGACTTTTCAGCTGCGTCAATTATTTTTGAAAAATATAAACAGTGTCCCCACTTACGTTTTGGGTTTAGGACGGCAATTAAAACACTTTGCTTGATCCGTTACAAAACAACATCTTAAAAATCCGTGGTAAACTGACACTGGCAGTGATATTGAGCAGCAGCTATATTTGTCATTGCCAGGGTCAGATATTTAAAATATTTTTTTGCAATATGAGACGGATCAAGGAAAGTGTCTCATTCGCCTTCCTAAACCCAAAACGTAAGTGAGGAAACTGTTTATAATTTTCAAAAATAATTGACGCAGCTGAAAAATCTGCAACTTTTTTCTAGTGCTAAGGAATGTTATTACTACCACCGAAAAAAATAATCAGGCACTTCTAAAATGTTCATCCATTCCCCATCGGGTACACAATTATTCGAAAATGCCCATTTGTTCTACAACGCACGCCCGCTTAGACGTGAATTGTGTAGTTTAATCTCAATAGGTTATTTATATTTCGTAGAACATGTAACTGGTTTACCATTTACAATGACATCTTACAAATTTGTAAATTTTAATATAGAACAATTACCATAAAATCAACTTTGCTGACTTGTACACTCACCGGCCTAAATATATGATGGAACAAAGGCCGCAAAAATATCTAATGACAACTCTATTCCTAGAGCCGTAAGAGCGTGTTAGATATTTTTGCGGCCTTTGATTCATCATCCGTGACTGTACAGTACTTGAAAAGTTTTGTGACGTTTTGTGTTTTGTAAAGATGTTACTTACTATGTATGTATTTTTATTTTTTAGCTTTAGTTATTTTAGTTTTAATTACTTTAAGTTTTATATTGAAGTTATGGGTTTTTCATAAGTTTGTATGTTGTTATTGTTAATAAATAAAAAATACTAATTTGTATTTTACTGTAACTGCCATTTCAAATGTCTTTCAAAGTTGAAAAAGGGCCCTTGACGCTTACTTGCAGAATAAGCGTTTGCACTTGCGTTTAGGTATGAGCAGATGGCAGCCATGTTTACAAAGCCGAATTTTGAATAATTCACGCTTTAATCTTTTCGACGCCAACGACGCATATATCCGCACCGCAGGTTCAACGCCAACGACTGAAATACGCGTCTAGGAGCCCAGCGCGATAGCAACCTTCTTGCTTTTACATAAGGTTTAACTCCACACTAAATTTCTCGTTGATTTGGCGTGTAGTTGACCACTTTTCTTTTTGACAGAGCGTTGTAAAGGTTAAATATATGTATAGGTATAAGACTGTAAGTAAAAGGTAGGTAAGGTAGGGTAGGTGTAGGTAAGTAAAGGTATTATTATATTATACCTGTCGGGATGTTTGAACCTGCAGCCGGGCCGCGCGCAGTGCACGCCGTAGCGGCACGGCTTGCTGCTGCTGCCACGTTTAGTAAAGGTATTACCTGTCGGGATGTTTGAACCTGCAGCCGGGCCGCGCGCAGTGCACGCCGTAGCGGCACGGCTTGCTGCTGCTGCCACGTTTAGACGTGTCCGACTGGAACATAACAATATTACCTCAAATTGTAACATACTTTTATCTATCCAAATATCATACACCCTCCATGATGCGTTCAAGAACCGCATATTATGACCACCATAAAAATATACTGTTTTGTTACAACAAATTTCTTATCTGTAAAAACGTTATTATTGCTAAGTAATAACATCGATTTCGAATATATTATTTCATTCAAATTTCGAAAATCTCTGAAAAACAAAGAAATTTGATTTGACCTCTATTCTAATATCAGTCGACATGACGTTTAGTTCGAAATGAACTGTCAATTTGCACATAAATTTAACAAATGTCGCACCTAAATAAGATATCGAACGATATGATAGTTGGGGCCGACTCTAGTTATCTCTGAATTTAAAAAAAAGCGGCCAAGTGCGAGTCGGACTCGCACATGAAGGGTTCCGTGAAATAAATTGCGGTTTACGATTTATGACGTATTAAAAAAAAACTACTTACTAGATCTCGTTCAAACCAATTTTCGGTGGAAGTTTGCATGGTAATGTACATCATATATTTTTTTTAGTTTTATCATTCTCATATTTTAGAAGTTACAGGGGGGGGGGGGACACACACATTTTACCACTTTGGAAGTGTCTCTCGCGCAAACTATTCAGTTTAGAAAAAAATTATATTACAAACCTCAATATCATTTTTGAAGACCTATCCATAGATATCCATATATACAGGGCGTCCCACGCCTATGCCACATGGAGGGAAAGTACCTTGAATATTGTAGATAGAAGATTTTACTAAAAGAAGACATTATTTTAATTTTAATAACAATTTAAAATGCATTCATAGATTTTTAAATAATGACATGGTTGAACCGGGAATCGAACCCGCTACACGAGAAACAAATTACTCTGCTGTTTTATCATACCGATCGAAAGGCTACATCATAAGGATTATTTTTTGCTACATAACATAGTGTCGGAAATAAAAGGAAGACCATGAATTTTAACATTTTAATTCAAAATTAATCAATTTCATTTATTAAATGCTCAAAATGAGTCCCATTGACAAAATCATTTACGCGTCTTTCGGCAGATTTAGGATACAGCAGAAACTTGATTGGACAGAAACTCGATTTGTTGCATACAACCAGGTACCATCGGCGAAAGCCAGAGTCAACCACATTCAAAACAGAATCGCTTGCAATGCTATACGGCTGGAACCAAAATGCGCCTTTAAAGTGGTTGACTCTGGCTTTGGCCGATAGTACCTACTAAACGTATCTCTTTATAATTTTATCATGCACTTAAATTATAATGGGGAAATGATGCGTACTTCTAAAGTGGGTACTGATTCATTCATTAGTAATAGGTACTTTAAAATTATAATGTCTGTTGTATGTCCTTACGGCAATGTCAGGTTATCATTTTTCTGAACAAAATTTCATATCAAATGTTAAAATTCATGGTCTTCCTTTTATTTCTGACACTATGTTACTTAGCAAAAAATAATCCTTATGATAAAGCCTTTCGATCGGTAAGATAAAGTTACAAGGTATTTTTTTTCTCGTGTAGCGGGTTCGATTCCCGGTCCAACCATGTAATTATTAAAAAATCTATGAATGCAGTTTAAATTGTTTAATAAATTAAAATAATGTCTTCTTTCAGTAAAATGTTCCATCTACAATATTCAAGGTACTTTCCCTCCATGTGGCATAGGCGTGGGACGCCCTGTATATACGTATGGGTTTGATGAAAAAAATTTTTTTGAGTTTCAGTTCTGAGTATGGGACCCCTAAAACTTGGAGTTTTTTTTTAGATTTTTGTGTGAAAGTCTTAATGCAGTTCACAGAATACATCTACTTACCAAGTTTCAACAGTATAGCTCTTATAGTTTCGGAAAAAAGTGGCTGTGACATACGGACGGACAGACATGACGAATCTATAAGGGTTCCGTTTTTTGCCATTTGGCTACGGAACCCTAAAAACACTATGACTGTTGCCAGAAAACTTTTCATAACCGCCATTACCGCGCCGCGATGCCGGTCATAATATGCGGCTCCCGAATGCATCATGGAGGATTATGATATGTGGGTAGATAAAGTAGTGTATGTACTTGTATCATGTTATCATGAAACACTCGTGTTCAATGCCCTTCATTATATACGGTCACATAAACTATTATTTTATACTACTACTACTAGTGACAAATAAACATCGTCCAGAAAGCATGTGATCAATCTACTTTTGACCCCCGCTTCCCCTTGGTGATTATAACCCCCCCCCCCCCCCCCCCCTCAATTCGAGATCACGTGGATTTTTGGGACTGAGTATGAATTAAGTTAGTTAATTAAAAAAAACAGCACTAACTTAATAAACATTGTTTTAATTTAAGCCATGTCACGCTACGTCATGCCCTCGGTTTAATTATGGAATAATTTCGTCATTTTATAAATTTCCTGCTGTGTAAAAAAACTACACGTGATCTCTTCTCAGTTTAATTCAATTGAAGCTATACTAATGTGCTAAACGAAATGGAATTTTGTAAAACGATGAACGATGAACTTGACGTAAGAATTCGCTTGTGCAGTAGTAGGGTCAAGCTATGTATTGTTGTCGTTCTAATCTAATAAAGTGTAGTGTAAATGTAAAAGTAGTTACCGTGTCTTTCTGCGTGCCTTTAGCCCAGTATGCCTTTTCGTGCGCCGTAACGCCGCCACAGTTTATTGCTAGGATCGGAGGTAGCCTGCAATAAGAATATCGATATCAGCAAGTTATGAGGGTATCGAGAGAGATCATGTGATGGAATGCCGTGTTAAATCCCTTTTTGCAAGCTTTATATTAACTTGACCTATTCGTTTGTATGTAAGTATATAATTATGTAAGTTATCCGTCAAAATTTGCAATCCATTTTTCATTTAAAGTACAGTCGGCAATAAAAGCTTGTAACAAAAATGAATTTTCATCTCTCCTGTTCTGAAAGTTGACTTTTCATGGACATATAACCGGGTGGAAAATAGCGTTTTCTACCCTATGGTGGAAAGTATTTTTTTTTTATTGTTACGGTCAGCCACGGAGTCGAAGATAATTGAGTTACGTCATATTATTAAAATAAAAGCTTTACATATATCTAAACTCAGCTTTACACTAAACGACGGGTCCATTACGACAATGTTGATAAAATCCTTACAGAGTTCGTAATTTTTTTCGTAATTACAGAAAATCAACATTCAAATTTCGAACATCTCTGGATGCGGGTGGCGCAGGACCGGCCATTGTGGCACTCTTTGGGGGAGGCCTATGTCCAGCAGTGGACGTCTTTCGGCTGATGTGATGATGATGATGATGAACATTCAAAACCATTTCTGTAAATTTTGGCTGCCCACCATAATGCCATGACACTTTCTTTTTCACGTTTCGGCATGGCCCTATAGATTAGTTGCATCGTTTGCCAATCTAGTATGCCGTGGCAAGTGGCCAGTGCAAATAGGTTGGAGGTTGGATATAGTTTTAATTATTTTATTAAGGTATATCTAAAATCTAATAATTAATTTATTTCATATTATACATACATAGGTATTTATGTACCTACATTTATTTATAGAATTATACAATTTATGAAAATAAAATTGAAACAATTAGATAAGATGCTTTTTTTAAACTTTCCTTAAGTTGGCAGTGCGTATATTTTGAATGATTACTTTTAAGGGGACGTAGGCTCGTGGTCTTCTCTCCCTTTCACTGAGCATAAACGTGCGCGAGATGGAAGTGCGTGTCTGAAAGCGCGGATATCATGTTTTTTATTTCTTGTGCATTTTAATATATAAAAAAGTAATAGCTGATTTCCCTCAAACATGACATTGCCGATTTTTAGAACCAATTTTAATATGTTTAGCTGTTGTGCATAATTTTTTAAGTGTATTTTAGACCTATGTACGTGATTTTTTTCTATGGAGCGAAAGTCAAAAACTCAGGATTCGAAGAGCTGATTTCCCTCGAGAAAGGCCTCAAGATTGCTAATTAGATTTAGGGCAGCCGTATCCTACCAAGAGCTACGACTTTTTAAAAATCCGTTTTCTGAGCTCACGTCGCCTTAATCTTGAATGAGTATTTTACTTTCCTCACAGTCGAAATGAAAAGTAGTGTTTAACTCGGGTGAAATTACCCATTTCACCCTCGGACTATTGGCGGTCTCACTTCGTTCTAGCGCCAGAAATATCGCGAGTGAAATGGATCACTTTCAACCCTTGGTTAACAAACTACTATCATAAATAACTATATTTGAAAGAAACTTATTAAGATGCAGGTGACGTATGTCAGGGAGACACTGACGTCACGAGCTGTCACGGGAATGACTTAGGTACCTTGTCTTATTGTACCATGATATCTGTAACGTACCGTATAACGTGTCCCTGTTGCTGCGTGGGCGTGAAGCGCGCGCACTGCTCGCACCAGGCGGGCGTGGCGCGGCGCGGGGCCAGCGAGGCGCGCACGAGTTCAGCGAACCCGCGCGTCTCACCCGCGCCCGTAGAGCCGCCACCTAGTGGGTACTGCAGCGCGCAGGCTAGCACCACCGACGAACGCTCCTCCTGCGGGTTATTAAGTTGTTGTAGGGAAAGGGAGCAGGTAATCGGCAAGGGAAAATGCCAAGAGTCACCATCTGAAGTCTATCCCACTCACATTTTGGCACACATCGATATTAGTCTTTGGTAACGTGCCTACTATGTCCAGTACCACAAGGTACCGCGACTTTATCCGGATTATTGGACTTTTTGGCTGTGCATTTTCATGGCCGTGGATTATTCGGGTCCGTTTTTGTGTGATTGAGTAACAAACACAGTAATAGGATTTGTATAAAATTGTATTTTATACAATCGTTACACAATGTGGGCTCTTAAAGTCGAGTACCGTATTTAAGGCCTAAGCAAGGTACGAGAATTTAAGAGCTACTTGTGTAACTATTGTACACAATACTTTTTCTACAAGTCAACTGAAATAATTAAACAAACTTGGTATCTATTGAAAATCTAAGCCCTGCTGAAACGAAGCACAGCCCACCCGCTCAGCGTTTCGTCAATATGTATTTTGTTTTATGACCAAGGCAACGTTCTATTGATCAAATTCATTATAGTTCAGTTAAGGCGCCACGTGATTGGTTATAGTATTTTTCAAAACATTTGCTCGTAACGTTTTATGCCGCTTTTAGGCTCCTCGGTATTAAACACGCGTGTTTCATAACAATACGACACTCGTGTTTAATGGTCATATCCCTATTAAAACACGTTGGCACCTTCTTAAATTGACCGGGTTATACAGTTTTTTTTTAATTCTCGGCAAATGGATTCTTACTCGACTAAACAAATTAAATCCTTTTCGTGATATAATTGATTATTTCTTCTTGGATATGATATTGAAACTGTTCGGGCCGATCGTCGGTCCACCCGTGAACGCTTCTCGTGTGTACGGGTTTTTTAGTCTGTGGTTTTGAAGGTGACATTTGAGCTGTCACATTTTTGCTGGTCGCATAATTTTGCTCGTGCACGGACACGTAACCCCACCTTAGTCGACACGAATGTCGGGGGTTTCTTGGTTGGATAATTGGTTGTAATATCGCTCGCCTTGTAGGCACACGAGTGCCCGAGTGTTTGTTTGGATATTTGGTGAAGTGTGAACAGACTTGTGTTGGTGGCTGGAAAGCCCGAGTCTATTTGGTGGAAGACAGTGCCGAACAATTGGTGAATTTGTGCTGTGAACTGTGCCGGAGCCGCGCATTGTTGGCACCAGCCCGCGGAGCCCCGGCAGCGACCAAAGAAAACTTGATTAAACTTGACTTTGACTGGACCTTTGACGGCTAACAGACAGACGCGACAAATATCGTGTCGCCGGGATTCCTGTAAGTAAAAAAATCTGGACATTTTGATTGCCATTATTGGCCCCATATGACCCGCGAGCACCGCGAGGCACGTTCGGCTCCTCGCACCGGGCGAGTAATCGAACAGAAACGTTTCATTTAGCAAAACTATTTACTTTTGATTTGTATTGGCTTTAACACCTGCGCGCGCACTGCGCGAACTTCACGAAAAAAATAGTTGCGCGCCATTATAGGTAATTTCAGAAATATTTATAAACATTGTTGATGCGTGTTTGGTTATTATTAAAAATGTTGACTCGTGGGGAATAGAAAAGTGATAAATAAAATTGACGCCACTGGAAATTCTTGGAGATGTACAATTATGCGAGTATAATTTACTTTCAAAACAAAGTTTTAACCGACGAAAAATCAATCATCCTCTATTTTCCTACCCTTAGGGCTGTTTTTTTTTTCCAAATTTATATGGGACCAACTTCGGGGTAGGTATACCCTTTCCAATAAAAAAAAAGAATTATCAAAATCGAACTACTTTGTAAAAAGTTATGCGTGGTCATACATAAAAAAAATATATATACGCGTCGACTTGAGAACCTCCTCCGTTTTTTTCGTCGGTTGAAAAACCTGTTGTCTTCAATAGGTAACTAAGGGAAATAGCTTAGGAGCCTGTAACATTTTCATTTTATGAAAAGGATTTTTTAGTCACAAATGTGTTGATAAACGTCGTATGAAACACGTGAGCTTTGATAATTACATCCTCGGCTCTCTTATCACGCTCACCGCAGATAATTCCGCCTGTGATGTAATGATCAACATAGCTCACTTGTATCACAAATATCAAAATGTACTATTATGCAACAGTTGTATAAGAGAGGCCAAAAAACGCGAGTGGGGTGGGTTACGATGTGAGCCGAAGGCGAACATCGTAAAGAAAGACGCCACGAGCTTTTATAGGGTTCCGTACTCAAAGAGTAAAACGGGACCCTATTACTAAGACTTCGCTGTCCGTCCGTCCGTCCGTCTGTCTGTCACCAGGCTTTATCTCAAGAACCGTGATAGATAGAGAGTTGAAATTTTCACTGATTATGTATTTCTGTTGCCGCTATAACAACAAATACTACAAACAAAATAAAATATTTTTTAAGGGGGGCTCCCATACAACAAAAATGATTTTTTTGCCGTTTTTATAGATAATGGTACGGAACCTTTTGTGCGCGAGTCTGACTCGCACTTAGCCGATTTTTTGACTTAGTTATACAACGTTGCATACAATACTTTTTCAACGACTAGCTACTATGAAATAAAATGCAAAATTAAACAAACAAAATTTTTATTTATGGAAATGTACATGTACATTTTGAATACTATTGTGAGATATTCTTATGGTTGGAATGCTGGTCGATGCTGCGGAATTAATATGTATTTCAGAGTTTTGATGGATTCTTTGCGATTAAGTTGGACTTGAAATAAGCTGCGTCTCTGGTACAGTAGTTGGGAGAGATATTGCATTGTGGTTCACTTTGAGGCGTAATACGCGGTGAATTGTGGCATATGTATCAGCGCATGGTTAATAATAACAAAAGTGGCAATGAGGATTGGGTTCCTTTTCCCTAATAGTCCGTAAGCCTACTCCTTGGCAGATGGTGCCAAAGTTAGTCACCTTTGGCACCGTCTGCCAAGTACTTCCGGCCATTCCGGGACACAGACAGACTTAGGTTTACTCTGTCTACGATTGAAGGGCTAAATAATGCCACATATCTCTTACTATTGTCACGTGACCTAAATACACTTACCCTTACAATTTTGACCGGAAGTGAAGGATTTTTCAAAACTTTTGGTCAATTTTAGGTGCGATAATCGTTTGATTCTTGCTCAGCACAAGTTTCTCGACCTGCTGCCATGCATTTTATCGTGCTGTCATGAGACGTAGGCGTATTGGGAGTGGGCTTACGGAGTATAAGATACAAATGTAAATAGTTTAACCTCTTTATTGCACTTCAAGCATCTGTTGAGCTGGTCCCTGCCGATAGCGAAGAGCTGCGATATGTCGGACTCCTCCCTGTCGGCCTGTTGGCTCGGGAGCTCGTCGGCCTCCTTGCTGAGCTGAGGGTCCGGGGACACTGAAATGTTGCCTGACTTTACATTTATTGATGTGGCGTTTTATAATGTTGCTACACAGACGTATGCTGGAATTATACACGGTGCCCATGAGGAAGGGAAAAAAGTTGAACCACGTATTCCTGAGTTTATATGAAACCAATATTCCGCAGTGTCTAAAGACGAGAGTCTTTGACCAGTGTGTGTTGCGAATAAGAAAGCTCTAAGTCACCCAAAGGGCAATGGAGAGGGCTTTGTTGGGAGTTTCTCTGCGTGATCGCATCAGAAATGAGGCTATCCCCAGCAGAACCAAGGTAACCGATATAGCCCTCCAAATCGCTAAACTGAAGTGGCAGTGGGAGGGGCACATTGCACGTAGAACCAATGGCCGTTGGGGCGGAAAGGCTCCGACGGAAGACCAGCGCTGGCCTTCTAGGTTAGCACCATGCTGAGTCGGGGCCTTTTCGTGGACCATGTATTTTTTTTTACGTTCTGTGTTTTGTTTTTTACACCCATTGTTTTGTCCACGAATAAATGTTTTCTTTCTTTCTTTCTTTCTTTAAATTGTAATGTATGCCTACTCCCTTTGTCTCTGTGTGTCTTTTGTGTAGTAAATAAATGTCTTCTTTCTTTCTTTCTATGTGTTAAAAGGCTATATTCCGACTACGGAAAAGTAACAATGAATAATATTAAAATATAATGAAAGGGGAGACAATTTTGAGTTCAAATATGAACTCAACATTGTCTCCCCTTTCATTTGATACCCATGATATGCTATATATACGCTATGATAGCAAAATATATCATATCTTATCAAAGTAAGTCACTTATTTGTGTGTGACAGCCACCATGTTGTTATTTTTAAGAATAGAAAAAGAATGAGAATAATAATTAGTTCATACAAAAGGTAGCCCACGTCAACTGGAGCATAATTTCGAATCGATTGACACCCCATTTATCAGAATCGGTTCAGTATTTCAAGCGCTGCAGTGGAACATACACAAATACAAACATGGACAGCTAAAAACATATCCCTTCCTTTCGGATCTGCCGTAGTCGGGCTAAAATACATATTTTCAACTACACAAACAAGTTACAAAAGTGAGACGGGGGATTAAACGTATGCAACACTGGATGTCTGGGTATTGTAAGCGAGACCGCTGGTTTTCAGTCTCTAACCACAGCCATTACTATATTATTTAGCATTTTATTGACGTTTTATTACCTGAGAACTCCACAGCTCCGAATAAGGCTGCGTGCACAAAAGATAAACAGCATATTTCAATATTGTCATGGCGTGGTTATGTGTAAATACATCGATACCTGCAGACTCAAAAGGCGTAACAGCCATTACAACAACAGGCTGTTACGCCCTTTGACTCTGCAAGTATCGACATGTTCCATTGTCAAAATATTCATCGTCACAAAAAAGTCAAGTAATCCGTTTCAAGACGAATTTCGGCCTTTAAGCAAAAATGGCTCAATGAGGCATATTTTTAACCGACTTCAAAAAAAGGAGGAGGTTCTCAATTCGGATGTATTTTTTTTTTTTTTTTTAATGTTTGTTACCTCAGAACTCCGTTATTTATGAACCGATTCGTACAATTCTTTTTTTAACTGAAAGTATATGCTTCCAGATTGGTCCCATTGTTTCCAAAACCCCAGTTGGATGATGGGAACCATGAGGAATTGAGGGAACTCCTCAAATATATCAGGCACGCGTGTAGTAATTTCGGTATTATCTATTATAACTCGTGTATTTACACCCGGAAATCATAAATTTGGTGAAGTGGAAGTGATGATGAAGACCACAGATGGCTTGTGGAACTTCTCAATGATGTACTTCAAACTATATAAGTACGTCACAGATTCTGATATTATTCCGTTGAAATAGCAAACCATGAAGTGCCAAAGGTAATTCTGAGATCCTTGAGGAATCGACGGAAGTCCTCAAATATTATCGGCCCACATACAGCGATTTGGTTTATTGGTCTAAAAATCAACGCTTTTGTTCTCGAAACTCAGTTCATGTGGTAAATTGGAAAAAAAATGTGGAAATGTTAATGTGGCTTGGCGGAGTACTGAATTGAAGTCGGTTAAAACTTTGTTTTGAAAGTAAATTATATAACCCTTAGTCCCTCGTATGCTTTGGGGTCCGTATTTGGGGTCATTCCCATCTGCCAACCTATCCAACCGAGGTTCAATATCCAACCTCTGTTGGATAGGTTGGAAGATGGGAATTACCCCGTATTTCATCTACAAAAGTTTCATCTAATGAGTTGTTTCGCATAATTTTGTGGCAAACAAACGCACGGCCTTCAACGATTGAGACTGGCCATTACTGAAGACTGATAAATGAATAATAATAAATAAATATTTGCGGACAATCTTACACAAATCAACCTAGTCCCAAACTAAGCAAAGCTTGTACTATGGGTACTAGACGACGATATAGATACTTATATAGATAAATAAATACTTAAATACATAGAAAACATCCATGACTCAGGAACAAATATTCGTGCTCATCACACAAATAAATGCCCTTACCGGGATTCGAACCCAGGACCTCTTGCTTCGTAGGCAGGGTCACTACCAACTAGGCTAAAGCGGTCGTCGATAGGCTGTGAAGAGAGAAAAGATAACCTAGTAAGAAAGCGTAACGTTACCTTCTTCCTGGCTCAAGTTGTGCCATCCATCTTCCCTCGGCGAGCCATCTTCGAACTCAGTACTCGGGCCCAGGAATTCCAACTCGGCATATTGGTACTCTTCAGGGTATTGCCCGTTCACCTGTTCAAGAATATGCATAATGAAATGGAATTCATGAATTTATGTCTTGTTAAAAAACCCGGCCAAGTGCGAGTCGGACTCGCGCACGAAGGGTTCCGTACCATTATCTATAAATAGTATTTTTCACAATCGTGTTATAATAGAGAGCTTTTTAGTCGAGTACCGTGTTTAGGCCACGAAGCTTGCTGAGTGACCTAAGTAAGGTACGAGATTAAAAAGCTTGATTATAACACTATTGTGAACAATACTTTTTGTACGAGTTCATTAAAATTAATTTTCTACGAGTCAACTGAACTAATTAAACAAACTCGATACTGTTGAAACGAAGTGCAGCTCATCGCTCGTACGCTTGTTGATATCTTAAAAGACATCAACGAGCGTACAACATCAAAGCGATTCTATTGGTCCAATTCATTACAGTTCAGTAAAGCAGCCACGTGATTGGTCGAATTTATTTTAGTTGTCTGGAGCGTATCGAAAAGTAGTTATTTCGATTGTTTCGACAGTAACATGGACTACAACTATGAAAAGAGTGACGTTGCAGTATTCTCTATGAAATCTTAATACACATATTTTAATCGTCGAGTACAAAAAAACTATTTTATTATGTGTTTTTAGTATTTGTTGTTATAGCGGCAACAGAAAATTTCACGGTATCAGTGAGATACAGCCTGGTGACATACAGACGGACGGACGGACGGACAGCGGAGTCTTGGTTCCCGTTTTACTCTTTGAGTACGGAACCCTAAAAAACCGACAAAGTGCGAGTCAGACTCGCGCACGAAGGGTTCCCGCACCGTTATCTATTTAAACGGCAAAAAAATGACGTTTGTTGTATGAACCGAGCGGATGCTGTCCCTGCCCGTGTCATGGGACGCACACAGAGACAGCACCCGCTGTATAGGGACTATTGCTGGTTGATGGAATCTAAATAAAACGGGTTATTGGTTGAAAATTATGGACTATCGGCTGGGCTATTGGGTATGTATACCCCTATAATAATAATGATTAATTATATTACGATAGGCAGCAGGCATTGGATTATTTTTAGCATGGTCAGACTAATGTGAGCTATGGAGTCGTTGTAAGCATTAAAATTAATGTATACTCATACTCATCCTCATTAATTTAATTCATAAAAATAAATAATAACTATAAAAGATACACCACGATCTTCATTGACGAATAACAAATAATATGAATAGTCCACGGAAAGAACATGTATTGTCGCTTTTTAAAAAAAAAATGAGATTTTGATGTCAAAATTGGTGCGCTCGTTATGAACTATTGCGTGACATTAAAATCTCATTTTGAAAAAAAAAGTGACTGGACATGTTCTTTCCGTGGACCCTTCATATTATTTGTTGTTCGCCAATGAAGATGGTGGGGTATTTTATTAAAGTTATTATTTATTTTATGAATTAAATTAATGCGGATGAGAAGGAATAAACATTTAATTTGAATGCTTAGAACGACTCCATAGCTGACTTTAGTCTTACCGTGTTAAAATACTCCGATGCCTGATGATAGGGGTCAAGATTCGCGGCGATAAGTATAGGATAGTGACCTGTGTAGTGGGCGCTACGCTGGGCACGGGCATATTTCCCCGCGGCTTGGGCGGCGAATTGTTAGCTAATGACACCAGTTCCTTTTCCTTCTTCCGCGTTTCCAGGATCTCGTAGTGCATCTGGTGGAGTATGAAGCGGTTCCAACTCTGAAACAATATATAAATATTGTGGAAGTCCGCTGGATGCGGGTGGCGCATGAACGGCCATCGTGGCACTCTTTGGGGGAGGCCTATGTCCAGCAGTGGACGTCTTTCGGCTGATATGATGTGGGACACTCATACACGGCATACCTAAACAGGGGATTTGTTAACAGATTGGTTGCCGTTGACGCGATATCGCGTCCTAAATATTTAATATTAATGTACACTCGCGGTCAGGGACTGATTTCGGTTACGGTTATACCGGTATGAAACCGGTATTCCATTACGGTACCGTTATGTCATAAAGGTTATGCGCGCCGCGCGAACATAACGGTACCGTAACCGTTTTGAAATAACGGTTAGCGGTACCAGTTTAAAACGATACCGTAACCTTTATAATACCGGTATTATAAATGTTATCGAGAAAAGTAAGTGAGCTGGCACTCTACAGAGGAAGCATTGGCTACTAAACATTTAAAGACTAAAAGACAAAGCAGCAGAGCCTTTGCCGGTGGTTTGGCAACAACTCCAGGCCAAAGTCGATATATCGGTACCTTTAAATAGCGGTTACGGTACCGGAAAAAATAAAGGTACCTTTATATTTCGGTAGTGAAATATAAAGTTTCCGCTACCGAAACCGCTATTTGACAACCGTTATGACGTCATACCGTTAAAATAGAATACCGGTATTTTTCGGTTATGCAGTCCCTGCTCGCGGTCAATGAATACGGGTCGGTAAAATACTGTCATATTTCCTAAAATAGTGCAGGGTTGTACAGTTTTTTTAATTCTGTCAAGATCTTTATTTCATTATACATGTAAACTGCAAAAATAACAGTAACAAAAGAAAGTTACCAGGTTTGAATCGGACTCGTAAAAACCCATGAAAAAAAAACAACGTTAACGGAGCGAGATATCGCAAAAATCGTTATTTTTGGACTTTGATATTTTTATAATAGGATCCCGGAAATTGCTAATACAGTTGGGTATTAAAAATAATACTATACTAAGTTAATAACTAGTGATAAATATAAAAAAAACCTAATGCGGTTATTTAATTTAGGGGGACCCGTATTCATTGACCGCGTGTGTATTTATTACTAGCGACCCGCCCCGGCTTCGCACGGGTTTATATATAAATATAAACCTTCCTCTTGAATCACTATATCTATTAAAAATAAAACGCATCAAAATCCGTTGCGTAGTTTTAAAGATCTAAGCATAGGTACATAGGGACAGACATACAGTGGGAAGCGACTTTGTTTTATACTATGGCTGGGAGGCGATGGCTGAGATATGCGTCATACTCGTGATCGGGTGCTGTTTGTGGAGTCCGGTCTGTTCATGCTTGCAAGGGCATAGTAACTACCTAAATACTAGTGTTATTATCATTATTTTGACGAGAGACATCATTCTGTTCTTGACACGTTTTATTGTTATATTGACCCTGTACATCTCTGACAATATTACATTAATGATCCTTTTTTTCTGTTTTAACGCTTAGAGACAGTATACATCTCTATAAGAACATTAGAATAATTATTAATTGTATTTGGATGCTCAGAGACATTATACATCTCTGGGGTACTAAATTAATATCATAAACTTATTGTTAATTCTGATACAGACTGTTGCCGATGAATGCCGAACGCCGCGCGGGGCGAGGGTCGCGGGGGCCGGGGACGGCCCACCGCGCGGGGAGATCCGATTGCGAGTTGCACCGAACGGACGTTGCTCTCTTTTATATTTCTTTTCTGTTTAATATTTGCCGCTAACTGTACTGTGTGTACTTATTTATCTTTAATTAAAAGTATAGTGCATATTTACCAGTTTTATTGGGCCATAAACCCAGAACAAGCTACAAAGTGGTCTTCGAACCGGGATCGTTGGATGTACCGTACACCACTAAAGATGGTCAACACACGCAGTACCGCAAAACGTGAGAAGGAAAGAAACGAAGAAGAACAGAAACAGCTTCTAAATCAACAGTTACAAACGCCTGCAAAAGTACCAACGAAAAAGATCGATAAGACTAATATTTTAGAAACGGGTAGTCAAATAAAATCCGAACAAAGGAAAATCGAAGAACCGCAAAGTCATTGTTCTCACAAAGTCAGCAAACCTGGTTCAAAAAAGTCGATCACGTCTTCTGTAATGGCACGACGGAAGAAGCTGGAGCTGGAAGCAGCTGAAGCAAAAGCTCGCATACAAATGGACCTGATAGATAAAAGGCTACAGGCAGATCTCGCCGAGTTGGAAGATGAAGATGAAGAATACAGTCCACATACAGAGGAAGACCAACAAACCGTTAATAGTGATGTAGCCAGGTGGGTCGAGCGCAGCCAGCTGGAACTGGAGTCACAGCATGCCACCCAGAATGGAAATAATGAGGGCCTGCTGTGTCAGCCGGCAGCCGCAGTTGCCGGCACCGAGGTGCCAATCCAGGAGTTAGCTAGCGCACTGAAGGAATTAGCCACCGTGTCTGCATCCAATAACAACCAAAACGCTACGCTGTTAAGCCGCATCAGCACGCCGAGAGAACTGCCTCTGTTCTTCGGTGAACCAATGGAATGGCTGCAGTTTAAGCAAGCTTTCGAAGAATCAACACGAGTGTGTAGTTTCAGCGATATTGAAAATATGTGGCGATTAAGAAAGTGTCTCCGTGGACCCGCCAGAGATTCCGTCAACGCTCTGCTCATGAGTGGAACTTCGCCTGATACTCTGATGTCAACGCTGGAGTTACAATATGGAAACTCGGAATTAATAATATCGCGTATGCTAATGGAAATTAAAAAACTACATCCTTTGCCACCGGAATACCACAGAGAAATAGTACCGTTTTCTGTCAAGATAAAAAACTACGTCGCAGCTGTTCGGGCGCTGGGTCGTGGAGAATACCTACAGGAAGTGAACATAGTCGCTATTGTGTTGTCCAAAATACCTACAGTGTTGCTACCTAAGTGGACCGACTATAGTTACACGCTAATCAAAGAGGGAACTAACTCGAAACTAGACATTCTCGCCGATTTTCTTCACGAAGAAGCTGTGAAAGTATCAACCTGCAGTGCTTCTCTTATGCAAGTACGACCGGACTATAAACGTAGGAACTATGAAAACAGTGACTATAAATCGCAAACTATTTTAGTGCAAAGTGGACAAACGAGCTGCAGCGATAAATGTCGTTTTTGTCGCATAGGAAAACATAATTTACCAGAGTGCAAAAAGTTCAAAAAATAACTACGCAAAGACAGATGGCAATATGTAAAGCGATTCGGTTTATGTTACAAGTGTTTGTCATCGCACCATGATAGACAATCGTGCGCAGCCGCCGAGTGCGACGTGGAGGGGTGCGGACAATCTCACCACCGGCTATTGCATTACGTACCGGGGCAAAGTTCACGACAAACTAATTGTGATATTGTGGAAGTGAAGGACAATAGTGCGCAAATCGAAACTGTAACGCATATAAACATTAATAAGTGCGAAGTACTATTAAAGGTCGTGCCAATAATCATTCATGGACCTAACGGTAAAATTAGCACGACTTGCCTACTTGATGATGGGTCGAGTGTTTCGTTAATTAGTGCAAACCTCGCCGAGCGGGCCGGCCTGCGCGGGCGCCGGGCGTGTTTACGAGTGCGCGGCGCTTGGGACAGTACGGAACTGGCGTGCGAAACTCAGCTTATCAATTGCACGTTATCTAATAATGATGGAACAATGTTTACATTAAATGCGCGCAGTGTGGACAATCTTAACTTACCTGCACAAAACCTCGGTGTTGTTAAATGCGAGAACTACAAGTACCTGGAACCTATAATGAAAAACTTGTGCACTAAACAATTGAAACCTGAAATACTTATTGGACAGGATAACTACCACTTACTTGTACCTCTAGAAGTGGTACGGGGTGGAAAGCACGAGCCTTGTGCTACTCGCTCGCCGCTGGGCTGGTGTCTTCATGGACGAGCGCCGGTATCTGTAATGGCACAAAAAGGTATACACACGTCATTACACGTTCATCACAGCGAAGAGCAAAATACAACAATGGAAAACAATCAACTACTACGTGAACTTCATGAAGATATTCGTCAGTCTTTCTCCATCGATTCCATGGGCGTATCTGCTAAACCTAGGCAGAACTCGGAGGACGTACGGGCCCAGGAGCACCTGGAACAAACCTCTGAACTTATCGATGGCAAATGGCAAGTGGGCTTACCTTGGAAAGATCTTCATAGTGTCACCGTTGACTCCTTCCCGAACGCACTGACGAGACTAAAGGGAGTGGAACTGAAAATGAAAAGGAGTGAAGAGTATGCACGAAGGTTTAAAGAACGCATACAACATTTGTTGGAGACAATTACGCGGAGAAGCTGGAGAATCCAGCCGTCACGTCTAAAACGTGGTACCTACCTAGCTTTGGAATAGATAATCCAAATAAGAAAGCCCTTCGTTTGGTATTCGACGCAGCAGCTTCATCAAAAGGGTTATCTCTTAACGATTACCTATACAAAGGTCCTGACCTACTTATGATGCTAATAGGAATAATGTGGCGTTTCCGTGAAAATAAAATCGCAGTTTCCGGTGATATAAAAGACATGTTTTTAAGAGTTAAAATTAAACCAGAAGATCAACACGCATTCCGCTTCTTATACCGGGACAAGTCTGAATATCCTATAGATACCTACTTGATGACGTCATTAATTTTTGGCGCGAACTGCTCACCATTCATCACACAGTTTATCAAAAATAAAAACGTGCGACGCTTCGAAGCTACTATGCCGGAGGCAGCTAAGGCTATATACACGCAACATTATGTGGATGACTATATCGATAGCTTACCTGATGAAGAAACCGCAATGAAGCTAGTCCGTGACGTCACCTATATACACGCACAGGGTAATTTTCATATACGTAACTGGCATAGTAACAGCGAAACAGTCATCAACAGCATTCCGAAAGAGACTCTCGGTAGTAGTGCAGTAAGGTTCAAAGTTGGACAACAATGCGAAGGCGAACGAACGCTTGGTTTGTTATGGAATCCCAATGAAGACACGCTCGGCTTCGATGTTTCATTGAAGAAGCTATCTGAAAATATAATTAACGGGAAAGAAAGGCCCACGAAAAGAGACATTTTACGAGTCTATGTCGATTTTTGACGTTTATGGATATTTATCGCCTTTCACAATAAATGGAAAATTAATCATACAGCAAGCTTGGCAACTTCAGATAAATTGGGATGAACCTGTACCGGACATTATTTACGAAAAATGGTTAAAATGGATTGGACAATTAAAATCAATGCGCGAAGTACGTCTGCCTAGACATTATTACGCCGCCGCTGCAAGTGCGAGTGACCCATGCGCAGACACCGCGAGGGCGAGCGGGACGCGGCTAGATGTTGTTGTCAGTACTCCGGGCGGGGATGATGCGCTCCCGCATGTGCCGAAACCAGTTTTAACTGCGAACTGTTATACAAATCTGCAGCTTCATTTATTTTGCGACGCGTTTACAAAAATTATTTGTGCAGTAGCATATTGGCGTTGGCAACAAAACAACACAGTGCATCAGGCGTTTATCGCAAGCAAATGTCGCGTCGCGACGCTAAAAACGACGTCGGTTCCTCGTCTGGAACTGGGTTCTGCCGTCTTAGCTGCTAGATTAGCTGAAACAATAACTAAAGAACACAGAATAAAACCAGAACGTCGTATCTTTTGGAGTGATTCCACGACAGTGCTACATTGGATAAGAAACAGCGCGCGTACTTATAAAACTTATGTCGCGCACCGGCTGGGCGAAATAGACGAACGTACAAACATGAGTGAATGGAGATACATACCTACACACCTAAATGTAGCCGATATAGCCACTAGAGAAACATATGATCGCTCTGTTTTGCCTACCGAGTGGACCCGGGGACCTGCGTTTCTACAAAAAGGTGAGGACGAGTGGCCGCGAGATATATTGAACGCTGAAGTAAACAAGGATGATTTGGAATGTGTAATGACAATGACGCCATGCGATTACGGTAACATACCTATTCCTGAGCCGACAAGATTTTCTTCGTGGTTAAGACTACTCAGGGCTACGTTTATAATGCTGAAATTTATAAACAAATGTAAACATATGTGTGAAGATGAAAGCATTGTGATGGAGAGAGCGGAAAGGTTACTTATTAAATACTCTCAAGCACAATCATTTCCGGACGAAATAATAAAACTAAAAAATGGATTATACCTACCTAAAACGAGTAAATTACTTTTCATCTCTCCTGCTCTGAAAGTTGATTTTTCATGGGCATATAGCCGGGTGGAAAATAGCTTTTTCTCCCCTAGGGTGGAAAGTATTTTTTTTTTATTGTTACGGTCAGCCACGAAGTCGAAGATAATAGAGTTACGTCAAATCATTAAAATAAAAACTTTTCACAAATCGACACTCAGCTATAGGTACCTGCATTAACGAGTTGTTTATTACGATTATAGGTTGATATTAAATTATTTTTCCTCACAGTCGAAATGAAAAGTAGAGTGTTTAACTCGGGTAAAATTACCCATTTAACCCTCGAACAATTGGCGCTCTCACTTCGTTCGAGCGCCAGAAATATCTCGGCTTAAATGGGTCACTTTCAACCCTTGGTTAACAATCTACTATTTCATCTCTCCTGTTCTGAAAGTTGACTTTTCATGGGCATATAGCCGGGTGGAAAATTGCGTTTTCTTCCCTAGGGTGGAAAGTATTTTTTTTTTATTGTTACGGTCAGCCACGGAGTCGAGGATTATTAAGTTACTTCATATTACTAAAATAAAAGATATATGTAAATATCTAAACTCAGCTATAGGTACATTAAGCGACGGGTTAATTACGACGATGTTGATAAAATCATTTTACAGTTGGTATTTTTGTTCCTAACTACATAAAATCAACATTTAAAATTATTTCTGTAAATTTCGGTTTCGGCTGCCACATGTTTTTTGCACGTTTCGGCATGGGCATGGCCCTCTTGATTAGTTGCGTCGCGGCCTACTCGATTATAATCTAGTAGGCCGTGGTAAGTGGCCAGTGCAAAGAGGTTGGAGGTTGGATATAGTTTTAATTATTTTATTTAGGTATATATAATATCGAATAATTTATTTATTTCATATTATACATATAATTCTGTACATTTATTTATAGAATTATACAAATACAAAAAATAACATTAAAACTATTAGATCAGATACATTTTTTAAACTTTTCTAAAGTTGGCTGCATGTGTATTTTAAATTTTAACCGATTACTCTTAATATGCCTGTTTTATAAAATATACGTGTAGTATTTTACTTTCCTCACAGTCGAAATGAAAAGTAGAGTGTTTAACTCGGGTGAAATTACCCATTCCACCCTCGAACTGTTGGCGCTCTCACTTCGTTCGAGCGCCAGAAATATCTCGGGTGTAATGGGTCACTTTCAACCCTTGGTTAACAATCTACTATACCTTATCGCCGTACCTCGATGAACACGAAGTATTACGTCTCGGTGGCCGAATCGACGCCGCTGCTGATGTTGGACCTGAAATAAAAAGACCTTCAATTTTGGACGGGCGAGAATACGTCGCACGGCTCCTGGTGAAGCATTACCACGTTCTCGCAGCGCACGGGAACCAGGAAACGGTCGTTAACAATCTGAAACAAAGGTATTGGATAATTAGATTACGACCTACAGTTAAAAATGTAACTTCAAAGTGTATGCTATGTAGAATAAGAAAATGTAAACAAGAAATTCCACGCATGGGAGACTTACCTAAAGCCCGAGTGGCCCATCATCAGCGCGCCTTCACGTACACGGCAGCTGATCTATTTGGCCCTATGGAGGTCACTGTAGGAAGAGGAAGACAGAAGAGATATGGAGTTCTTTTTACATGCTTAACTGTGAGGGCAGTGCACATAGAAGTTGTAAATTCACTTACCTCCGATTCATTCATCATGGCCCTCCGACGAATGGGGGCACGACGTGGCTGGCCGCAATATCTTTATTCAGACAACGGTACCAATCTACGTGGTTCTGATGCTGAGCTCAAAAAGTCTATTGAGGAATTGAATCAGGAGTACCTCAGGCGGGAGTCCTTAAATTATGGAACGAAATGGATATTTATCCCTCCTGCAAGTCCCCACTGGGGTGGCGCGTGGGAAAGGCTGATCAGAACTGTCAAAGGATGCCTGAAGGTTGTGCTGAAAGAACGAGCCCCGCGAGAGGAGACACTGTATACACTATTGGCCGAGGTCGAGAGTATAGTGAACAGTAGGCCGCTGACGCACGTCTCCGTAGAACCTGGCAGCACTGAAGCTTTGACCCCAAATCATTTTCTTTTGGGTTCCTCATCGGTCTTACCCCACCTCGGCGCTTACAATGACACCGACTTTTACTTGAAAAAGCAGTGGAGAATCGCCCAGCGACTAGCCGATTTATACTGGAAAAGGTGGGTGAAAGAAATCCTTCCCGACTTGTTACCACGTAAAAAATGGACTCAAGAAGAGAGGACCTTGCAAGTGGGAGACCTTGTCCTAATTGTGGACCCAGACGGACCTCGATGCACTTGGCCTAAGGGTCTGGTAGAACAAGTGTTGCCAGGCAAGGACGGTCGAGTCAGAGCCGTCAGAGTGAAAACCAAGAATGGTGTACTCATGCGCTCAGCCGCACGCATCGCCCGAATACCCATTGATGGTGAGTGCTGCTAGTCAGCACTGGGGTGGAGGATGTTGCCGATGAATGCCGAACGCCGCGCGGGGCGAGGGTCGCGGGGGCCGGGGACGGCCCACCGCGCGGGGAGATCCGATTGCGAGTTGCACCGAACGGACGTTGCTCTCTTTTATATTTCTTTTCTGTTTAATATTTGCCGCTAACTGTACTGTGTGTAATTATTTATCTTTAATTAAAAGTATAGTGCATATTTACCAGTTTTATTGGGCCATAAACCCAGAACAAGCTACACAGACCTTATATCGAATGTATTTGATAATATTTTACAATTTTGGATTTTTTTAGTTTTCATTTAGTGACATTTAGTTTCTTAACCATTTAGGTACTAATTGGTTAAAATCTGCAATTTGAAAATGATTATTGTGTAAGATTATTAATATTATATTGTAGAATACCATTTGACATGTAAAAGTGCCCTTGTGGCCTATTTGCAGAATAAATAATTGATTTTGATTTTTGATTTTGACTATGTAATGAAGAACCGAACTATATGGAATATTTGCGCCTCGGCAACGAATAGAGAACCTTCTGTACGTAGTACTATTATTTATTCTCGGCTATAAGCCGCACCAATAAATAATTGACTAAAAAATGGCAACATTTCTCGCACCGTTTCGCTTACTACACCGTAGTGTGAGCGAGGTAGCGCCAGAAACGTTGCCATTCCTTCCGTGTACCAGTTTGCTGACGATACTTGCCTAATAACAGCTGATAGTGACATATCTGTGGCTGAACGCAAAATGCAGCGCGAATTTGATACATTATGCAGGTGGTCACATGATATGGGCCTATCCATTAACTACCAAAAAACTAAAGTATTGCACATACATTCATCACATAATAAAACTAATATAGTGCCCAAAATAGTTGCCCACAAACACCCCTGCATGCATGACTCAAGTCCGTGCTGCAACTGTGAGCCCCTAGACCTAGTAAAACAGCATACATATCTTGGTTTATTAGTAGATAACAAATTTAACTGGAGCCCACACATTGACCATGTATGTAAAAAATTAAGAGCAATACTCAGTCAGCTAAACATACTTAAAAATAAAATGCCATATAGCACACTTCGTCTAATATACTTGGCCATGGCTGATTCAGTGATAAATTATGCCATATCTAGCTATGGAAGAACATATAAAACATACCTACAGCGTATATACAAGTTACAATTAAGGCTGATAAAGACAATTGTACCACTTAAAGTAAAATATAAGCACAAAAACAACTATGATAAACTATTTAAATATTGTAGAATCCTTAATGTATATGATAAAGTTAAAATGGCAGTAATTCTAGAATATAGGCAATGCCTAGGAGGACTGAATAGGTATAGCAGACCACAGAACCTCCGGACACTAACAAATAATAAAACCTTTACGGTACCAATCAGCAAAAACTTTTATGGACATAGGGTCTGGTCCAGTTATGTGCCTGTTATCTTAAACAGCTTCCCTACAAATATATTGGAAAATGTAATGGATTGTATAAGGGATAAACCGCATAAAGCCAAATATGTAATTAAGAAAGCCATACTGAGTGTAAAAAATAATGTTAATTCTTAACTTAACTAACAATAACTAACAAAAACTTACTAACAATAATTTTAATTTTAATTAAAATGTCAATGATATGATATATAACTAACTAAACTTAGCTAATAATCTTTAAAATTTAAGATTGGGTTAAGTTGTACCTGAATAATTTTTGTTGTCTATCAATTGAAATAAACAGTTCAAATAATAAAAATAATAATAATAATAATTTAGAATCTATTGTTGTATTGAAACGGCTTATAGGCCCATAGTGAGCCCAATAAGGCTTGTGTTATGGGTACTTAAATAGTCACCGGCAACAATATATGGTGGATCAAAGGCCGCAAAAATATCTAACACGCTCCAATGGCTCTAGGAATAGAGTCGACATCAGATATTTTTGCGGCATTTGTTCCATCATATATCAGAAACAATGGGCTTGTGACCTTAAATTTGTTTACGATGCCATTCGAACCAGTTTTTGTAGATGAACAAATGTTTGTATGGAAGCAACTACATTTAAAGGACATTAATACCCAAAAAATCGAGTTAAAGATCGAGGAAAATGAAGTCAATTGCTGTAACCATGTTATCAATAAATATTGAATTGAATTGAATTGAATTGGTACCTTTAAATTTACTCTTGGAGAATAAAAAAACTTTTTTTTCTAAACTTTCAAGGTTCAATATCTTTTTTAATCAATCAATCATTTATTACAGATAACGAAGATCCATACATTACAAGAAAAAATAAAATCATTAATGTGTTAGTTCAAGTAACTTAAAAACTTATGTTAGTAGGTATAAAATTTACATTTGATATATAGAGTATTTTTTATGATTTGAATTATATTTTATAATTTATACTTTATTATAATCATTTGATGGTTTACTATCCATTTAGGAACACGACGTTATCAATTTTAATACCACGCAACAAGCCTATTATCATGATCATCAAACAAATATTTGATTCGACCGCAAGAATGTTAGCTTCATAGACAGTAAAAAGTAAAGTAAAAAAGTCATTTATTTAAACAGAATGAGTTTTACATAGTTACCAGAGGTCCCCACACTAGGCTACGCCTGTATCGTGGAGAACCAGTTAATTTTTAAACATCAGAAATAAGTTACCACAGATATTTATTACATTTGGAGGAGTAAGAAAAAATATTTTACATTGAAAAGTTTATTACTTAGAGACAAACTTAGATATTAAAGATAGCTTCAGTGTCGGCATAATTTAACGAATGAAGAAATTTAAAAATAAGTGATTTGGCTTCATTTTTTGTGCTGCCCGTTAGGTTACAATATTTCAGTAAAGTGTTATATATTGCTACCCTACTATAATCGCCAAAACGTTTACCAAAGCTGGAAAGAACTCTAGGAACTGGTAACCTAAAGACGCGTTTTTTAAGTAGTGTGTCGTAACAAGTCATATATTTAGAAGTTTTGTGGGTACATAATGAAATTTTAAGGATATAAAGTTGACGTACGGTTAAAACGTGTGATTCGGCATACAAGGTCGCAGTTGGATATCGAAAGGGCCTCTTTAACATGACAGGGTTACTAATTCTCGACACACGAGCGGCGAGACGGGGGGTCTCCGACAGTATGAATCTCTTGTAGTTCATGATCTTCCCTGCCCGCACCCCGCCTCCCCGCGCATACCTCAGGAGCGGCACAGCGGTTGCGGTCAAGCTATAGTTCTCGACACACTACGTAAGCTAAACGTAATGCTAGATGAATTCCACTTTCACCTTTTAGGTACAGTTGGGGAAATAAAAGGTTCATCACTCTGGATCTTGACGACATTCAAAGTCGAAAAGGTGTGTTATAAGTTTAACATGTGTAAATTGTGTATCTGTGTGCCTTTTTATGGCATCGTAGCTCCGGAACGCATCAACCTATTTGAAAAAGTGAGTATTCCAGTGTAAAAACGCTTGCGTAGTCGAAGAGTCTGTATATTCCCCAGTCCCCTGCGCTCGCACATTCACACGAGTCCACATTACCTGTATGAGCGGCGGCAGGTCCTGCCGGCCGTCCTGCCGCTCGGGCAGGATGAGCCCGAGCGCGGCCGCCTCGGGCACGGTGCGGAACGCGCGCAGGAAGCGACGAGTCCACATTACCTGTATGAGCGGCGGCAGGTCCTGCCGGCCGTCCTGCCGCTCGGGCAGGATGAGCCCGAGCGCGGCCGCCTCGGGCACGGTGCGGAACGCGCGCAGGAAGCGACGAGTCCACATTACCTGTATGAGCGGCGGCAGGTCCTGCCGGCCGTCCTGCCGCTCGGGCAGGATGAGCCCGAGCGCGGCCGCCTCGGGCACGGTGCGGAACGCGCGCAGGAAGCGACGAGTCCACATTACCTGTATGAGCGGCGGCAGGTCCTGCCGGCCGTCCTGCCGCTCGGGCAGGATGAGCCCGAGCGCGGCCGCCTCGGGCACGGTGCGGAACGCGCGCAGGAAGCGACGAGTCCACATTACCTGTATGAGCGGCGGCAGGTCCTGCCGGCCGTCCTGCCGCTCGGGCAGGATGAGCCCGAGCGCGGCCGCCTCGGGCACGGTGCGGAACGCGCGCAGGAAGCGACGAGTCCACATTACCTGTATGAGCGGCGGCAGGTCCTGCCGGCCGTCCTGCCGCTCGGGCAGGATGAGCCCGAGCGCGGCCGCCTCGGGCACGGTGCGGAACGCGCGCAGGAAGCCCGCGGCCTGGCACGCCGCGCCACCAGACGAATCCAACATTCGGAATAGGAAACCTAGACAATAGTATTAGGCATTAGTACAGTTACAAGCATAAATACCGGGGGCCCGTTTATGAAAAGCTTGTAACTTGTTATACAAGCGGAAGCCTCTTTTCAACTTCTCTCAGATAGATCTAGATAGACTTCCGCTTGTATTACAAGCTACTCGTATAAGCTTTTGAGAAATGGGCCCCTGCAAACACAAAACTGGCAAAAATATCTGGCATGTCCTCACGGCATAAAGGAGAGGGCAAATGCACAAACGATCCCACTTGGTCGAAGTATATCCGAAAGGGCCCTCGACTAGATAATATATGATAAGATACGATAACGGCATTAGAATATACTCGTGTCCGATATTTATGCGCTCTTTGTTCTCGCAGATATGAATGCTGGTGACTGCTGTACAAGTGGGCCATACAGAGTAAAAGAAAGAAAAGTTGTCTTTCCTGTGATCAATAGTTGGGGAGTTTGAAAAAAAAATTGGCATTGAGGTTAACTAAAGTGATGCTTAAGTCACGTCGAACATGTCGGTTTTGTTAGTAAATGTATGCGATTGACATTGATTGTCGGTTTTCTTCTGCTATCCGTGTAAAGCTGGAAACGCACAGTACGCGGTGGCGGCGCGGTACCGGTTGTAATGTTCGAGCTAATATGTAAGGGACCGCACAGAATACCGCGCCACTCTATGCGGATCCTTTTATATTAGCACGAACATTCATAACCTAGCGGTGCCTGCGAATCGGAAACGATAACGCAGGTTAAGCAAAGACTGATGTCTTTGGATGGGTGACCGCTTGTTTGAGTGGTTACTATAAATTAGCGCTTCCGTGCTTTGGAAGGCACGCTAAGCAGTTGATCCCGGCTGCTATCTATGACAGTAGTCGTTAAGCCGAGTTAGAGGCCTTTGGGCGGCTTAAGAACCTCTACCACAGTGTTTTTCAACCTTTTTCATGGCGTGACCCCTCTAGAGTAAGAATCCAAACAGCCGCGACCCCCCTGGGGGACGCGACCCACTGGTTGAAATACACTGCTCTAACAGTCGAGTTGCCCACTCACTTGACAAAGGGGGGACAACTGTCACTTGCGCCCGCGGGAGCTACCTACCGCCGCACCGCACCGCGCCGCCACCGCTGTCTGTGCGTTTCGGCCTTAAGGGACCTAAATTTATGAATATGCCCAATTCAAGGTCAATTCAACCCATCATATAGGTACTATTTGGAGGAGGCCTGTGGCCGTTGTTTTTCAGCTGGTATGATGATGACGTAAATGAAATGTTTTATCGCATAACATTTTGTAAAACACGAAAAAAAATTGGCTTCATTTTTGCAATGCCTATGGGAAGCGAAACTAAAACTGTATGACCCTGGGTAGCATAGTTTTTACGTGACGATTAGGACGGTAAAACTTGACCAAAAAACCTGTCATGCTACCTGGGCAGGACATATCTGAACTAACTAAGGCGTGGACTGTGAATGCAGTTTAACACGTTAATACGCAAATTAAAATAAACTTGAGTTTAAGTCCCGTTTGCGACTTGTAGAGCAAAGTTATTAACTTGTTAATAAATGGAATAAGTTTCTGTAAAAAATAGTACATTTTACAACTAGTGTGAAAAGAATGTCTTTTTACCACTAGTACCGAGGTATCTTGCCACGAGCTGAAAGCGAGTGGCAAGACTCGGTACGAGTGGTAAAAGACATTTCACACGTGTTGTAAACGACGTTTTTTAATACAATTGCGAAAAAATAATAAATTAATATTCGTCATTTATATATTAATGAATTCTTTAAATAAATTTATATTATTGTACCTCGATCTCAACTGTTAGTGGCTGCATCGAAACTTCTGCTTGCGTATGCGCTCCTGGTACCTATAGGTGGACCGTTTAACTCGGTCCTCGCCTACGCGGCGCGCGGGTGCAGGGGTATGACTATAACGGGCTGCGGGCGACGTGCGGAAGGCAAACCCCGGCGCCCACACCCCGTTATCGTCATACCCCTGCACCCGCGCGCTGCGCAAGCGAGGAATGAGTTAAGCGGTCTACCTACAGATGCGTACATTTTCAGCTTCAAAAATGACTTTCATACTAACGCGATCAAAAATAAATACTCCTAGTATTCGTAAGCGTTTTTAATTTCATAATTTCCAAGTAAAAAATCTAATATAAAATTACTGCGTTTCGAAAGTATAGTTTGGAACTAAAAAGTAAAAAGCACTAGTGCGAGAAATTGAGCTTCTCGCACGCTACGCAGCCACAAAAAGTACCACTTTTTGAGCAACTGTATTAAAAAAATATTTTTAGGCCAACTTTTATTGCCAGTACTTTTCCGTATACCGTCGTCAACTACTCGTTGAGACGATTTTAACGAGCCCAAACTCAACGGGGTTACGTCTGTTAATTCATATGGCCACATCCTGTATCCATCATCAGATCAGCTCGATGGTACAATAATACTGATTGATACCAAATTGAGTTGAGCGTGCGCGCTCAGTGTGGACGTCGCTCGGCGAGCACATTCGACCGAGCGCATGCGGCCGAGCATGCAAGAGGCTCGGGCGAGCGTGTGGACGGCTCGGAGAGCCGCTCGGCTGAGCATGCGTCCAGTGTGGACGTCGCTCGGCGAGCACATTCGACCGAGCGCATGCGGCCGAGCATGCAAGAGGCTCGGGCGAGCGTGTGGACGGCTCGGAGAGCCGCTCGGCTGAGCATGCGTCCAGTGTGGACGTCGCTCGGCGAGCACATTCGACCGAGCGCATGCGGCCGAGCATGCAAGAGGCTCGGGCGAGCGTGTGGACGGCTCGGAGAGCCGCTCGGCTGAGCATGCGTCCAGTGTGGACGTCGCTCGGCGAGCACATTCGACCGAGCGCATGCGGCCGAGCATGCAAGAGGCTCGGGCGAGCGTGTGGACGGCTCGGAGAGCCGCTCGGCTGAGCATGCGTCCAGTGTGGACGTCGCTCGGCGAGCACATTCGACCGAGCGCATGCGGCCGAGCATGCAAGAGGCTCGGGCGAGCGTGTGGACGGCTCGGAGAGCCGCTCGGCTGAGCATGCGTCCAGTGTGGACGTCGCTCGGCGAGCACATTCGACCGAGCGCATGCGGCCGAGCATGCGAGCGGCTCGGGCGAGCGTGTGGACAGCTCGAGGAGCCGCTCGGCTGAGCATGCGTCCAGTGTGGACGTCGCTCGGCGAGCACATTCGACCGAGCGCATGCGGCCGAGCATGCGAGCGGCTCGGGCGAGCGTGTGGACGGCTCGGGGAGCCGCTCGGCTGAGCATGCGTCCAGTGTGGACGTCGCTCGGCGAGCACATTCGACCGAGCGCATGTGGCCGAGCATGCGAGCGGCTCGGGCGAGCGTGTGGACGGCTCGGGGAGCCGCTCGGCTGAGCATGCGTCCAGTGTGGACGTCGCTCGGCGAGCACATTCGACCGAGCGCATGCGGCCGAGCATGCGAGCGGCTCGGGCGAGCGTGTGGACGGCTCGGGGAGCCGCTCGGCTGAGCATGCGTCCAGTGTGGACGTCGCTCGGCGAGCACATTCGACCGAGCGCATGCGGCCGAGCATGCGAGCGGCTCGGGCGAGCGTGTGGACGGCTCGGGGAGCCGCTCGGCTGAGCATGCGTCCAGTGTGGACGTCGCTCGGCGAGCACATTCGACCGAGCGCATGCGGCCGAGCATGCGAGCGGCTCGGGCGAGCGTGTGGACGGCTCGGGGAGCCGCTCGGCTGAGCATGCGTCCAGTGTGGACGTCGCTCGGCGAGCACATTCGACCGAGCGCATGCGGCCGAGCATGCGAGCGGCTCGGGCGAGCGTGTGGACGGCTCGGGGAGCCGCTCGGCTGAGCATGCGTCCAGTGTGGACGTCGCTCGGCGAGCACATTCGACCGAGCGCATGCGGCCGAGCATGCGAGCGGCTCGGGCAAGCGTGTGGACGGCTCGGGGAGCCGCTCGGCTGAGCATGCGTCCAGTGTGGACGTCGCTCGGCGAGCACATTCGACCGAGCGCATGCGGCCGAGCATGCGAGCGGCTCGGGCGAGCGTGTGGACGGCTCGGGGAGCCGCTCGGCTGAGCATGCGTCCAGTGTGGACGTCGCTCGGCGAGCACATTCGACCGAGCGCATGCGGCCGAGCATGCGAGAGGCTCGGGCGAGCGTGTGGACGGCTCGGGGAGCCGCTCGGCTGAGCATGCGTCCAGTGTGGACGTCGCTCGGCGAGCACATTCGACCGAGCGCATGCGGCCGAGCATGCGAGCGGCTCGGGCGAGCGTGTGGACGGCTCGGGGAGCCGCTCGGCTGAGCATGCGTCCAGTGTGGACGTCGCTCGGCGAGCACATTCGACCGAGCGCATGCGGCCGAGCATGCGAGCGGCTCGGGCGAGCGTGTGGACGGCTCGGGGAGCCGCTCGGCTGAGCATGCGTCCAGTGTGGACGTCGCTCGGCGAGCACATTCGACCGAGCGCATGCGGCCGAGCATGCGAGCGGCTCGGGCGAGCGTGTGGAAAACTGAGGACTGAATCGGGGTTTTAGGCTCCAAAAAAAGCTAAGGCTGGAAAGTCGGCTGGAAAAGTGGGCTTCTGTCTTTTGGGATGCAAATGAAATTTCAATAGTAGATTACTTTCCCAAAGTCCAATCTATTAATGGAGAATACTACGCTAATCTTAATAGATAAGTTTCATCAAAGTATTTAGCAAAAACGACCAGGGCAGGATTAGCCAAAAAAAGAAACATCTTCCTTCAAGACAACGCTAGGGTCCATACATGTGTTAAAGCTATGTCAAAAATCAACGAATTTAAGATAAAATGCTTTGCTGCCCCATCCACCTTATTCACCTGATCTAGCACCATCAGACTTCCACCTGTTTCCTAAGCTCAAAACTTTTTTAAGTGGAATGAAACTTGCCACAAATCATGAAGTCATAGCCGCCGTAGTGGAGTATTTTGCAGGCCTCGAGAAGAGTCATTTTATGGGGGGCTTTACAGCTTTAGAACGTAGATGGAATACGTGCTTAGAGCTACACGGAGACTAGTTATGTCGAAAAATAAAATCAAGTGTATCACGAAAACTTCAGTATTATCTTATTAGGCTAGTTACTTATCTACCCGCCCTCGTATTTCCGTTTGATATTCTATATAAAAGAAACGAAGACGAATTTGTCCGTTGAAATGTCGTAAAAAAGGTACAGATTCTTTGCAACAAGTTGTTTTCTACAATAAAAATAATCGCAATAACAATTACATACCTAGTTCACAGCTGATACAGAACTCTTTTGTGCAAGAATGGGCCAGTAGCGTTGCTTTCACAGGCAGGGTGTAGTAAAGTACCTGAAACATAATATCGTATTCAACGAAATGAGAGATCATTGTCGGGTCTAGTTTCCGAGATATCGCCGAAACCATAATTTAACTTCTACGTGTATCATAACATTCATAACTGCAAATTTGCAATCATAACATAGAAATAAGTTTCTGTCAAAAAAACCATTTTTGGTACAAGCTTTTATTGCCGACTGTACTTTTCTGCATACCATCATTAACTAATCATTGAGACTATTCTAACGAGCCCAAACTCGATGGGGTTGTGTCGTTTTAATGCGGAGTTCCTATGGCCACCTTCCAGCTCCAGCATCAGATCAGCTCCATGTCATCATAATATTGCATTGTCATGCGATATACAAATGCATGCAAATTTTCAGATCAATCGGTTGACAGGAAGAGGGTGAAATTTCAATTACTAAATTTGACCCAAGAAAACAAACGGGGTGAGCTAAATAAAAGCTTGTAAATAAAAAAAGACGTCCAAAGATTAACGTCTTGGGGACGAAAACCCTACTCAAATATCAAATATAAAAAATCGGCCAAGTACGAGTCAGACTCGCGCACGGAGGGTTCCGTACCATTATCAATAAAAATATTTATTTTATTCTGTTCTTAGTATTTGTTGTATAGCGGCAACAGAAATACATCATCTGTGAAAATTTTAACTGGAACTATCACGGTATCAGTGACATACAGCCTGGTGACAGACAGACGGACGGACAGCGGAATCTTAGTAATAGGGTCCCGTTTTACTCTTTGAGTACGGAACCCTAAAAATATGAAGCTACCACAGTTTTAATGTTGCTTGTTAGAGAGAAAAACGCTGGAGGTGCGTGACGTCATAGTAAAAGGCAATAGTTTAATATGAAGGTGCGTTTTGCGGAAAAGGGACAGAATATACGCCCTCTTAAAACTTAGGACACTTATAAGCTTATAACCTTATTTGGACACTTATAACTTTACTAATTAAGTTACCAATCATTTAATTGTATTCTCGTGTGTTACTTTCGTTCGACTTTATTTTTATCCTTTTTACCCGACTGCGGAAGGAGAGAGAGATGTTTTCGAGCGTATGTATGTATGTGGGTATGTCTTATTCTTTGACATGCCCTGTAGCCTAAACCATTTGACGGATTTCGACATATGAGGTGTCGTTGGATTCCTCTTAATTGTGGAAATGACATAGGCTATAATATTTGCAAAAAAGCAGTTGGGTTTTTCGAAAAAAAAATTGATTTTCAAATTATTGATTACTAGCGACCCGCCCCGGCTTCGCACGGGTTTATATGTACAATACATACATGTATTATGCATATAAACCTTCCTTTTGAATCTCTATATCTATTTAAAAAAAACCGCATCAAAATCCGCTGCGTAGTTTTAAAGATCTAGGCATAAATACATAGGGACAAACAGACAGCGGGCAGCGACTTTGTTTTATACTATGTAGTGATTTTATTAAATATGTGTCAACATCCCTATTAGGTACCTGAAGCATGGAGTTGCAATACGAGTTGGGTGTGACAGCCTCCAGGCCCGGGAAGCCTGACGTGTTGCCCGGCTCGGCCTCGCCGCCATGTTTGTTGAAGCGCACGTCCATCTGGAAACAACACTTCTATAGCCTAGTCATACGAACTAGGAACAGAGGCTCTAGTATACGTTTTATTGTAAAATATTTCGTTTGCGTTTAGTTTCAATTTATATGGCAACGCGAACGGCGCCTCTGGTTGTAACTTTTAGGAACTACGCGTTGCCGTACAAATTGAAACTAAACGCAAACGCGTTCGAAAACTTATACTAGAGCCACCTACAGCCCAAGCCTCATGGGACACCAGTCCTGTCAAGATGGTCTAAGTTAAAATATTATGAATTGGGTCAGTCAACGTCGTTGAGGTCGAATATCGCTCGACATCATTCGAACCAATCATCATCATTATATCAGCCCGATGTCCACTGCTGGACATAGGTGGTGCGATCCTGCCAAGTTTCAAGTCCTGGATGGAGAGGAAGCGAGGGACAGTCACGTTCAGGCTGACACAAGTGCTCACTGGGCACGGCTGTTTCGGCCAGTACCTGCACCGGATTGGCCGCGAGCCAACTGCGCAGTGCCATCACTGTGGGGAGGACGAGGACTCCGCCCAGCATACACTGCAGGAATGTCCCTGGTCAGCGCAGTAGGCACGAACCTGTCCCTGCCAGTTGTTGTGACAGCTATGCTGGCAGCGGACACGACGTGTAGGGCGATGGTTTCCTTCTGTGAGAACGTCCTGCTCCAGAAGGAAACTGCCGAACGGGAACGGGAGAGGGCAGCTCTCGTAGGAGACGACGCAGAGGGCGCCCCAGGTGCAACCCGTGTAGACTCGGGCAAGAATAGCTCTACGGTCTCCCCCGCCTGTCGTCAAAGGCGACTTAAGGGGGTCAACGGGGTCGCCAGTGATTTTTTGTGGCGGGGGCCACAGCACTCGGCCACCCCAGAGAAGGCGGCGAAGATGCCCAGAACGAGCCAGCAGGGGCAAAGCGCGAGGAGGGCTCTAGTGCGTTCAACCTGAGATCCTAGAGTCCTCCGAATTACTTAGCGCAGATGGCGGTTGACGTGGAGTTTTTAGTGGGTAGAAATAAAACTGGGTACCTGGTTCGCAGGTTTTCTCCACGAAAAAAAAAAAAAAAAAAAAAGGCCTCCTCCAAAGAGTGCCATAATAACGAGCTCTGCGCCACCCGCAACCAGCGGACTCCCGCGACCTTTACCAAGTCACGAACAATTCGAACCAATACGTGGTCCTTAATGGTGATCACTCGCGACGCCGGCGCGCTTAACACTGTGGACCTGTGCCCAGGCCCTTATTTAACCAACTTGACAATTGTCACCTGACAACGACAATTCTCCGTACATTGCTGGTTCCACAAGTAACCTAGCGACCACCTTAACTTATAGAACAAGCAATGTATGAATTGTCATTGTCCAGGTAACAATTGTCAAGTTAGTGAATTAGGGGCCTGGCGGACCGCGGCCGACGACGTGAGAGACCCGTTTCATAATATTTTAATATGTCAGACTCAGGGAAGTTTTCTATATAAAAATGGTCTCAGTTGACAGACATTCAGATGTATACCTACCCGACTGCTACTACCTTTAAGTGACTCGCAGGAAAAAAACTAAGGTGCAACAAATAAATGAATACGTATATAAATATAAATGACTTTGTCAGGAGGAAAAATATTCAACAACCGAAGACCAGCGCTGAAAAGCTAGCATCTTATTGAGTTGGGTCTATTTCGTGACGTGGAATCGAGTGACTTTTCTTTGTAAGCTGTTTTTTTGTAGTGAGTGATTTGTTTGGTAGTGAGCTACGAAAATAGATTCTGATTCTGATTTTATTTCTTAATTGATTCAAAGTAATAAGTTCCTGTCAAAAATGTAATTTTTAGTACAAGCTTTTATTGCCGACTGTACTTTTCTGCATGCCGACATCAACGAGGTTAGACGATTCTAACGAGCCAAAACTCAACGGGGTTACGTGAGTTAAGTAATGAATTCTCATGGCCACCTTCTGTCTCCATCATCTAATCAGCTCGATGGTACCATAATATTGAATTGTCATCCAAACTATACCTTTACCAAAAATTTCAGCTCAATCAGTTGAAGATATCTGCTTCAAAATTGAGTTGCAAAAGTCCACCCGAACAAACATATCACATACTTACATAGTTATATAGTTAGGTACATACATTGCAAGTTAATAGAAAGCTTGTAATAAACACTTACGTTTTGACACTCCAGTTTGTTATTGTCCATTGTCCCCACCGCTTTTGTTAGATGTGATTGCAATATCGTACCTTTTGATAGTGCTTCGGGATCGGTTGGTTAGTGTATTTGTTTTCGTTAATTTTGGCAGCGAAAAGGTCTTCTAGAGTGTCTTCTATGTAAGGCATCTGCAATAAAAGAAACGAATGGAAGGTATTGTTAACAATGCTCTGTTGCACCTGTGGTGCGGTACAGATGTAGTGCATAATGGTTTCCCATCGTTTTTTCACGGAAACGTACGACAGTGTCTTGCTATTTCAGACGGTCACGGTACCAAAAGTACTGAGATTGACTGATGTAGCATGACAAGTATGAACATTTCCGAGAAAATACGATGGGCAAACGATTTGGTAACTGGTAAGTTTGATTGTCCCTTGACAAAAATACTTACTGAACGTACCAAATCCCTTTTTACCATTAAGTACTAATCTAGACTAAGAATAAATAACACCAGTGGACCTCATAGTTGTCTTGTAATTAATAAATAAATAAAAAAAAAATGATTATTCACTACATATGTGCTAGGAAAATACGATGGGCAATGATTATTCACTACATATGTGCTAGGAAAATACGATGGGCAATGATTATTCACTACATATGTGCTAGGAAAATACGATGGGCAATGATTATTCACTACATATGTGCTAGGAAAATACGATGGGCAATGATTATTCACTACATATGTGCTAGGAAAATACGATGGGCAATGATTATTCACTACATATGTGCTAGGAAAATACGATGGGCAATGATTATTCACTACATATGTGCTAGGAAAATACGATGGGCAATGATTATTCACTACATATGTGCTAGGAAAATTTTATCAAACACAAATGCTTACGTGACAGATAAGACAAACGAATTTTTCTCAATAATGGCCCGCAAAGTGAACATAACTCGCTACATATTGGAAGGTAAAGTGTATAGTTTAAGGCCAGATCAAAATTAAAAAAGAAAAAACATTGCAGGCCGCCTGCAATGTTACATATAAATTCCTTTATTTGTCGAGTACCAAACTTTTTAAAAAGTAGAAACTGGCATATAAAAGACGGCAAAGGTCGTATTCAGCCAAATCAAGTCGTATTTTTCTGTTGCAAACGCGACATTTTTGTATGTGTCATAAAAATATTGCGTTTTTCGGTGGAAAAATACACTTGCGATTCTGTTTAAAAAAAAATTATGACGTTTAATTTTATGTAATTTGTAGTATCCTCAATTTGTATTTAATAATAAGATAACGCTTGATTTCAATTTAGACTTTTTTAATCCCCCATTTTTGAGAAAAGCACTATATTAGCCTCAGCCGGAAGGCAATTGCAGGCTTCGTATTATAATTAAACGGACTCGCAAGCTCGTCCGTTTAAACAAAATACTCAGCCTGCAATTGCCTCCTTACCGGCCACGGCAATAATGTACTATTAACAGCATTTTAGCTAAAATAGGTTTCACGAACGTTTTATGAGTAAGGCCGTAGATCATTGTATCGTATGTACGGTCAACCAATTTGATTCCTAGGCCACCGTAGAACCCTGTCATTTTAACTGCTACATAGCAACGCAGTAATCCTAGTAACCCGTATTGACATAGGATTTACAACGGCAAGGTTCCATGATGGCCTAGGAATCAAATTGGTTGACTGTACACGGTATCGTGTTTCGTAAAATGAGCAAACCGAATATTGTTAATAATGATGAATGAATTGAATGATGTATAATACTCTAACGCATTAAATACATATGCGTATGTAAAAAAACCTGACATGTAACTTGGTGATACTCGTATTAATAAAGTATTTGTATTTTGTTTTTGTTAATTTAAAAGTTATACTCACTTGGATTCATGATTACCTGGTTTCTTTTGAATATTCTAGGGTTGGGCGCGTATCCGATCGGCCCCTGCATTTTCATTGTGCTGAGTACCTCTGGATCTATCGGTTTAGGCTTTCTGGGAAAGGGGATAAGGTATTTGAGAACAGTAAAATAGTACATTACTTACCGAGGGCGGTAAAACAAAGAATTTCGAGGCTTTCTTTATTACCACCCGTGGTTAGTACAAAATTGTATGTCTCTCCCTGGCCGGGAAGTGGGATTTTCCGCACACGACGAGTGCGGTAATTGCTGCTTTATGGCCAGGTGTGACGTAAATAAATTGGTCACCTATCTGAATCACTAACAATTGTTTGTCCTAATTTTCATTTGTCCTTCGTTTTTGTCTGAAACCATGACATTGTCAGTATGATTATAAAACAAACCTAACCTAACCTAATAGGTTCTACGCGATAAGAATTAAAAAAAAAAAAACGATTTTGGGTGTTCAAGATAATTGGCTTGGCAAATGATACAGTTGGGAAATGGAATTGAATGATTGCGCTAATAGGTTACCAAATAAATTATCTATACTATTATCATCAAGAAGAAAAGTCTGTGAGAAATAAAATAAAATAAAATTTAAAAATCACAAAAATTGTATCTTTTTTCTACTCCTGTACCGTTATCTGTCATTTATATAGGCTGTAGCTCAAATACAATGACACCACTAATAAGTCGTAGAAAAACTCTATGCTCTATGGCCCAAAAACGCACTGTTTAGCGTACTTTTTTGGTTCATACATTTTTCATAAAAGCACTGTTTAACTTTTTTAAATCGGCCGCTATATTGAAGTGGTGCCCCAACTTCATAAACAAATATTTCAAAACAAATTATGTCCTACAATTATAATAAATCATCATATATTGTGTGTTAAATTCAATGTTTTATAAATTCTTGGTATTATTTATGAAAATAAACATTTCGAATTCGGTCCGGGTCCGGGTTTCCGATTGAGCTGAAATTTGGCATGCATATGTATATCGCATGGCAATGGAATATTATGATGACATGGAGCTGATCTGATGCTGGAGCTAGAAGGTGGCCATAGGAACTCCGCAATAAAACGACACAACCACATCGAGTTTGTTGTTGTTCATGATAGTATGCAGAAAAGTACAGTCGGCAATAAAAGCTTGTACCAAATATGTAATTTTTGACAAAAACTTATTTAATATTTACACAGAAAAGAAAATGTGAGTACAGGGTGGCACGCACCTGTAGCCCTTCCTGTAGAAGGTCTCCGGTAGCTCGTTGAGCCAGCGCTGGCCGGCGGCGAGCGCTGGCAGCTGGACGGATGACCACTGGAACGAGGCGTCGTTGTACGCACCTGTAGCCCTTCCTGTAGAAGGTCTCCGGTAGCTCGTTGAGCCAGCGCTGGCCGGCGGCGAGCGCTGGCAGCTGGACGGATGACCACTGGAACGAGGCGTCGTTGTACGCACCTGTAGCCCTTCCTGTAGAAGGTCTCCGGTAGCTCGTTGAGCCAGCGCTGGCCGGCGGCGAGCGCTGGCAGCTGGACGGATGACCACTGGAACGAGGCGTCGTTGTACGCACCTGTAGCCCTTCCTGTAGAAGGTCTCCGGTAGCTCGTTGAGCCAGCGCTGGCCGGCGGCGAGCGCTGGCAGCTGGACGGATGACCACTGGAACGAGGCGTCGTTGTACGCACCTGTAGCCCTTCCTGTAGAAGGTCTCCGGTAGCTCGTTGAGCCAGCGCTGGCCGGCGGCGAGCGCTGGCAGCTGGACGGATGACCACTGGAACGAGGCGTCGTTGTACGCACCTGTAGCCCTTCCTGTAGAAGGTCTCCGGTAGCTCGTTGAGCCAGCGCTGGCCGGCGGCGAGCGCTGGCAGCTGGACGGATGACCACTGGAACGAGGCGTCGTTGTACGCACCTGTAGCCCTTCCTGTAGAAGGTCTCCGGTAGCTCGTTGAGCCAGCGCTGGCCGGCGGCGAGCGCTGGCAGCTGGACGGATGACCACTGGAACGAGGCGTCGTTGTACGCACCTGTAGCCCTTCCTGTAGAAGGTCTCCGGTAGCTCGTTGAGCCAGCGCTGGCCGGCGGCGAGCGCTGGCAGCTGGACGGATGACCACTGGAACGAGGCGTCGTTGTACGCACCTGTAGCCCTTCCTGTAGAAGGTCTCCGGTAGCTCGTTGAGCCAGCGCTGGCCGGCGGCGAGCGCTGGCAGCTGGACGGATGACCACTGGAACGAGGCGTCGTTGTACGCACCTGTAGCCCTTCCTGTAGAAGGTCTCCGGTAGCTCGTTGAGCCAGCGCTGGCCGGCGGCGAGCGCTGGCAGCTGGACGGATGACCACTGGAACGAGGCGTCGTTGTACGCACCTGTAGCCCTTCCTGTAGAAGGTCTCCGGTAGCTCGTTGAGCCAGCGCTGGCCGGCGGCGAGCGCTGGCAGCTGGACGGATGACCACTGGAACGAGGCGTCGTTGTACGCACCTGTAGCCCTTCCTGTAGAAGGTCTCCGGTAGCTCGTTGAGCCAGCGCTGGCCGGCGGCGAGCGCTGGCAGCTGGACGGATGACCACTGGAACGAGGCGTCGTTGTACGCACCTGTAGCCCTTCCTGTAGAAGGTCTCCGGTAGCTCGTTGAGCCAGCGCTGGCCGGCGGCGAGCGCTGGCAGCTGGACGGATGACCACTGGAACGAGGCGTCGTTGTACGCACCTGTAGCCCTTCCTGTAGAAGGTCTCCGGTAGCTCGTTGAGCCAGCGCTGGCCGGCGGCGAGCGCTGGCAGCTGGACGGATGACCACTGGAACGAGGCGTCGTTGTACGCACCTGTAGCCCTTCCTGTAGAAGGTCTCCGGTAGCTCGTTGAGCCAGCGCTGGCCGGCGGCGAGCGCTGGCAGCTGGACGGATGACCACTGGAACGAGGCGTCGTTGTACGCACCTGTAGCCCTTCCTGTAGAAGGTCTCCGGTAGCTCGTTGAGCCAGCGCTGGCCGGCGGCGAGCGCTGGCAGCTGGACGGATGACCACTGGAACGAGGCGTCGTTGTACGCACCTGTAGCCCTTCCTGTAGAAGGTCTCCGGTAGCTCGTTGAGCCAGCGCTGGCCGGCGGCGAGCGCTGGCAGCTGGACGGATGACCACTGGAACGAGGCGTCGTTGTACGCACCTGTAGCCCTTCCTGTAGAAGGTCTCCGGTAGCTCGTTGAGCCAGCGCTGGCCGGCGGCGAGCGCTGGCAGCTGGACGGATGACCACTGGAACGAGGCGTCGTTGTACGCACCTGTAGCCCTTCCTGTAGAAGGTCTCCGGTAGCTCGTTGAGCCAGCGCTGGCCGGCGGCGAGCGCTGGCAGCTGGACGGATGACCACTGGAACGAGGCGTCGTTGTACGCACCTGTAGCCCTTCCTGTAGAAGGTCTCCGGTAGCTCGTTGAGCCAGCGCTGGCCGGCGGCGAGCGCTGGCAGCTGGACGGATGACCACTGGAACGAGGCGTCGTTGTACGCACCTGTAGCCCTTCCTGTAGAAGGTCTCCGGTAGCTCGTTGAGCCAGCGCTGGCCGGCGGCGAGCGCTGGCAGCTGGACGGATGACCACTGGAACGAGGCGTCGTTGTACGCACCTGTAGCCCTTCCTGTAGAAGGTCTCCGGTAGCTCGTTGAGCCAGCGCTGGCCGGCGGCGAGCGCTGGCAGCTGGACGGATGACCACTGGAACGAGGCGTCGTTGTACGCACCTGTAGCCCTTCCTGTAGAAGGTCTCCGGTAGCTCGTTGAGCCAGCGCTGGCCGGCGGCGAGCGCTGGCAGCTGGACGGATGACCACTGGAACGAGGCGTCGTTGTACGCACCTGTAGCCCTTCCTGTAGAAGGTCTCCGGTAGCTCGTTGAGCCAGCGCTGGCCGGCGGCGAGCGCTGGCAGCTGGACGGATGACCACTGGAACGAGGCGTCGTTGTACGCACCTGTAGCCCTTCCTGTAGAAGGTCTCCGGTAGCTCGTTGAGCCAGCGCTGGCCGGCGGCGAGCGCTGGCAGCTGGACGGATGACCACTGGAACGAGGCGTCGTTGTACGCACCTGTAGCCCTTCCTGTAGAAGGTCTCCGGTAGCTCGTTGAGCCAGCGCTGGCCGGCGGCGAGCGCTGGCAGCTGGACGGATGACCACTGGAACGAGGCGTCGTTGTACGCACCTGTAGCCCTTCCTGTAGAAGGTCTCCGGTAGCTCGTTGAGCCAGCGCTGGCCGGCGGCGAGCGCTGGCAGCTGGACGGATGACCACTGGAACGAGGCGTCGTTGTACGCACCTGTAGCCCTTCCTGTAGAAGGTCTCCGGTAGCTCGTTGAGCCAGCGCTGGCCGGCGGCGAGCGCTGGCAGCTGGACGGATGACCACTGGAACGAGGCGTCGTTGTACGCACCTGTAGCCCTTCCTGTAGAAGGTCTCCGGTAGCTCGTTGAGCCAGCGCTGGCCGGCGGCGAGCGCTGGCAGCTGGACGGATGACCACTGGAACGAGGCGTCGTTGTACGCACCTGTAGCCCTTCCTGTAGAAGGTCTCCGGTAGCTCGTTGAGCCAGCGCTGGCCGGCGGCGAGCGCTGGCAGCTGGACGGATGACCACTGGAACGAGGCGTCGTTGTACGCCGCAAAGGGAATGTTTGGGGGCGCGTCGGCAAACTCTGTCGCTCTACAAAAATACAATAGGGCATTTGACAACAGTGAAAATAAACAGTTTTTTCATTAGCAACAGATAAACACTACGAAAATACTCGGAAAGTATCAAGCTTTCATTTATGTTTGATATTTCAAGATTTTTAAATTCATAAAAACTAACAATAAGGACGTTTGATTGTTACGTCATCAGTCATCACAAGCGAGTAATCCCTACAAATTCCATACCAACGGCGCGTTTTTGACGTTTCACATAAAGAAGCTGATTTGACTTTAGTCAAATACCGTATTTAAATATAAGTTTTTGTACTCGTCGATTAAAATCTGTGTATTAAGATTTCATAGAGAATACTGCAACGTCACTCTTTTCATCGTTGAATAGTGTCGAAACAATCGAAATAACTGTTTCGATACGCTCCAGACAACCGAAAAAAATTTAAAAATAGAACTTCGTATTTCAATAATATGTGTCCTTGTTTAAGGAGACTCGATCCGATACAAAATTGCCAAACTATGGCGTTTCGGAACGTAGCAGCGTCGCGTCATCTGTCAAAAATCTACTTAAGCTTGCTGCTGTAGGTATGCAGGGCATAAAAAAATAAAAATATTATGCTTTGTGATTGGCTAGTATGCCAATCACAGCACAGTACTGCAACATTACGGACGCCGGTGATGTGATATAATAGTACTTACGATTTTTAGTTTTCTTATATACTCGTATTAATACCTTAAATTATGAATTTTAATGAACTCGTACAAAAAGTATTGTTCACAATAGTGTCATAATCAAGCTTTTTAATCTCGTACCTTACTCAGCAAGCTTCGTGGCCTAAACACGGTACTCGACTAAAAAGCTCTCTATTATAACACGATTGTGAAAAATACTATTATGTAATCATACAATAAAACACATACATCATAGTCCGTTCTCCGTGCAATGTGTGGGTGACTTATTCGGCAGTGGGCCCGGCATACCATGTCCGAAAGCACAATAATGTAAAATAATGTATTTTTCATCACACTTGCTCATAAATGGTGTTATTCCTATACAGAAGTACAATTAATGGCCTAAATTGTTCCCGCGGGAAATAATGCTCCCAAGGGAAGTAATGAGCTTGTGTGTGATCTGATTGGTTAAGCAAATCTGGACGGCAAGAATTCTGCTCTGTGATTGGTTGGAAAAAAATCGAGCAGGCCGTGCCCTGCAAGAACCGCATGCTCCATGCTCTGTGATTGGTTGAAATATTGAAGCTCCGCCCTCCACTCGTACTGATTTAGAAGTGAAGTTGTCAATTTCGTCAACATTTGATTGATGCGCTTGTATAAACCATAGGTTTTTCTGTCTTTTGAGGTTATTTATTTCCTCGCAAATGTGATGAAAAACATTGTGTATAACACGGGCGTAAGAATATTGCAAACTCGAGTCATCAAAAGCCCTCCGCTTTACGGCGTCGGGCTCCTGATAGACTCTCGTTTGCAATATTCCTCATACGCCCCTTGTTAAACAATGTACTATTATTTATTATTTTTATCAATTTCAAGGCGCGGCGTGGAGTGATGACCAGGGGCCTATTGCATAACAACTTGTAACTTATATTACAAGCGGAAACCTCTTTTCAACTCCTCGCATTAGAAAGAGACTTCCGCTTATATTATAAGTTGTAAATTGTTATGCAATAGGCCCCTGGTAAAGGTCGCGGGAGTCCGCTGGATGCGGGTGGCGCAGGACCGGCCATTGTGGCACTCTTTGGGGAAGGCCTATGTCCAGCAGTGGACGTCTTTCGGCTGATATGATGATCAATTTCATTTTTTTTATTTATCAGGGAGACAGTTGCACTATGATGATTATTGATTACTGTATTCAATTAACTTTAAGTATTATCGAACGATTCGGAGGACTATATCAGTTACCTTGGTTCTGCAGCGGATAGCCTCATTACCACGTACCGGAAGGCGCAGCGTAGGTTAACCCCCCACAAGGTGGACTGATGACCTGGTAAAGGTCGCGGGAGTCCGCTGGATGCGGGCACTGGACCGGTCATTGTGGCACTCTTTGGGGGAGGCCTATGTCCAGCAGTGGACGCCTTTCGGCTGATATGATGATGATGATGATGATTATCGAACGAGGGAGCGAAGCGAACGAAGTTCTAATTCATAATTCATAATTAATTTATTGCATATTTATCATGTGTTATAAAATAGGTGTTACATTAGGGTTGGTTCGCACTACGTCGGACGTCTATGCTTCAGCTTGGGCCGAAAATCGTTTGTCGGTCCTGTGTCTGTCCGGGTGTTCTCCTCTACAGGTCGCATTTCTCAACCGATTCTCATAAACAATTGGAAGCAGATTCGTTAATTAGGTATATAGTTTTTTTTCTTGAGTCACTATTTCGATTTTTTTAAAGACTGGCTCCCGAATGCTACTGCTCGCAGAGCCACCTATAATTGGTGAACTATTTTATTTATTTGTAGGAATGTGCTTGTCTAATTTGTTCTTGAATTGGTTGACATTGAGAGCCAACATCACATCGTCTGGCAATTCGTTCCAAGCTTTCACCACCCCGTTGGTCGTAAAGTGTCTGAAGCAGTTGTAGTGTGACCTGCGAACAACAAGTCACCTAGGCTAGGTATTCACCTGGAAAAGTTGTTGAACACAGGCTCATGGTTGTGCTGCGGCGAGAAGAGATGCAAATGGCCGGCCTGGTCGCCGAACACTAAGGCTTGGCTCGTGGCTGACACGTCCATCACGCTGCATAGGGAGGACCGTGTGTCCACCTGCAAATGTTCAATCTATATCAGCCTAAAGACGTCCACTGCTGGACATAGGCCTCCCCCAAAGAGTGCCACAATGGCCGGTCCTGCGCCACCCGCATCCAGCGGACTCCTGCGACCTTTACCAGGTCATCAGTCCACCTTGTGGGGGGCCTACCCACGCCGCGCCTTCCGGTACGTGGTCGCCACTCGATAACCTTTCCGCCCCAACGGCCATCGGCGGCGGCGGTGGGCGGGGCACATTGCACGTAGAACCGATGTCAATTTATATAGTAGAAAGTTATTGAGACTTCGTAATGGCCGAAGGCCTAAAACAGACCATGAGATGAAATGGTATGCGTGCGCTGCATCATTTAGAGTCAAAGTACTTATTCAATTTAAATTTTTGATTAAATAGGTAAGTAACGCGAAAAAAAGGCAAGCGTAATAAAGTCAGAAAAGGTGTAGCTTCTTTCGAAGTAGCTCGACTTGAACACCTGGACCAAAAGCGCCTTACGGAAGACTCGATCTAGACCATCCTATGCATATACTTACAATGACCAGGGCCAGCTATACTGCACACAATGTGACCGGACATTTAAAACTAAGTTCGGCTTTGCGAGCCATATTCGTCCTCATCAGAGGAAATTGTTAGAGTCGTCGTCGTTGGATACGACAATAAGGACTATACTCGTATATATATAACGCGAAAATCAGCACAAACAATACTTGATGATCAAAAAATTTATTCGGAAGACCGACATTGTCCTGATTATTCTCTCGAGCCAATAGAAAATTAATCTTGGCTCCAGAATATTTTGCTTCATTCGAGTTAATTTAACGTCTTCCTAATGATAATGAAATTAAGGCGACGTTGGCTCACGGTCTTCTCTCCCTCTCACTGAGCAAAGCGTGAGCGAGATGGAAGTGGAGCGTGTTCGATAGCGCGGATATAAAATTTAATAATTTTAATTTTTTGTGCGTTTAAAAAAATAAAAAAAGTAATAGCTAAGTTCCCTCAAACATGATATTGCCGATTTCGAGAACCAATTTTAATATGTTTAGCTTTTACATGTGCATAATATTTTTTTAAGTGTATTTTAGACCAATGTTCGTAATTTTTTTCTATCGAGCGAAAGTCAAAAACTCAGGATTCGAATAGCTATAGTCCCTCGAGAAAGGCCTCAAAATTGCTAATTAATTTAAGGGTAGCCGTATTATGATCCAAACTAGCGCTCCGACTTTTTAAAATTCCGTTTTCGGAGCCTACGTCGTCTTAAGAGAAGACCACTGGCCATTTTTCCATACAAACGTTCTCGACTGTTTCCTCCGAGGTTTTTGACCGTAGATTTATGATCTTTTGAAATAATATTATTATCATCAATATCTGTGTCGGTACGTTTTGTTTTTTTTGATATTCTTATTGTTATAAGTGCTAGGTTACTTTAAAGAAAGCTTAAAACGGCCTAATTACATAGTCACAAACATACGCCTAGTACAGTCGCCATCACATACATAGGTACACTTTAGGTTAGGCGACTGTAACAGTCGCCATCACATACATCGGAGCAAACAAGCACGTCACAAACATCGGAACACACCTCTATTTTCAAGGCATTAGGGTGCATGCGCCGATATTTTTGAACACCTATAGTGTACCTATGTATGTGATGGCGACTGTACACAAAAGTTAACAATAAGCGCAAAAATCAAAACAGCCCGACATTTAACATTTCCTTCCTATTCATTTACCAAAATTTGGTTACGATTGATAAAGTTTCGGAGGAGGAAACAGTCGAGAACGAAACCTCGATTCTTATGATTTTTACTTGGGACTTTTAGTCGGAGTTGCAGTTGTCCTTATCACACTAATTTTTGGGGCGGTAACGATATGGTAAATACGTACACAGGCGAAAAAGTGATAGGCAATCGTCGACATTAAAAGGTCGATATCCTAGTGGTGTGGTGTGAAAAGTTATCGATAAATCTAAAGTCATCGATATCTTCTTTTTATATGGCCTTTTGTGAGAAATATACGAAGGAAATTCACTTCTTATTGATAGCAGGTACAGTCACCGGCATCCATATGATATCAATATATATGATGAATCAAAGGCCGCAAAAATATCTGACACGCTCTTACGGCTCTAGGAATAGAGTTGTCATCAGATATTTTTGCGGCCTTTGTTCCATCATATATTTATGCCGGTGAATGTACCCAAGTCAAAAGAAAGTTTTATTTCGAATATCATAAATATCATAATGCCGTAAAATAGGTAACCTGACAAATAGTTCACCTGCTGAGCAAATACCCAACAAGGGCAATACTTTGTTAATAAATGTGTATTACTTAACTGTGAATTAACCCGTAAAAATTGTAAGACAGATAGGGTAAAGTGACTAATAGAAAGTCAACTTAGCGAGTTTTGTTATATGATACCATATTTTATGTTCGTGACTTGAACGTAACTATTGAAAAATTACTTTGCTTAAAAAAAATCTTGCATTTTTACAAGCTTTTATTTTTTAGTTTTACCTGTCACGTTGTCTGTCTGTAATCAAATCTTGCAAGTTTAATTTGACCCACTTCCCGGTGACCGATTGGGCTGAAATTTTGAGTATAAGTATAGTTTGGATGACAATTCAATATTATGATACCATCGAGCTGATCTGATGATGGAGACAGAAGGTGGCCATGGGAATTCAGTACTTAACCGATATAACCCTGTTGAATTTGGGCTCGTTAGAATTGTCTCAATGAGTAGTTGATGACGGCATACAGAAAAGTACAGTCAATAAAAGCTTCGTGTACCAAAAATAAAAATTTTGACAGAATTTTTTTTGAATGTAGGAATTATTTTCCGGAACCTCAACCACTGATCCGATTTCAAAAATCCATACACCTGTGTAAAACATGGACTTAGGTTATGTATATTGCGTTCTTTGCAATACGCGGGCAAAACCGCGCGAGCTACAAGTGTAAAATAAAAATAAGAATGCAACAAAAACTGTATTTTTTTTAAACACAGCATTTAATTGAATTCCAGACTCCAACTATTGTAAGAGGAATGTGTTCTGCATGTGCATCCTCATTTATAATAAGTTACCATCTACATTTAAGGAAATGCTACCATCAATATTTAAAAGGAGGATCACAAAATGGCTGTTGGATAAATGCTTTTACACAGTTGACGAATATTTAAATAGTAATGAAATTAGACATCCTCACTCAAACTTGCATTATGTATTGACTTTATCTTTTTACAATTTTATGAATCTGAATTTACCTGCATCTTTTATTTCTTTTATTTTATTTTGACTGTATTTGCTAAATTATGATTTATATTAATTATTTGACATGTAACTTTATTTACCAGCTCTATTTCTATTTCTACGCCTGTGTGGGCAGAATATGTTGTACATGTAATATCCTTTAACATCAAAATTGTAATTACCATATTCTATGAAATAAATAATTTTGATTTTGACTTTGACAGACAAAAACATGACAAAAAAATAACTTTCTGGGATTCGAACCTGAGACCTCTGACTCATAAAGCTGACGATTACTGACCACGCCACGACGTGACATACATTACTACTCGAAATTAATCTACTTATTTGTGACTGGTAAGTTTGACAATGTGTCGTGAAAGACATAATTTAATAGCCAACAATGGTATGTCAACATCGCCGATGAATTTTGTAACATTGTATTCTAAATTTAAATGCAACTGTCTGTGTGCGTGCGTGCACACAAGCTCGCGCACGGCCCAGCGCGACAGAAATATTTATTGGGAATTCTCGAATCTGAAAAAAGGCTCAGCTAATGTGCGCTCTTAATGAACTACTACTTCGACTGCAGGTAAAATATCCCATGTTAACTGGAAAAAAATAGTGTTTCGTGGTAAAAAACTTAAGTAGGCATAGCAAAAACTTCGATAGGAAGAAACTCTTCTGGCCGGATTGTTCGGAACCACCTCATCTATGTCCCAGCCAGTTTATTCTGCTACGGTGTGCAAGGCCAGGTTTAGGTGCGACCGTGGTGGCCGCCCGGAGCGCTCAGGGGCAGGGACTGGTTCCGGTTATACCGGTATGAAACCGGTATTCCATTACGGTACCGTTATGTTGTAAAGGTTATGCGCGCCGCGCGAACATAACGGTACCGTAACCGTTTTGAAATAACGTATAGCGGTATCAGTTTTAAACGATTCCGAAACCTTTATAATACCGGTATTATAAAGGTTATCGAGAAAAGTAAGCGAGCTGGCACTCTACAGAGGAAGCATTGGCTACTAAACATTTAAAGACAAAAAGATAAAACGGCAGTGCCTTCGCCGGCGGTTTGGCAACAACGCCAGGCCAAAGTCAATATATAGGTACCTTTAAAAAGCGGTTATGGTACCGGAAAAAATAAAGGTTCCGCTACCGAAACCGCTATTTAACAACCGATATGACGGCATACCGTTAAAATAGAATACCGGTATTTTTTGGTTAAGCAGTCCCTGCTCAGGGGTACAGGGCGCCACCCTCCGAGATGTACGGCGCCCTGAGATTGTGGGGCTGCTTCCCTATACCTATTAACCTAGTGGAGTGTAGACACTAACCTGGAACACGGAATGGTTCTCATCCGTGTTAGCGTTGACGTGCAGTAGCGTGACGTGGCCGTCTCCCGACAACGCGACCGCTCGCCCTGAGAACGCGGGCAGGTAGTGCAACAGTAGAGGCGGGGCCGCAGTAGCGATGGACCAGGCGGCTTCGCTAGAGGCCCCGGTGCGCAGGCGACGCACGTCCCATACGATCACGTAGGGTTCTGCTACTGCGACGCCGTTTACTCTGTCAACAATAGTGTCATGTCAACGCTAAAGTATCAACGCGAGGATCATAAAGAAATATGTCGGATCCTGATCAATAGGTCACTTGAAAACGACCTCAGTGGCCAGTTTCGCGAAGCTACATGTAACTATTTTATGTTTTAACAGGTAACACCTGTCCTGGTCAAATAGCCAGTCGTTATTGAGGAAGAGAACGAACACAACACACAACGATTTTAAGAACACGAAGAAGGTAACACAGGGGTTACCAGTTTAGCCTGTGTGTGTGCGTGTGTGCGTGTGTGCGTGTGTGCGTGTGTGCGTGTGTGCGTGTGTGCGTGTGTGCGTGTGTGCGTGTGTGCGTGTGTGCGTGTGTGCGTGTGTGCGTGCGTGCGTGCGTGCGTGTGTGCGTGTGTGCGTGTGTGCGTGCGTGCGTGCGTGCGTGCGTGCGTGCGTGCGTGCGTGCGTGCGTGCGTGCGTGCGTGCGTGCGTGCGTGCGTGCGTGCGTGCGTGCGTGCGTGCGTGCGTGCGTGCGTGTGTGTGTGTGTGTGTGTGTGTGTGTGTGTGTGTGTGTGTATGCACGTGTGCGAGTGCGCGTGTGCGTGTTTGTGTGCGCTTGCGTGATTGCGTGCGTGTGTGTTGTGTGTGTGTGTGTGTGTGTGTGTTTGTATGTGCGTGCGCGTGCGCGTGTGCGTGTGCGTGTAAGTGTTTTAGTTTTTTTTAGTAGCTTCATGAATCGAGCTGGTGTGAGCATAGGTTTGCCATGTGGACCAAAATAACACATCTTAAGTCGTAGTCAGAAATAGTGGGTCCTAAATAAATTATGTTTTAGAATCGTGGTGCACCCAAACAAAATCAGCGGCGCTACCACGAATTTCGAATCTCGAACTTCGTATATCTCCGTCTCTGACGCTCGAGTACCATAAACCGTAAATGCGATAGAGACGGAGATATACGTAAAACTTTACCTTTTTAGTAATATTAGCCTATTATGCTAATATTACTAAAAAGGTAATGTTTGCGAGGGTGTAAGTTTTGATTATAACCTTAACTAACTATCATACACCTCACGATAGTTATAATTATAAGCAAAAATGTCTATTGTTGTGTTTAATCTAAGTAGCGTCTTGAATAAATAGTTTACCTTTCTTTCTTTATATTATTTCAATTAAAAAAAGACCAGTCTATAGAATTATGGACCGTCGTGGAGGTGGTTTTATTTATTGATTTAATAATACATGGAAAAACAACAGCGCAAAATGTGTTAACGTATAGATTAGGATTGCATATTTAAAACTGCGCGGCGCGGCGTGGGTAGCAGGGGCTGCATAACCGAAAAATACCGGTATTCTATTTTAACGGTATGACGTCATATCGGCTGTCAAACAGCGGTTTCGGTAGCGGAACCTTTATATTTCGCTACCGAAATATAACGGTACCTTTATTTTTTCCGGTACCGTAACCGCTATTTAAAGGTATATATCGATTTTGGCCTGGTGTTATTGCCAAACCACCGGCAAAGGCTCTGCCGCTTTGTATTTTTGTCTTTAAATGTTTAGTAGCCAATGCTTCCTCTGTAGAGTGCCAGCTTGCTTACTTTTCTCGATAACCTTTATAATACCGGTATTATAAAGGTTACGGTATCGTTTAAAACTGATACCGCTAACCGTTATTTCAAAACGGTTACGGTTTATGTTCGCGCGGCGCGCATAATTTTTATGACATAACGGTACCGTAATGGAATTTATTATTATTCCAAACATATGCAAGTTTACAGTACAAAACCAAAACACTTACATACTACAATATTACAATAAGTCATACCGGTTTCATACCGGTATAACCGTAACCGAAATCAGTCCCTGGTGGGTAGGCCAAGGTGGACTGATGACCTGGTAAAGGTCGCGGGAGTCCGCTGGGTGCGGGTGGCGCAGGACCGGCCATTGTGGCACTCTTTGGGGGAGGCCTATGTCCAGCAGTGGCCGTCTTTCGGCTGATATGATGATGATGATGATGATGATTTAAAACTACTCACGATTGGAACCCGCATGTGATCAGCAGGTCTCCCTGCATGTCCAGGTCGGAGAGACAGGCCGAGTGCGCCCTGAAGGTGTGCTCGGCAGTGTCAGGGCTCCGCAGGTCACGGAGGGACACGGAGCCGTTAGCGCTCCCGCACGCGACGAGGGAACTGCCTCCACCGCGGAGGACGGCGCAACCTTCTTCTGGGATCGGCTAAGACATAACAAATAGTTGGTTGTGTCTCAAAAAGGTAGCAAAATTATGTATTTACGGCGAGGGCGGTACATTGAATCCAGGGTGACGCGAAGGATTCTACGATATAATCATGAGCGTAGCGAGGGATTATTAGTTAGAATCTTGACCGTAAAGAAACATTCAAACGTTAACGCCCATAACGAAAATGTTTTGCTCCATGTGACACATGCAACTTTTCACACTGACGAGGAAGCAAAATAAAAAAAACCTATGAAAAAGAGAAATATCTACAACTTAGAAAAGTTGAAAAACCACCGATATTTTTCATCTCAAAAACGGCAGAACCGATTTTGTTGAAGAACGTAACTATAAGAACCATCTCGATCACGTCAGCTTTCGGATAAAAAAAAACCGGTTGTTCGCGCCGCTCCGTTAACTAGTTTTAATATTTAGTCTTAAGTACACAAAAATGACACTTGCACCTTTGGATTAACGTTCACTTTAGCTTATATTCCTTTCACCAATCAAAACACTCACACATCACGACATAGTTGTAGTTAACCAATCACAGACACTCTCACATACATACGTCACAGCCACGCCGCGCTTGACACTTGCATTCCGAATCCTACACGACAAAGACATAACCTCTGTAATTTAAAAGGAATTATAAGCATTTTATCGAAGAACCAGAGTTTCAATCATCTTCTTGCTCCTGTAAAGAACACCGGTCCATTCGTTTAGGAGCTACGATGCCACAGACAGATACACACACAGACACGTCAAACTTGTAACACCCTTCTTTTTCCGTCGGGAGTTAAAAAAGCACATTGTCATGTGTAACTTACGGGTTCCAACGGCCACATTCCGTCTTCATTGATTAAGTGAAGGGTCCACGGAAAGAACATGTCTAGTCACTTTTTTTTTAAATGAGATTTTAATGCCAAAATGTAGAGCAAGTAATAAACTATTATTTACATCTTCTGTTACAACTGTATTATTATATTAACATGATTATTTTTTACTTTAAAAAAACCTATAGGTACATTAGAGAAAAAAATATTTTAGTTTATCACGTTTCAAAATGAGAACGAATCAATGGTATATAGGTATTAATGATACCACCGCACATTATTATGTTTTCGAACGATTTCTCCCTGATTTATTCTGCATACGATGTGCCGGGCCGCTGTTTTCAATTAAGTCTTAAATCACTCCAAAGGGTCTTTTTATTAATTATTGGACATCGTTATAATACTAAAATGACTTACATTTAAATAAATATTATTAATAAATACAATAGCGACTCCATGGTATTTAGAACCACGAAATATGTAATCAAATTATACCTAATTGATATTCAAAGTTATCAGATTCTAATAAGATATACTATTATGCTTTTGACTTTGCATGTTTATTTCCTGTAGTTAAGTGACAACGCATGTTCCTTCCGTGTTCAATAGGGGTTTGGTTCGGTTTTTGGTATTAATAATAACAATCCGTCACTTTTAACTAATATTCTATTTATTTATCTAAAGGTAAGTAAGTTTAACATACAATTGATTTATACACAAGTGCATAAATATATTTGATGATTAACTACATCGTTCCAAACTCTAAAACCGCGATAAGACATGTTCTTTCCGTGGACCCTTCAAGTGTAATAGTTTTAAGTGAAATTGTATATTGTGATATAAATAAATAATATTATATCATCATCAGTCAGACCAGCTCGATATCATAACAGATATCACATTTTGCAATGTTTTCATTGTCAAAATTTGACTTGCAAAAGTGTTGAAGATTTGGTTACAGACGAGACATGAGAAAGTATAAATAAAATCCTGAAAAAAACGATGATACTCACAATGACAGTCTCCACCAGCGTGGTGAGGTCCAGATCGATTAACTTGTCCTGATGGCCGCCCATCATGAGCTTCGCGGGCCCCAGTTGGTGCAGGCACTGCATGTCCGACATGTTCCTCGACCTGCAGAGCGTCTAGTAACGTCAGTAAGTCTTATGATGTCTCTGGTCGCGAAGACAGTTCAAGATTTGAAACTTTGCTTGTGTTAATCAAACTGATTTTCTACTAACTGCTCAACTGTGAGCCACGCAAACAGATTAGAAACTAAATCCGTGTATCACCAAAACGCGCCATATAACTACTCCTTTTTTTGGGCAATCTTGTAAATTCAGAGCCCCCGGCAAGCTCGGCCGAATTTCACCTTCCCATACAAACGGAGTTTCGTTCTCATTTTAAAACTACGTGTTGGATTGTAACGAAACTTTGCATATACAATGAATGCCTATATCTATAGGTCTGTAATTAGTTTCTATTGCTCCAGTTTATAAAACAAACGAAATACAGCAAAAACAAGTTTTGTATGAAAAACTTAAATTCGCTGTATTTTTAGGGTTCCGTACTCAAAGAGTAAAACGGGACCCTATTACTAAGATTACGCTGTCCGTCCGTCCGTCCGTCCGTCCGTCCGTCTGTCTGTCACCAGGCTGTATCTCACTGATACCGTGATAGTTCCAGCTGAAATTTTCACAGATGATGTATTTCTGTTGCCGCTATAACAACAAATACTAAAAACACAGAATACAATAGTTTTTTATAGATAATTGTACGGAACCCTTCGTGCGCGAGTCCGACTCGCACTTGGCCGGTTTTTTTACTATGGTATCTGAAGCTAAATAAACTATTTACAGACCTGGATATACCCTAACTTATTCTAAGTACAAAGTTTCAGAGCGAACTAGCTAGTCGTTTTTAAATGAGAGCGTAACTACGTTTGTATGGAGAACCGAGCTTGCCGGGGACTCTTAAATTACTGGTAGGCTTCCCCCAAGGTACGCCATAAGACCCGCTCTCCTGTTTACGCCATCCAGTTACCCTCCTCAAATCATCTGTCCATCTGGCCGGAGGGCGTTCAACACTACCTTTGCCAAGCCATGGCCTCAATGGGGAACTTGCATGGGACTTCAATTTCGAATAAATTGCACTCAATCGATGCGGATATACGTAGAGATATCATACAAACAAAAAAAAAACGATTTTATTAGTTTTACCTAACGTTAAAATTACAAAAATTATTTTTTTATTTTTTCGATAAAATAACGTAACAGTTACATAGAATATTAAATTAGAAATGATATGTTGTATGACAAGTATAGTCTTAAACGTAAATTTTGTGGGGATAATCGCAAATTAATGACTTACTCCATAGTAAAGGCTATGCTGTGACGTCATAGCATAAGCCCGTTTAGTATAGAGCGTTTTCGGGGGGTGCCGGCGCGCGCAGATTTCAAATGCATATAACATCAGAAAAAGAAATCATAACAAAGTTTTAATGCTACAGTTGTTTTAATGCTGGATTATACTTTTGTTTTTCTTAATAAAATATTAAGATGCAAGTTCCCTATTCGAATTAACAACTTAGAAAAGTTGAAAAACCCCCGACATTTTCATTTCAAAGTTCAATATCTCTAAAACGGCTGCGCCGATTTTGTTGAAATGTAGCTAAGAACCATCTCGATCACGTCGGCTTTCGGTCAAAAAAAACCGCATTAAAATTGGTCCACTCGTTTAGGAGCTACGATGCCACAGACAGACACGCCAAACGTATAATACCCCTCTTTTTGCGTCGGGGGTTAAATTACTTCAGATCTGATACATTTTAAGGAAAATACGGAACTCTAAAAACAATATGCTGAGTGATTTCAGGGAAGACACACTATTTAGGAAGTTGTACCAAACGACTTATCCCAAAGAACCCACCACTAAATCGAAAAAAAAAAACATCCATCATGCCATCATATTATTGATGTAGATATCCTTATTTATTATTTTTTAAGGATACCATTCTTTTACTATTTGGCAATATTATGCACGATTTTACAGAGTATGTATTCCTAAACGAATCAGCGGTACATTTTATTGATGCTATTTTATTCCTGAGAACAACGGTCTCATCTTTCAGACGAGTTTAGTAGTGTACAGTCAAGGGCCAAGGGACCAGTATGTATATGTCACCGTTAGATTGTGAAAACCGTCAGTTTATAATCTTACCCGTTATATTGTAAACTGACGGAATATTGTGAACTGCCAAAATAATTCATAATTTTACGCATTCATTTTCGTTAGTTTATAAACTAACAATGTCATATCGTCAAATTGTGAACTGAATCAAATTTGCCTGATTCGGAACGCAACCTGTGCGCTGTTTGGTTGAGCGAATTATTCCACTCGTATCAGTTTCCACTTACGTCAGAACATGATTGTTTTTTTTGTTATTCAGACATTTTATTCCATTTATTTCGCCATCCAGCAGTGTCGACGGAGCCCCGCTGTGCGGGGCTCCTATTTCTGGGCGCTTTACCCTTCGGGCAACTGAAGATACCTAACTAACCTAACCTACCTAGTCTTTGTGTACGTTCCGTAGCAAGCCGATTTGATCTCAGTTCACAATTTGACGATTCGACATTGATAGTTTATAAACTAACGAAAAATAATGCGTTAAATTGTGAACGGTTTTGACAGTTCACAATTTTTCGTCAGTTTATAATATCGCGAGTTAGATTATAAACTGACGGTGTTCACAATCTAACGGTGACATATACACCACAAAGTCTCAAAAATAAGTACACAAACCTTATTTCTGCAACAATAAGGTTGTAGTATACTTACATATTTATGAAACTTTGAGTGAATACATATTGTTGTTCAGACCAGTGGTCGCTTACAATGGGCCTCATAAGAAGGCTCAAAATCACCCAAAGGGCAATGGAGAGGGCTATGTTGGGAGTTTCTCTGCGTGATCGCATCAGAAATGAGGTTATCCGCAGCAGAACCAAGGTAACCGATATAGCCCTCCGAATCGCTAAACTTAAGTGGCAGTGGGCGGGGCACATTGCACGTAGAACCGATGGCCGCTGGGGCGGAAAGGTTCTCGAGTGGCGACCACGTACCGGAAGGCGCGGCGTGGGTAGGCCCCCCACAAGGTGGACTGATGACCTGGTAAAGGTCGCGGGAGTCCGCTGGATGCGGGTGGCGCAGGACCGGTCATTTTGGCACTCTTTGGGGGAGGCCTATGTCCAGCAGTGGACGTCTTTCGGCTGATATGATGATGATGATGATGATATTGTTGCCCTTGACTGGACAGTCGCCATCACATACATAGGTACACTATAGGTGTTCAAAAATATCGGCACATGCACCCTAATGCCTTGAAAATAGCGGTGTGTTCCGATGTTTATGACGTGCTTGTTTGCTCCGATGTATGTGATGGCGACTGTACCAATACCTAGTTTGGAGTTCATTGTACATACATACAATTTGCCAATTTCACACAAGTGTTTTTATAGTAACACTAGCTTCTGCCCGCGACTCCTTCCGCGTGTAACTCGTTTATATCGTAGTCCATACAAATTTTCACCTCCTTTGGGAGTGATTTCCGGGATAAAAACAATCCTATGTCCTTCCCCGGGACTCAAATCTATATACCAAATTTTTAACTTAATCGGTTCAGCGGTTTAAGTGTAAAGAGGTGTTGTAGTTTTATAGATGGATTTGTAGTTTTATTTTACCTGTGCGTGTGTTTGGGGATGCCTCTTCGTATCTGATGTCGGAGCGAGGTTTTTGTTAAGGCATATATGCCAGTTTCAGTGGTCAGTATGTCCCTCACTTCTTCAGATTCGTGGACTTGGAAGGAAGTGTATTTCTGCATTGATGGGCCGTAGTAGGATGTGACGTGTCCCTAAAACATATCAATTAATCAATCAATCAAATAATTTATTGGCAGAAAAAGGGTAGTTTACATATCTTAGAGTAAATACATTATTGTTTCACCTTTTCCAGCTGTTACAAACAGCATACAAATATGTACATCTATATCATAACATTTTTGTAACTATGGTGGTGGGTTATAATATAGGTATTCTTTATTTCATATATTAACCCCCCACGAAAACTTATACGCGGAGCTTAATAAAATAGGTATAATAGTGGGAACAACAGAAACCTCTAACATGCCTAATTCAGGAGAAAATTCAAATTATATAGGTACAGTGAATGCATCTATTTATCTATCTATATTATTATTACGCGAGCCCGATTTTTGTACACGCCATCAGATCTACAGTTATGGTCCGATTTTGATAAATGATATGTCACTGGATTCGTCTCATGCTGCAGATTTGCAATAAGGTCTTCGTTTTTTCATTTTTTATCGGTAAGTTACTAAAATATAAATTTAAAGAAACTACTGTGCGCTGACCACGTGACTTTGGCTGCGTGACATCACGTGGCGTAACTTCTGTTTTGACTCGAGATGACAATGTAAAATAATAAACAATAATTAAACTCAAACCTGTACTCAGTTCTTCAGCATGAGAAATTATAGATGTTGAGTCGGCCACATATGGATACAACACTAAGAAAAGTAAGAAAAATAGAAAGTAATAAAGATTGTTTATTTACATAAACTGACAGACGTATTGTGTCAAATGTGGTTTTTTTTTATTGACAGAGACATCAGTATTACTTGCCATGTTCTTTTTTACTTCAGAAAAGTTTACATACAAACTTATTTTAACATATTCGAGATGTTGGGAGAAGAATGAGGTTTAATTAAATCCATTAATTGTCGTGGACCTCATAGACGGCTTTTTTAACCTTACTTAGTACAATGCCGTAGGCGCCGATAGGCTCCGCCTAATTTCCAGTATAAAGAAAGATGTAGAAAACGAAACTTGATTACAAAATTTTCTTTTCTCTACCTACTACCTACCTACTCTTTTCTCTACTAATTCTCGACCAAGACATTCAACTGTGCTTGCCTCTCAGGCCAACGTCACCTAGAGAAATAGCGAGAGAGATCAAATTGCTCGATACCAAAAAGGCACCTGGCTTTGATCTGATAACGCCGAGGATCCTAAAAGAACTACCTAAAAAGTGCATCACATTCTTAACATGCCTTTTTAATGCCATCTTTCGTGTCTGTTACTTCCCGGACACATGGAAGGTTTCACAGATCGTAATGATTCACAAAGATGGCAAACCGCCACATGCTTGTTCTTCATATCGACCTATAAGCTTGACTCCTGTACTTTCGAAGCTGTGAGAAAGAATATTTCTCAAAAGACTATCCGAAGCAATGATGCAAAATGAGATTATTCCTAATCATCAGTTTGGATTCCGCAAAGCGCACTCCACTGTCGAACAAGTACATCGTGTGTATCACTCTGTCAGACAATGCCTCGAACACAAAAAATACTGCTCTGCTGCATTTTTGGACGTACAACAAGCGTTTGACAGAGTATGGCACAAAGGTCTGCTCTGCAAAATCAAGGAAAACCTCCCTCACTCCGTATACTACATCCTGGAGTCTTACCTGTTCGAAAGGCTTTTTCAAGTCAAGCATGGAGAAGCACGGTCTTCATTGTACCCTATCAAAGCTGGAGTACCCCAAGGCTCCGTACTAGGACCTGTGTTATACAACATCTACACAGCAGATTTACCGATCAAAAATGACGTTACCGTCGCTACTTATGCTGACGACATAGCCTACCTGGCAGAAGACAGCGATCCCATTGTGGCAAGTGCCAAACTACAACAAGTGCTGGACTCCACCTCAGCCTGGCTTCAAAAGTGGCGGATTCAAGCTAGTGCCCAGAAGTCAACTCACATTACCTTTACCCTGAGAAAAGACAACTGTCCTCCGGTATACTTGGCAAACAATATCCTACCCCAAACGGACTGCGTAAAATACCTCGGATTCCACTTAGACAGACGTATGACCTGGAAAAATCACGTAAAGGCAAAAAGAGACCAAGTTAACTACAAATTCCGAAAACTTTACTGGATGATGGCAAGAAACTCAGTGCTCTCACTGGATAACAAGCTTTTAATATACTTAGCTGTTCTGAAACCCATCTGGTCATACGGCATCGCAATATGGGGAGTAGCCAGTAAGAGCAACATAGCCTGCCTACAAAGGGTACAAAACAACATTCTCAGATGCATCACCAATGCTCCATGGTTCGCGAGGAACGATGAAATTCACGAGCATGTAAAAATGCCAACAGTAGCATCCGAAGTGGCCCGCTATAAGGAACAACACATAGCTCGCCTTACCTATCACTCCAATCCATTGGCCTCTGGATTGCTCGACAATGTCAATGTGGTTAAGAGACTTAAACGTAACCATATTCTTTAAGTAGTGAATGGGGCACTGGCCTCTAAAACTACGACCCGCCATCTTCCATTCAACTAATCTGATCATAGTCTGGAGACTGATTGCAGACTTAACATAAAAAAAAAAAAAAAAAAAAAAAAAAAAAAAAAAAAAAAAAAAAAGGAAATCATCTCCTGAGGGGTTGAAATTAGGGCTGAAGATTTGGATTTTAGATGAAATCTGGTACAGAGATAGTTTGATGCCCGGGGAAGGACAAAGTATAGTTTTTATCCCGGAAATCAATCCCTAAAGGGGAAATGGAGGGTGAATGTTTGTATCGAGCTACTATATAAACGAGTTCTACGCGGACGGAGTCGCGGGCAGAAGCTAAACTGGAAACTGTAACTTCGGTCAAAAACTAAGTAGAGAACACAATTGAATATAGCGTTTTTTAAAAAATCATTCCTTAAGGAGGTAAAAAGGGGTTGGAAGTAAGAATGGGGAACAAGTAATTTTTGAAGTAAGGGAATTATTTGGTCATATAGGTACTATTATTTGATAAGCCATTAATTAGTCAAATCACATAATCCAACTGCTAGCAGAATAGTAGGTTAAGTTAAGTTAGAGCGACCCTTACAGAACCGAATAGCTATCAGAAATAGAAATGTAGGTTGAGTATACTTAAGCTCATTTTGCTTTCAAACGTGAGTAAAACTACAGAACGTATTTAGACAAAAATTTACAGTATTGTAGCTAAGCAGACATAAAAAAACTAAATTATCCTTATACATTATACAAGACTCATTATCTATCCGGTTTAAACTTAAGTGGCAGTGGATCACATTGCACGTAGAACCGATGGCTGTTGGGGCGGAAAGGTTCTCGAGTGGCGACCACGTACCGGAAGGCGCGGCGTGGGTAGGCCCTCCACAAGGTGGACTGATGACCTGGTAAAGGTCGCGGGAGTCCGCTGGATGCGGGTGGCGCAGGACCGGCCATTGTGGCACTCTTTGGCCTATGTCCAGCAGTGGACGTCTTTCGGCTGATATGATGATACATTATCTTAAGAAACAGCAATTTAAGCAGAAACATCTGGTGATGATACTTGAAATATTTATATTTGTAAAAACGGACATTTCAATTTAGATGTAATAGGTAACAATTTTGATGAAATTTGGTATACTTAGAGATAATATGACACCCTTGGAAGGATATCGAATAGTTTGTTTGCAATATTTTTTCTAAAGCGATTACAAGTTCTACGCAGACGAAGTCGCGGGGAACAGCTAGTTATTGCATATATTATTGCATACTATGCTATGAAGCATATGGTGTTGTGTTCCTGGTGGTGAGTAAGGTCGCCAGAGCTCCCTAGGATGCGCTGTGTTGAGAGTGAGGGACCTGCTGACTCTATCTGCCAACACAGCGAATCCTCAAGTGAATAAAGGGTCGACAACGCGCTTGTGATTCTTCTGGAGTCACTGGTGTCCATAGGCTACGGTACCTGCTTGACATCAGGCCGGCCGTAAGCTTGTTTGCCAATAGCCAAAAATAGATACTACACCGTAGACTAGTCAAACATATCTATAGAGAGCTTTTTGGCTTACTTAGAGCTCCAGAATAACATACTCATTACTCACTCTTGAAATAGGAAAGGCAGTGTGTCAGAAGCAAGTGCCTTCGGGTACATCCTGGCCACTCAAAAATCTTTCTGCCCAACGCCACAGTTCTATATGCAATGTGCCCCGCCCACAGCCACCCACTTGTTTACCCATTTAATAAAACTTACCCCTTGATTACCCATCCAAATGAGCTCTTCAAACTTGTCAAACTGCACGGAGGAGACCCCAAACCTATCCCCTCCATCAACCTGAATGCTGCTCCGCACTTCATACTCGCCTTCATATGATGGCATGAGGTACTGCGGAGTGTATTCTGCTGCGTATGGGTCTGTAATTAAATATATAAATATTTGGGGACAATCTTCCACAAATCGACCTAGACTCAAACTAAGAAAAGCTTTTACTAGATGGGTCATTGTCAGTCACAAAAATCATCTTTCCCGTGGTCAATAGTTAAGGGCTTACGCTCACATATAATATGTTTTTAACACATAGGATTCTAGAAGGGGCAACGCCGTTTATGCGGATTCAGAGATAAATAAATAAATATTTGCGGAAAATCTTACACAAATCAACCTAGTCCCAAACTAAGCAAAGCTTGTACTATGGGTACTAGACGACGATATAGATACTTATATAGAGAAATACATACTTAAATACATAGAAAACATCCATGACTCAGGAACAAATATTCATGCTCATCACACAAATAAATGCCCTTACCGGGATTCGAACCCAGGACCTCTTGCTTCCTAGGCAGGGTCACTACCAACTGGGCTAAAGCGGTCGTCAGATCAACCAATAATTAGGCTTTATAGCCCTTAACTTTGGCAATGTCCACGGAAGAGACGCGAACCTAAATCTGACAATGACCCAGATGTACTAAGGGACAATATGCATACTTTTATAAATAAATAAGTACCTAGACCAACATAGAACCTTGTTGTTGCAAATGCTGTGTCAATAAGGGTTACTAGGATTATTGCGTCGCTATGTAGTAGTTAAAATGACAGGGTTCTACAGTGGCCTGAGGAATCAAATTGGTTGACTGTACATAGAAAACATGCAATTAACTATGAAGCAATTTATTACAATCAACAGGGTGTTACAAAAATCCCGTAAAGCGGAAAGGGGGTTAGATGGTCCCTTATAAAGAGCCAATTTACAGAAAACCATAGTATCGCAGTATGAGTTACAGCCAAAATCAATTTAAAAAAAAGAATTAGGGAACATTTTTATGGGGTGTTTTGTAACACATGCATATCTTGTGTCTTGCCTGACAAATTACAATACTAAATTACTCTTTGAGTATAGAACCCTAAAAAAGGACATGCACTAAAATTTTATAATAATGTGGCAGAACTGGGATAGGTCATTTAACTTTTGAACTGATAATATTTTGACCAGTAGCACAAGAAACTTAACTGTCATGTTTGTTAGGGAAAGTGGGATAAAACAGGTAAGTAGTTAATTGATGATTAAAGATTTTTAAGTGAATATGTACCTATTTATAAATTAAGATGTTATGATGATTTATAAATTAGGGTGTTGCATAGCCTCTTGAAGGAGGTTGCAGCTACTTGAATTATTTTTATTTACGAACAAAAAAGAATTAAAGAATTCAAAGTTAACTTAAATGAAAGATTCGCAAAATTTGTGTTTTTTATTTGTAAAACAAAAAATATGTGAACAGAAAAAAACGCTGCTTTACACAAGACTAGATTGTCAGTAAATAAGCTGACCTGCTTTAGAGTACACTACTTCATGAAGCAAATTACTATTATGTCTATAAAAATAGAATTACTATGTTATCTCCAAACAAATTCCACCTCTTTAAATAATAAGCAATACTTTAAGTTAAGTAATTTATAGTTGAGAAGATTCTCAACTGATTCACTCAAATAGAGGGTAAGACAAGAACTAAAAACGCCAACTAAACTAATTCAATAAATTTACCTGTTAAAAGATGATCGGCTGGCATACACAGATCATTAAAATGGTACTCCATTTTTAGATCCTGAATGCTACTGTTGAACACGAACGTAAATCAAAATATTGTTTATTATGCCTACATCACAGACTGTGAGGAAGTTACCGGGTTTGATTGTATTTTATAATAATTCTGACACCCGGTGCAAAATACGCACGCAAAATCTCAAGCAACGCAACGCAAACCACTTAAAACGGAACAGTCAACAACCTATGCACATACAATGACAAAATGTTGTATAGCATTTACGGTCATAAAACTCAGTGTTAAGGACAAAAATGGCTACTTCATCCGATTTTGAATGCAATTTGTGTTGCCTAGAGTGCTGTAGTGACATGGCGTAGCGATAAATAACGGATTCTAAACGCCATTGTGCATGAAGCGTCTGCATAATTGCTATACGAAAATGAATCTTATCTCAATAACGATAAGTCTGAAAGTGGTAAGTGTCAATTGATCGAATTAAAAATATAATCGGTAAAAAGAAATTTCTTGCGCCTGTCAGTGCGAACTTGGTTGGAACTGCGAACGAAACGCTTGAGACGTTTTTTCATTTTCTTCAACTCCCGATTTCGGGCCGATTTTCAAATCCAAAAAGAGTTGAACTGCATTGTTTACTATTAAATAATTAATAACATAATGAAATGAGACCCGCTGTAGTGTTAATAATTGTATCTACCCACATGTTGTGCCATGGATCTGCAAGAGCTGCGTGTATCGCCTATTTGGAGCAGTATCCTAATGACGTTCCAAGACCTGCTGCTCGCCACTTTCAAGAAGTTCATCGCCGGTTGTGCAATATTGGCCTGGGATACGGTGGCCGAGATCGCCGAGAGCCAGGAAACATAATTGATGTTGCCATAGAAGAAGCAGTTCTCAGAGACTTGTACGCGGACCCAACCACGAGTCTAAGACGCTTGGCATTGAGGCACGGAATCTCAAAATTCTCTGTCTGGAAAATTTTGAAGAAGGAAGAACTGCATCCATTTCATTATCAACGGGTACAAAATTTGCAAATTGGCGATGCCCGCGTTAGGTGTGTTATGTCGACTTGGATACTTGGCAATATCAGAAGGGATCCGGAATTTACTAGAAGAATTGGTACTCGACGATCAATTGATTGGACCAGTCTTCTTACCGAATACTTTGAACGCCGACAGATTTTTACTGTTACTGAGAGACGAGCTCCCAGAGCTTTTGGAAGATGTGATGTTAGATGTGAGACAACGCCTGTTTCTCCAAATGGATGGATGCCCAGCTCATTGGGCATTAAGAGTTCGACATTTTTTAAATGAGCAATATCCCAATAGGTGGATCGGCCGAGACGGCCCCTTGGATGGCCTGCAAGATCGCCTGATATGACGCCGTTGGATTATTTTCTTTGGGGTGATATGAAGCAACGGGTATATCACAGAATCGTCAATACCGAAGCAGAATTGCACGACAGAATTTTCAATGCAGCACAAGAAATAAAAAATAATCTGGGAATGATTCGACGGGCTAGCAACAAATTCAAGCTCGGGCCACATTGTGCCTTCAAGAAAGAGGAGGTCATTTTGAACAATTAATACCATACAGGGAACGCCCTTTGCAACACTAGAATAAGTTTTTTCTTTAATAAAGGTTTATCAATCGAATTTATGACTTTTAATTAAAATACATGATTTTATTTACGCAATTTTTAGGACTACTTTTCTTCCTATTGTTTTCTCTACCTAAAACCCGATAACACCCTTCAACTACCTGGGAACAAGCGGTCATTAAGGATTTTAAGAGGATTAAAATTAATAAAATTATGGTTTGATTTACGTACCCATTAGCGTGGTATTTTTCAAAGTCTGAGACAGTTTAAAAACGGTTTTAGAATCGGCATTAAGTGAGGATTAATACTAAGTACGTAATTTGTTATTTCCACCTAAGACCCAATAACACCCTTCAACTACCTGTGAACAAACGGTCATTAAGGATTTTAAGAGGATTAAAATTAATAAAATTATGGTTTGATTTACGTACCCATTTGCGTGGTATTTTTCAAAGTCTGAGACAGTTTAAAAACGGTTTTAGAATCGGCATTGAGGTTTAATACTAAGCAAAAAAAATGGTAACTAAATCTGCGTTTTTTTCAGAAAATTGTGTTTTTCTTTTAAAATTCGTAATTTTTGTAGCCATTTTTCAAAAACAATAATTTTTTTTGCGGATTTTCTCTTCTAGTTGGTTTTTTATTGTTATTAAGAATTATTAACCTGTCCCTTGGTAATACTCTGCATTTTTTATTTTTATTTTAGGACCATTGGATCAAAAGTTATACCGTCTGAATTAGGTGTATTACCCGAGTTTTTACAAAAATTTTCAAAATTCTGTAAAAAAAAAACTAATGACTAGAAAAAAAAAAAAACACCGTTTCACCGATGAAATTGGCTGAAATTTTTCTCCTTTTATTATGTACAGTTTATGAAATTCCACCCTGTATAACGACCACCATAATTGCAACCAGTAACGTAACATCAGCGTTTTATCTGTGCCAGTGTTATTATAATGTATGAAAAATCATAATAGCATCGACAATCGATGTTATTATGGAAATCAGGTCCGGTGTTGGCGTCGTGCAGCATGATGTAGTTGGTCATGATTTGAAATCTAGTCGGCCATGGCGGTGCAATGGCGGTTATTCTAATGGTTCCCGAACACATCATTGAGGATTTATAACATGTGGGTAGATAAAAAAGTGTATGTAACTGTACATAATTAGGCATTATGTACAGTCACATAAACTACTATTCTCCACTCTTTATTGTTATCTCCACTTACTCCGTAGTAATAACCCTAGAAACCCTACACGTGACCTCCGGGTGGTGCTAAAATAACAACAAACTCGGCAGCTGCACTGTTCCTTCTGAACCTCGCAGCGCACACTGGAACTCTATCAGCGACATCAATACGAATACATATATGTACTGGTGTGTAACTGCCATACGATAAATAAATACTTGTTATTGTATTGCTACATCGTGAGCACAATGACATGAATCCCATGATTCACCCGACAGATTTACAACATAATAAATAATATAGGTACCTAAAGGTATAGGATAAACTCCCTTACAACCGAGTAGGGTCAGTCATGCATGGTTCGGTTCACCCGTCTGTCGTAAAATACCACTAAAGGGGGTCTTCGGTGTCATCGGCACTTCATCATATCAGCCGAAAGACGTCCACTGCTGGACATAGGCCTCCCCCAAAGAGTGCCACAATGGCCGGTCCTGCGCCACCCGCATCCAGCGGACTCCCGCGACCTTTACCAGGTCATCAGTCCACCTTGTGGGGGGCCTACCCACGCCACGCCGCGCCGGTACGTGGTCGCCACTCGTGAACCTTTCCGCCCCAACGGCCATCGGTTCTACGTGCAATATGCCCCGCCCACCCCACGCCCATCGGCACTTAGCTAATTATAATTGACGCAGATCAGAGAAGGTGTTGACTTCACACAGGCATAGCGTAGCGCGAGAAGGGCGTCTACTTGAGATCCTAAGAGTTCTCCGAATTACATAGTGCAAGGAAGCAGGTTTTACATTTTATTGTATAGAAGTACACATACAAATACATAATATTATTGAGGAGGGCTGAACACACACACACATACACATACATACATACATACACGCACGCATAGGTTAAGCTAAAGAAGATAAAATAATATTTACTTACTCATTAAGGCGGCGTCTTTGCAGATTAGGACGAGGAGAAGCCCAAACAGCATTTTGAAAATAAGTGCTGATCATGTTTGTTGCCCCATATTGGTGCACATAGTTAATCTTGTAAAATCTAATTTAGTTTTTAAGTTCTAACATAGTTTTTAAGTTTTATTGTTATCTTGAATAAATGAAATTGAAAAAAAAAAAAAATATATTAACCTAACATATTTTAAGCAAATCCGTAAGTTTCTTCCTGTATCTGTTAGGGAGACCTGTCATTGGCTCGACTATTGTATCTTAGATGTAAGCCTATATTGTATGTTAAAAGCTGGTCTTCTAATAAATAAAAATAAAAAATAACATAACCCAGACTTCTCCTCTAGGCTTGGGTCATCGCGCTGATTAACGACCACCTAAATGAAGTGTGCTGGTTTTTCAACCACTTTGATGAGTTGAAAAACTGGAAGGATACTCGTTTTCTCATTATATACTCGTAGGTTCTATATAGGCATAGTTACTACTATTACAACTGCATATGGCTAAATTTTTGTTTAGGATCTGCAGAATAGGGAACATTACTGCAATGTTCTGCCGCCAGAGGCAGCACTACCACTAATAGTAAACCACTATAGGAATATAGGGATTCACACACACATGCACAATTTATTGTCAAATGAGTGACAAGGATGCTTTCATAGACAATACTGCAAGTGGGAATGAGATACAATGTCAACGCTGCTAGTGTCGCCACCTACGAAGGGTTTTGCGTAATGTTCCCTATTGTAAGGATCTTCAGGTGGTCACTAACTGCGTAGCGTAACCGGCATTATGGCCCTATACTTAACCTACTTTATTGATTAAGTACTTAAAAAAAAGAAATGATTTTGAAGCGAATATAATTCATGATTATTGATAATACAATAAATATTGGTATTAAATAATGCAACTTAAACTATTTTAATTAACATTTGTCGGTAGAAAATGCTGGTAGTAGCCCTTTGTAAATTCTGTCATTAGGTCTGGCATAGCTTCGGGTAAAGTGGTGACAAAGCGGGCCGGGCTGCCGGAGTATCTAGCATATGAGGGTACTACTGTCTCGGCGGGTAGCACCGAGTTGTCTTCGATCATACAGCAGTCTTTTAAAACACATCTCCTGCCCTGGAAAGTGAAATGTATGTATATAAAGAAACTAAAATACAAGCATAGTAAGCTCAATAAGGCCTGTGTTATGGGTACTAAATGATAATATATTAAATAGGTTTAAATGTCTAAATACATAGAAAATACCTAGGACTCTGAAAAAAATATTTATGCTCCTTTTCTAATTCTGACAATCAAATAGCCCACTTATACTTGACAAAGCCTTAAATTTAATGACAATTAGAGACCCTTTGCATATTCGATGCCTAACATACTCCTTTCCATTGCATGTAATTCTAACTTGTACAGGTGTCTCTAGCCCATGGAGCCTCTGGCTGCTAGCACCCCCCCTTCCTCCTAGCGCGCGGTAGCCACCTGGTGAGTGGCACCCCGTGTAATGGCTCTAGACGCCCCCTAGGACCCCTGCGCCCAATTGCACCGCACCCATTGCACTATAGGTAAAGACGCCCCTGAACTTGTAATTACAATGTCTAGCCTTGGCCCATATCTCATCAGGACTGGTAGTAAAGACAGACCCTTTGGATTGCATTTTTTGTCATATGCGAGTGAAGCTGGTCTTAAGTGTTGAAATGAAAGTGTAATCTTAATAGAAGATATAAAATAATCCCAGTAAAATTGCAAACAAATTTTCAGTATCTTCTGTTAAAATAATTTTATTGAATAAGCGATTGAGTAAAGCGAACAAAGTTCTATGCTTCAGCTTGGGCCGGAACTCATCCATCTGTCTAATGTCTGTCCCGATATCTGACTGTTCTCCTCTACAGGATGCATTCCTCAACCGATTCTCGTGAAATATTGAAAGCAGTCAATTTGATAGTCTTTTTTTTTAAAGACTGGCTGAAATGTGTTCTGCATGCTCATAGAGTCACTAGTTTTGTACATGCAAAGTAGGCATTAATACTTACTATGACAACATTTTTCCCAATGTAAACATAAGAGCCAACTACGGCTGCATTTACCACAGTGTTTTCTCCAACGTAAACATGGTCACCCATTTGAAGCGGGAAGAATGCCACACTGTAATGTTAAGTGAGAACAAATTATTAATCTCTCAACTATTAGGTGACTGAATCTAATAGTTAGCTAAATCATAATGTTAGACATGGTGTTTTTACAAGCTTTCTCCTAAACAATACTATGGAATCTTGAAAATCAATCTGCAGTTGCATGTGTAGTCCTAATGACTAGGACTTGAAACTTTTGGTGCAAATGTCAGGTAGAAGAGGAGTATGGAGTCGAAAACAGCTTTACTTGAATCTCATAAAAATCACCCAATATAATGTCTATAGGAAACATAATGTATTTTTTTATTTATTTGTTCTCATATGCTTAACACGGATCCATACCAATCATTTGAACCTATTGTTTGTATGTTTTAGAACTTAAAGTGAAAATTTGATTGGACAGTTTTGATATCCGCATGCGAGGAATTAAGTATATCTGTTGCATGATGCTGTTGTTGCAGATGAGATATTTACTAAGCGTACAAAGTGGCAAATGGGAGTAGATTGTGGTCTGTAAAGAAGTAATGCCACCTTTTTACAGTGACTTTAGTTGTTTTGTACTCACCCTTTACTAAACTTCTTAAAAGGAGGCCGTATGACGGACCCTTTACTAATAATGCAAAAACGCCCAGTCTTAACATTGGCCAGGTCGCCCCTGATGATTGCCTCACTCTGAACGATTACTTTGCCGTGTAGAATGATATTTTGGGACCCACACAACACTGTTTGTCTGCTGACTTTGTTCCCAGAAGCCTGTAAGAAATAATCTTAATAAAACACTGTACTTTATGGAAAAAGCGTTCCAAGTATGTTCATATCGCTGCCTTACTGTTTCTACATATTCTGATTTGTTATAATATACGTCTTGAAGCTCCATATTGGGGGTTTTTTGTTAATAATTGCAATAAACTCCTAATTTGTCGATTATTTTTTTGTTGATGAGTGAGACATCAACAAAAAAATACATACAAGACAAGACAAACTGTCATTCGGTTCTGACACTGACATTGACGTTGGAGCCGTCTTATTTAAGTCAATGTAAATACTGCTGGGGTCTTGGATACGCAAGATAGAATGAAAAATGTCGTTGAGTATTTTTAGGGTTCCGTACTCAAAGAGTAAAACAAGACCCTATTACTAAGACTCCGCTGTCCGTCCGTCCGTCCGTCTGTCTGTCACCAGGCTGTATCTCACTCATACCGTGACTGTTCCAGTTGAAATTTTCACAGATGATGTATTTCTGTTGCCGCTATAACAACAAATACTAAAAACAATATAAAATAAATATTTTTATTGATAATGGTACGGAACCCTTCGTGCGCGAGTCCGACTCGCACTTGGCCGGTTTTTATTTAGAATACATAAACTAGTAAATTTTTTGTACAAGTTTTAGATTAAATTACAATAATTCCAATGATATAATGTAAGGTTCACTTACTGGCGACTATGCAGTAAAAAAAGTTATCGTAGCCATGAAATCAATTTAAAAATAAAATAATACTTTTTTTCTGAATTTTAAGGCCAAGGTTTTTTGACCTGTGATTGCCAGTCGTTCTATATATAATTCAATTATTTATTCATCCAACTTGGATCAGACACTTAAATACTAGGTATACACAGACCATAAAAAAAAATCTATGACTTGAATAACCATTAAATATAATTTATTGAAATAACATAATTCATATGTTATTTCAATAAATAATTGGTTATAAATAATTATATATGATATATGTTTATAGTCATGCTTGGGTTTAAATAACAATTATTTTAATATTAATTTTGTCCTTCCGCACCATAGGCATATGTCTAGGTCTAAAAGAAAAAAAAACAATTGGCGCCAACAGTAATTTGGTAACGGTTGTGAAAATTTTAAACGAAAATACAATTCATTCCCCCACCCAGGATTTTAAATTCATATCAAATGGATAGGTATATAATTAGAGAGCCACGAGCTGGAACTGGTAAGATATTAAATACTTAATTTTCGTTTATGTACTTCCTATAAACCTAAATAAATTGTAATATGAACAGGACTTAGTAAAAAGTACAATTAATAATTTTCAGAATGCCTACAGGGAAATCAAATAATAGGCTTCCCAACGAGTACAGCCGGGAATAACATGATGTAAGTATTTTTTTAGGTGCCTTCTAAGTAATGAGAGAGAATTTGCATCTTTTAGTAGGTGTGGCGGCGGCTGGTAAGTAAAATGTCTAGACGACGTTCCATTTCAAAGGTTTTATTGTGTGGTTTTTATTTTATCTTAGCTTTTGTCCATTTTATTTTCGTGATTGAAATTATCATCTTTTCGCATGTTTTTCTATGCCTGGAAAAACAAGGGCGACGGGGATGATTAAAGATTTTGCGCTGAATATTCTTACGCAAATATTTACGGTTATAAATATTACCTTGCAGATTCCTATTTTAAAAGTCTTTAATTTATTTTATTATGATGGGTCAATGGGTCACACATGTGGCTTATAGTTTTACATAGGTACCTAAATAACTCATAAAATTTGAAATTAATTATGAGTCATAATTTGACCTATTAGTATGAAAACTTCACTCTGGACGCTATAAGGGACCGAGACCTTGCTTTTATAACGTCATCCATTGAAACCTTTATTTTGAAAGAACGCTAGTACAGTCAGAAGTAGAAGTAGCTAAGCGGGCCGGGTCTTCAAAAAGACCTGCACACGACTTTATTCGTAAGAATTTAAGAGCGTGTGTCATTTTGAACACCCGGCCCGCTCAGCTACTTCTGCTGCTGAGTGCTGACTGTAGTATGGCATGGAGACCTCTGGTGGTCCATCTGACTGAAGGTATTGGATTGAAATAAAATATCGTGTATTTCTCGCGGTGGCTTCGCGCGCTCCCTTCTTCTTCTTCTTCTTGTTGTGCCATATCCTCAGCGGATGTCAGCGACCATCTTCCGGAACTTGTTTCTATCTTGTGCCAGTCTGCAAAGACTGGCAGTGTCATTAATGTTAGACCAGCTTTTAATGTTATCTAACCAGGCGCTCCCTAAGGCCACGTTAATGGGCAGGCGACGCGACCCCACACGGAAAACGTCTAAACAAATAATACTTATGGCGATGTTTAGGGGTGTTTATATGTACCTACAGGCGTACGGTCAACCAATTTGATTCCTAGGCCACCGTATAACCCTGTCGTTTTAACTGCTACACAGCGACGCAATAATCCTAGTAACACGTAATGACATAGCATTTACAACGGCAAGGTTCTATGATGGCCTAGGAATTAAATTGGTTGACTGTACCTCAGGCAGGCAAACCTCCGTCTCAGCCCTCAGTCACGATTTTGAGCGGCGATGGCGAGCGATCAGAGCGCAGCATCTCGCACCCACACCTATGGTGCACCGCTGCTCTAAGAACGAACTGCTTTTTTAAGTCCTAGTTTTGAGCGTTTACATAGTCATCTGACAACATGCGTGTCGCGCCGCCGCTCGCGTCGCTGTCCTTAAGAGTCCCCGGCAAGCTCGGCCGACAATCGGAGTTTCGTTCTCATTTTAAAACTACGTGTTGGATTGTAACGAAACTTTGCATTTACAATGACATGAGGAATATCTAGGTCTGTAATAAGTTTATGGCTTTAGTTTATAAAACAAACGAAATACAGCAAAAACAAGTGACGTTTAAATCTACCTGACGCGCGTACAATGAGTTACGTGATCGACGAGCTGGTTGCAATCTTATATAGTCAGATATACCGCTTTGTAAAACCCACAAGGAAATCCGTTCAAAAGCCCCACGTTTCCCAGGCCCGATACATTCTACACGCCGTACGGCTCAGACTTCCAGAATGTTCCAGAGAACAGATACGGCCCGCCACACAAGTCCTACCCCCCGAATGTAAGTGCACACGAATGTTTTACTAAACTGTTAAGAGGCTTACCTAGTGTATAAACTAGGTACTTAGAGTAAAATAACGACGTTAAAGAACCATAAGGTGGAACAGTGTGCATTTTCCATACATGCGTCGGAGTACGTTAGGTACTTAATTATTAAATGTGTGCTACGCTCGTAATAGGGGTGCAGACTCAAAATATATTATACCTTCAAAAGAAAGAAGGCAATAGTACCATTACTTACCTAGGGCGGTTAAACAAAGAATGTCTCAGATCGCAGGTATTTGACGCCCGAGCCGAAGGCAAGGGCGATAAATATGCGCTCTGAGGCTTTCTTTATTACCGCCCGTGGTGAGTACAAAATTTTACGTCTCTATCTGGCCAGGAAGTGGGGGTTTCCGCACGCATAGCGTGCGATAATTCCTACTTTATGGTCAGGTATGCCTGATGACGAAAATCCCATTCAAATATCTCAAAAAATTACGATTTTAATGTGGCTTGCTACAGAGAGAAAACGCTAGGGGATCGTGACATCACGATCCTCTAGCGTCATAGTAAATTAGAATCGTTTCATATGAAGGTGCATTTTGCGGAAAACGGATAGAACATACCCCCTCTTAAAACTTTAAACAAATATAACTTTGTGATTATTTAACCTCTTGCGTTGTTTTTTCTCCATTTTGACTACATTTTTATTACTTTTTCGAGAAAATGCAACATTATTGATCATTTTATTTAGTGTCTACACCCCTATTGATAACACGTGAAAAACCGTAAATATGTAGAGGAAAGCATATTTTAAATACCTACGAATATAATCTTAATCATTTCAGATGATGCAAGGACAGGCTCCAATAATGTCCGGGATAGACCCTAATTATTTGGTTGCCTATTCCAACACCAATGTTCAGTACACACCAGGTCAGTTCACTTTTCCAAACCGTGATGCGAAGTTGTTTTTGTGTCATCTAAACTTGTGTAGAGCCATCATAAATATTGTGTTGTTGCGATCAGAATATGAATCTAATTTACATTTTGTTCTAGAGATACCACGTCAAAATGTTGAGTATGATTTTTTATCCACAATATTTTTTGTTTTTATTATGCTGGCACATCATCACTAATATAGACAATTCATCTAAAATATATTTCAATAGGCAGTCCACATGGCTTCACTCGCGTATTACAAAGAACGCAGACAAACCCATCTAGAAAGTTCATTCTAAACGCAGATGAAATAATTTTAGAAATCAGATAAGGGGTTCCGGAGATTACCCAAAACATACAAACATACAATCTCACCACTTTTCCTCTTTATTATATTAGTATAGAATTATAGATAGATTATTGTATGCGAGTTTGTATAGAATACTCTAGTTGTAGTTCCAAAATAAATATTTTTACGTCATACCTGGCCATAAAGTAGGAATTACCGCACGCTACGCGTGCGTAAAACCCCACTTCCTGGCCAGATAGAGACGTAAAATTTTGTACTCACCACGAGCGGTAATAAAGAAAGCCTCAGAGCGCATATTTATCGCCCTTGCCTTCGGCTCGGGCGTCAAATACCTGCGATCTGAGACATTCTTTGTTTAACCGCCCTAGGTAAGTAATGTACTATTACAATACACTTGCTCTGAATGTGCCCCTTTATATGGTTGAACATAAACACGCGAAGTCGTCATGTCGTCAATGCCGGCACTAGCGGCGCCGGGCGGACCGCGCCCGTGCGGAATGGATTTCAGGCCAAAATTCCCGCACACTATGCGGGAATGAGATTTCGTGACAATTAAAATTTCACCTTTTATGCAAATGCCAAAGTTTGTCTGTCTGTCTGTGTGTTTTACTTCTCCGCCGAACCGGTTTAGATGAAATTTGGCGTAGAGATAGTTTCAGTCCCGGGCAAGGGCATATGACAGTTTATGTCACGGCAATCATTCTTTAAGGGGGTGAAATGGGGGGTGAAAGTTTGTATGGAGCTACGATACAAACGAGTTCCACGCCAGCGGAGTCGCAGGCAGAAGCTAGTGTTGTTAATAACGGGCATAGGCGGATCATTTTACCTGTATGTACAACATTTATGACTTATGACCTATATACGGCACGTTTAAAATGACTTCCACAGGACATCAACAGATGCACAGAGAGATGCAAATGGAAAGGCAAATGCAATTTCGTTCCGATCCGTCATTCGGAAGTGACTATCAGAATCGAAGCTTGGTGCACGCTGAGAGAAATAACTGTAAAACATTCGCACAAACTGTGCCTTGTGGTAAGATACTGTGCTACTATTTATTTTTCAACACATTTGCTCGTAACGTGCCTCTTATTGTGCCGCTTTTAGGCTCATAATCCTGGGTATTAAACACGCGTGTTTTATAACATTACGACACTCGTGTAGTTATGTTTATATCCCGATTAAGACACGTTGGCACCTTGCAGCAAGGTCTATGTATGGACTCGGCGCATTCTTAAATTGACCGGGTTATACAGGTTTGTTTTTAATTCTCGGCAAATGGATTCTTACTCGACTAAACAAATTAAATCCTTCTTGTGAATTAATTGATTATTTCTTCTTGGATATTATATAGAAACGTTTAATTTAGTAAAACTATTTACTTTTGATAACATTTTACATGAATTTATATTGAATAACAAAATATTTATTTTATTTTGTATTGGCTGTTTAGAGATTTCATCTAAGCCTCGCTGCGGGCGCACTGCGCGAACTTCACGAAAAAAAATAGTTGCGCGCCATTATAAGAAATTTCACAAATATTTACATCGATATCGATGATTAATTCAGATTGCATATTTATCGATTTGTGTCATTATTTCCGCTTCTTTTTCCGATTTAAACTGGTCACTCCAATCCTATTCTAACCGCGATTAAAACGAGATTGTACGTGACAGTTTTGCCATATACTTACGTCAAAGTTTATATGAACTGACAGCTATTCCAATCCCAAACTCATCGCGGTTGAATGTTATATTACCTACCCAGTTCGATTCAAAACTAAATTATCCACAGATAACGTCAACTTTACGAACCAAGACTATTCCCGGTTGGTAAAGTTGAATTTATTATGTTGAATATTTGTTAGAAAATAAATTAGCTCATTCACTGCTACGCTACGCCGTAGGTACTCTGTCTGTAGCACTTAACACATTCATTGCCAAGACACGCTACGCTCGTAGTCGATTCCATGGTTTTCCCCGTATGTAGCGGAAAGCGACTACGGCGTAGGCGTTCGCTACTGGTTGGGTTCAAGTTAAAGCAAGATATTGGTCCGCAAATGTACCCTGCTCGCTTCATAAGCCATACCTACCTGGTTACATACTTTTTTACGAGTAGGTATTCATCATAAATAACTTCAAAACTTCATACCAAGACTAACTAAGTAGGTACCTATTTCTTGCTGTTAAGTTGTAGTTATTTATCTTTAATATTAGTTATAATTGTCCCCCGCGGCTATGCCGCGCCAGTGTGTGAGAGGCTTTATTACAGTGTGCAAAACAACCTTTTTATATTTTTAATAAAAAATCTTGAAGTGTATTTTTCTTCCGAAAACGCCATAAGGTATTTGAGCGAACTAAAAAGTCGCGATGATGACTATACCACTACCACCTCATTGAAAATAAGAGACAATACAGTCAATAACAGACACTTATTACTCCACTAGCTGTTGCCCGCGACTTCGTCCGCGTAGAACTTTTTATCGTCTTAGAAAATGATTTCTCTCAATACAAAATTTGAACCCTCTTTTAGGGGATAATTAAAAAAAAAGTTGATGTTCATTTTCTAGTTTGTGAACAAACAGTCTAAAACCAAAGTAAAAAATCTCATACTTTAAAAATGCCTTGAAATACTCAAACTTTGAACCAATTTTAACACTCTTAGGGGATGAATTTGGAAAAACTCTGAAATCAGTTTTGTAGTCTTTTAACGTACAGAATAAGACCGAAGTTAAAAATCTCTTACTCACACTTTAAAATTTTATTGCTCGCCATTTAAAATTTGAACCCCCGCTGAAAGAACTTTTTTCGTAAACTTTTAAGTCTCTAGCTCAAAAAAAGTGTTGCCCATACAAAGCTTTCTTAACCCCCTTAGGGGTGGTATTTTCTAAAACTCTGAAAGTACTTTATTATTAATTTTAATAAGTAACATTTTGAATAGTTTTAAGTCTAGTAAAAAAAAAAGTTTTTCCCACACAACACTGGCTACCCTTCTTAAGGATCTTAAGGATCCCCTTAGGGATGGAGTTTTCTAAAACGCTGAAAGTTCTTTTTTAGTATTCTAATAAGTAATCTTTTTGCAAAGTTTTAAGTCTAACTCAAAAAAAAGTGTTGCCCATGCAAAGCTTGCTCTCCTTTTTAATTTTAATTTTTAAAAATAATTTTAATAGGGGGGTGGAATTTTCTAAAACGATTTGTGTTCTTTTTTTGTATTTTAATAAGTAATCTTTCTACAAAGTTTCAAGTCTCTAACTCAAAAACATAAACTTTCCCTGATAAAAACTTTGCACCCCTTTTTATCCCCCTTAGGGATAGATTTTTTCAAAACGCTGAAAGTCTTTTTTTTTGTATTTTTATGAGTAATCTTTCTACAAAGTTTTAAGTGTCTAGCTCAGAAAAAGTGTTCCCCATACAAACCTTGCACACTTTTTTAACCCCCTTAGGGAATGATAAGTCTCTATTAAAAAAAAATATGTTTTTCCCATACAAACTTTGCACCCTATTTCACCCCCTTAGGGGTGAAATTTTCCAAAACGCTGAAAGTACTTTCTTTGTATTTAAATAATCTTTCTACAAAGTTTTAGGAATTGTTTCCCACATACAAACTTTGCACCCCTATTTTAGCCCCATATTTTTAGGGGTAGAATTTTCTAAAACGCTGAAAGTACTTAATTTGTATTCTGATGACTAATCTTTCTACAAAGTTTTAAGTCTCTATTTAAAAAAAATATTGTTTCCCCCATACAAAATTTGCACCCCTATTTTACCCCCTTAGGGGTAGATTTTTTTAAAACACTGAATCTAGGTACTTTATTTGTATTCTAATGAATAATTTCTCTACAAAGTTTTAAGTCTCTATTTAAAAAAAAGTAGTTTTTCCCATACAAACTTTGCACTCTATTTTACCCCTTTAGGGGTAGAATTTTCTAAAACCCTGAAAGTACTTTATTTGTATTCTAATGACTGATCTTTCTACAAAGTTTTAAGTCTCTATTTAAAAAAAAATGTTTCCCCCATACAAACCTTGCACTTCTATTTTACCCCCGTAGGGGTGGAATTTTCCAAAACGCTGAAAGTATTTCATTTGTATTCTAATAACTAATTTTTCTACAAAGTTTAAGTCTATAGCTCAAAAAAAAAAGGTTCTCCCATACAAACTTTGCACCCCCATTTTACCCCCTTAGGGGTAGAATTTTCAAAAATCCCTTTTTATCCCTAGCCCACGTTATAAAAGCAACATACTGTGCAAAAATCAACTCTCTAAGATTAGTAGTTTCGGCTGTGCGTTGATGAGTGAGTGAGTGAGTGATTGAGTGAATAAGTCAGTCAGGACATAGGCATTTATTATGTATAAATAGATAGAAGATAATGAAACTCCCATTCAAATATCTCAAAAAATTATGAAGCTACATCCGTTTTAATGTCGCTTGTGTCCGTTTTAATGTGAGTGAGAAAACGATGAGGGACTGTGACGTCAATATACTCGAGCGTCATAGTAAAAAACAATCGTTTCATATGAAGGTGCGTTTTGCGGAAAAGGGACAGAACATACCCCCTCTTAAAACTTTGGACTCTTATAACTTAATCATTACCTATATAACCTCTTGCTTTGTTTTTTTCTCCATTTGACTATATTTATTTTAAATTCTTTTTCGAGAAAATACATTATGATTATTTACCATATTTTCGATTCCTGAGCTATAACCACGAACTTCGGAATTCGAAAATATTCGGGTATCTCTATCTCTATCGCACTAACCGTACTCGAGTGACAGGGATGCAAATATATGAACATTGAGTATCGGTTTTCGTGGTAGCGCCGCAGGTACTTTGGCTGAATGCGCCGAGCGCGTGCCATTGTCATTCAAAAAAAACAAATTCGTGTTAATTATATTGTTCAAATTTGTTGATTTCATTTATTGAAATTACGACATAAAACGACATTTGCGCATATAAGTTCTCATATCAGAATCGAATATTTTTTTATGGTTTATATTTTAGCATTTGTCTCGTAAAGGTCTATCGTAGACGGGATTTAAATTATTTAATAAGTGAAAGGCAAAGCAATTCCGCCATTTTGACGAAAATTTGACGGTTCTTATAGCTGACAGTTGGAGCAGCGTTTGATTTCAATAAAAATAAATGAAAATTAAATGAAGTCGTATATTTCGGAAAATTAATTTATTGTCGCAGTCGGATAAAAACTATCCTAAGTTGCAGCTAGAATAATAATGTACCTACATAAAATGTTTCATATTTTTCCGTTCATGGGATGCTGAGAACATTCGAACCGCGCAAAGTTTAGTTTCAAACTGGCTGATTCTTTTTTTAATTTAGAGATTTATTATAAGTGGAGATAAGACTTCAAATGTTATTCCATTACGTATAAAACATAACATTACGTATAAGACATTGCGGGTAGATATTATTTGACGACCGCTTTAGCCTAGTTGGTACCCTGCCTACGAAGCAAGAGGTCCTGGGTTCGAATCCCGGTAAGGGCATTTATTTGTGTGATGAGCAGGAATATATGTTTCTGAGTCATGGATGTTTTCTATGTATTTAAGTATTTATTTCTCTATATAAGTATCTATATCGTCGTCTATTACCCATAGTACAAGCTTTGCTTAGTTTGGGACTAGTTACTCCATAAGACTTCAAATGTTATTCCATTACGTATAAAACATAACATTACGTATAAGACATTGCGGGTAGATATTATTTGACGACCGCTTTAGCCTAGTTGGTACCCTGCCTACGAAGCAAGAGGTCCTGGGTTCGAATCCCGGTAAGGGCATTTATTTGTGTGATGAGCAGGAATATATGTTTCTGAGTCATGGATGTTTTCTATGTATTTAAGTATTTATTTCTCTATATAAGTATCTATATCGTCGTCTATTACCCATAGTACAAGCTTTGCTTAGTTTGGGACTAGGTTGATTTGTGTAAGATTGTCCGCAAATATTTATTTATTATTTGTTATTATTATTTCTTATAACGCTTTGAAACAGACGTGTTTCATATACGTATAATATCTTAATATTACAGTTAATAATAAAAAAAAATAGTAATGTGCACGTTCGGATCAAAACGTGGATAGAGAATCACCCTGAATTAGTCTATTATGAAGTGACCTCTACTATATACTGCTCTATGTGCGATATTGACAATAATCTGAAAAGCAACCGCCACAATAACCGTTCGGGACAACCAAATACGAAACATCAATTTTATTTGTTGACGTTTTTTCTTCTACTACACAATTATCGATATCGATAAAATAATGTTTCTCCCATTGGCTAGATTACGATAGTGTTTTGTTTTGCCGTGGAAAATCCGGGCTCTGCTAATTATGTAACAGTTACATACACTACTTTGCCTACCCACATATTATAAATCCTCAATGATGTTTTCGGGAACCATTAGAATGACCGTCATTGCACCGCCACGGCCGACTAGATTTCAAATCATGACCAACTAGATTTCCATTATAACATCGCTATCGATGTTATTATGATTTTTCATACATTATAATAACACTGGCACAGATAAAACGCTGATGTTACGTTACTAGTTGCAATAATGGTGGTCATTTATATGGTTTCCGAACACATTATAGAGGATTTATGATAATGGGAGTAGATAAACTCTATAATTTTATTAGGTATGTGATAAATCTGTGATAGCCATGCTGAGGCATGTGTTACGTGATATTCGTGGCTAGTATCTATTGTGTTAAAATGAACCAGACTCCTAATAAAACCGCAAAACCATGCGCTATAAGTAAGCCATCTTGGCCTCAGCTTGGGAAAGTTAATAAATTCAGGCCTGTAACTTAATTGTCCGGATAAGACGGATAAATTGCCTATCCATCCTCGCTGATGCCGATCCGGATATCTGGAGTAATTCAATAGACAAAATACAAGTTTAAACTCCAAAAAGTCTGTAGCCCTTCAACAGCAACATAAAAATATAACACTTTAAACTCTCGCGCTTTGTACACATATTTAAATACTGTTTAATCCGGGTCTAATGCGATATTTATTTACCTTTATTTCTGACGTTTCGACACGATAAATATCGCTTTAGACCCGGATTAAACAGTATTTAAACATAAAAATACACTGATAAGATAGAATACGAAAACATTATACTGTCGGTCATACCATACAGATATTAAGTTTCACTGCCAGGCGCCTACGCCGTAGTCGCTTTTCGCTACATACGGGGATCGGCTACGAGCGTAGCGATTCTTGGCGTGAATGTGTTAAACTCCATGTGTAGCGAAAATCGCCCGTAGCACTCTAGATCGTGATTATCACTGAATCTGTTAAGGAAAAGTATTTTTGGCATTAGTAATCAATAATCATACACGATTTGACAATGTAAGCAACCGGTATATCAATCTGTCATTTCAGAGACCCCAACATGGCACTTTGAAAACAAAACACCAAGGAATAATAGCACCAATTATGAAAACCAAAATCCGAAGCCACCGGCTTTAAAAACGCCACAAGAAATGCCACCTCTTGGTTCAAGCGGTAAGTCTAAGCACACACCTTTACTGTAAAGATTCATTTACCTAAGCACCGGCGCCGCTACGTTTGTCGTGGCGCCCAATGAATGTTAAAAAAGTTAGTGTAAAAAAAGTTAATCTGATCATCATTTATTTTGATAATATTTGCTGAGATAATAATGGAAAAAACCCCGTCAAAACGGTGAATATTAACCCATGTATCCAAATGGATGGGACGTAATATTTTGAATACATTCATGGGCGCGACGTATCTGTCACTTGCTTCCGACATTCACTAGCGCGCCATTTGTCTCGGCAACAAATGGATGGACGTGGATGAAAGATGATCGTTGAGATTTGTCATTCGCGACTGTTACGTACTGCGCGTTTGCGTGTCACACTCCGTTTGGATACTCAACGGGCCCCGACAACTATCTTTAAACTAATTAATTTAGGCGGATGTAAATAGTCTTCGTCTAAATCGACCTTTAAGGTTGATTTAGACGAAGGCTATTTTTACAGCCGCCTAAATTACGGCGCCAGTGTCTTCGTGTACAGCTCATCTTCAGACCGTTTAGAGTCTAAGCGGTCTGAAGATATGCTGTACGGTAGACACTGGCGCCCTAATTTAGGCGGCTGAAAATAGTCGTATGTCTAAACTTTAGACATACGACTATTTTCAGCCGCCTAAATCTCGCTGCCAGTGACCAGCAAACCGACACTTTAGTCGTTTACATGGGTCCTTTTCAGTAAAAATAAGGCGCAGGGGCAGCGAGAGACGCGGGCCGAGGTCACTGGCGCCGAGAAATTAGACTCGTGTTCTATTCCGTGCCAGCGCTGGCATGCCGCGAAAAAATGGAGCCGAAAGTGTTTATACGGTGCTTTTTTTAGGCGGCTGTAAATAGTCTTCGTCTAAATCGACCTTAACAATTAGGCTTGTAAGGACGATCATGAATACCAAGTTAAATGATTGATGACTATAAATCTGTATTTTTTTAGAGACGTGGCATTATAAAAACAATACACCAAGGAACAATAGTATCAATTATGAAGAACAAAAGCCGAAAATACCGGCTTTAAAACCGCCACAAAATTTGCCACCTCTCGTTTCAAGCGGTAAGTTAAAGCTCCCTTTACTGTACTTAAAGCCGCGTTTATGGTCAGGTGACGCGGGGTCCGCCTCGGAAGTCACCTTAACACAAACATATCTATTAAGCGGGCTACACACCATTCAGTTTTAACTGTTCATTTCAAACTGATGTGTGTAGGCAAAACTGGGAACTGTGCAGTTAAACTGTTTTGGCTACACACATCAGTTTTACCTGAACAGTTCGACTGTACAGTTAAAACTGAATAGTGTGTAGCCCAAGGAACGTTTATGTACAGTCGCGCAATGAAAAGGTTGACTACCTTAAGATCTGTTTTTGCTTGCTCAGGATAAGTTATCAGTATCTGCTTTATCGACCGACTGTCAGACACATTCCGTCATAATGAATGTCATTTCACTACATGGTTTACAGATACGTCCACTATGAGAATTTACCTCTTTGAATTTTGGAAAACAAGTTAAAAAAAGAAAAAAAAACGTATACAAGAAATAGCAATGATGATATTGACAGGACCTGTTACTCACATTTATAGTATAAATAAAATTAAGCGAAGAGGATTTAATCATTAGATTTATCAAACTTGACACAACGTAATGGCTAGATCAAACTAATAATAAAAAAGCGGCCAAGTGCGAGTCGGACTCGCACATGAAGGGTTCCGGGAAATAAATTGCGGTTTACGATTTATGACGTATTAAAAAAAAACTACTAATTAGATCTCGTTCAAACCAATTTTCGGTGGAAGTTTACATGGTAATGTACGTCATATATTTTTTTAGTTTTATCATTCTCTTATTTTAGAAGTTACAGGGGGGGGGGGGCACACATTTTACCACTTTGGAAGTGTCTCTCGCGCAAACTATTCAGTTTAGAAAAAAATGATGTTAGAAACCTCAATATCATTTTTGAAGACCTATCCATAGATACCCCACACGTATGGGTTTGATCAAAAAATATTTTTGAGTTTCAGTTCTGAGTATGGGGACCCCTAAAACTTAATGTTTTTTTTCGATTTTTGTGTGAAAATCTTAATGCGGTTCACAGAATACATCTACTTACCAAGTTTCAACAGTATAGCTCTTATAGTTTCGGAAAAAAGTGGCTGTGACATACGGACGGACAGACAGACAGACAGACAGATATGACGAATCTATAAGGGTTCCGTTTTTTGCCATTTGGCTACGGAACCCTAAAATGCGGCCAAGTGCGAGTCGGACTCGCACTTGAAGGGTTCCGTTAAATAAATTGCTTTTTACGATTTATGACGTATTATAAAAAACTACTTGCTAAATCTCGTTCAAACCAATTTTCGTTGAAAGTTTGCATGGTAATGTACATCATATATTTTTTTTAGATTTATCATTCTCTTATTTTAGAAGTTACCGGGGGGGGGGGGGGGGGGGGACACACACACATTTTACCACTTTGGAAGTGTCTCTCGCGCAAACTATTCAGTTTAGAAAAAAATTATGTTAGAAACCTCAATATCATTTTTGAAGACCTATCCATAGACACGTATGGGCTTGATGAAAAAAAAAATTTGAGTTTCAGTTTTTAGTATGGGGAACCCCAAAATTTATTGTTTTTTTTTAAATTTTCGTGTGAAAATCTTAATGCAGTTTACAGAATACATCTATTTACCAAGTTTCAACAGTATAGCTGTTATAGTTTCGGAAAAAAGTGGCTGTGACATACGGACGGACAGACAGACAGACATGACGAATATAGATTATATAGAAGGGTTCCGTTTTTTGCCATTTGGCTACGGAACCCTAAAAAAAGGTTTAACTACATACTAATATTCAAGGAAAATTCATCTAAGTAAATTTGAACTTTGTTGTCAAACAGTTGAACATAATTTTTAATACAACACTCTCGTCTGACACACAGTTTAAAAAGGTAACATGTGCTTGCAACGCGTAAATGATTTGAAAACTGGTCAACCTTTTCATTCCGCCACTGCACACTGTACAATGCGTAAGCGTTTCCACACATCCACAGTCGCCTGTTGACTGTTCATAAATTTAAAAAGGCCATACTACGATTAGGTAAAGTACGCGGCACAAAAGTTTGCGTGTCTGAACTTAGCCTCGAGTCGCCTCCCGCATACCCTACTCCAGGCAAAATACGGTTTTGAAAAACATTAATTCATAATAGCGTTTTTTTTCTTTATATCATTTTAAAACATTGATCTAAGATGCTTTATTCAAGAATCCAACAAACTTTACATCCGGAAGTATTTATATAGATTTAAAAAAAGAATGAATTGTTTTTTTTTTAATTATTTATCTTGAATATTATAGAGCAAATGTAAATGAACCAAAATAAAGATAAAACCATTTATTCATATTTTTTCTGACTTTTCAGAAGCTAGTTAAGTTATCATTTTTTTGATGTCGGAAATTTTGTTGGATTTTGTCACTAAGTAACTATTTAATTGATAATATATCCATTACATTAAAAAAATCTGCTATTATAAATTATTTCCAAATTTGACATATTTTCCATACAAGCTGTCAGTTCATTGCCTGGACTACCCGTCCGACCCCTCTGACACCTTTGCGGCGCTACTAGTAGTAGCTAACATCAGAATCGTTAACTGATTTTAATCGTATTGTACCTAATCTCTCCAGCGAATTTGTCCGCGTGAACTCCCATATAAACTTCCACCCCCGATTTCATCCCTTGCTGGATGCTTTTCGGGATGAAAATGATCCTATCCAATCCTTAGATAGACTATTTTTGATCTCCTGACTCCCAGGTTTCTACAGAAATAACAAAATGGTTTAATGGAATTGAAGTCAAATTTTAAAGTCGAAGATAGCATTTCTTTTGGTTCGTTTGATTTTAGAATATTGTCAAGATTCAAATTCCATTGTGTTTTTTGTACACGGTCGCAGGAGGGTGTACTAAATTGTATTTTTGCACTCGTCGATTAAAATCTGTGTATTAAGATTTCATAGAGAATACTGCAACGTCACTCTTTTCATAGTTGTAGTCCATGTTACTGTCGAAACAATCGAAATAACTGTTTCGATACGCTCCAGACACCCGAAAAAAATTTGAAAATAGAACTAAAATAAATTCGACTAATCACGTGGCTGCTTTACCCAACTGTAATGAATTGGACCAATAGAATCGCTTTGATTATTGAGTTTACTCGTTCGTACGAGCGATAGGCTGCACTTCGTTTCAACAGTATCGAGTTTGTTTAATTAGTTCAGTTGACTCGTAGAAAATTAATTTTAATGAACTCGTACAAAAAGTATTGTTCACAATAGTGTTATAATCAAGCTTTTTAATCTCGTACCTTACTTAGGCCACTCAGCAAGCTTCGTGGTCTAAACACGGTACTCGACTAAAAAGCTCTCTATTATAACACGATTGTGAAAAATACTATTTCATCATTGATGTGTAATTGAACATCCCCAACCTTTCACATTTTTAACCGACTTCAAAAAAGGAGGTTATATGTTCCACTGTACCTATGTATTTTTCTAGAAAAGTTTAGTATAGCTATTCCAAGAAAGTCAATGAACGATCGCGGATGGTACGGATCAAATTTTGAAAAATCACACAATTCATACCAATTACTCCATTTAGCATTTTAAATATTCCCAGTAAAAAAACCTTAATACACCCGAACGGTCCCAACTCCGCTAACTTTCGTTAACAAGCTCATTACTGTGTTTCGGCACAACTTGTAATGACAAACTTTGTCATACTCAAATACGCAGTTTTACTCCATTGGGTTTTGACTTGGAACTCTAATATAGCATTTGAGACGTGATCCAACTTAAATAGCGTATTAATACGCGAGGGGAATTAGTATAGTATTTTTCACAATCGTGTTATAATAGAGAGCTTTTTAGTCGAGTACCGTGTTTAGGCCACGAAGCTTGCTGAGTGGCCTAAGTAAGGTACGAGATTAAAAAGCTTGATTATACCACTATTGTGAACAATACTTTTTGTGCGAGTTCATTAAAATTAATTTTCTACGAGTCAACTGAACTAATTAAACAAACTCGATACTGTTGAAACGAAGTGCAGCTCATCGCTCGTACGCTTGTTGATATCTTAAAAGACATCAACGAGCGTACGACATCAAAGCGATTCTATTGGTCCAATTCATTACAGTTCAGTAAAGCAGCCACGTGATTGGTCGAATTTATTTTAGTTGTCTGGAGCGTATCGAAAAGTAGTTATTTCGATTGTTTCGACAGTAACATGGACTACAACTATGAAAAGAGTGACGTTGCAGTATTCTCTATGAAATCTTAATACACATATTTTAATCGTCGAGTACAAAAATATTATTTTGTATCGCGATGACACCTTAATATAGGAGTTTTCATACTTTTAATGTCCATATTGTTACCTAAGTCTTAAAGAAGATGAACTAAAGATAATGCTTCAAAAGATAAATTTTGTACCCAGGGGCAAAGAGCCCTTTGACTTTTTATTTTGTGAACTACTTAAATTGTGTTTTGTTACTTTCTCACATAGACAGATGTAAAAATGTATAAATGAATCTATATATCGGCATTTTAGCTAAAAGGTTTGACAAACGTTTATAAATAAGCGTAAGATTTTAGTAGGTACGTATACTCCTTTCATAAAATGAGTTCTCACAGAGACGAAGAATTGCATGTTGTATGATAGCTAAGTAGTTAAACCAGCAACTTTTATGTACAGTCGGCGTCATAAGTTGCTGAACACTTAAGTACCATACCATGTCGTTTTGACTCGTATGACAACTTTAAGTATATGGCAGTTTAACATGAGTCATCGCAACTGTCGCATTAAACGTCATGTTACATGACGTTTAATGCGACAGTTGCGACATGGTGGTACAAAGTTGTTAAGCCCCTTGTGAGGCTAACCGTACCTAGTAGTTTGAATGGAAATTGTTTTTTTATGATCAAGCAGCGTCCATGTTTAGATCTTTATGTACCTAATAATTGTACCTACTTTCAAAACAAAGTTTTCAATCAATCAATCATTTATTACAGATAACAAAGATCCATACATTACAAGAAAAATAAAAGCATTAATGTGTTAGTTCAAGTAACTTAAAAACTTATGTTAGTAGGTATAAAATTTACACCGTTTTAACCGACTTTAAATCAGTAGCCAAATTGCTTCAAGTTTGCCTATACAATAGGCTTGTTGCATGGTGTTAAAATTGATAACGTCGTCCCATCAAATGATTGTAATAAAGTATAAATTACAAAATATAATTCAAATCATAAAAAGATATAAACCTTGAAAGTTTAGAAAAAAAAGTTTTTTTATTTATTGTCCAAGAGTAAATTTAAAGGTACCAATAGAATCCTTACGCTTTTATAGAAACAAATTTGTATTACAACTATGGACCTAAACCTCAGATCATAAAAAGAAATTTTATGTTCTGAGACCTAAACGCAGTATTTCGCGACCGAAACAGCAATTTACTTCATTTTCCATGCAACGGTTAGTACAAATTGCACGGTGTGACGTCATAATTTAAAGCCAATCAGTATGAAGCGTTTCGGCTGCTGTCAGCGAGGTCCGTCTTTAACTCGATTTTTTGGGTATTAATGTCCTTTAAATGTAGTTGCTTCCATACACACATTTGTTCATCTACAAAAACTGGTTCGAATGGCATCGTAAACAAATTTAAGGTCACAAGCCCATTTGAAGAGTTCCCTCGATTTCTCCAGGATCCCATCATCAGAACTGGATTTTGGTGACAACGGGACCTATCTGGAAGTATAGTGTATTTCAAATACGAAGGCCCGATGCACTTGAAACTTAACAATAGGGCTCATAATGTTTGCCTTTTGTTATCTAATTAGGGGCACTTCAAAATGGCACGCGTCGGTGCAATCCGCATGCAACTAAAGCGTGACTAAAACATTTTGGTACTTGAAAATAAAAATACGAAATATTAGTTAACATTTATTTTTATAGCTAATATTTGTTAAAACAAAAATTGTGTCAATGAAATATTTATTTATATCTATATACATTTTTTTAATTGTGTCAACTAAAAAATAACAATCAACTTTCAGGTAACTCAAGTTAAGACTAACTTAATTTAAGTACGTTAAAAACATATTCATTAATTACATAAAATATAAAATTTATTCGCTTTCTGACGTATATTCTTCCGAACTTGAGGTTTCGTTAAACGATCAAGATCATTAGGTTGCATGTAAAATACCACGCCGCAAAACGGGTCCGGCCAGGTATCTTTTGTTATCACTAATCCCATTGTTAACGCCTAATGACCGTCTCAAGTGCATCGGGCCTTCGTATTTGAAATCTATACATATAATAAAGCTGAAGAGGGTCGAAAGTCTGTACATGGAAGACATTCGAAAAAAAATTGGCTAGGGATACTTAAAATCGATAACAGAACACGTTCCAACAGTTTTTAGAATTTTTGTCTGTTTGTCTGTTTGTCTGTTTATCTGTTTATCTGTTTGTCTGTTTGTCTGTTTATTTGACCGCGCATCACGTGAAAACGGCTGAACCGATTAAGATGAAATTTGGTATAGAGATAGTTTGAGTCCTGAGGAAGGACTTATGGTAGTTTTTATCCTGGAAATCAACCCCAAAGGGGCTGAAATGGGGGGTGGAAATTTGTATGGAGCTACTTAAACCGCTGCACCGATTTAGATGAAATTTGACACAAAATTAGTTTAAGTCCTAAAGAAGGCCATAGGATAGTTTTTAACCCGAAAGTCTTCCCTTTAGGGGGTAAAATGGAGGGGTGAAAATTTGGATGTAATCCATTTTGATAAAATTTGGTTTAGAGGTAGTTTAATTTCTGGGGAAGGACATTAGGTAGTTTTTATTCTGGAAATCTTCTCCTAAGGGGATGAAATGGGGGGTGGAAATTTGTATGGAGCTACTTAAACCGCTGCACCGATTTAGATGAAATTTGACATAAAATTAGTTTGAGTCCCAAAGAAGGCCATAGAATAGTTTTTAACCCGAAAGTCTTCCCTTTAGGGGGTAAAATGGAGGGGTGAAAATTTGGATGTAATCCATTTTGATAAAATTTGGTTTAGAGGAAGTTTAATTTCTGGGGAAGGACATTAGGTAGTTTTTATTCTGGAAATCTTCTCCTAAGGGGGTGAAATGGGGGGTGAAATTTTGGATGGACTCCGTTTAGACCAAATTTGGTATATATATAGTTTGAGTCCCGGAGAATGACAATGGATAGTTTGAATCCCGAAAATCATCCCCCAAGGGGATGAAATAGGGATGAAAATGTGGATAAATCCCATTTAGTTAAAATTTGGTATAGAGATAGGAGGAGTCCCAGGGAAGGATAATGCATAGTTTTCATCCTGAAAAATCATCTCCTGATGGGGTGCAATGAGGGGTGAAAATTTGGATAGAACCGATTTAAATGAAATTTAGTATGGAGATAGTTAAGAGTGCTGGGGAAGGACTTAAGAACTTAATATAATTATTAGTCCAGAAATCATCTCCTAAGGGGGTGAAATGGGGTATGAAAATTTGGATGGAACCCATTTACGGTATAGTGAGTTGGAGTCTTGGGGAAGGACATAGGATAGTTTACTCCCGAAAATTATCCCCTAAGGGGGTGTAATTGGGGGTGAACATTTGTTTGTGACTCATTTTGATGAAATTTGGTTGAACGATAGTTTGAGTCCCGGAATATGACAACGGATAGTTTTAATCCCAAAAATCATCCTCTCAGGGATAAAATAGGGGGTAAAAATTTGGATAAAACCCATTTAGATGAAATTTGGTAAATAGATAGAAGGAGTCCTAGGGAAGGACAATGCATAGTTTTTATCCCGAAAAATCATTTCCTGAGGTGGTGAAATGAGGGTTGAAGATTTGGATAGAACCCATTTAGATGAAATTTGGTATAGAGAGAGGTAGAGTCCTAGGAAAGAACATAGTTTTTTTTTATTACGGAACACATAAAAGGAGGAAATCATCCACTAAGGGGGTGAGAAATGGTGGATGAACATTTGGATTGAACCCATTTACGGTATAGCGATAGATAAGGAAGGACATAGGATAGTTTTATCCCGAAAATCATCCCCTAAGGGGGTGTAATTGGGGGTGGAAATTTGTTTGTGACACATTTTGATAAAATTTGATTGAAAGATAGTTTGAGGCCTGGAAAAGGATATATGATAGTTTCTATTCCGGAAATCATCCCCTAAGGGTAAGTAAATGAGGGTGAAAATTTGGATGTAGCCCATTTAGGTGAAATTTGGTATAGAGATAGTTTGAGTCCTGGAGCATTCTCCAAGGAGGTGAAATAGGGGGTGAAAAATTGGATGGAACCCATTTACGGTATAGCGGTAGTTGGGAGTTCTGGGGAATAGGAACATTACATAGGTAAATATATGCATGTGACGTTCCAAGGGTAAAGGTACCTTATGGCGGTAGTTTCGAAGATGTTTTCTAAAACAGGGTAAAAAAGACGTTTTATTATGGCTATTTTGAAAACTATTAGATGTAACATTTTGTTGACGTGTCTTTATTTTTAAAATAAAATATTTAAATTACAAGTCAGTTAATTTATAAAAAAGCCTACATGCATCTATTATGGTGAGGCGGGTCATAGAAACCAAGTTTGCGGCGGAGTCTATTTTGTAAAAAAAAGGCGTTCAGAGTAAGCTAATCTATAAAATCATGCAACTCAGACATAATGACCCTTTCCTTCATACAATCCATACTAATATTACAAATGCGAAAGTAACTCTGTCTGTCTGTTACCTTTTCATGCTTAAACCGCTGAACCGATTGAGATGAAATTTGGTGTAGTCCAGAGATACTTTGAATTCCGGGGCCTTCCCAAAGAATCCTTACTAAAGATAGTTTTTATCTGGAAATTCATCACCTAAGGGGGTGGAAAGGGGGGAGAAAGTTATAAACGAGTTCCGCGCGGACGAAGTCGCGGGCAAAAGCTAGTACACTATATATGCTTTCGAACAAAGAATTTTTTTTTCAAATCGTTTCATAAATTACCGAGACATCGCGTAATATACACACATAAAAAAAAATACATTGAAGTCGGTTAAAAATCTTATCAATATCAAAAATAAATTGATAACATGATGTTTTCCGAGTATTTTCACGAGTTTTGTTTATTAGTAATGTAAGAAATATTATATTTATTTTTAGCATTTTCAATGCGAAATTTATACATATTAATTATCCTTTTGATAACACTCGCTGGTAAGCCAGACTTTATAGGTGAGACCTAGGTAGATAGTACCTAAAGCCAGACTACCTACTTCTTACAACCACTAGAAAGAATTGTTCCAAATGACTCTAACTTAAATTGAATTGCATTTTCCATCCCAGTCCCTCCGAAGAAACCGAATGAAACAGAAACTCCCAAGAACGAATTACAGAGCCAAGTCCTGACACGGTTTGACAAACTTAAGGTAAGTGCTTCAAGTTTCGGCATTGGATCCTTTGATAACAAGTTGGGCGGTTGTGGGGATAAATGTGATTTAGACTTCATGTGTAAAACTTAAGTTGTTAATTTGCTTCCATGGAGTAGTTTATTTCTTTGAGTTAAGCGTGGCAGAACAACATGCTAAAACTGCTGCTTGGCACTAGAGCATGGGGTTGGCAAACTTTCTAACCAAAGAGCCAATCAGTAAAAAATATGTATTTTAAGAACCGTAAAGAGCTATTTACGCCATGTTCAGATCTCACATTTCTTCTTCAAAGAGCCGTTTGCCGACCCCTGCACTAGAGCATAAAAAGCCATTTCACGAAGCTTACACACAACATAAAGACCAACTTTACGTGTGAAGTGAAACTTTCTCTGTAGCTCTAGTATAAGTTTTATCGATACATACCTATACGTTTTCGAACGCGTTTGCGATTAGTTTCAATTTGTATGGCAACGCGAACAGCGCCTCTGGTGGTAACTATTAGGAACTACGCGTAGAAAAAACTAAAAAAAAAACATTCGTAAGCCTACATCACACTGGCGCGGCCTGCGGTGGCGGACCATAGTAAATTTGACAGGTAATGACAAGTTTTCTATTGTGCGCCGCGGCCAGGACGCGCCAGTCTGTGAGAGTACTTAAAATAAATCCCTGTCAACGTATCAACTGTACTCATAAACTAGAAACTTAAAGCAATGTCACGCCATAAAAGTAACTGGGGCCATCTTCCCATTCTTCCTCTTTGTCGTCGCTGTAATGGCCGCGATTTCGAAAGAGTAAATAAAGTGTCCCTCATTGGGACGCAGATGTAATAACGACAAGATTGCGCACATCTTAATTTAAAAGTTACTAGATTTGGGATACTAATTTTAACGAATAAAGCTTGTACCGATTTTAATAAGATAGTTTGAAATGTGACTAACCCATGAAATGCGATTAATAAAGTGTTATTGTATTTCTTCCGGTTTCCTGAAGCACCTTGATATGAGGTTAAGCCAAATGTAGCAAAAATAATACACATATCATACAAAACCAAAGCTAATACAGAAGCCAATACAGTTTTCATATGTTTAGAAACAGGTATTTAAAGTTAAAAAGGAAGTTTTTATTGTTTTATGGTTCGTTTTAGAGCTTTAGGCCCTCAAAATCGAACTTTCCGCCCAACCCTAACGTGCCATACATGTGCCTTAAACATTTAAAATCGCAATATACCTAAAGAACAGCAGTTAGAAATTATATCGTATTTCTAATCAATTGTTTTTTCACATCGACTGATCTTTCTTGTCATTATTAACTTTCAGCCGCGATACCGGAGGCTGGCGCTCCAGTTGGATGCAATATCCGCCGCTTTCTCTTGTGGAAACAGTTTTTTTGTATTGGACTAAAGAAATGGTTGGATTAGGAGCCCTTGTGTGGAACGATTAGCTTTAATTCCTTAGAGGAAAATATTTATTAGAGGTTTATCTGGATAGAACGACGTGACACATGCATAGCTACGTAAACACATGTTATTTTTCAATTCTGTAGCGAAAAACTGCCTACTAACCGCCCAGCGGGTTGCCGTCATGATAAGATTGATAAGTCAATCCTACAACCTGTTATTTCAGTACACTCGTCTACAAAATGATGTACCTTTTTTCACCTTAGTAGCATCATAATAAGGAGATAAAAATATTTCATCTTTTCAACTGCACTATTTGTTACCTAAGTAATTAAAATATAGAAATTTCTATACAACTTTGTTTTTTATATTTAATTGATTACTTCACACAGGTCTAATGCGTTTTTTTTACCTTTATTTCTGACGTTTCGACACCGGTTACACCGTGTTTTAAGATAACTCGACTTTTTGTTTTTTATGTTATTTTTTTTTCAAAAGTACTAATAACAATCAGTCGAAAAAGTAACAATGCATATCTTAACATCACAATGGCCACTCAACATTAATTTAATCCCAAACAATGTTTCAGTGTGTCCATTAAACAAACAGTCCAGAACGTCCAGCTGACATAAAATTATGACAACCACAGACATAAACAATTAATTGAATCCTCTGATAAATGGTTTGTTTCTAGGCTTTGCAGAAAAGCGGGCCTAGATTGTTTTCAGGCCCAGTTGAAAAGGTCCTGAAATGGCATAAAGCGCTACAGGATATAGGCGTATTGATCATCTTTGAAATAATTGGTAAGTGTTTTATTAGATTTAAATATTTATCTATTAAATATATCGTCATCTAGCACTCATAGCACAAGTGTTATTGAGCTTACTATGTGTATAATAACGCATCTTCTCTCTTGAAACTGCCCATTAACTAAAATATGTTTTGTCCCATTCTTATTCACACACGCTTCTTTCAATAAGTAGTTTTGATGCAGATGTTTACGAATAAGACAAATATTTACCAACTCCATTCAAGACCAAAGAAAGCGGCTACATTTTTCATAAAGATAATTCTTGAGTATATTATGTACCAATTAGCCAAGTTCTATGCATTGGTTGGCCCCATGCGTCCATTCTATTAAACGGCTATCGCGGTCTTTACTGGGTAGTAATTGCACAATTTGGACACAGTCCAAATCTTTGTCTTTTGCGGTCCGCCACAGCACTTCTCTTCATCATAATTGCATTAAGAATTGAGTTAATTGACACTTCGAAAATGCGCTCAGCAAATAAGTGAAACTATTTATCGTGTTATAGTGCAGATAAAGGATTCGCTTTCTGGTGCAATTATTATGTAGAATAGATAGGTCCTGGACGAAAAGTTAACAATATAAAATAAAAATAAACTAAAGAAAAGAATATAAATACTACAAATATTTTAATTTAAAATATTTGTAGAAGTATTTATATTTTTTCTAGTAATGTGCAAATTGTGGAAAGTTTCCAAATTTAGAAAAGTTCTCGGAAATGGCTAGAAAGTTTCATAAGGAATTAAGAAGATTTACATTCGTCTCAGGAACGGTAAACTTCCATGTTGGAAATGGAAAATTTCAATTCCCATACAAAAATTAGAGAAATTTCCGAAAATTTCCTATCTTAAATTGGAGAAAAATTGCGCAATGTTGGAAACTTTCCGTCGGCACATCAGTAAGTTTTCACGTCAGATGGGTCACCCTGACAGGGTCTGGGTGCTTTGGGGCTCAAAGAACGCGTAAAGCGTATTGTCATATCCCAGCGCTTGTCAAAGCCCAAGACAGCGCTCGAGTGTGACAATTGGGAATGGATGAAAATGTTAGAAGTGCCTGATTTTTTTTGGTGATTGGAATAACCTTATTCCATAGCACCAGAAAAAAGTTGCAGACTTTTCAGCTGCGTCAATTATCTTTGAAAAATACAAACAGTTTCCGCACTAACGTTTTGGGTTTAGGACGGCGAAGGAGTCAATTTCCTTGAACGTCATATCTGGCCATAAAGTAGGAATTACCGCACGCTATGCGTGCGGAAAACCCCACTTCCTGGCCAGATAGAGACGTAAAATTTTGTACTCACCACGGGCGGTAATAAAGAAAGCCTCAGAGCGCATATTTATCGCCCTTGCCTTCGGCTCGGGCGTCAAATACCTGCGATCTGAGACATTCTTTGTTTAACCGCCCTAGGTAAGTAATGTACTATTAAGTATCTCACCCTCGCAATGACAAATATAGCTGCTGCAGTTGTCAATATCATTGCATTTTAAGATATTTTTTGTAATATGAGACGGATGAAGCAAAGTGTCTTATTCGCCGTCCTAAACCGAAATCGTAAGTGAGGAAACTGTTTATATTTTTCAAAAATAATTGACGCAGGTGAAAAGTCCGCAACTTTTTTCTGGTGCTAAAGAAGGTTATTCCAATCACCAAAAAAAATCAGGCACTTCTAAAATTTTCATCCATTCCCCATTATGCTCTAGGCGGACTAAACCGTATCATAATAACAGACCCGATAGGTACCTGACACGTGCTGTGGGCATATTATATGCATACAGATATTTAGATTCACTTCTTTCCTCTGGACTTTGCCAAAGTTAGAGGGTATAAGGCCCATTTTTTGGCCTTAATCTTGTCTTATGTTATCTGAGTGCGGGCCCTTTTGGATTCACATCGACCCAGTGGAGTTTTTTGTGCTTTTATATACCAACTCTTGTATAATCTTGTACAATAAACACATAATATATACTTGCAGTAAAACCTTTAATTATTGACTTGTCGTAAAACGATTTTTGTTTTTTTGACTCTGTATGACCAACATAGTACGCAGCGTGGGTAGACAGATAACCTGGCGCGGGAGTCCGCTGGATGCGGGTGACGCAGGACCGGTCACCTTTGCACTCTTTGGGGGAGGCCTATGTCCAGCAGTGGCCGTTTTTTGGCTGATATGATGATGATGACCAATATGCCTTCAGTTTTGAGATAGCACAGCTTTAAATACTTTTTTGTTATTAGCAAAATGCGTAAGCATCCAGCCAGGAAAATCGTGTTCGAAGAATTTAGTAGTGAGAGACGACAACGGGCCAGCTATGCAAGTCGTTTACTATGAAATCGACTTTCTCCTGCCAGACCTTAAGCCTCCTTGTACTGTAAGGTAAGATACCTATCATATTATTTTAGAGATTAAGTCGGTAGGTACTTTATTTGAAGTAAGGACTTAGAACAAACAAAACGAAGAGTACATTGTTTATAAGCATATTGTCTTTAGGATTCAATTGAGTTAAGGCTTAAGATTTCACTTCAAAAAGCTTAAGCTGCATTTATGAGATTGGATCAGCATATTAGGTTGAAATTGAATAGCAAAATAGTCATTTGTTTTACGCTTTGCATAAATACGTAGGATAGAATATCATGCTTAAAGTTTAAGCGGTTTAGTCAGTTCAAATTCTTTGCAGAATGTGAAAAATCTTTTTAAGACTCTTTATTGCATTATCTCCAGTTAGATATTTTAAAATACATAACTTATATACTATACAAGGTGATCAGATTTATTTATTTATGTATTCATTCACAATTTTGAGTCACTTTGACATTTTAAATCCGTGACGCGAACTATAGCTAGGAGTGTTATACGTTTAACAACTCAAATATACTTAATGATCATTTTTAAATGGGAAGTTTTGCCTATCGAGTGCCGAGATAGTATAGTTCTTAGCTATAACACAGAATAAATAATAGCACTACGTACAGAAGGTTCTCTGACAACAAACCCCTTGTTTAGGTATGCCGAACGAGCCTTATCGTGGCCATCCCTTTCTATCGCATGCAACGCGCTGCGATAGAACGCGTGCGTGCCGTAGCAGCGCTACCATACCGGCCGGGGCCAGAGTAGGCCCTTGTTGCCTATGTACCTACTTGTAGCGGTGCGACCAAATCACGGAGTGAGCCGGCCGACACGGAATACCCAGTATAATTTGTTCTGTCGCGGGTGTTTTAAATTTTAATATAGGTCGCCTAGTGCCTGCAATACGGCCACGTCTCGAAATTAAAACACATTTGAGATGTGGCTCTATTGCACACTGCAATACTCATGTATAGGTTCCGACGGAAGACCAGCGCTGGCCTTCTAGGTTAGCACCATGCTGAGTCGGGGCCTTTTCGTGGACCCTGCTATTTTTACGTTCTGTGTTTTGTTTTTTACACCCATTGTTTTGTCCACGAATAAATGTTTTATTTCTTTCTTTCTTCTTTCTTTCAATGGAATTATTCTGATGGAATATGACAAAACGATGACAATCATGTCATTGTTTTACAACATGTTACAAAAGAGAACCGAAGGCTATTCCTCGATATGGTTTTCGAATTAGACCACATTGTATAGTACATTACTGCCGGGAAAGAAGGGCTTGCCGGGTGAGTAGGTAGTGATACGAAGCCGGCAAGCCCTTTTCACGGCCAGGCATGTATAGTGCTTTTCTCAAACATGCAATATAATGCAATAAAATAAATATAAAAACTCCTCAAATCAAACTAATTTTCATGGCTGAATGCCGTGATGCTGTGCCACAAATAGTGGAATGAAAATTTAAAAAAAATTACTTCCCGGCCTAGGCCTTAAATTTCGTATGAAATTCCTTTACAGTTCTCTCGAGTTGATCCGCCCGAAACGTGATACTTTGAAGCCTGATATAACCCACGTAATGACGCCATTTCATTGCATGTGTAAGAAAAAAATGTTACCATACCTAATTGAATATTTGAGTAAACTCATTATATCCCAAATAAAGTACCAGGGGACCTTACATGAATAGGAGGTTCTAGTTGTGAAAACGGAAAAAAATGTCTTGTTTCATAACTGGTTATGAAATAGTGAAAAAAAATCCTTATTCATAACCAGTTATGAAATTTTGGTTATGAACGTGGACGAAAAAGTCTTGCTTCGTAACTGGTTATGAACCAGGGAAAAAAATCCTTATTTATAACCAGTTATGAAACATTGGTTATGAACGTGGACGAAGGGTTTTGATTAGGCACTAGGCCATGTAGTAATCACACAGTTTGAGCATGTAGTCGTAAGGTGTGTAAATCTCGGCTAAAGCTGTGGAAATTCCGTTGCTTCGCAATATCAGCAAATCCTGCTATGCCACTCACAAAGTGTCTCCATACAGCTCATCAATAGCAGGTGCGGCTCACTCGCGATTTGTGTTTATCGCTACAAGTACATGCCGGTCGCCCCTTTGAAGGGCTCTATTCAGTGGCTGCCACGTGTTGGTACAGGACGCCCGCACGGGTCGCAGCGCGTTGCATGCGATAGAACGGGATGGCCACATTTAGGCACGTTTGGCGTACCTAAACAGGGAATTTGTTAACAGAGAACCTTCTGTACGTAGTACTATTACTTATTCTGTGCCAATAGGGAACATTACGCAAAGCTCTGCGTAGGGGGCGACACTAACACAACCAGTAAACGAACCGCCATGACGTACAATGTCATATTTATTTACCTAACAAACAATAACAAATAATTGATGAAAACGCGTTAAACTACAATCGATTATCATTCGTGTGTAAAATATCTGTACTGTGATATTAAAATGGCATTCTATAGTTATTTAAAGGTGGATGAGGGCTTTTTTTTGCTTTACGACGTATTGCCGCTTCTCATAGTTTTCGTATCATCGTTTCCTTAGGAAATGAATGATGCCCTTCATTCTTGCATCCAATTACGCAGCACTGATGCATTTTATTTATTGAAATATTTGATCCAGAGCTTTGAAGGACTTGTCAAAGTTGCCAAAAAACTGTTTACTAATTGTGATAGTGCTGCACTCTGGCGGTAGAACATTGCAGTAATGTTCCCTATTAACTCTGGCGTAACTTGACCACAAGATTACAAAATTGTGTTTGTGTTCAATTAATTTATTGTTTTTGATATGATTTGAATTTTTATACGAGTACGTAATGTTATACTATACTTTAAGGTGAACTTTGACATAGGTATTATGTTTCTATTTGTTTGATTTTATGACGATTTTTTTGAGATTGTACTTTATAAGAACCCGATTTTTTTAACTTTTTTTTGCTTTTCCGGCAAACGAGGTTTGTACTTTTATTTTTATTTGCCAACCTTGTTTTCGGCTTGTTAAGCGAAAAAAAATAATGCAGCAGATAATCAAAAATGTTGTATACTACGCTAAGAAAAGAGTTGTTGGCAGAAAAGGTCATCCTTAGGATATCGTTTTCGTATCATGACTTTCATTCTAATATTGAAATACAGAGACTTGATAGTATTAGGGAATTAGGGATATAGCTCTAGTATAAGTTTTATCGATACAATACTATCGATATAATGATTGACTGGTATAGATAATTATCAAGTTTGAATACCTAAATAGATAATGCGTTTTCGAACGCGTTTGCGTTTAGTTTCAATTTCTATGGCAATGCGAACAGCGCCGCCGGTGGTAACTATTATGAACGTTCGCGTTGCCATACAAATTGAAACTAAATGCAAACGCGTTCGAAAACGTATATGTATCGATACCACTTATACTAGAGCTACATAACTTAGAAATATACTGGTTCACCCAAGTCGCTTAGTGTTGTGAACACGACCTGGCTACCGTCAACGCCCCAGGCAGACGCAATTGACGGCGCTCATTTCATTTGGGCAGCCCGGAGTCATATTTCACTGACCTAGTTCCGATTCCCAACTCGCCACAGCACACAGATTAAAAAGATCTCACTGGAGGTAAATTTCGCCCCACTGCATCCAATTCCAATTTGGTTTCAATCTGGTTCGTGCGTTCATCTCCACGCGCGCCTGTGATAGAATAAATAGTCGTTGTACACATAATGTTTACTAAACAGGACTTAATCTTTATTAAACGGATGTTGCGACACATTCGAAACATCGGGACACCTCAGAGAGATAAATAAATAAGTTAATTATACTCGACTAGCTTCTGCCTGCGAGTCCGTCCGCGTGAAACTCGTTTATATCGTAGGTCCATACAAACTTTCATCCCCGTCAATTTTTTTAACCCCCCTTAGCGGTATATTTTTCCAAAACGCAAAAAGACATTTTTTTGTATTCTTATAATGAATCTTTAAGTTTTAATTTTGTAGCTCAAAAAAAGAGTTTCCCCCGACAAACTTTGCACCCCTATTTAACCAACTTTAGGGTGGGGTTTCCCAAAAACCTAAAGTTTATTTTCTTGTTATTATAAGGAGTCTCTCACTTAAAATTTTATTCTATCCCCATACAAACCTTCAACCCCCTTTTTACCCCATTGAGGGTAGAATTACGTTATATAAACTACCTATTGTGAAAAAAACAGCTTTCTAGGTTCAATGGTTTGGGCTGAGCGTTGATTTAAGTGAATCAGTCAGTCAGGACTTTTAAGTTTATATAGATTGAGTCCCGTTTAGTAAAAATAATGTGTGAGAATGAGAATCGTGAAAGTTTAAATCAATATATTTAGTAGTTCTTACGTACACATGTCATCTGTCTAACAAAACCGATGTTTGACAGCTAGACAATTCAAATCATGGCATTCCAATCGCACGCGCTGGCCGCATAGCATGTGCTCTTTCTTTCGTACTCTGATGGGATGTATCGACACCTTTGAGGTGTGCAAGAGCCCAGGTTGATAGAAACGGATTTAAAATGCAATTGGGAAGTGAAAGATATGAACTAAATTACGTCCAGAATAATGCAGTGACATTGCTTTATGCAGAAGGAGGATCTCCTTTTAACATATTTTTTATTTGATAAAATCCTTTGGCTTTCTGTAAGTAAAGGAACATCTTATTTGAGTTTATACAGACTATTGTTCTCTTTCTATTAGGAGTTATTATGAAAAGTTTGGCGCCCTAGGCTGAAGATAAAAATATGGGAATACTTTTTATATTTATCAGGATTTTTTTAAACGTAGGTATGTTATTCCAAGCCGGATTCGAACCAGTGACCTTTTGGCATACGCGGCCAGTCCTTTTAACCAACCAATACTTTTCCCTTCAAGAAGTTTTTTTTTACATTTGTGAATTTCATGGTTGATTGGTGCCCCATTAAAAGTTGTTCAGTTTAAGGGCCTATGCATATTGCGTTTATGAAGCGCGACGTTGACGCGCATTTGTGTCAAATCACAAGTAAAATGACGCAAACGTGCGTCGACGGCGCGCTGAAAAAGTCTGCATGGGCCCTAACCTACAGATTGAGTCCCTGAAAATTTGCCAGTGTTTATAAGTTTACCCCGTATAGTCTGTACCACTACGTTACTCTGCATGCACGGTTCACACGTCGCCATACATCACTGACCCTAATGTTGTACTATGGCTCGTTGGTTCACGTAAAGCTTAGTTGCATCTAGCCAGAGTATCATGAGAAATCCCTTGACTAATCCAATCCATCCTCAGTTTAACTCGACGCGCGTGGAATCGATGCGAAACATATTGAAATGTGATTGGGGACAAACATAGACAAATACATTAAACAGATGCTTCTCATACCCATTTATTTTATGTACTTAACAATCTGTCAAGTAATGATAGACTGCGGCTTTCTTTAAGCCTGCATCACACTGGCGCGGCCTGCGGTGGCGGACCATAGTAAATTTGACAGCTGATGTCAAGTTTACTATTGACCACCACCACAGGCCGCGCCAGTGCGATTCCACAGACTAGCACGGCATGCGATGGCGGTCAATAGTAAACTTGTCAGCTGAGGGCCTACCGCGAAAGGCATTCGAAGTTATCGCTCTCTGTCATACTGACGAGTTCGTACGTAAGTGCGACAGAGAGGGAAAACTTCGAATGCCGTTCCCGGTAGGCCCTCTGGTGTGATTCCGGCCTAAAGAGGGCCAATATTCCAAAGGACCATGGGCAAAATGGACCAAAAACCAACAGAGCTGAGAGTTAGGTCATTAAAAAGGTCTGCTTTTACTTTATTTCGTTCTATGGGCATAACGTTTTTTTTAATATCTTTGTGTTTAATCGTAGTTTATAATTTTTATTTAATATTTATGTATTGTGTGTTTTCATGTTAAACTTATTGCCGGCATAAAGTTGAATTCCATTGCAGAACTGAGATATTCATATTTTATTCAGAGTGAATATGAGTGAGGGAACGGGTTTCTTTTGGAGAGTACCTACACCTAGGTTCTGTATTTAATCATCCCGCAGGGCAGGTCATCTAAGCGACTTAATTATATTAGCGTTATTGAGTTATAAATAAAAACTTAAAAAGTAAATAAAAAAACAATTTCTTATTTTTATAAAAAAAAATTACGTAATGAGATACCACCTAGCTGTAAATAAAATGACAACTCAGTTCTGTCGGTTTTTGGTCCACGCTACATACAAAGTTGCCCATGGTCCTTTAGGCCACTGGTTGGCATTAAGTCCACCTTTTGTAATTTGTATTGTGCAAGTGTTAAATACTGAAATACAGTAGGCAACGTTATTTTAAATATTACTAAAAATATTCCCGATCTTTAATCCTATCACCAATAATTAATGATCCATTCGATGTCACGTGAAACGAGGTGCACTGGTGAGTTTTTGGGACTTATGGCAGTTTTCGTATCAATGCACCAGATAACATTGGTTATCGTTTACGGGTGACACGGGTACACATGTCCTACGTTTTATTCGCTGTGAATGAGTATCTTAAAATTGTGAATCTTGAGTGACCATTTTGAAATTTAGAGCGTTACAGAGTCCGTTGAATAATCTCAACATTCTTAAGAGTTGGGAACCTTACTAAGTACGGGTTTTCGCTACGCAGCGGAAAATGAATGCAACGGAGACACCGTAGCACATGTAGCTTTCTCAGTTTGGCTTTTCCATAGCAGTGTGAGTTTCACATCGATTCACCACTAATTTACGCTACGCCGTAATCCGCTCCTGAAGGCCTTTAACGCATGTCGTGATTAGCGCTGAACGGGTTAAGGCCTTCATTCCATGAGCGACAGAGAGTCATGTCTTCGTCTTTTAAAATCAAAATGATCCATTTTACATACCATCCTCACACATGACTAATGTATATAGCTATGAATTACTAGCAATAAAAGAGCTTAACCCACAAAATAGGGCGACCCGTCACTATTCATAATCTTCATCATCATCATCATCATATCAGCCGAAAGACGTCCACTGCTGGACATAGGCCTCCCCCAAAGAGTTCCAAACCGGTTCTGCGCCACCCGCATCCAGCGGACTCCCGCGACCTTTATACCAGGTCATCAGTCCATCTTGTTGCCTACCAACGCCGCGCCTTCCGGTACGTGATCGCCAATCGAGAACCTTTCCGCCCCAACGGCCAGCAGTTCTACGTGCAATGTGCCCCGCCCACTGCCACTTAAGTTTTGCGATTCGGAGGGCTATATCAGTTACCTTGGTTCTACTGCGGATAGCCTCATTTCTGATGCGATCACGCAGAGAAACTCCTAACATAGCCCTCTCCATGGCCCTTGAATTCTGATTAAATTTGTCGACAGAGTGGTAGGAAAAATGATGCCCGGCACATGCCGACTGCAAGCGTTCAGTGTGCGTCCGGCGACCGGCGACGACATGGCCACACTGTCGCGACGCGCTGCCGTCGCCAGCCATCACGTCGCCAAGCTGTGCAAAGAATACGGTGCTGGGGAGAAGATTTAGTAATATTCTGTAGTTTTTAGCCTTTAGAGTGCGGCGGGTGACGATATGGTTACACAGTCGCAACTCGCTGCCGTCGCGAGTCACCACGGTGCCAAAATGTGTTTGGAATACGGCCCAGAGGCTGAGAAGATTTGTTCAAGTTTTAGTATCGTCAAATCGTCCAACTTTACCACTAATCAAAAGACAAAACTGAACGGTTTTAACCGGTTAATGTTAAAATTAAGTTTAATGGTTAACAAACTGCACGGAAATTAAAATTAAAAAGTTGGACGGTATTTCTTTGTAGTTTGTAAGATTTTTTTTTATGGCCTGCGTACCTATTTTAACTTCTGAACTTTTGACAATGGATTGCTTTTCACAATAACTTTCGTAACCTTATCTTTTTGAAGATAAAAAGTTCGATTTAATATTCAATTGGCAGTTCTCTAGGCAAAATTGTTATTGCTGACATGATTTAGGTAAGTACCTTACCTCCAAAAAAATGTTCTTTTACTTATCCCAAAATGAATTGTATGTTATTTAATTGCAACACCTAGAATATATACTTATAGGTATTTGATTATCGTTGAATGTCTAAAATACTGACAAATTTTTGTGCTTAATAACACTTTCTTCCTTACCTTTCCTGTAATTTTCAATAAATGTCTGTTCAAAACACGCTTATTTCATTTTATAGACAACTCAGTTCAATACGAAGAAAAATTACGACTTGTCAATCTGTCATCTACACTACCTTATCTTCGAATGAGTCAGCAGATAAAATGGGGCCACATGTCATGATATTTCATCCGGCACCCGTCTAACAGATAAATCTCTGCTTGCAGCATTTAAATGCATATCCATGATTCAGTATCAGTTAAATTTATGTCCCACAAAAATTGATTGCTTCGAAATTTATTATTTTATTCAATTTAATTGGATGACGGATTGAGGTTACGTTTGTGAATACTGGTGGTTTTGTACATGCTGTATTTTTATCACTTGAAAATTTATTGCGGCTACTGAACTCTCGAAGGCTTTTTACTGGGACTTAATATTTATACTTAATAAGCTTCTTAATATTGTGTTTTGTCCCTTTAACAAACAACGACGAAAGGACAAACTAATTTTAATAGCATTTTAGGTGAAATAGGTTTGTATAACGTTTATGATAGCGGCCAATTGCCCTCTAAAATTTTGCCAGTGATAAAAATACACCCTTATTTAAACAAAGAATTATCGCTGTAGTGAACAGTATTCCAGGCTCTTTTTGTATTAAAAAAACTGGAATTTCATTTCAAAATCCGCTTGAACAAGCATCTGCATCTTGGCAGCTTTTCAAGTACCTACATCTTGTGGTCCTTCTAATGTCGTACGGAAATGCTATGCGGTGCTCTTCGGCAATTTAAAACGCTGTAGGTACTACGTTATTGGAGGTCTCATAAAGTGTTTGGTATCGAAGATTGGGTGGACGCCAAACGATGCACTCATTAACATGGTTTTGGAGGAAAACGCTGCTTCTTTTATTTAGGTAAGTGTATTGAATAATAATGAAAAAAAAAAAGAAAATTAAAGCACCTATTTCGGACAATAATACATCCGTATTATAATATATTTGCGTAGTTGATTATATTTTGAAGATCTGAATCGAGACGGGTAAGCCGCGTTATGGGCTTATATTATGGTTATAGGGTAAGGCAAGGTAAGGCTCGAAAATTCGTTGCGTTGAAATTCGCTAAGTCGAAATGCCTACGTGCGGTCAACGTATCGTAGCTTCAATAAGTAAATACGTGATTATCGATGTATCGAAATGGAATCATCCATTTATCATTCTGAAGTTTATTAAGTTCATAAAGATCAAGATCTGTTAGGCCATAGAAAATCGTGACGTTTCTTATTCCTATTTCCCTACAAACGTCATTTAACAGAGTTTTTGAAGTTTAATAAAAAGTTGCTGATCTGACTATCAAAAACCATATTGGATGGACTAATCTTAAAATTCTTGTTTGTATGGTATTTGAATTACTTGTCCCATTTTGTCCTCAAATTATAGAGTAGGCAAGCATGAAACTAATCGAAATCAGCTCATCAATTAAGCTGTTTGTTCGATAATTCGCGAACGCCGCCGGCGACGGGCCATTTTGAATAATGTAGGAGCAAACACCGAGCTCAGGTGGCACGCCTCTAGGATTTGCCTTGTTACACTAACGACACTATTGACGCACGTTATTTGCTTCTAACTTTCTAACTTGCGTAAAGGGAGAAATTATTCATGGGGGGTTAGGTCTACGCCTACAGGAACAAGTGGAACTGAGTTTCGCCTGAACCTAAGAATGGCTGTATGGTATAGTATCTGGGAGACCGAGATTTGCTCGGCGTCGAGAGTGCTAACCCGGATAAAACGACTTTTCTCGGAATTGAAACTGAGCTAGATTCCTGTAAACTTGTACCTACCTATTATAATTCTCAACGATCTTTATCATCGATAAAGCCGTTCTCAGAAGCCCGTTCACAAACATTATTATTTATTTATTATACTTATAGCATGAGTAGGTATAGCTCATTAGTCTCATTACTTATTGCTCATTGAATAGTAGAAGATATGATGGTAGTATGTTACATATGTAGATGTTCTTTATCACGAAACTAGAGAAAGAATAATTCACTTTAAAAACAAAGTTTTAACCGACTTCAATTCAGTACTCCGCCAAGCCACATGAACATTACCACATTTCTTTTGCAATTTACCACATGAACTGATTTCCGAGAGCAAATGCGTTGGTTAGTAGAGAAAAAAACCAAATCGCTGTATATGGGCCGATAATATTTGAGGACTTCCGTCAATTCCTCAAGGATCTCAGAATCACCTTAGGCACTTCTTTGTTTGCTATTTCAACTGAATGATGTCAGAATAGGTGACATACTTTTATAGTTTGAAGTACATCATTGACAAGTTCCACAAGCCATATGTGCTCTTCATCATTACTTCCACTTCACCAAATTTATGATTTCCGGATACATATATATACGATATATAATAGAAAACACCGAAATTACTACACGCGTGCCTTATATATTTGAGGAGTTCCCTCAATTCCTCATGGTTCCTATCATTCAATTGGAGTTTTGAAAACAATGGGACCAACCTGGAAGCATATACTTTCAATTAAAAAAAAATGGTACGAATCGGTTCATAAATGACGGAGTTCTGAGGGAGAGAACACACATTAAAAAAAAAAAAACATACAACCGAATTGAGAAACTCCTTTTTTTTTAAAGTCGGTTAAAAAAACATAATTTTTGTTGGTCTGAGCCTCCTAGCCCTATTCCGCTTCTAAAGCGGTTAGCTCTAATTGTCAGGGTGAGTAGAGATTTTCTTAAAGGTAGGTAGGGTAGGGCCTAGTAAGTCTACGAGTAAATAGATCCACGGAGAATAAGTAAAAACTCAACACAAGCAGTCGCTAGATGATTATCAATCTATGAGTCAAAATACATTCAGTCATTAACTACTACTAGCTACAAGAGTTCTACAAAAACAACATCAAATTTAAAACAGTGTAACATTATTATCTTATTTACGAGTACCACCAATAAACTTAACGAAACGGGCCAAGTTATGGTCTGCTTTCGTTCAAAGTACTCGCGTTTTCAAGGAATACCACGAAAAGAAAATGAAGTAATAATTGAAGTGGTTCTTTTATTGCTCCAATCGACAATAAAGCGGTGCGGTAAAATACTTACTTGCCGAAGAAGTTTATTACACCATACTACGATGAAAAATTCAGCAAGCGGAATTGCGTTAGAAGAAATATTTATCTTCCCGCTTACTCTAGCGGAGACAATTGAAAAATTGTCATGCTGCTGCTCTCAGTACGTGATATGAGTTCTAAGCTGATATTACTTACTCTTAAGCCTGATTTTCTATTCTCTGAGAAATTGCTGATATTCTCAGAAAAACAAATATGAAATAAATATCGGGGGACAATTTTACGTAGATCGGCTTAGCGTCAAACTAAGCTAGGCATAGGTAATAGTATGGGTACCAGACGATATTGTACATATGTTTCACTACTTATATGAACGGCACTAATATTATAAACGTGAATGGATGTCAGTTACTCAAATAGTGCTCACGCAAATGCGGCTGAATAAGATAAGGTATAATTTACTGTAAAAACTGAGTACTAATAACATGTCAAAAATTAATAGGTATCAGCCACTGCTAGTTTAAAGAACTATAACCAGTAGGCAAGCTTTATTCATCTTTAGAATTTACGCAGCCACTTAGCGTAACCGCTCAAGAATCAGGGTTGACAAATTATGTTTGAAGAGATATTAATTATCTTAAAATTACTTGTTTCATTTTTAAGCATTTTATAACTATGTTGTTATTTTATAATACTCACTCACTTACTCAGATATTTAAATATAATTAAGTTTAGAAATAGCGGCCTTTCAAAAAAAAAATTATCTTCCGATATCGTTCAAAATCGATATCTAAAGGTCTTTTAACCCGAATCCGAGCCTGGATTGTAAATAGTTCCCGCCATTTAGATTTTTTTAAATACGGTCCGTTTTTATTCAAAATCGATATCAAACGCTCCCAGGGGCTTCTCAATCAATCTTAATACCAATCCGAGCTTGCATTCAAATTAATACCCTTCTGACTCTGAGATTATCGATTTTGAACCAAATTAAAATAATATTATTAAAAAAAACACGCAAACCTAACCATACATTTTTAAGTCGGTTTTACAAAGTCAATCTTGACACCCCATCAGAATAGTTAGCGCAAACTCAATGAGTCATTGCTAAATTTCCTCGCCTCCCGCTTCCCCGCGTGGGTCCCCGTCGTTGGCCCGCGCAGCCCCGAGCTTGCAGACTGTATGTAGTGAGACTGTGTTAATAGTATCGCTCCACTACTAACTATTGCTAGCTGGCCCATTAAACCCCAATCACATATGAGTCGTGCCTCAACGAGCGATTTCCACTACAAAGTAGAAAAACTACGTAGCACACGTTGCAACGCTTGATCATGCCCTCGAATGAGCTAAAAAATGGTATTGTAATAGGATAAAGTTCATGCCATAGTCAGTACGTAGTCAAAATAAGTTTATGTCAAAATATTCATTTTTGGTAAGTACGAGTACAAGCTTTTATTGCCGACTGTACTTTTCGGTATACCGTCATCGTCATCAACTACTTTGAGACGGTTCCAACGAGCCCAAACTCAACGGGCTTACGTTGGTTAAGTACTGAACTCCCATGGCCACCTTCTGTCTCCATCTTCAGATCAGCTCGATGGTATCATAATATGGAATTGTCATCCAAACTATATCTTGATCCAAAATTTCAGCTCAATCAGTTGAAGATATCTGCTTCAAAATTGAGTTGCAACATTCGACCCTAACAAACATAGTTAGTTACATAGTTAGGTACAACAAAAATTGCAAGTTTAAGAAAGCTTGTAAACAACTATAATCGGGTATCATTGTTGTAGAGGCTAGAAAGTAAGCAATAGATGGACGAGTTAGTTCGAGGGCCAACGCGTAGCGGAGGCCCTCGAAAGTACGAGTCCAGCTATTGCACTTTCGGCCGAGGCTTAACATAGTGCTTTTCACGTCTACTGCGAGAAAATTGCAAATAATCATAATTTTAAATCAAAATTAAGTTCCTAATTGAAGATCATAATACTAATCAATAAAACAAAAGAAGCGTGGCACCGCTCGCCGGCGCGGCGGCGCCGCTCCTCCCGCTCGACGCCCTGTGATTGGTCGAAGAGCTGTTCAAACTGAACAACCACTATTACAATGACTAACCACTCAAAAATAATCGACCAATAGCAGAGTAGAAAGTAAAAAAGGCCGCTAAACACTACACTTTACTTTGCAAATCTACATTGTTTGACTGTTTTTGAATTGTACTACTAAGAACTACTTTCTACTCTCATTTCAATCCATCTTTGGCCATATTTCCGAGCAGTGGCGTGAAAAGTATTTTTTGTACCGCACGAAAACTAGTACGATTTAATAAGCACACGGTACTATTAAGAACATGCTTAGGTAAGTCAGCAACCCTGTTAGTTTAGAACAGGTAAAGTAAATCCGAACGTTTATTAAACAATGTTGGAGAGGAACAGAATTTTCATGTTGGAGGAATAAATGCGACACTATTTGTTCAGGGAACTGTGCGTTCAGGATGGCTCTCGGCTTGCGTACCGAAATACAAAATACACGGTGAAGAGGCTGCTGTTACACCGTCGCGTAATAATTTCACGTTCTAATACGTAATATAATAAAATATTAACTAGATTTCATAAAAGTATGTGATGAAATGTGCGAGTCGGACTCGCACATAAAGGGTTCCGTAATAGTACATTACTTACCTAGGGCGGTTAAACAAAGAATGTCTCAGATCGCAGGTATTTGACGCCCGAGCCGAAGGCAAGGGCGATAAATATGCGCTCTGAGGCTTTCTTTATTACCGTCCGTGGTGAGTACAAAATTTTACGTCTCTATCTGGCCAGGAAGTGGGGTTTTCCGCACGCATAGCGTGCGGTAATTCCTACTTTATGGCCAGGTATGACGTAAAATAAATTGCGGTTTACGATTTATGACGTATTAAAAAAAACTAGTTACTAGATCTCGTTCAAACCAATTTTCGGTGGAAGTTTGCATGGTAATGGACATCATATATATTTTTTAGTTTTATTATTCACTTATTTTAGAAGTTACAGGGGGGGGGACACACACATTTTACCACTTTGGAAGTGTCTCTCGCGCAAACTATACAGTTTTGAAAAAAATGTTCATAGAAACCTCAATATCATTTTTGAAGACCTATCCATAGATCCCTCACACGTATGGGTTTGACGAAAAAAAAATTTTTGAGTTTCAGTTCTGAGTATGGGGACCCCCAAAACTTACTGTTTTTTTTCGAGTTTTGTGTGAAAATCTTAATGCGGTTTACAGAATACATCTACTTACCAAGTTTCAACAGTATAGCTCTTATAGTTTCGGGAAAAAGTGGCGTGATGTACGGACGGACAGACATACAGACATGACGAATCTATAAGGGTTCCGTTTTTTGCCATTTGGCTACGAAACCCTAAAAATATATATATATTTCTAAATCTATCAAGCCATTTGGACATGAAATAAAATTATTCTTCTTCACGTATATCCTCAAAAAACTTAACCCTCCTTCTGATGCAGTCGGCTAAAAATCACGTTATCTTGCTCTCATCTACACATCAGTTCGCCACCGTGTTATGACTACCTGCATTGTGGCAGTAACCACACGGTGGAGCACTTCCCTGGTTCTCGCTAAAACGGTTGTCATGCTACTTTTTAACGACGGTATTTTTGTAACAACAAAATGTAACTACAATGTTGCCAAGCAAAACGTTTGCTTAGTAAGTGGGATAGAGCGAATTGACTAAACTGAAACAACATCACGCAATCGTTTGTGAGCTTATTCAATATTTGCGACGCCGACAGCATAATAATATTGGAATACTAAATTACTCTGCAGTCTTTGGTAAATAGATAAGTATTCATAACTGCTTAACCGAAAATAATAAATAACTTAAAATATGTTTATCTACGCACATATCATTAGTGCTCTAAAATGCGTTCGCGTCGGAAATGACCAGCATTATTACAACCAATTTTACTATGACAACTTTCTTGTCTGTGGTAGTAGGTAAAATCTGTACTGTAATGTTATTACAGTATAGATTTTTGTATCGTTATGAGTTTAAATTTGGAACAGCTGTCAAAACTCAAGTGGGTCTCTATTCTAGTATCTGTAGATATTAAAACAGTTATCGATACGAAACGTCAATTCATTATGTTTTTTAATTTTACTTTTTTTCTTTTTTTTTACTTCTATTATTTTTTTTTCCTTTTTTTTTTAATATTTTTAGAAGCTTTATATTAACTTGAACTGTTTGTATGTAAGTATGTAAATATGTAAGTATGTAAGTTGTCCGTCAAAATTTGCAATCGATTTTTCAGTCACTTCCCGTTATCCAATTGAGCTGAAATTTTGCATGCATATGTAAATCGCATGACAATGCGATTTACATATGCATGTGATGACTTGGAGCTGATCTGATGCTGGAGCTGGAAGGTGGCCATAGGAACTCCGCAATAAGACGACACAACCCCATTGAGTTTGGGCTCGTTAGAATCGTCTCAATGAGTAGTTGATGATGCTATGCAGAAAAGTACAGTCAGCAATAAAAGCTTGTACCAAAAATGAAATTTTTGACAGAGACTTATTACTTTTTTTTTCACTTTTTTTTACTTTTTTTTCACTTTTATTTTCACTTTTTTTCCCTTTTTTTTTACTTTTTAAGATATTTTACAGGTAGCACTAGTAGCAATGCAGGTCATTTTCCTACGGCTTCTGAACCCATCTTAGAGTACTTATGATATGTGTTTAGATAAAGTAGTGTATGCAACTGTACATAATTAGGCCTTAAAACACTCGTGTGATCCTATTATGAAACTCGCTCGCGCTCGTTTCATAAAACCACGCTCGTATTTCAAGGCCTCTTATTATGTATCAGTAGCATAAACTACTATAATAACCAATTCACTGCTAAGCTGCGTAGCGCTACGGCGTAGTCCGTAGCAGCTTAAGGCGACGTGAGCTCCAAAAACTGATTTAAAAAAAATCGTAGCTCTTGTTTTGGTTATAATACGGCTGCCTTAAATTTAATTAGCAATCTTGAGGCCTTTCTCGAGGGAAATCAGCTATTTTAATCCTGAGTTTTTGACTTTCGCTCGATAGAAAAAAATCACGAACATAGGTCTAAATTACACTTAAAAAAATCGTAACAAATTATGCACAATAGCTAAACATATTAAAATTGGTTTTAAAAATTGGCAATGTCATTTTTGAGGGAAATCAGCTATTACTTTTTTATTTATTAAAACGCACAAAAAAATAAAATTAAAAAACATGATATCCGCGCTACCAAACATGCACTTCCATCTCGCTCACGCTTATGCTCAGTGAGAGGGAGAGAAGACCACAAACCTACGTCCCCTTAACAGTTTCACTGCCAGAAACCTGCCACGTAGTCGCTTTCCGTTTCATACGAGGAAAACCGGGATCGGATACGAGCGTAGCGCATAGCGATTCTTGGTAGTGAATGTGTCTCCATTGTGTAATGTGTGACTGTGTGTACCTAACTTAATTTAATTTAATTGTGTTTGAAAATTATGACTTGTAAAATGTACTTTTACCAATAAATATCTGTATTCTGTATTCATATATAGCGAAAATCGCACGTGGCGCTCAGACGCGTTATGTGTCTTGATTAGCGCTGAATGGGTTAAAAATAAATATTTGGCTACGGCCCGGTTGAAACAGTCAGGAAAAAGTACCTAGTCCCCGCTTGATTTTTGTAAGATTGTCCCCAAATATTTATTTATTATTTATCGAAGATGCGACTTAAATAATATTTAAACAGAGAATAGTAATAAGGTTTATGCCTTGCACAATTTATGATCGTGAGTCTGGGCAGGGATAGATAAAGTCGAAATCAAAGATATGTATACATTTTTCGCCTTATAATATCACAAAGCAATAAGGTGCAAATATGAAAACATATCTTTGACGTACTGTACTTAGCAAGATTTAACAGTAATATAAGTAAAACCCTGTTATAGCGTAGCTGTTATATTGACTTGGCAAATTAACTGGTATCTCCCGAACTGTTTTAAATCCACGACTCACTATAAATCGTGCAAGTTACAGGTGTGTAAATACCAATGAAATGAATCATAAAACTTTAAAATAGTACGAAGAAATATTCCATTAAAAGAATTGACAAGCACTAAAGGGAAGTGAGTGTAGCCGTTATCATAATAGCATTTCAATGACATCACAGACAATGAAAAACTGTAGGAGCAAATTTAACTGGCAACGAAAGTATTTTCTTTAAAAGCATTAACGTAAGAAAGGAAGCCTTTACAAGAGCTGCATCTCGGCCGAGTGACGTCTTTCTTTTGAATTCTTTTTGTAAATACTCGTAATGGAATGGAATTTCGCATTTGTCTCACTAGCAGCTGCTGAAGATATTTAAATATAGGTATATAAAAAACTTAAGTAAAGCCCTTCTTGTATGCAATGGTGACGTATTCGAATATACAGTGCATATTTAAATTGTTTAATACAAACATAACGAATACCTATTCGAATGTAAGAGGGAATTTTTACATCTAAACTAATATTGTAAAGGAAAAGGATTGCAGCTTTGTTTATATGTAAGGGGTAATGTACGGAACCACTGAATCGAATTCAGACATTCATTCTACTGTGTGTAGAATGGAATTTTTTAATAGACAAGCGCTCTATCTCCCGCGCGTTTTTCTGCGTTGTTTGCAATTCGCGGGCAAAGCGAATACGAATACAGGTTGGTAGTTTGAAAATATATTAACTATTTGAAGATATCGCGTTTTTTTGGAAAGGAAGTCATATGATTTTAGCAGTCTATTTCATGTGATATACCGTAGCGTTTAAGATACTGAACCGATTTTGAAGAATGCGATATCAATCGATTCAAAATCATGCTCCTGGTGACACAGGTTTTTTATACTTGTAGTACGTTTACATTATTTATCATATCCAAATGGGCTTAGCCGCTTAAAGGATGACTCACGCTAGAACGGGCCCGGGCCGTTTTCTAGGAAAAACGACGGCGTTTTTGCACGGTCGAGCCACGGACGAGGCTCGGAAGCGGCTCGGTGTCGGCACGGCCCGGCCGTAGGTCGGCCGGGCTTGGGTATGGCTCGGCCGGGCTTGGGTATTGCTCGGCCGCGCAAAAACGCCGTCGTTTTTCTTAGAAAACGGCCCGGGCCGGACACGGCCCGTTCTAGCGTGAGTCATCCTTAACTCTGCAATGAGCGGTAATAAAGATATAATATCGGTATAAATTATATGCTTCGTTTAATCAAATTTACACTTATGATTAGAAAAATACAAAGCCCAGTCAATTTAAAATACAATACATTAACAAAAAGAAATGGTTCTCAAAAAGCAATAAACATAATGCGTACAAAGAACCTAATAATCAAGAGCACAAAGCTTCTTTGAGAAATGATAGTATTCTGCGAAGCACGATCATTTCGTTGGATCACGCGAAGCAATCAAAGCTTGGCGAGAAAGGTTACCTAACTTCACTTGGTATCCGAATGAATGGGGCCTGTGATGTATACCGGTCTTTGATTAGCTCCGAGCTACTTCAAGTCTAGGTATAGTAGCTATGCACAAATGACAAAGATATGGTTACATTTTTAGCCGTATTACAATGGAATAAAGTGCATGTGCAAATATGTATATCTTCATAACATTAGTTCGTTGCATAAAATATTTAGATTTTTGTACCAATGTGTTTCGCTTATTTGTAGGTACAGTCGGAAAATGATAAGGTTGATCACCTTAAGATCTGTTTTTGCTTGCTCAGTATTAGTTATCAGTTATCAGTATCTGATTATTGACCGAGTGTCAGACACATTCCGTCATAATGAATGTCATTTCACTACACCTCTCAATGCAATATTAGATTTATCAAACTTGACACAAGATCAAATTAATAATAAAAGCGGCCAAGTGCGAGTCGGACTCGCACATGCAGGTGTTAGATTATTATGTAATATAGCACATAAGCTTACCAGTAATTTAAGTTAAGACTCGAATTAACCTTCTTTATTGATTAGTTTGTCACTTTTCTGTGTCACCAGACTATTGGATACTGATTTGACACTTCAATGAAAATATGTCGGGTAAGTGTATAATCGTTGACTTACTAATAATATTGCCAATGCTAAAATTAAAATTAATATCAGTATGTAATTTTCATGGTGCCTATTTATAATGGTTTTAATATGTTTGTGTATATTTTAAATGAATACTAGTAAGAATTTATTGATCAAGTGATTAAAATGACTGACTAAACTATCCATGACGTCACGTGTTTATCGAACAGAGGTGGCGTGGTCGAACACCTAGAATCAGGTATAAAAGGGTTCGACCGGCCGATTCTAGGTCATTATTGTCACTGCTGTTCCATGGTGAACATCTCCTGGGAAGTCCAGTCAGTTAAGTAACCCTTGGTATCAATTATGTACTTTGTGATATTGCTGTGTATTTCAACTGCATTATATACTTGAATTATTATTGATGCTTCGATTATTAGTCACGTTATAAGTGAATGAATTAACTTATGGATAATTTAATGATAAATAAATGAATACTTATGGTTTGAAGGTTTTTACTGGTATTTTGTCCAATAAAAGAGTTGTTACAATAATTCTATGATTTTTATTATAACAAATACTTTATATTTCCCTTGCCTAATCAACATAGTAGTAACGAATTGTCTAAATCGGGTACAGGGTACACGAATAAAGGGGTAAGTAAGTAAATACTACAATGTTTCAGCTTTTTATTCTCAATCCATACACGTGGTAATAAATATTACAAATAATATGTTGATATCATAATTACTATAATTCGCTTTTATTTACATTTCTGTCATCAGAAGTGGGATACGACCTACTTTTTTGTTGTTGTTATTTCTTTTACATACCTGATACCTGCCTGTGAATTTTAGGATGGCCGATACAGCAGTTCAAGATTCACTGAAAGCGATTCGTGACGCTCTCACCACTACCTACACAACGCAGTCAAAAGGATGATGACATCGCGCTGCCATTATTCGACCCCGAGCGGAACGACTGTGGAGCTGCTAGCTAATGCAACAGCATTGAAGTTCTGGCTAAGGAGTTCGACTGGAGCAGCATGAAGACTGCAGCAAAGGCCAGTAAGGCTGTTAAAGGTTATAAATTTATGATTGCAACGAAATATGTTTTGTCAGCTTAACGCCATTATATAGGTATGGTAAATATACCCTCTTCATTAATATTATGGCTTAATATGCATCTCACCATAATAAAACATTTGCGTCGTTAAATTGACAAAATAGGTATCAATTAAATTACTTGAGTGATGAAATAATTCTACCGAGCCTCACTTGATGTTAGAAGTGAAACAGTAGAAGTAAATTTATTTGCTACCGAGCGTCACTTGATGTAAGAAGTGAAACAGTAGCAATAGATTTAAGTTGCTACCGAGCCTCACTTGATGTTAGAAGTGAAACAGTAGCAATAGATTTAAGTTGCTACCGAGCCTCACTTGATGTTAGAAGTGAAACAGTAGCAATAGATTTAAGTTGCTACCGAGCCTCACTTGATGTTAGAAGTGAAACAGTAGCAATAGATTTTAGTTGCAACCGAGCCTCACTTGATGTTAGAAGTGAAACAGTAGAAATAGATTTTAGTTGCTACCGAGCCTCACTTGATGTTAGAAGTGAAACAGTAGCAATAGATTTAAGAATACAGCGACCAATACAGATATAACAATGATGATGAATTGAGGTTAATGTGACAGTGATGGTAACCAGTAGCAATAGTAATTAGCAATATTGATGAGCCAATTAGTATTTAAAAAAAAATATATGCTACTTCGGGAGCGAAGTACAAGTCAGTATGGCCGTGTTAGATTATTATGTAATATAGCACATAAGCTTACCAGTAATTTAAGTTAAGACTCGAATTAACCTTCTTTATTGATTAGTTTGTCACTTTTCTGTGTCACCAGACTATTGGATACTGATTTGACACTTCAATGAAAATATGTCGGGTAAGTGTATAATCGTTGACTTACTAATAATATTGCCAATGCTAAAATTAAAATTAATATCAGTATGTAATTTTCATGGTGCCTATTTATAATGGTTTTAATATGTTTGTGTATATTTTAAATGAATACTAGTAAGAATTTATTGATCAAGTGATTAAAATGACTGACTAAACTATCCATGACGTCACGTGTTTATCGAACAGAGGTGGCGTGGTCGAACACCTAGAATCAGGTATAAAAGGGTTCGACCGGCCGATTCTAGGTCATTATTGTCACTGCTGTTCCATGGTGAACATCTCCTGGGAAGTCCAGTCAGTTAAGTAACCCTTGGTATCAATTATGTACTTTGTGATATTGCTGTGTATTTCAACTGCATTATATACTTGAATTATTATTGATGCTTCGATTATTAGTCACGTTATAAGTGAATGAATTAACTTATGGATAATTTAATGATAAATAAATGAATACTTATGGTTTGAAGGTTTTTACTGGTATTTTGTCCAATAAAAGAGTTGTTACAATAATTCTATGATTTTTATTATAACAAATACTTTATATTTCCCTTGCCTAATCAACATAGTAGTAACGAATTGTCTAAATCGGGTACAGGGTACACGAATAAAGGGGTAAGTAAGTAAATACTACAATGTTTCAGCTTTTTATTCTCAATCCATACACGTGGTAATAAATATTACAAATAATATGTTGATATCATAATTACTATAATTCGCTTTTATTTACATTTCTGTCACAGGGTTCCGTGAAATAAATTGCGGTTTACGATTTATGACGTATTAAAAAAAAATTACTTACCTAGATCTCGTTCAAACCAATTTTCGGTGGAAGTCAACATCATATATTTTTTTTAGTTTTATCATTCTCTTATTTTAGAAGTTACAGGGGGGGGGGGACACACATTTTACCACTTTGGAAGTGTCTCTCGCACAAACTATTCAGTTTAGAAAAAAATAATATTAAAAACCTCAATATCATTTTTGAAGACCTATCCATAGATACGTATGGGTTTGATGAAAAAAACATTTTTGAGTTATAGTATAGGTAATACAATATTATACATAAAAATCCGTGCGAAGCCGGGGTAGATCGCTAGTACTTATAGATAAATAATACTTAAATACATAGAACACATCCATAACTTAGGAACAAATATTCGTGCTCATCACACAAATAAATGCCCTTACCGGTATTCGAACCCGGGACCTATAGCTTCGTAGGCAGGGTCACTACCAAGTACCAACTATTTAGACTAAAGAGATCATCAAATAGGAAAGAAAGTAACTGAGAAAAGAAAAAAAAGGTAATGTTTTTCTGAAATGTTAGTTTGTAGCTTTGTTAGTTGAACGAGCGAACGAAGTTTTCCGCTTCAGCTTGGGCCAAAATTATTTCGTATGTCCGATGTCCTTTTATCCTGTACAGGTCAACTCAACTGATGCTTGTGAAATTTTGTGGGCAGGTTCAATAATGATATAATATTTTTTGTCAATTTAGTTTTTCAAATAGCTCTGGCGTAGTCTCGGTTTTGAAACTTGCCTTGTGCCTGATTTTGATTCGTGTTTAGATGCGCGTGCGCCAGAGTGCTGTGTCGAGTGAGCGAGATGCGATCCTTCGCGAGTCGCTGAGTCGAACAGGGGGCCGATTTTTGACTTTCGACCGCTCGAAAATTAAATAAAAGTAAATACAATTTTAGTGTCAAAGTTGCAGGCACTAACTTTCTACCGCTATAATTGAATACGAGTGGTCAATACCCCTCGCTTTTCAATTTTCTATCGCTATTTCAAAAGAGTATTTCGTAATTTTAGTCCGTTTTCGAGTGAAAGATTCGAGCGCTCGAAAGTCAAAAATCGGTCCCCAGGCTGCTTTCGATCTGACGTGGGGATTGAAGGATGGAAATCGGTTACCAAACATTTTTACAAGATTTATATTAACTTGCACCGTTCGTATGTATGTAAATATGTAAGTATGATTATGTAAGTTGTCCGTTAAAATTTGCAATCCATTTTTCAGTCACTTCCCGTTATCCAATTGAGCTGAAATTTTGCAAGCATATGTATATCGCATGACAATGCAATATTATGATGACTTGGAGCTGATCTGATACTGGAGCTGGAAGGTGGCCATAGGAACTCCGCAATAAAACGACACAACCCCATCGAGTTTGGTTGGGCTCGTTATAGAATCGTCTCAATGAGTACTTGATGATGGTATGCAGAATATGTATATCGCATGACGATGCAATATTATGATGACTTGGAGCTGATCTGATGCTGGAGCTGGAAGGTAGCCATAGGAACGCCGCAATAAAACGACACAACCCCATTGAGTTTGGTTGGGCTATGTTGGTTGGGTATGCAGAAAAGTACAGTCGGCAGTAAAAGCTTGTACCAAAAATGAAATTTTTGACAGAAACTTATTAATGTAGCACTTATTAAATAGTAAAACATTCCTCTATTTATATTTTCCAAAGGGAACGTGAACGACCTGATTTCGGGCACATTTTGCGACGCACACTCATCTGCAAAGAATAAACAATTTAGTTTTTCTTTACTTTTATTGCAGTACAAAATTAATATAATAATAATATTTTAGTCGTGTTCCACATTTTTACTATCTTGATAACCCTAAAAACTAGCATGTAATTGCGTAGCATTTACTGGGATAAACACTCTCACTTGTTACACACCTAGCAATTGTCAGAACAACTTGCTACATATCGAATGAGGGAGCTAAAGCTATACAAACTTTCGTTCTTTTTTTTTCGTTTTGTTTATTATACAGTGTCCCACTTCCCACAGCTGGGCAAAGGCCCCTCTCGATTTCTACTCGTCCTGGTTCTGAGAAATCTTTGGCCAATCGTTGCGAAATACATCCAGGTCGTCATACCATCTCCGTCTCGGCCCGCCATATCGTCGTCTCTCGTTCTAAATGTAACAAATTCCTAGGTGTATAATGGCCAATCCCGATTTATGAAACAAGATAAATCAGGGTCCAGGTACAAGTGTATATCATCTAAGTTATAAACTTTGATTGATCTATCGTTGTAGTTCATCGCTTCGCACAATCTGCACATCACCAAAGACCTGGTACCAAGGAATCCATGTTCTTCAACTGTTTCAAAGTTACTTCTCCAAGCGTGGTAAGACAGTAACCTTTCCACATCATCACTTATAACCTGAATCTCTGTGGCCAAATGCTTGACGGATACAAATTTTTCCATATGTATAAAGGAATTCGGAGGCAACAAGTTAATACAGTCTTCCAAGGGCGTGCCCATGATTATAGGTATGGCACCTTTAGAGTAAGCGTGGTGGAAGATTTTCTCTGATATATACTGCCAACAGTTCGAGTTTTCCATTACTATGTAGAATAAATATTCGGAGATGACTGGACAGTCTTTCGCGTAGTGGCCGGGGCACCTAAAAGGAAAGGTTTATATGTCACAACTGGCCATAATGTAGCAATTACTGCACACTACGCGTGCGAAAAATCCCACTTCCTGGCCAGGAAGAGACGCAAAACGTTGTACTCACCACGGGCGCTTCCGTGCTTTGGAAGGCACGCTAAGCAGTTGATCCCGGCTGCTGTCTATGACAGTAGTCGCTTAGCCAAGTTAGAGGCCTTCGGGCGGCTTAAGAACCTCCAACAGTCGAGTTCCCACTCACTTGACAAAGGGGGTACAGCTGTCACTTGCGTCCGCAGGAGCTACCTACCACGACCCTGCACGTGTCCCCTGGGTGGTACTAAAAAGTGACAAACTCAAAGGCCAAGTATGTACATGCTATACGATTAAATAAATAAACCACGGGCGGTAATAAGGAAAGCCTCAGACCACATATTTATCGCCCTTGCCTTCGGCTCGGGTGTCAGATACCTGCGGTCTGAGATATTCTTTGTTTTACCGCCCTCGGTAAGTAATGTACTATTTTGAATGGATGTGAAAAGCAGCGCAGCGTGGGTAGACAAGGTGGACTGATGATCAGGTAAAGATGGCGGGAGTCCGCTGGATGCGAGTGGAGGTCGCCTATGTCCAGCAGTCATCTTTCGGCTGATATGATGGATGTGAAAACAGGCAACGGTCTTCTAAGAAGGCATTCTTCTACATCATTAATCATCGTCATCATCATCATTGGCATTTATAAAATATGATTTAAGCAGCGTCCAAAAAAAAAGCGCGCCTCCTAAAAAGTGATTACAGCTAGCTCTTGTACAGCCAGTACGACAGCGACAGCGAGGTCCACAAATAATATATATGCCATTCTCAGGAAAAGGTACCTTATTATCGTTGGCGATTTAACATTAGTGGCATTGAGTATTATCGTTAATAATGGCAGAAGCGCCAACGACATGCAGCTCTGATTGGGAGAATCGCTGTTCCAACTGGACTAGCTTCTAAAAATTGTTGGCATGTTCAAATTTATATTAGGGTCCTTACCTATGAAATTGGCGGTGTGTATGGAGAATTTTATGAAAACTGTGATTTTCATACATTGAATTTTGCGGATTATTCAGCAATGTCAAATTCAAAGCAAACTAATTTTGGTAGGAATATAGAAAACTTTTAAGCTACTTTACACATATCTTCATTCCTTAAAAATAGTTTGCATCATAAAACTATACGTAATTGAAACACTTTAACCGGCAGCACATGAAAAGGGCGGCAAGCTTTAATTTGAAACACTAAATAAAAAATTCAAACCTATTTTTTGTATTTAAAACCTTTGTTACATAGTCTTATAATGAAATTAAAAAATAATTTGGAAGTTGCAATAGAAATGAATAAATTACGTACAAAATAATATCTGTGAAAAAACCGCCAATTTCATAGGTAAGGACCTAATAGAAGGCGTTTGTGCAACGTAACGCTAATCACAGTTTTGAAGTCTCAATTTAGACCATCTTTTGGCCACATTAACCCTTCGCCCTGTCCCTCATCGTTACAGGCATTCTACTCCGTCCTCGCCGCCACACGCCGTTTGCCGTTCCGACGGTGCGAACTCAAGCCCTCTCCTACTAACCGCTGCAACTCTGCGTTGTTCTGTTTAACCCTACAACCTCTTTCTCGTAAACAAGCTAGACATATTCCATTAAACTGAATCCTATTTCTTGACACTCGGCAGCCAGTAGGTACACTGGAGTCTATCACCACTCCAAGCTCCATCAATGAAGCTAAAATCCGAGGCCAATTTTGGCATTTTTATTTACAAGCTTTATATTAACTTGCACTGTTCGTATGTATGTAAATATGTAAGTTCTCCGTCAATTCAATACATTTTTCAGTCACTTCCCGTTATCCAATTGGGAATGGATGAAAATTTTAGAATTGCCTGATTTTTTTTTGGTGATAGGAATAACCTTCCTTAGCACCAGAAAAAAGTTGCAGTCTTTTCAGCTGCGTCAATTATTTTTGAAAAATATAAACGGTTTCCTCACTTAGGTTTTTAGGACGGCGAATAAGACATTTTGCTTGATCCGTCTCATATTACAAAAAATATCTTAAAGATCCGTGGTAAACTGTCACTGGCAATGATATTGACAGCTGCAGCAGCTATATTTGTCATTGCCAGGGTCAGATATTTAAAATATTTTTTGTAATATGAGACGGATCAAGGAAAGTGTCACATTCGCCGTCGTAAATCCAAAACGTAAGTGAGGAAACTGGTTATATTTTTAAAAAATAATTGACGCAGCTGAAAAGTCTGCAACTTTTTTCTGGTGCTAAGGAAGGTTCTTCCTATCACCAAAAAAAAAAACTGGTAATTCTAAAATTTTCATCCACTCCCCATTGAGCTGAAATTTTGCATGCATATGTATATCGCATGACAATACAATATTATGATGAATTGGAGCTGGAAGGTGGCCATAGGAACTCCGCAATAAAACGACACAATCCCATCAAGTTTGGGCTCGTTGGAATTGTCTCAATGAGTAGTTGATGATGGTATGCAGAAAAGTACAGTCGGCAATAAAAGCTTGAACCAAAAATGAAAATTTTGACAGAAACTTATTTTCTCATAGTTTTATGTCTATTCATGTGTATTGTCTGTTGTGTCTTTACCATTGTTGTACCTACGTATTAAATGACTGCCCTGTTAACAAGTGCAAGTGTTAGCCTTAGGAATAAATTGATATATACCTAAATAAACATTTCCGAGCTGTGGAAAAATAATAAGTCACCTGCGCTTGTGGTTTTCCGTTTCGGCGCATTTGCCAAACATATCCACATTCATGAATCTCCGTAGTTTTTTTACGAATTGTATACGGAAATCTTCGCATCGGGACATAATGTTGACAGCCAGTATGTCCGTCCGTTTGTTATCCCAGTATGGGACAAGTTCCTTCAGATCTTGAACTGTCATGTCGCTTAGTTTTGGGTACGGGAGAGGTACGGTTCGACCGTATGGAACGGGGACATCGGAATCCGATCTGAAAGAAAAAAATGCATGTTAAACAAAAACAGACTTTCAACTTGCTGTAACTATTAGTTTGAATACGTTTGGCGACTTTGAAATATTTATCTCCCTTGGCTGTGATATTTCATTTATTATTGATTATTTTCATTATCAAACATATATTCACTTAAAGAATAATTAAATTAAATTCAAATAATTTATTTCAGGCTTGCACCCATTAGTGTTATACAATAAAATCATAATAGCATTTTCGTAATAGTTATGATTTCAACTCTTTGTGGAACAAGTTATAAATGACTAGTAATTTAATACAGGTAGGCAGTTTGATAGAAATAAATTCTAGGTCATTTCGCAAAAATTTTATTTTAGCAAAAATGTTGAACACAAGATTGTTACAGAATAATACCAAATAGTAAATACCTGTACGTCATGGACCAATTGAACATGCCGGCTAATTTCTTAAAAGTAGGTATGTTCTCTTTTTTAGCCAGAGAGAACGTGTGTTCCGGTGACTCGTCCGTCCAGAATATCCACCGTTGAAACGGCTTACGACTATCCGTATCCGGTAGGTAACCTGAATTATTTCATATCAGTATACAAATCTTATAGAATTCAATGAACGTAACACGAAGGTTAAGGGTCGCCCGCTTTGTTTCTTATTTTTAAACGATTTGCTAGAATAACATGGAAATTTGTATACACAATGGGATCTGCCATATATTATCTAGGTCGAAAACTAGTTGATGTTGCAAGAAATTAAAATAGAAAAAAAATTGAGCGAGTACATCGTTTTTCATACAATCACTTCATATCGCTTTAACACAGTCAGTTTCGCACAGTATAGCTGACCGGAGCTGCTTTACGTATAACTGTGTCTGTGTCTGTGTCTGTGTCTATAGGGGGGGGGGGGGGGGTCCGATCACGTATCCCACCCAAATCACTAGATATATTATCTAAATGGCTTCTATTACCTTTCTGTATGTGCACCACCACTGCGTCCGCGGTGCTAAGCAAAGTGTCGTTGTTCTCTTCGAATTTGCAATTCGACACGCTACAGCCTAAGAGTGGATCCTGGTGACTGGAATCAAATTATAAAAAAAAAAATTTACTTTAAAAACAAAGTTTAAAACGACTTCGCCAAGACAGTACTTCGCCAAGCCACATGGGTACCTACATGAAAATATCCACATTTCCTTTTCAATTTCCCACAGCAAATGGGTTTATTATTATACAGAAAAATCGCTATCTGTGGGATGATAAAATTTGAGGAGTTCCGATGATTCCTCAAGGATCTCAGAATTAACACTTCGTTAGTTGCTACTTCGACGGAATCATGTCAGAATATTTTACGTACTTTACATCTTTGAGGTACACGAGTTAGATTTAATAGAAAAAAACCGAAATTACCGAAATTACTAGTTACTTACTTTATTCAGACAACAAGATCCACAGTTTGTTAGTAGATTCCTTAATCCAAGGTCCTAGGTCCAGGTCTATGTTAGTCAATATATGTAGCTAAAGATAGTTTTTTTAATTAAGTGTTGCATTATTGAGCACTCACTCCTAAATCGCTACCGTATTCAGGAGGCTGTTGGAGCTACCACGTATTCTGGCTAAAAGTGATGCCATCTTTTTCCGCAACACAGCCCCAAAGCAGGGGGCCGATTTTTGATTTTCGACCGCTCGAAAATTAAATAAAAGTAAATACGATCGTAGTGTCAAAACTGCAGGCACTTACTTTCTACCGATAGAATTGAATACGAGTGGTCGATACCAATCTTTTTTAAATTTTCTATCGCTATTTCAAAACAGCATTTCATCATTTTTGACAGTTTTCGAGTGAAAGAGTCAAGCGCTCGAAAGTCAAAAATCGGCCCCCTGTCCATTTGCGCTTCAGCGAACATGGTGGATGCGCTGCAGAATCGTGGCAAACCCAACAGCGTCCTGAAGGTGTTGTACAGTCAGCATCAAAAGTAGCTACGCAAATGAAGACGTCAATAACCTTTATTAAAAGGGAATAAGAACTTTTGACGTCTTCGATTGCGTAGCTTTACTTTTGATGCTGACTGTACTGGACTCGCAGAGAGCAGAGTGACCGATTAGACCGATTTCCTCACGATGTTTTCCTTCACCGAAAAACGACTTATAGGTAAATATCAGTAATATTTAGTACATAAGTTTTTTTAAGCCCAGCGGTACGACCCGGGGTTCGAAACCGCGATATATTGAAAGTCGCGTTCCTTACCGCTCGGCCACATCAGCTCGTAGTAATTGAACGAGCGAGCGAAGCGAAAGAAGTTGTCCGTTTCAGCGTGAGCCAAAATTCTTTCGTATGCCCGTTTGTTCCGCTGTTCTCCTCTACAGGTTGCATTTCTCAACCGAGTCTCGTGCAACTTTGTGAGCAGAGTCAATAATTATACAGCTTTCTTTGTCAATTCAGTATTTCGTTTTTTTTTTGCTTGTCAGTTGTTCAGCTCAGAGTCATATAGTAGTATAGATAGTCAAAATAGTTTACCTATAGTTTCCATAACGATAAACATGTCTGTGTTTCAGCCAGGGCCAATGCATCCAGATTAAAATAGTGTAATACCCTCGTTTTGGAGCCTCCTTCACTACGTATGTAGGCGGCTCTCTAGTGTTGTAATATTTGAACAAATATGCTCCTAAATTTGATGTCATCCATGCCTGTTGACGAATGAAAAAAATATTAAACACAACGCTCCGTAAATTACCTATTAGTAACTAGGCATCAAGTCATTTGTCAATAACATACCTACTATGGATAAAACCGGCTACGATAAACTTAAGCGTAGTTCAACGGAATATCAGTGCCCGTGCCGCGCATGTGCCCCGTAGAACTGAGTTTCAATGAAGCTCAAGTCTTAAAAGGACTCAGACTCTAGTAGAGTTATTTATCTAATGTATTTACTATGTTATTGGATTTACCCAGTCTTTTACATAAAAGGTACTTAAGTTTTCAAAAGCAGAGATTACAACTTTGTACCCTTTGGCGTCGAGACCCTCGGTCCATGGGGTCCCAGTGCGCATAAGTTATTTGCGCAAATCGCGAAACGCCTGGTTGATGTATCTGGTGACCGAAAAGCTGGCGGCTTTCTCGCGCAACGCATCAGCATTGCAATTCAGCGAGGAAATGCCGCCAGCATCCTTGGTACAATGCCTCGTGGCCCTTTTTAGATATAACTTAAGAAGTTAGATTCAAATTAGTTTAAACAATCTATTTATATACAGGGTGGGTAGGAGTATACCGACAGATTTTAACCATGGATTCCTGAGGCTATTAGGAGTAAAAAATGTAAAATGAACTCAAGTCAAATTCAGCAAGAAAAAAAAAAAAAAAACTAGTAATGTCGGTTTTTGTAAATAAAACTGGATAACTATCGCTTCTCCATAGAAATAATCCCTTTTAATAAAATGGTAAAGATTATTTTTCCAAAAAAGCATGAATTTAGTGAGTAGTAGCTGTCACTTTGAAGTCTGTGAATAGCTACGCGAAACTTGGCAACATCGGTGGCAACGTCGCAATAAAAAGAGCTTAATGCACTTTAGTAATCACAATAAATAGTTTACAAAACAGTAAATGATTTCTTGTCAAGCAACGGAATAATACATGAAAAACAATTTGGATTTCAAAAAGGGAAAAACACCACCCAACTCTTATCACAATTTACAGATGAGATAAATATACACTTGAATAGCAAAAAACATGTCTTACTAGTTATGATTGACTTCAGCAAGGCATTTGATACCCTAAATCACATAAAATTATATGATAAATTGCAGCAAAGTGGTATACAGGGGCCAAACCTGAACTGGCTAAAAAATTACCACACAAATAGATACAACACAGTAAGCATTGCCGGTGAGCAAAGCGAGCTGCTTATGACCAGGTATGGCACAGCACAAGGTTCAATAATCGGTCCAACTGAGTACCTGATTTATGCCAACGACATGTGCAACATATTCAGCGAGGCTTCCGTGTACCAGTTTGCTGACGATACTTGCCTAATAACAGCTGATAGTGACATATCTGTGGCTGAACGCAAAATGCAGCGCGAATTTGATACATTATGCAGGTGGTCACATGATATGGGCCTATCCATTAACTACCAAAAAACTAAAGTATTGCACATACATTCATCACATAATAAAACTAATATAGTGCCCAAAATAGTTGCCCACAAACACCCCTGCATGCATGACTCAAGTCCGTGCTGCAACTGTGAGCCCCTAGACCTAGTAAAACAGCATACATATCTTGGTTTATTAGTAGATAACAAATTAAACTGGAGCCCACACATTGACCATGTATGTAAAAAATTAAGAGCAATACTCAGTCAGCTAAACATACTTAAAAATAGAATGCCATATAGCACACTTCGTCTAATATACTTGGCCATGGCTGATTCAGTGATAAATTATGCCATATCTAGCTATGGAAGAACATATAAAACATACCTACAGCGTATATACAAGTTACAATTAAGGCTGATAAAGACAATTGTACCACTTAAAGTAAAATATAAGCACAAAAACAACTATGATAAACTATTTAAATATTGTAGAATCCTTAATGTATATGATAAAGTTAAAATGGCAGTAATTCTAGAATATAGGCAATGCCTAGGAGGACTGAATAGGTATAGCAGACCACAGAACCTCCGGACACTAACAAGTAATAAAACCTTTACGGTACCAAACAGCAAAAACTTTTATGGACAAAGGGTCTGGTCCAGTTATGTGCCTGTTATCTTAAACAGCTTCCCTACAAATATATTGGAAAATGTAATGGATTGTATAAGGGATAAACCGCATAAAGCCAAATATGTAATTAAGAAAGCCATACTGAGTGTAAAAAATAATGTTAATTCTTAACTTAACTAACAATAACTAACAAAAACTTACTAACAATAATTTAAATTAAAATGTCAATAATATGATATATAACTAACTAAACTTAGCTAATAATCTTTAAAATTTAAGATTGGGTTAAGTTGTACCTGAATAATTTTTGTTGTCTATCAATGGAAATAAACAGTTCAAATTTTAATTTTTTTTTTTTAACATGAAATTTGATAATATCTTCAAAACTACGCCAGATTTGACTGGGGTTAATTTAACATTCATTTCATTTTATGCTCCTAATGACCTCGGGAATCCATGGTTAAAATCTGTCGGTATACTCCTACCCACCCTGTATAAAGAAGAAATAAATATTTGCGGACAATTTTACACAAATCGACCTATCCTAGTCCCGAACTAAGCAAAGCTTGTACTATGGGCACTGGACGACGATAAACATAGTTACCTATATAAATAAGTACTTAAGTAAGTAGTGAACATCATCAGTACTCATAGTATACTTAGAAAACATCTATGACTGAGGAACAAATATTCGTGCGCATCACGCAAATAAATGCCCTTACTAGGATTCGAACTCAGGACTTCTAGCTTCGTAGGGTCACTACCAACTAGGATAAACTGGTCGTCAACTATACTTTAGAAAATAAAAGAGTAAGCAAAATAATGGTAGCTTAGCTTGTAGAACTTACCTTTCTGGCGGTGAAATACTTATCAACAACACTCTGATGTTGACCCATGCTCTCCGGCGTTATCAACATCCCGACATCCGCAAACAACCGATTTAAATAAGAAAACGTGAAAATTAGAGCGAAAATCGAAAAACATGAAACAACAGTTGAAAAACACCGACGAATTCTCATTTTCAAGGTAAAATTCGCTTTAATGTCTTGCACTTTATGATCCTATGATCTGCACATAGTATGTAGGTATCTTAGAAATGTGTAGGTACATTAAGTATTAATTGAAATGCAGCGCTAATCTAGCCTGCATCTGGATACAATGGAGCAGGAAGTACACGAATGGACATCGATCTTTAAGGATCATCGTACATTTGCCGAATCAACGATTGACTCAAAGCTAGCCAGTATAATCAGTTGGTATTAGGTCCCTAGTTGAACGAGCGAGCAAAACAAGCGAAGTTCATTTTCAGCTTGGGCCAAAATTATTTCGTATGTCCGGCTGTTCTCATGAAATTTTGTGTATGTCTATCTCTCATGAAATCTCAACCGATTCTCATGAAATTTTGTGATCAGGTTCGATTAGTTATTGTTGTCGATTCAGTTATTGGAAAAAAATTACACGTGAGTTCTACAGCCACTAGTATAAATGGAGGTAGGATGAGCAGTGAACACCCGGAAAAGACAGACATACATAAACTCACGCCTTTATTCCCAGAAAGGGTAGTGGTACAGAATAAATATATGAACAAGCGAGGTGCATTAATTACATGCTAAATCGATACAAACAATGCTTCTAAAATTCTACACAACTCTCCGTTTCAGTATACATCTCTAAGATCATTAGAATAATAATTTGTATCTGGACGCTCAGAGACCTTAAACATCTCTGGGATATAAAATTATATCACAAACTTCTTGTTAATTCTAATAGAGACCTTGTATCTAATTAAATGGATATTTTTTTGTAATATTGTTTTCATTTAGTGACATTTCGTTCTGTTAAACTGCAACCAAAGAGTACTATGAATATATAGAGATAGAGACGTCAGTCAAGGTTTTGCATGCCGCGCGTCATCTAGTTTTAACCGACTTCAACAGCCCAAGAGTTAGCTCTAGTAAGTTCATATGTGTGCGTCGAGTGTACGCATGTGTGCGTGAACGGAAATACTCACACACACATATACACTTTACCTGTACATGCATACATATTGATATATAATAATATGCCAATTCCTGCTTAACGAATAAATTTAAAATAATAAAGGCAATTTCTGAGTTCTAATATATTTTATTCGAGGAATCACAGTCAATTACGAACATGAAACAGTTATTCAAGCAGTAGGTTACATCAGTTTGGTATCTTATTACGAGTTTGGTATAATATTACTGACTTACAATCGTCAATAACCAAATCAAGGTACACATGAGAAAACAGCAGGTCCAAGCGATCAGCGCACTCGTAGCACACGATAATAAACGATAAATAATAATTAAAGACAATTATGAATCCATTTTCAATGTAATGGTGACAGTCTGACAATGACGTGAATGACGGAAGTTTGGGCATAGACTATATTGAATAAAGTTTGGATGTTTTACGTTCCATTTCACGTAAAATGCTCGAACCGTAAATTCAATGTTCTTTTTTAATAATAAAGTATATGTAAATAGTAAGTGTTCTTAGCCGAAGCAATTGTATAACGAATATACTAATGTGGAAATGTAGTCTCAGTTACAATCAAACTACGTAAAATGGAATTTGCTTTAATGCCATACTTAGGCAGGCCTGTTTCCGCTTCCGCTTTGGACTGCCACCTGCAGACGTCGAAACAGAACTACGATAGGTCTCCTCAAACACGCCGCTATTTTGACGTATAAACGTCAAAATAGGCTTTATAAGGCACTGCAAACACCGTGACTGCAACTTCCAAATAATTGTTGTTGTAAGATATTTTTTTTAAATATTATCGATTGACATGTATAAGTGCCCTTGTGGCCTATTTGCAGAATAAATGTTTGAATTTGATAATACTGTCCATGCTACTTTTATTGTGTTGCAAGCATAAATATTGTCTTAGAGCTCAATTTCACCTGCCCACTGTTTAGGAAGCTATCAAATTGCTTAAACAAATTGGGTTACTTGTTTAAAAATCGGAGAGAGAAAACCAAGCAAATATATGTTAAAAATGCTTTCGTTTGGCTGTCCGGCTGTTCTCCTCTACAGGTTGCTTTTCTCAACTGATTCTCAGGTTCAATAATTATATAGGTTTTTTCGTCGATTAGGTTTTAGGAATTCTTTGGAAAACATAATAATATATTTTATAATAAATTACAGACTCGCGACGGACTAGTAGGTTATTGTCTGATTTAGGTTCACGTTTCTTCTGTGGCCATTGCCAAAGTTAAGGGCTTTAAAGCCTTATTTTTGGTTGAACTCTGAATCCGTATAAACGGCGACGCCTCATCTGTAATTCGATGCGATAAAAACATTTATTATAAAAACGTAATCAAATAATCAGAGGTCTTGTTTAATGTAGTATGAATTCGCATTGTATTTAAATCTTTAAGAAGACTGTTCGAATCCTGCACCTCGTTGCGTTGCGAGATAATTTTAAGACAATCGTTTCGCGATGGAGTTAATTCCCCAATCTTCATCCCTTTTGTAATCCACAACCAGAGTTTTATAACCAAATTATCTCGTTGTTTAATTAAACAGAAAATATCTTATAGCAAATAAGAAAATATTGTAATGATGGTGCAATTTTGGAGTGTTTGGCGTGAACCGTCAAAGGGCGGATATCCAACGGAGCTGTGCGAGAAAAAAAAACAGCGGCGGACTCGTTGTCACACCATTTTGTCACACCAGTGTGACGACGAGTAATTTATTTTACTCGTGGTCACACCACTTTAACATAACAGGTGGATTACCTACCTATTCTACTCCAAGGCAGGTCTGTGTAGGTGTAGGTACGACGACGAGCGAAGCGAGGAAGACTAGGCAATACCTGTAATCTGTGACATTATTATACAATATGCTTCCCGCACTAGTAGTGTGAATACGAGTCTCTTGTTTTGGTAGCTTACTATTCGTCATACACAACAAACAGTGTGACCACGAGAAACATAAATTCCTCGTGGTCACACCCGTGTCACACACTGGTGTGACCACGTGTCTGCCCTCATAAGAACAAACAACAGGAAGAGATGCTTGAGCGAGGCTAGCAATGCTAAAATGTTAGTGGATTTTCCTTGCACACCGCTCCGCCAGGTACACTCAGCGTCAAATTCTCTGTCGCTGTCAAAGTGGCCAAATAGTTCGGTACACCATACTAAATATATAGTGTACCGAACTATTAGACTACTTTGGTTACTACAAAGTATTTGACGCTGAGTGTACCTAGCAAATCTCTGGTAGGGTATGGATAGTTATTATAACGCAGTGTTTTTCAACCTGTGGGTCGCGACCCCCCTGGGGGTCGCGGCTGCTTGGATTCTTGCTCTAGGGGGGTCACGCCATGAAAAAGGTTGAAAAACACTGTTATAACGGATAAAGTTTTAAGCGTCTGCTAGACGGTCGCCAACACGCCCCTCCGACCGACCGACCTTGGTCCGAACGGACCGTGTAGACAGTTGTTTGCAGCAAAATTTCATACTACAGCGGTCCGTGTGGACCAAGGTCGCTCGGTCAGAGGGGCTTGTTGGCGATCAGTTTAACTCATAATACAGTCCCCCGCGGCTATGAAGTCAATCCTGACACATTGCGCAACTATGAAGTTTTTGAATAACGACAATGTCGACCATAATACAATGTAAAAATAAAAAATAAAAAAAAAAAAACCATAGGAAAAAATTACATATTCAGCCCTAGAGGCATGTCTCAGGATTGACTTCATAGCCACGGGGGACTATACACACGAGCAACATTTGTAAACTTGATCGTAATGAGTTACCGATTGGGTTTCGGTAACTCATTACGATCAAGTTTGACATGAAAAAAAATATTTTAGGGGTTTATCTACATACTCGTAGTTTCAGAGCAAATTTGATAGAATTTCATTTGTTCGAATAATTAATGAAACAAGAGAATTTATTAACAAGTTTTTTTTACGAAAGTTCAAATCCCCTGCATTGAAACTTGATTGAAACGGAGTACCTGTGCGCGTGCACGTGAGACAGTGCTCTCGGCCGAGTACTCGGTGGCACCGAGTCGGTGCCGTGCGTATAAACTAAACTAAACTTAATCGTGTAATACTAATATAGTCTTGTAAGCCCCATTTTGTTACTAACACAATTATGGATCTCAGTCTGAAATAAACAATTTTTATTTTATTTTATTTATTTATTTATAAAACACCAGAACCCTCACATGTTTATGTATATACAACACAATCACGAGATATGCGACCTCATCTGTTTTCAAGTCCACTTGAGCCACGCGCAAAGGTCCCGTGCGCCATCGAGTTTAATTTGAAGCTCATAACAGGGGAATTAATAAGGCGAAGAAGATTGCACTCCAGGAGCCCGCTCCCACTTTGAGTACGAGATTGAATAACTCGATTAGATGTGGGAACGGATGAATTCGTTTTTAATGCTGTGAAATATAGCAGAGCAGATATTTTATATAGAAAACTCCTTTAAACTTTAGATTTTTGCAAAGATTTACTTTAGTACAGATTTTTCTAACCTTATGTTACTATCAGAGTATTATTGAGGAAAAAATAATTGTATTTCATTTCCATTCATTTCGAAGAGAGAATAGAGTGTTTCGTTGTGGAATCTGTAAAACTAAGCTACATATTGCACTTACGAGTATAAAATTTACACAAGCAAGAAATTGCATGCAAGTTTCATTACATTGCGGCGCCTACATAATATTCTCTTATTTTATTCTTCAATCAATCTATCAAACCCCGCAATAATATACTTGCATGCAATTTCTTACATGTGTATTTTGCGCTTAAGCATCCATGTCTTCGATGATATCGCGGCTTTCATTACCAACACCAACCTACCTGTTGGGATTGTGTCGCGACCAGACCCTTTGACAGAAAACCAATTCGAAAACTAAATTTCAATGCAGCAATAATAATATTGCTACTAAATCAAGTGTAGTTTAATAGCAAGCTGCATAAACTTGTACTTAAGATAAATGTAGTGAGGACTGTGATTATCTACCAAAATGTGGGTACTGTTTCGGAGTAACCAACAGATAACGTCACATAAACTAACGGCGCAACGGCCGCCCTCTCATCGTGGGTTTCGGTAGTTCTGAGCAAATTTCTAGCTTACTTAGCTAAATAAGCTAGAGATTTGCCCCGAAACGTAGGACGCCGGTTAAGATCAGTTACACATGGTGACTTTTTGCAGCGATACAAAGGCGCGTTTCACGAAAATGCGACAGTATCGCGGAAGGAACTAGCCATAGTTCACATGACGCAGTCACATGCATCGATGCCGTATCGCGTTTTGCTGCAAAAAAAGTCGCCATAAGTAACCGCTTTCACTAATTAAATCTCCAATCCAAACACTTCCAATTTATTAAGTTGTGAGCTATTGTGCTTGATATTAAAAGCAAGCAAAAGCTACAGAGGCTGCAATATTCGAGTCTGATTTGCTTATTTTTATTCCTCCGAGTGTGGTTCGCCGCGTCATCGAATTTGGAGCAAAAATTCGCTTGAAGCTGAAATTGGTTGTGTACTTATAGCAATAAAGTGTAATAATGATAAATCCAGTACAAATAAGTGGTCCCTTGTTCCTGCTTAATGCTTGGCACTAATTTTGTTTAGCACCCTCGTGCGTAATCCAGTAAGCATAAAAATATTATTTCTGCCCAAATTGCCGATGTAAACGTAATAAAGGCGCGCTTCTTCCTTGGAGCGTTAATAAAAAGGCGATAATGGTGCTATGTTATTTGGATAAGACATTCAAAGGCAAATTATCTCAAATTATTTCGGTAGTAGCCCTGAAGGGGAGCGCCGAGTGAATTGAATTCCGTAAAATTGTTGAAGAGTTGGAAAATTCCGCTGCGCGGTCGGTTGACTGCTTTATTGAAGTAGTTAATACAGTTATCTTTTTGAAGTAATTGGATATTTTCGATAGTGAAATTGTACGTTATGATTACTTTGCGCAGCTGCTGAAAATTAATTACTAAATGAATATTTTTTTAACGTTAATATATTAGAGCTAAAGCAAACAATAATTAGTGACTTACATTAAGTGCATATTCTAAGATACTAGACTAACAAATTACTAATATTCAAGTTTTCCCTAAATCCTTCTTCAAGTTCTTGGCCGCTTCATACCTACAGCTCGCGTTTAATGTCCGGGTAACCTTCTAGAAGATCCTGCCAGTCCCTGTTTCTTAAGACCACCATGTCTGCTACCTGAAAAACAGTACCTACTAATTATTAACATTAAATAAATAAATGTACACCAACATGTTAAAATCCATCAAGAAATAGACATACATAGGCACATACTATATGTGAACACAAAAAACAAGCCTCCTACGGCAGTCGGATTAAAAGGAGCCTCAAAATAACCAATGTTTAGGCATAAGAGGTTAATTAGCAATGTCTCCCCTAAGTGATTCCAAGCACGAACAAAACCACGCGCGCAGCTAGTGCTCGTTAATAAGCCTACTTGTCGAAGTAAAGTTGTTACGCGCCGTGGGCATGACGTAAGGAGCTCATTACCTAACAACGTGGCATCTGGCTTTCAATTTACTGTTTCGCATCTGTTTTGGATTTTTATATCGACTACCGTAGGTTCAAAGGGCGTAAGGGACAAATCGTCATTTTTCAGGAGAGCCAAAAAACTGTTTCGATTCGTGAAAAAAAATCGTAACTTTTTTGTTCCTTTACACATTAACATGCTTGTTAGTGACTTATTTACTGTTTTTTAAGCTCTTTTAGGTCATGTAAATGGATTTAGCACACGGTTCTTAATTACAAAGATGTGTGTCCCTTACGACAAAAAAAAAACCCGTTTTTGAATACACTTGTCCCTTACTTCACAATGTGTCCGTTTAACCAATATGTCAGAAGGTCGTATCGTACCAAAAAAATCTTTCTAAATGTCAACTTGACGTAAAAATAGCCATGTCTCAGCTATGTAACTAGTGACTTGCACTGGGGATTTGCTGATATTGCATTGAGGATTACAGGAAGTTTGTATGAATAAGTGAAACAAAGGTTTTCTTGTAGTTTAATTTTGTTTTAATAATTTTTAATAATTTATTGATAAAACATAATGTACATCAGTATTTACTAGACTAGGAGCTTAATATTAGGGGCAAATAACACGTGCCTGAACTAGGATACCCTGTGTTTCAGACAAAAAAGAACTAACAATTGAATAATTATGTTATTCACATGCAAAATATTATTCAATATGATTTTTATTGACTAGGTAGTACAAAATAATTAGTAAGTTAATAACCTATATATAAAAAAGGTATAAAAAGATAGAAGATAGAACAAAATTATTTTAAAACGATAAAAACTTCTCAGTATCGTCATAGGACATATTATGTAGGGCTTCTCGTAGCGTTGATTTACATTTCATGTAGTTTAGGGGATATAAATCTAGCCGTGCATTAAGTCTTTTGTAAAGAAGTGGACCTAGGAAAAGAAAAAATCTAGAAGAGAAAGCGTGTCGTGTTTGAGTATAATTAGGACAAACAAAATCTTTACGCCTTTTACTGGCATGATCAGTGTTGTAAGGGGTTTCAGCGTGCTGTTTTAAAACTGTGTGCAATATAAATAATTGTCGGACTGTTAAAACTTCACATGATTTATAAAGCAAGCTAGTGGGGAATTGATAGGGGCGGAAAGTAGAAACCTTAAGGATTGCTCTCTGGGCCCTTTCTAGGTTTAGTAATGTGGTTTTAGCCAAGCCACCCCATGAAGACCAATTATTTATTAAGATCAACATAATAACTTCCTATCTTAGCTTCGCAAATAATTTTCTTTCTAGGTTAAGTACCTATTTAAAATAAAATCTACTCTTTGTCTAAGGGCATGGCACTGAGATAATCACTTAAAGACTAAACCCTTTTTGTTAATAAGAGTCCCCAGTAAGCTCGGCCGAATTCCACCTTCCCATACAAACGTAGTTACGCTCTCATTTTAAAACTACGTGTTGGATTATAACGAAACTTTGCATGTACAATGATATGAAGTATATCTATGTCTGAAATTAGTTTATATGGCTCCAGTTTATAAAACAAACGAAATACAGCAAAAACAAGTTTTGTATGAAAAACTTAAATTCGTTGTATTTTTTTTACTATGGTGTCTGAAGCTACATAAACTAAATTCAGACATAGATATACCTCATGTCATTGTACATGCAAAGTTTCGTTACAATCTAACACGTAGTTTTAAAATGAGAGCGTAACTACGTTTGTATGGAAAATCGAGCTTACTGCGGACTCTTAAACAAAAAAAAACTTAATGAGATCGATATAATCAGTCATGTAGATAACAATACTCTCCAATGTTAAATGCTGCTTAATTAATATTAAGGAAAACAAACAAAAATAGTCACGACAACTTAACGTGAAAACTTAAACCCTTTTAACAACACGGGGTATTTTCAAATGTCCAATTTTCTCCCTTGAAGTAAGCATGGTCTTTTGGAAATTGGACCGTGGATGTGCTTATATGTTCCTCGTCTGTACAGCTGTTTACTATAACATTTTTATTTATTGTTATAGGTGGCGAATATGCGTTTTTCTCCAATTCCGCATCATTATTTTCTACGAAACTAAGTACATGATGTGTCTGAATTGGCATTTTTGGTATCTTCTTTTTCTTCGCATCTGGAAAGGATAGTAAATTAAAACATTAGGTACTAAATAAGCAAGGATGTAAGTGATTGTTGAGTAAGTAAGTAAAGATTTGTGTGTGTCATGTAAGTAATTATACTCCATCAATAATATAATTCTGACATATAGGAATACCGTAGGCAGGTACATACAATTAAATAATTTTTTTGAGCTCCAAACTCGCATAAAAACAAAAAAATACTTTATATAGTTCACTCTGTCTGTTAATGAATGACAATAATATTTTTTTTCCTTAATATTTTGACGTAACGTACATACAACATCATAATACTTCGATGCAAATTGATGTAACGGTCAAAATCCATACGTTGTACGTCTTAAAATTTTGTTGTAAGGTACATATACCATTATGTTATTGTAGTGCAAATTGTCGTAATGGACCGAAATCATTTTAAATATTTTTTTACTTCGATGCAAATTGTTGTAACGGTCAAAATCCATACGTTGCACGTCTTAAAAGTTTGTCGTAAGGTACATATACCATTATGTTATTGTAGTGCAACATGTCGTAAAGGACCGAAATCCTTGATTACTAGTAAAGACACAAACGTGTGAAGTCGAATTAAACCTATAATTTCTGAAAACTTCATGTATTTTTTGTTATAAACAATTAATTATTATCGTTATCATAATTATCGTGCCAAAAACACCACATTACCCGTCTGTGATACAGTTATTCACAAAAGGATCAAATAAAATAGATATAAAGATGTGGCGTGGACCGTGGACCCAAGTAAAAACCATCCTATATTTTAAACCAGGCTATAAACGACCTTCGTGCAAAATTTCATCCAAATCGGTTGAGCCGTTTAAGCGTGATTGAATAACAAACATCCAAACATCTAAACATAGATCCAAACTTTCGCATTTATAATATTAGTATGATTATTAAGAACTTACCTCAATAATTTATTACGATCTCGTAATAACTGGCTTCGTCTTGCAAATGAGCACTGTCGTTATTCATTGTTTTATTCACCAACTACACAATTATAGCAAACAATTACATCGATCGATCAATTACGTACATGCCCACAAGGTGACCAAATTTGCACTAAACATAAACAAGCGTAAACCTGTCTCACGGTCACGGCGCCTCGCCTGCGTCCGCGCACCGCACCGCACCCCCGCGCTCCTATTTTAGCAATGGTGTCGTCCCTTTCATTGTAATATGATGAGACTAGCGTAAGAGGAAGTAAACTCTATGATCAAAGTGCTAGTAAAAGTCCATGACAAATTAGCGTATCAGGCTTTGACTATTAGATAAAATAAAACTGTTTTGGCGTAACGGACAGTCCTGTGTGAATTCGGGGATGTAAAAGGGTGTATCGTACATAAAATGAGAGTAACGCTAAAATGCATCAATGATTATATATGTGCAAAATGCTGTAACGTACATCAAGTGGGAGTTACGCTAAAATGCATCAATGATTATATATGTGCAAAATGCTGTAACGTACATCAAGTGGGAGTTACGCCAAAATGCATCAATGATTGTATAAGTGCAAAATGCTGTAACGTAGGATCAAGTGAGCGTTACGACCAAATGCATTTATGATTGTATATGTGCAAAATGCTGTAACGTAGATAAAGTGAGAGTTACGTCAAAATGTGCCACAAATATTTTTTATTTTAGTTGATACAGCAAAATGTATTACAAAAACGGGATCTATTGCACCTTTTTTCATTGTCGTAACGGACACTTTTTTAAAGCTATCGCGACGTTATATACACCAATCGATAGAGAAAAAAAAACTGAATATAACTGCATTCATAACTCATTTTCGCCAATTGGTCCCTTACGCCCTTTGAACCTACGGTAGTCGATATGTTTTGCGCTGTCTCTGACATGTTAAGTGCAAGGAAGTTAGCACGCGAACTTGAAATGTGAATACGATGCGAAAGTAGTGATCAAATATAGACGTGTAATCTGAATAGAAACTCTCTTGTTTGCTATCGCCCTTTGGTTAAGTTTGAGCAAGGTGAGACACAGTATGTAGGCTATATCAGTATACCATACCATTTATCAAATAGTCAGGTTTCTGGCTGTGAATGTGTTAGGGCTTGGCCACATGTCTGCGTTGCGGCGTGGCGCCGCAGAACCCCGTGTTTATTACCGAGAAACGCGGGTTTTGCGACGCCGCGCCGCACGTCAGACATGTGGCCATTGTGGCCGAGCCCTTAAGGTTGGCACTGACAGGGACAATACAGTTGACGCGACTATGTGGGATGTGCGAACGATAGTGTGTCTATCAGGTGCCAGCCACGTTTAGGAATATTTGCACCTCGGGTAGACGACAGACGAGTTTAACCGAAGTTGCAACAGGGAACCTGCCTAAACCAACTCAGTTATTACCGCACCCCACACTACTTAGCAACCACCGTATTCAGTATGCATTAAGTGTTTCTATTGATTTACTGTGTAAATATGTGGGCTATGACATCATGAATATGTAGGTGGTGATTGCGTAAAGGTTGCTACGGGTTATCGGAAGCAACAAGTTAGCGCCACCGTGTTACGGGTTTTGAAACATTCCTTACTCGTTTGCGTCTAATGCCTCGATGATCATAAGTAATAATAAACAGAATTGCCTTACATACATTATCGATATGTCCTCTATTACGATACGCAGCGATATCAATGCGATTCAGTATCGGTGCAGCACGGCTATTACAGGACAGCCCGCGATAGTCCGTACTTCCCTTTTATCCGTCCGTCACTTTTATTACCAAACAAGCGCACTCGCAATGCATCTACGTCTCATGAAAACACGATAAAATGCATGGCAGCAGGTACAGAAAGTTGTGCAGAGCAAGAATCAGAAGACTATCGCACCTAAAATTGGCCGAAAGTTTGAAAAATCCTTCTCTTCCGGGCTTTAGGGGTACGTATATTTACGTCATGTGACAACAGTACGAGACATGTGGCGTCATTTAGCCCTTTGATAATTAAATATTTAATAATAAATATTTGGGGACAATCTTACACAGATCGACCTAGCCCCATACTAAGCAAAGCTTGAACTATGAGTACTAGACGACGATATACATACTTATATAGATAGATTTTTTTTTTTTTTTTTTTTTAATTTATTGACCAATATAATCTGAGTAGTACATTTTGGTATACATTTTTTCACCAGCGGAAACCTCTAGATAAATACTTAAATACATAGAAAACAACCATGACTCGGGAACAAATATTCATGCTCATTACACAAATAAATGCCCTTACCGGGATTCGAACCCAGGACCTCCGGCTTCGTAGGCAGAGTCACTACCAACTATAGGCTACAGAGGTCGTCAATAAAAAAAAATCCTTTAATCGTAGAGATAGTAAACCTTAGTCTGTCAGTCCTGAAATGGGCGGAAGTACCTGGCAGACGGTGTCAAAGGTAAATACAGGAATGGCTTATACAGGACCTGTTTTTCAGTAGTACCTAATCGTAATCATTGAATCGCAATCTAGTATAGGTACATATTATGACCACAGCCACAGCATGATACGCTAGTTTGTATGGTTTGTATGTTTAGATCAGGGATCGTATCGTACACCGGTATTCGTATCAACAAAAATACCGGTATTCAATTTTTGTATTCTAACTGACACATTGTCTAAATACCTAGCATTAGGTACTTAAACACAATTCTGGAATACCAAATAAATAACGCAAATTGCGAGACAGATATTACTTTTTTATGAATACCAGCGCCTGAGGAATTAAATCAAAAATCGGTGATTTGTCAAGTGAGTAGGTAAAGGCTCACCGCACGTGGACGCGAGCACGCGAAATACATTGAATCAAATAGAAATGTGAAATGCAATTATAAGCCTCAAATTGAGACATACTTCCGAGCACTGTGGAAGTCACGTCACAGAATAAATAAAAGTAGTTGCGTACAGAAGCTCTTCTGTCCAACAAAACCGATGTTTGCCACCTAGAACTCAAATCATAGCATTCCGTTCTACCACATACAACATGCTCTTTTGTCTAGTTAGGGTCATCCATCACATGTACGTGTCATTGTCGTGGTACAGTCGACGCCAAAAATATGTTTACAGTTTTCGCCTTATTGCAATGGAATAAGGTGCAAAAGTGTAAACATATTTTTGGCGTGTACAACGCCGGCCACGGTACGATGAGTCACTCTCAACGGTGTCAACCGCATTTGAGTGAATTGCACCCCGGAAGTGTACAAAAGCAGAGTTTTTGCAAGACCTGGCCTGACTAGCAATGTGGAAGTAATGTCAGGCTTACCGTTCGTGTAACGAAGGTGAACTGCACTGGTGTGTCAGGGAAAAGTCCAGGGATCACTCCGAAAAATCCATTCGTTGTCAACAGAGATACCATCTTCTTTTCTCCGCTAGAACAGAAAAATTAAATCGCTTACTACCAAAGAGTTGACTATAGTACCTACTCGTACGGAAGACATTTGAGATTATGTCCTTTATTGTAAATAAGATGAAAATGTTAAACGTATCTTTAACGTCGACGACAGACTGGAAAACTATGAAAGACAACGTAAATATTTACATGTATACAAAGGGACACCGAACAAAACAAGTTAAATAAAATAAAACGCTTGTTTAAACATTAACCAGCCGTCGGATGAGAAGAATAAATTTAAATTCACACAATGGTAAACGTAGCAAAGAAACGAGAAATAAAAATACGCTCAACGTACCGAAAGCATGCATTTTCGTGACATGAAATAAAAAGCGAACATTCCAGTAAAGTATTCAATGGAGAGCGCAAAATCCGCTGCTTACCTCGAGTCTGTGGACCATTTCTCGACTTCGCCGTCATGTATGAAATATATGCAGCCGAATATATCGCCCTCTTGTAAAAGCACCCGGCCTGGGACAGAGGAATTTACTATGAAATTTGTTCAAGATTTTTGAGTGGCTAGTTGAGTTTCTTGTTTGTTTTATGCGTTTGTAAATCTAAACCTGCATTCCAAGACGTGTATCAAATTCGTTCATGTAATACCATGACTGCGGCAAATTGGTATACGCCCCCGCCTGGTGGTAAAAAAGGATGTGCCTCAAAAAGTGTCACAAGCATTTCAACTTGTAACAACAACAACTTTAATGATATTACATTGGAGTGCAAAATGTAGGAGTCAAATTGAACCCTGATTAAAAGTAATTATGCGTGCAGTTCAGAAGTTGCATTATTATTGTAGGTCTTCCTTCCTCAACAAACGCACGAACAGTTTGTGGCTTCTAGGAGCACATAAAAGGGTTAAGTATAAATGTGCAATATAAGAATTTTCCATAAATATTGTCATGGATAGCCAGTTGTACAGAATCACGTTTCGTCACAATAAAATGCCTGCGTGTTCTCCATTAAATGAACAAAAACCTGCTTATGTGCGTAAATTAAGAGTTCTGTATATTTCTAGCATTCACTGTATGGGTACCTAATTATAGTAATGGTTGCAACTGAGTGGATAAAAATCGTGGCAAGAAAAAAAAAACAATTTACATTTTTTTTACGTTGCACTCAATAGTTTAACGATCAAATTTTATACTAATCGGAAGTATGAAGCCTATAAATTATATAAATCCAGTGTACATTACTAGTTTAAACGAACCAATTTGATACCTGCTAACTCAATAGTTAGGCCAGGAAAAAAATTACAACCCGGCGTTTGTATATTCTTGTATAGGCTTCATACTATCGATTAGTATAAAATTTGTTCGTTAACCCTTGGAACGCCAAGAACGCCTAAATGCGTCGTGTATTGTCGTGGCCGAAGCGCCAAGAACGCCTTTAAGTGTTAGGACGTCCGCTGTCAAAACAACCTTCTATCTTTCATATATAAGGTTCATAGTTACTCTCTTATGAAAAAAAAAATTGTTATTATTTTTTTTTTTTAATAGCCTTAAGTGTCCCACTGCTGGGCAATAGCCTCCCTCTGTTCCTTCCACGTATCCCTATCCTGGGCAGTCTCCCACCAGTCTTGGTCGAAGACGTCAAGCTCGTCTCGCCATCTCCGACGAGGTCTACCGTGACGCCGTGTTCGGTTGTGTGGGACCCACGCGGTGGTGATTTTAGCCCACAAGTCTTCCGGCATGCGGCAGATGTGCCCGGCCCAGTCCCACTTAAGTTTGGCGGCTGCGTGAGCTACGTCAGCTACTTGCGTTTTGGAACGCAGTATTGTATTTCTAATGCGATCTGTTATTTTCACGCCCAAAATAGTGCGTTCCATGGCTCTCTGACAAACCTTGAGGGCAGATTTCTGAACTTTTGTCAAAGACCAAGTTTGTGCACCGTAGGTAAGGATTGGAAGAATGCACATGTCCATGAGTTTCCGTTTTAGGGATGTAGGAAGGTTTCCCTTCATATACTCCTTCATGGACCAATAGCTCCTCTAGCAACTCCTTTGTCTTGTCGAGCCTAGTTAATATTATTGTGTTTTTTTATTTGTGATTACGTGAAGAATGGCGTTCAAAAGGTTTAACCATTTTCCAGGCTGTGGCGTTATATTGACCATCTACATACTGTCAAACATGTATCTTAATGTCAATGAATAAGACTGACATTTGATTGTCATGTTTCAATTGCCGGCCTGGAAAAGGGTTAACAATTTAGTGCAATGTTTAAGAAAAAAAAGTCATATTAAATTTTTTTACTATTCATAGTCTGGTCAGGATTTTTTTAGTCAACCCATCATCATCATCATCACTTAAGAGCCTTGCTCTTGTCGATGGAGTAGCCGCCACTTTTCTCTGTTCATTGCCAGCCTCTTGACTTCCTCATATGACTCGACATCAGCTTTATCGTTTAGTCAATCCATTGGCGAAATATTTTTAATGAACTAAGTAAATTCGATATAACAAACTTTCATCCATTAAACAGATGGGTGAAGGTCGGGCCTCTAATCGTAATTTAGGCTATTCATCTTCAAAAACAATCTAAGTACAGATGCAGCACTTGCAGCAAGTTCATTCTGAAGAAACGTGACTTTGTATAAGGTACACGTATGAGTGCTCGACGCGGTACTAGTATATGACATGGGCACTTTATTTCAAAGCAATATGGGTTAAATTCGTACTAACAGGATTTTTCTTCATTCAAATTTAAGCCATTTCACTTTGACATAGAGTGCCCCTGCCATATACTACTCGTTCAGCGTCGAGCGCTCGGACGTTTACCTAATTGGTGGTCTTCTTGTTCTACCGTGTGTCCTCGTGATCTTACCTGGACATATTACAACTCTGTGTAACCTTGTTGCCAACTGGCGCGTGAAATAAGCCGGTTGCGCATGGAACAGCGGTATGTCATGCAAATGATAGGAGTACAAGGCCACGTAGAGGTCTTCTCTGAGGCAAAGTGGCGCTTCCAGGACCAGTTCAGGCATCCAACTCCCTGGGAAATATTCGAAAAAATTACATTGCAAAAGAAGCGCAATGGGGAACTTGCATGGGACTTCAATTTCAAATAAATCACTCAATTTATGCGTATATACGTAGAAATATCATACAAAAGAAAAAAAAATGGAAAAAAAACGATTGTATTAGTTTTATTTCACGTTAAAATGACGATTAAAAATTATTGTATTTTTTCTTTAAAATAACATAACAGTTACACAAAATATTGCATTAGAAATTAATATATTTTGTATGACAAGTATAGACTTAAACGCAAATGTTGTGGAGGTAATTGCAAATTAAAGACTTACTCCATAGTAAACGCACCGATATATGCTGTGACGGCATAGCATAAGCCAGTACAATAAAAAGAGCGTTTCCGGGGGGTGCCGGCGCGTGCGGATTTCAAACGCATATAACATCAGAAAAATAAATCATAAAAAAGTTTTAGTGCTACAGTTGTTTTAATGATAGATTATACTTTTAATTTTCGTAATAAAATAAAAAGATGCAAGTTCCCTATTCTCCGACTGAAAATATAGTGACATCTGAACAGATGGTGGGGCATGATGAAAGGATGGATGAGAGATGTTTAACAGAGAGCTTGTAAGTATAACGATGGGTTGCACCCAGCCGTCAGTAATCATAAGCGGTGTTCGTTAAAATCTGATCGCATGGAATGTTTCACAAGTTTCAATGGAATGACAGCTGTCAGCACCATATTTAACGATGATCGGTCTATATTCATAAGTTGGTCCAACCCATCTTAATAGGAATTTGGAACTGGACCTGTTGGAAAAGGAAGATCTCGATGAAGTTTTTCAGAAAAAAACAGTTTATTTTTTAAAGAAAGATCATAGAGTAAGTACAGTAAGCCGAAAAGCATTGTAGATAAAGTGAAAACAGCCATTGTCAGATTTGTCATCAATAATATTAAAACACGACTAATAATGACATAAGGTATAGGTAACTCAGATATTTCTGAAAGTTTGTGAACACCTTGTTTTAGAAATGCTCAAATAGTGACGAATGATTAGGTACCTCTCTGTCTCTGCCACAGAAGAATAGTATACTCCTTCACGCGTTGCAATAATGAGTAGTGCAACCCGTTGTGTTTCATGTAGCTAAACAGTGTAGCCGTGTCGTAGTCGAACGCAAGCAATTCGCGATAACTCAGGTACATCGCTCTGATCGCGGAACTGCTCACCCAGATACAGATAATGTTGCACACGTAGCCAACAACACATTTGTAGTACATCTCACCACGAGTTATAGCAGCGTACTGAAATATAATTAGGTATATATCTTTTTTCAAACATGCTATTTTCCCCAAATGAGGGATCAAAGTTGTGCTTTTTTCCCTTATCCTGCTAATGAGAAAAGAGCGATTGGTGCTCTCAAATGAGACAGATTTCAGTTTTCCTTATATAAGGTATGGAAAACAGTATGTGTCACTTGGTAGCAAAATTATTTCCGTCTTGGGCGAGCTAGTTACACTCAAGATTCTACTTTAGAATCCCTCGCTACGCGCAGGATTCTATTGTAGAATCTTTCGCTTCACTTAGGATTCAATATAGGTACCGATCTTGCCGTAAATATATTATTTTGCTCCCTTGAGACACCATCTATTAATAAAGGTTTGACTTCGAGCGACGGCGACGGTGGCAGAGGCAGCCGAGCTCCATTAAGTGGTGGCGAGAGATTGGATTGCGGCTCTCACTCTCACGTCTCTCGCTCCTATGTTACACTGCTGCCACCGCCGTTGAGGTTGTGGCCAAGCCCTGGTGTAGAGCAAAGCGATATGTCATCTGGTTCATTTCTGGAGCAACCCAACTGGGTAAATTAATTTCGCAGGAAACCGCAGCCTAAACAATTTAAAATTTCAGTATTTAATAATTTTGCGGTAGATTCTTCGTGCAGGTCGCTATCGCTGCCAAAATATGCATGATGTAATCGTATAAGTACTTATCTTATAACATGCTTTTGAAATAAGGGTTTATTTTACGAAAGATTTGAATTTAGAGTCAAAAAGTGCGGTAATGTGTTTTGGAATTTTGTAGTAGAATTTAATACAATTTCTTATCAGTGTTCGATGGGATGACTTGACTCACGAAAGTTTAATATCAACACAAAATTACTTACGTTTCCTGAGTTTGTTCTCGTAAATATACTTATAATAAAACCCAAGGCCAAGGGGTAGTCGTCCTGCCAGCGGAGTGGAACCAGGAAGCTATGGTTGCCATAAAGTCCTTTGTCTGTTTCAAACACAATTGTTTTGCAACCTGAAAACAATATGAATCGCAGCTGTGATGAGAAAATAGAAGGATAGCAGAAAATGCATCTCCCCGAAAATGAGTTTTAGCCTCTGACACAACCGAGCACGCTACTTTGCTCAACCGTGCACAATGTCTTGCCAGCTATAGCGTCAGCTCCGAGTTCGCTTTCACCATATCCTTCCAGCGATATTTGACCGGCCCAAGTAAACTCTTTGCTCTCTTCACCTGTCAACCCATCCCATCCCACCTCCAACCAACATCCAACCTTCTCCCATCCTCTCGAGGTGGCCAAACCTACGAAGGCGATGAGCTTTGGTCTCACCTATGAAGTTCGGTTCGGGCGGTCCGGCTACCAGATCTTCTATTTCGGCATGTTTTAGGATCCTCCAACTCCCATCGTCTCTTTTGACTGGTCCCAGGATTTTTGCGAACACGAACAACGAAGTTCTTCGGGTGTTTCCTGATTTCAATTGCTTCTCGTACCATCCGCGGGTAGTAGTAGCGTTGGTACGCGCGGATAGTACAGGAGGCAAGTGAAATCAGGAAACACCCGAAGAACTTCAATTGGGATGATGGTTTCAATTTATCGGCGACTTGGTGATCAGTGATTCAGAAATGAAATCTCGTATATCTTCGGATCTGTGCGCGGATACTGAAGGTGTTCCTCCTCCATACGTTATGATGGGGCGGATTGCGGTCTTAAAAATCTCAAGCTTAGTCCGTTTACTGAGCAGTTTACGGTTTAGGGTACAGCCCAATAATACACATCCATCTATATTTCTCTCTCTCTTTTTGCATGAGTAAAAAAGAGACAGATATATATTTTGAAGGGCAGCGCTGCAGCGCAATGTGTTCTGGATACGGGAGTTGATTTCGTTCTCTCTAGTATGCGTGTCAGTAACAGTGCCAAGTGCGCCCGAGGTATTTGAATCTGTACTGTTTTTTCTTCCACGTCGAAACTTAATCACGGCTGACAAGACCGCGAGATTGACTACTCGTCTCTTTCTGAGTGTACTAATTAGAAAGGGCCAGATAGTCTCTGCACTTGCGCGCGAGACAGTTCGCGCGCGATCTTGTGCTAATCGTGCAGGACTGAGGAATGTGACCACCGTTAGTCGCTTTGGAAGGCAGTGGACTCCTGGCCGATCTTTTGCCATCCATAATATGATCCATATGTGATAATATTTGTGACATCATTGCCAGTATAGTTGTACTCCGTCAATTAAATTATCCTGCCATCCACATGTAACAGAATGACTGACACGTCGGCTCTAGGGACGTGGGGAGCTTGTAATCAACCCGTAATGAGCATATTGACTATCCATAGCAGGGCCATTTGGTTAATTTCTTTCGCATTACTATTTAGTTAAGTGTTATAGAGAGAGCGTGGACACAGCTAGTGAGTGTGTGCTAGTGTTTTCCTTATGTATATAAAGCTACATACCTTCTCCTCTGATATTTGGGTCAATCCATTCGTTATAATACTTCCTGTACTGGCCTTCAGCTGGCACAAATTTGGGAATATAATATGAATTAACCAATGTAGATGCTGAAAATTAATTTGTCGTTTTAAGATCTTCAATGGAACATGTATGTGGGTCAAGCAACTATTTCTTGTTGTTATTGGGGCACAACCAGGAATAAACGCTAGGAGGATGATGATTATGTCCCGTTAGCCAAGAGACAAAATTACAGAGTTTATTAGAATAAATGTTACAACATGAACTTCTAACAAGCCTAGAAGATCTGATAGTCCATACAAAAAGGGGTCGAACAACGAAAACCCCTCACAAGTGATCCAGGAAACGTAAATCATGGCAACAAGTGACAGAAAAAAGTTAATTCAACCATGAAGTTACAGTCGCCATCACATACATAGGTACAGTATACTGCAGATGTCCGTGATGTAATAAAACATTGTCATTTCCACTTGTATGCCGACGATATAATACAAGTTTATGTCTCATGTTATCCCTCTGATACTAGTCAAGCTGTTGCTAATTTAAATGAAGATATAGAAAATATTACAGCTTGATCAGAGTCAGATTGCCTAGTATTAAATCCTAGTAAAACCAAATACATGTTGTTTGGATCTAAAAATCAAATAAAACTGATAGATAGTCATGATCCAGTTGTTTCTGTAATGGGCGATCAGGTGGAGCGTATATCAGAGTCGCGTAATTTAGGCATCATAATGGATGAGGCTCTGCGTTTTGAGAGTTACATATCGGAAGTTGCCAGAACCTCATTTTATAGACTAAAGATACTTTACCGAATCCGAGAGTTCATCAGCGTGGATTTACGCATCAAGCTATGCGATTCCTTGGTTCTCTCGAGGTTCAATTATGCCGATGTTGTATTCGGTCCACGACTGTTAGCACGCACTGATCGCATTGTGCAACGAGTACAAAACGCATGTGCGCGTGCTTCGGAATTCCTCCTCGAACACATGTGACTCCCTACTTTAATTAAAGATTAAGATTAAGGGCGTTGCCCAATTTATTATTTAAGAATATTTTTATACTTACTTGCTGTTACTAACTAATTTAGTATTAAGTCACATGTTACTAACACACTATGGATCACTAGGTCTGAAATAAAGTATTTTTTTTTTTTTTTTTAATTCGGCAGGCATTCTCAAAATAGCATTTCGAAGAGAGCTTCACTTGTCATTCTTGTTGTTCGGCATCTTAAAAACTTCAGTACCCGAGTATTTGTTTAAAAAGGTCACTTGGCGTAAAAATAGTTCCACAGTGTATGTGCCTTAGATCAATCAGCCTAAATTTCATAATTCCTCATCACCACACCACCGCTTTTCGGGGTAGTTTTAAGTACATAGCAACCAAGTGTTGGAATAATATACCTCCACCTCTCAAAAATATTAATTGTCTGAGCATCGACACCTCCTCCAGATACAAAAAACTCTACCCTTGGGCGGTCGAGTCTTGGCCTCGTATCTTTGATGCTTACTATATACTATATACGTGTCATTTCAAATTGTTTATTATTTTATTTCATATTTTTAATATACTTGCTTACTTAAGGTGGTTCGATTGCCATACAAAACGTTATTTGACATTCGTAGGCTAACAGCGTAATATTTTAAGAAACTTATGTAACAAACTTTCATAAATTGGCTTCCCATTTGCGCCAAATTTCCCCTTTCCTAGAATAAACTTGTATAAACTAGATTAATTTGAGAAATGGGTTTGTCACGTGATATTTTGGGAAAACTATTTTTCTCAAATTAATCTAGTTTATACAAGTTTATTCTAGGAAAGGGGGAATTTGGCGCAAATGGGAAGCCAATTGATGAAAGTTTGTTACATAAGTTTCTTAAAATATCACGCCGTTAGCCTGCGAATGTCAAATAACGCTTTGTATGGCAATCGAACCACCTTAACATACATATTTATACAAGTACAACCAAACCACAGTCATTACATAATTTAAAATATACACAACATTACTCACATTCCAATAAGATATTCTTTCCCTTCCGACAATATTAATTAGAATTAAAACTTATTATATGTTAGGGTCTGACTGAAAATCAGCGTTGCAGTGTAGGCACTCAGTAGGTACTCACTGCAACAGTATGCTGAGTCTAGCCCCTTTTTGGCATCACAAAATGTTAATGCCTCGTACGATATTGTTTGAGTGTGTTTGTCTATTCCTAAGTCTAATTTGTACACTGTTCCTTTTGTATAAAATGTGATGTTGAATAATGTTTTTCTATGTCTATGTCTATAGGTGTTCAAAAATATCGGCGCATGCACCCTAATGCCTTCAAAATAGAGGTGTGTTCCGATGTTTGTGAGCTGCTTGTTTGCTCCGATGTATGTGATGGCGACTGTACAGTTGGCGACATACACATGTGTACACACATTTTTCGCCTTATTACAAAGGAATAAGGTGCAAAACTGTATATATCTTTGACGTTGACTTGCATACAGTGCTCGAGCTCTTAGGATTCGTTGATTTTGGCATAAGAACGAGCAACATCAGCGAGTACGAGTATAAAGTACAAATTGACAGTATAGATAAAGTAGCTGGCACTGAGTAGTTCCAGAGGTTACCCCGTACATATACGTACGATCTTACATTTCACAGACATTATCTTGTTATCACTACATGGTATAAAACAAAGTCGCTTCTCGCTGTCTGTCTGTCCCTATGTATGCTTAGATCTTTAAAACTACGCAACGGATTTTGATGCGGTTTTTTTATTAGATAGAGTGATTCAAGAGGAAGGTTTATATGTATTAAAGATAAACATATAAAGCTTTGCGAAGCCGGGGCGGGTCGCTAGTTAAAAACTGTACAATTACATCGCATGTCATATATATAGTACCAAAGACTTACGTCTGCAAGAAACGACGATCCAGCCGCAAACCATCGAATGAATAATTAAACTAATGATTGCAAAGTCTATCAAAGTGTGATATTTTTGGCTCTAGAACAATAAAACAATAGCTGTATAAGATGGGAACCAACAAGTTTAGAACATGGCTTATTTTTATTGCTTCTTGGCTTTCCGACGAACAAATTGCTTCTCTACTTGAATATTTTATGGCGTTGTTATAGTACTCGTTGGTTTGGAATAAAACTTTTAGAGCTAAATTCTTTTTTTTTCTCAATACGTTCCCATTCCCATTTTATCCCCGTTCCCATTTGATCCTCATTTACAACTCGTCCACGTACCATTCCCAACTCGTTTATACCATACCATTCCATTTCATGGATTGAAAATGTACACGAGTTGAAAATGGGGGCAAATTGGAATGGCGACGAATTGGTTCTGTCACAGATCAAAGAATGGTTCTTTCGACAAGTTTGGAGTGGAGACCAGTCGGAAATATGAATGAGTTGAATAAAGCTTTAACATCATCATCATATATACCATTTATATATTACAACGGCCTCCGTAGCCCAGTGGGTAGTGACTCTGCCAACGAAGCTGGAGGTCCCTGGTTCGAATCCCGGCCAGGGCATTTATTTGTGTGTTTATCACGAATATTTGTTCCTGAGTTATGGATGTTATATATGTATATAAGTATCTATATGTATTTATCTATTATAATATATATATCGTCGCCTAGTACCCACAAAACAAGCCTTATTGAGCTTACCGTGACCTAGGTTGATTTTGTGTAAGATTGTCCCGTAATATTTTATACCAGCCGAAAGACGTCCACTGCTGGACATAGGCCGCTCCCCAAAGAGTGCCATAATGCCCGGTCCTGCGCCGACTGCATCCAGTAGACTCCCGCGAGTCCCGCGATCTTTACCAGGCCTCGTAGCATGGATGGCCTTATCACGCGATAAGTGACAAGATAATAGCGTCGTCTCGTTCTATCGAACGGTGTCAGCCAGGGAAGGATGCTCTATCTTGTCACTTATCGCGTGATAAGGCCATCCATGCTACGGGGCCTCTGGTCATCAGTCCACCTTGGTGGGGGTGTAGTACTCAATCTTATCTTACCTTAAAATTTTGACAGAAATATTTATAGAAATCGTGGAAGTATCGAAGTCGAAAAAGTCTTGCCAGTTGATAGGCCCAGTTGTCAGTGAATATAGTCAGCATCGGCAGAATAAGAGATACGATGTCAAGGTAGGTTTGCCATTCTTTGAGCTTCCTGAATTGTATTTGCCGATTTACACAGGCATCGTCTATTATTACTAGTTCCATCTGAAATATTTTAAGATTTATAACGTAATAATAGTTATAATGTTTTAAGGATGGTAGATGAGAAAAGACGTTTGCTAGGATGTATTAGAAATAGGAGAGGCAAGATGGTGGGCCACCTGATACGGCACGACAGTTTCTTCCTAAACATCCTGGAGGGTAAAATTGAAGGCAAGATAGGCAGATGAAGGCCTAGGCTAACATATTATTGTTCTAGCCAATTAAAACATAAAGCTGATGTCGAGTCATATGAGGAAGTCAAGAGGCTGGCAATGGACATAGAAAAGTGGCGGTTACTCCACCGACAAGAGCAAGGCTCTTAAGTAATGATGATGATGATGAATAGTTATAATTCACTGTGCTCAAATACCACTGTGTGTTACGGTACTAAATATTTTTCCATTTTTATTTTTTTTTCATAAATTTCATCATTAATTTCTAGGAACAGAAACCGAAATACGAAGTTTCACGTTATTCTAGCATGTCGTTTTATAATGAGAATCAAACTACGTTTTGTATGGGGAATCGAGTGTCCTGGGGACGATCTGAAATCTGTCAAGTTTTCTAAGCAAAAAGTTCAATGTAACATAAGCTCGCAATCGTTTCAAATCGGGTGTAAAAGTCAGAAATAAAGGTAAATAGATATCGCGTCAGACCCGTGTCATATAATAATTTAAATAAAGGGTTACCTATAAGGTTCTTATCGACAAGTCAATGTTACATCCTCCTCAATTTAGCGTTAAACCGGTTCCATCCTAAAGTAGCCCGAAGTCTGCCTAAATAGTCAATAATATTATATAATCGTATATAGTCAAAAATTTCATTTTTGGTACAAGCTTTTACTGCCGACTGTACTTTTCTGCATACCATCATCAAGTACTCATTGACACGATTCTAAAGAGCCCAAACTCGATGGGGTTGTGTCGTTTTATTTTGGTGTTCCTATGGCCACCTTCCAGCTCCAGCATCAGATCAGCTCCGAGTCATCTAAATATTGCATTGTCATGCGATATACATATGCTTGCAAAATTTCAGCTAAATTGGATAACGGAACTTGACTGAAAAGTGGATTGCAAATTTTGACGGACAACTTACATACTTACATATTTACATACCTACATATATACATACCTACATATTTACATATATACGAACAGTGCAAGTTAATATAAAGCTTGTAAAAAAAAAATTACTTCAGATTAAGAATTCTGGATTGTTAATTAGGGTTCCGTACTCAAAGAGTAAAACGGGACCCTATTACTAACACTTCGCTGTCCGTCCGTCCGTCCGTCAGTCTGTCACCAGGCTGAATCTCAAGAACCATGATAGCTAGAAAGTTGAAATTTTCACAGATTATGTTTTTCTGTTGCCGCTATAACAACAAATACTAAAAACAAAATAAAATATTTTTTTAAGGGGGGCTCCCATACAACAAACATGATTTTTTGCCGTTTTTATAGATAATGGTGCCCTTCGTGCGCGAATCCAACTCGCACTTGGCCGGTTTTTTTTCTTTTATTTTTTAAAATTTGTCATGCAGAAAAAATGCGTCCGCATCTTGACCAACACGTACGTGCCGGACGGCTGTCGCCCGCACTTTATAAAACTTAAACTATTAACAGTGCCCTGTTTATATATTTTGGAGGTAGCACTTTTTGCAAGAAAACACTCAGATCTATTTAAAAGAAAGAAAGATGTTTGTAAAAGTAACAGTAGGTATAGAAACCAACTAGCCATACCAAACTCCAAGCTAACTATGTGTAGAAAAGGCCCACACTATCGTTGTATCATCATAACAAACAAATTACCCGGAGCACTCAAACAGGAGTTGAATGATAAGATATTTAAAAACAAACTGAAGAAATTACTTCTTGACAAGGCCTATTATACAATTGATGAATTTTTGAATGACCAATCACTAGATAAAGTATCGTACTAACCACATTTCACAATTTGAAGGTATGTGATAATATCGCTATTATCCATTATCATTATTATATTTTAATCTCATCTCAATCTTTTATAACATGACATAAACAATTAATTAAATTTTAAATTTTTATATTATTATGATATACTTCTATTTTTCAATACTGTGTTCTTTTATAAATAAAACTAAATTATGTTGTTAGCATGTTAGTACGTAAGAACATTGCAATGCCCTAACAGGGTATCATGTACCTACTGTATAACCTATCTTAAGATCTACTGTATGGACAATGAACATGATCGCAATAAATGAATATGAATATGAAAATGGAAAATATTGATAATGCAGTTAATTTTCCTATTATTATTAATGTATAATTTAGAATCGATAGATAAATTAATATAAATATGCGTTTCGACTCGTAAAAGCGCCCTTGTGTCCTATTTGCAGAATACATATTTAGATTTTGAGAAATTAAACATCCCATACGGCATACAATTATAAAAATTGATATCAACTGTCAATAGATCCCAAATGCCGTTAAAATTTTGTTGATTCAAGTGGCCATGGTTTGATGAATTGACGCTTTGTTTGCGAATAGTTTGCTACAATATCGAATGATGCTGATTTTAATGATTCAGCGCCTACTGGCGGGCTAATGATATCGTTCACTAGCTCGCCGTGAATTCCCAAATTTGTGCGAAATATTGCCTGAAAATTGTTCGTGTATAGTAATTGAATTCTGATCGAATGCAATGCGTTCAGCTCTTGCCTAGGGAGCCTAATATTTCCAAATTGATATGCGAGGTTATATGGGCCTTATTGCCCGATGCAAATAAAAAATAAATATTAAAGTTAGATTTTTTTCATTACCCACGGCTAATTTCGAAATAGTTGTCATCCGAGATTTTAAAATGCGCTGATGCCTATGAAAGCTTACTACCCTACACAATGCACGTTAGTGACCTTCAAATATATTTGGAGGTGCCACGTGTACAAAAAAAAAACGATTGTATTCGATTTTTCTCACGTTAAAATGACGAAAAATGACAATAAAAATACATAACAGTTAGATAGAATATTGAATAAGAAATTATATTTTGTGCGACAAGTATAGACGCAATTTTTTTAAAGATAATTGCAAATTAATGACTTACTCAATAGTAAACGCGCCGAGAATATGAGATGTGACGTCATAGTATAAGCCCGTTTAATATACTCGTATTCGGTAGGTGACGGCGCGTGCAGATTTCAAATAATATAACATTAGAAAAAGATATCATACGATAGTATTAATGCTACAGTTGATATTCCTCTGATTATACTTTTGATTTTTGTTATATAATAAAAATATACTTGTTCCCTATTATTGAAGATTCCTAAATTCAGAATCCCAAAACTCAATCCTGGACGTATGAGGATGATAATCAAGTTTCACAAGTTGCCTACTCGCTTGACAAAGCCTTGGTCTAGTCTCACTACAGGTTGGAAGCACAGAACATAAATATTCAGCGCTTGGATTGGAAGTTCAGAAGACATGTATGGCCTGCAAAAACCAGTGCCTTGGCAAATACTTATCTTAGGTATAAATAGAGGTCTTTTTTACAAGCTTTTATTTAGTTTCACCTGTCCCGTTGTCTGTCTGTCTGTAATCAAATCTTGCAAGTTAAATTTGACCCACTTCCCAGTTTCTGATTGAGCTGAAATTTTGCATGCATATGTATATCGCATGACAATGCAATATTATGATGACATGGAGCTGACCTGATGCTGGAGCTGGAAGGTAGCCATAGGAACTCCGCAATAAAACGACACAACCCTATCGACACAAACATATCGAGTTTGGGCTCGTTAGAATCGTCTCAATGAGTAGTTGATGATGGTATGCAGAAAAGTACAGTCGGCAAAAAAAGCTTGTACTAAAAATGAAATTTTTGACAGAAACTTATTTATGACTAAACTAGGTAAAACTAAGACGAGGAGGAAAAATAAACTTACAGCGTAGAACTCCGATGCGAAATGCGCAAGCTGCACAAGATCGAGCAATATAAGTATCGCGAGCATCTCATATATGATATGTAACGGCAACGTGGGCAGAAGAAGGACTAGGGCGGCAGATATGTAAGGAGCTAAGACCCAGACGAGGCACAACCAGCAGCTGTAGCCGCGATGAAGATGGGCTTTAACGGGTTGGTGCATCCACTGAAACAAATGTACAGGTATTACAGTCAAGTTCTCCAATAACCAGAGTCCGGAGTTATTGGCATTTTTGAGCTGTCATAGTGACTTCTCATTCTCGATATTCACGAAATACGATCTTAACATTTTTACGATTTTTAGGGTTCCGTACCTCGAAAGGAAAAAACGGAACCCTTTTAGGATCACTTTGTTGTCCGTCCGTCTGTCAAGACCCTGTTTCTCAGGAACGCGTGGAGGGTATCAAGCTGAAATTTATATCAAATACCTACATATTTTGATTTTTTCTACTGTCTCTTAGAGCTGTGAAAAAGTCAAATTTCTAAGCCAATGCAATCAAAAGATACAGCCGTTTATGCCGCAAATTTCCGTAAATTTTCGAAACACGCAAGGGAATCAAAACCTACAGGGTACTTCCCGTGAACTCAGAATCTTGAAATTTGGTACGAAGCAACTTCTTATAGCACAGATAAAGAAAACATTGCGAAAACCGTAATTTTTTAGTTACACCACTGTAGCTCCAGTGTAGCTCGGAAGGCAGCCAAGTTAAAGTCGGACTGGGCTGGTCACGTCTACCGCATGCCGAATGAGCTGTGGGCCAAAGGGACCACGGAGTGGAATCCCCAACACTCAAAACGGAGACGCGGTAGACCTCGTCGGCGATGGCGGGATAACTTGGACTCCTTTTTAAAAGACTGGCCAGTTATTGCTCAAGACCGCGATGAATGGAAGGGGAGAGGGGAGGCCTTTGCTCAGCAGTGGGAGATAACGGGCTCGATATAATAATAATAATAATAAATACGTAAGGCAGCTTGTGGCGGGCTGTTAGGGAGTAGCGACCCTACGTACCTGAGTGCTCCTGGGGGTGTCCTGTGGTCAGGCTGAGCCGATCGGGTGGTTGGTTGGACAGGCCCCCCACCTCTGGCTTGCCTTAACTGGCTGTCCAGAGTGGAGTCGCAAGAGCTGTTGCTCGAGGGTAGATGTGGACACCTAAGTGGCGAGTTGGCTATATGTTTAAAGTCCAGTGCCACCTCTCTACCCCCCCAGCCTCTCTGACTGGTGTTGCCCTTAGGCCATTTTTTAATGTCGCTATAAATAGGGGCCCATCTAGTAGTTGGCGAGTCACCGTCTGCCAGAGATAAAAAATGAGACAGTTTATTAGGCAGGCGTCCGATGTTTCACCCAATAGCCCAGCCACTAGTCCATCATTTTCACCCAATAACCAAATTTTCTTTAGATTCCATTAACAGCAATAGTCCCTATACACCTCAGCGGGTGCTGTCTCTGTGTGCGTCCCATGACACGGGCAGGGACAGCATCCGCTCGGTGTACTCCTTGCATTTCATTAAATTGTCAAAAGGGCCTCTACGTGTTGGCTCAGTTGGTACTTTGTAGGTACCTAGCCCCACGCACGCCTCCCAAAGGTCCGGGACATCATTGTCCCGTGAGCGGGAAAGACATACATAATAATAATAATAACACCACTGAAAATTAAATGTCCAGTATAAACTGGCACGCGCTGGCTGGCGATTCACGTATGTGAATATACTCTTAGTGAGTGTTAGTTTATAGTGGACTTGTTTCTATTGTACGGGGTGGTCCAGAACCCTCGGTGCGCGAGTCTGACTCACATTTGACAATTTTTTTCATGTGTTAGTGGTTCTTCAGATTGCCAGGTGCCAAAAGCGGACCCCGGGTTCCCTTAGGATGCATTCGTGAACAACGTTAGGAAGATGATGAAAATGATGATTGATTCCTCAATTATTTATATTGAATGGTATTTAAATACAATTAATTGCCTGTAATTATACGAGTATAGCACAACGTGTTTACGTATATCGCTATCGATACCTTTACATTAGAAGTCGATACATGAGAAGTCACTACAGCACAGCTCAAAAACGTCACGAAAATTCCGGTCTCTGCCATACCTTTCAAAAATAACTTCACATGCGTCTTATGTCAATAACAATACGTAAAGGCTGTGTATAGATATTTTTGAAAGGTTGTCTGTATAGATATTGGAGAATTCGCTGTACATAGGCCACGGTAATCAAAACGATCAGCGGGCAGACCAACTCGATGGTCAGACGATATCTGCCGGATAGCGAGTAAGCAATCAATCAGATTGGCATAGGATCGAGGTGATTGGCATTCAGCAGTGGAGATACACAAATTTAAAAAAATATTTGCAATACATTTTCAGGAAATATTTACTGCCAGTGTAAATATAATTTTTGTTTTGTTTTAGTTCTGTAGTGATTTTGCCACATCAGCTAGAATCAACATACTAATATTTACTGAGTATAGAAGATCTAGTACAAAAATAAGCAAATACTGCATGGGTACTAGACGACCATAAACATACTTATACAGGTTGATTTAGGGGTCGTGTAGCAAGAAGACCAAAAGCGAATATTAAGATGGTAACACTGAACAACATTTCCCAAGAAACATACCACGAATACGCAAAAAAAAATCTGCTGTGCCATACATTAACTCTCAATTAACTCACAGTTAACTTTTAATTGGCTCTTATTTTTTTGCGATTTCATGGGTGGTCCCATGGGAAAAGTTGTTCAGTATGACCATCTCATTCGCTTTTGGTCTTCTTGCTACACGACCCCTATATCACCCTGTATAGATAATGATAAATAAAAAAGTACTTACCGGCATTTGAATGCTCTTGCCACGTCCGAGCAGATATTTGACGGTATTGTATGGGTTCTCCTTCGGGGGGTCTGTGAGCTGCATGTAGTCCAAGGCTGCTGTTGGATGCCGGTGGATGTTGAAACGGACCTATATCACAAATATTATTTAAAACTACAACGATCTTAACACGTTTACTGACCCCATACAAAATGATCTGACAATGACACACGTCCAAGTGTGCTTTCAGTTCGAAGCTGTAAATCTATTGCACAAGCACGGACTGCTGAAAAGCAGGTGCATGACCCATCAATAGGGGCCATTGGGACAGGCAACGTGTTACAAAACGATGATAGAATTCGTCCAAAAACATTTTTGGTAGATTTAATGCCGACTGTTTTTTGCACGTCATCGACTACTCGTTGAGAAGGTTCAAAATGAGCCCACACACAATGGCCACACACGACATGATGGTCATCTTCTGTCTCGGTCATCAGATCAGATGGGTGGTACCATAATGTTACGTAGTTAGTTGTATAATAAATAAATGTTAATGGACAAATTATACACAAATCGAACTATGTAGATATACGTATTGACTTGTAAAAGTGCCCGTGTGGTCTATTTTACAGAATAACATTTTGGTTTTGATTAGATTTCTATTTTTGTTTGAGTTGGCGCGGCCCGTTGTATATCCAAAAAGAGCGTGACGCAAAAACGCGCCATCAAAATGAAACAAACGGTCGTGAATCGTACATATTCCACGTTGGAACGTAGCGGGTATCACGTAAAACTCTATACGATGCACTTGCTCTGAAAGTGCGCCTTTATATGGTTTAACATAAATACGTGAAGTCGTCGATGCCGGCATGGGGGTGCCGGGCGTAGCCAACCCGTGCGGTAATTGACTTTAGGACAAAACTCCCACACATTGTTCGAGAATGAGACTTCGTGACAATGAAGATTTCACCTTTTATGTATATTTTTTTATTTGTGTAAAATGTTGTATGATACACGTGCGGATAGGAAATTCCCAACTCCTGTCGATCTGAAAAACTCCCTGACGGTCGTGTTTTTAGTCATCGCCCCTGTTGCCAATTACCTACTTTCCGCACTTGTATCATGAATAACTATTATCTTTGCCGGTTTATTATATAGGCCGATTATTTGCTGTCGCAAAATAGAATTTACCTTGTCATCGATGTTTTCCTGGAAGGCACTGGCAGGAATACGCAAAATGTCCGCGTATTCGGTGGTGTATGCCGATACCTTTACGGGCCGATGCTCGGTGCCTTCTAACTGGCCGAATATCGATCCCTGGCATACGACAAATATAGGGAATTACAAAATACACATTTTATTTTCAGAAGTACGTATAAAATATGTATTAAATTAAAATTGAGCTGAATAAAAAAAAGCCCTCGAGGCATCACCTGTTACATCAACCAGACGTTTCACGATTTCCGCAAGTAGCCTATGCAGATATTGCAGATATGGCTATCTATGGATTCTGGTTCTGTTCTGTAGATGAAAACGGCTACGAGCGGTGCGCCCACCTAGCGCGCTTCTGGTACCAACAGTGTTGCCTAGGATTCATAATAACCTTTTTAAGTATAGCCAAAGTCTTTCCCTCCTTAGTGATCACGACTCCACCTCTATGCACTATGAACACCCAGGGGTTAAGGTCCAACTCCCTCATAATCGGGACGTTAGGTAACATGTAGAACTGCAAACAGACACACGACAGCTGCTTCATCATTTGGTCGCCGCCGTTCAGTAACATGTCGAGGCCTACGAAGGTCCTGGAACATGTCAGGAAAGTGTTATGCTGATGAAATAAATTTTATAACTGTAGCGTTTAACAATTGTTGGTGCGACCGCAAAATTGTCACGGTCTGTGGTAGTTCTACGTCCAACAGCATACATCGGAGCAAACAAGCACGTTACAAACATCGGAACACACCTCTATTTTCAGGGCATTAAGGTGCATGTGCCGATATTTTTGAACACCTATTTATAGTGTACCGATGTATGTGATGGCGACTGTTCTACCCTCTCCTTCTTCAGCCTCATTGCGTCCACTGCTGGACATATATTATGCCTCTTCCATGGATTTCCAAAATTATCTACATACAGCGGCATTGGTCCAGGTCAGCCCTGCTGCATTTTTAATATTGTTCGACCATCTGACTTGCGGTCTCCCCACCCTACGGTTCCCTTTTTTTTTACTTGGGGAAATGCTTATTATGCTTCCCACCTAGCCGATGAACTAGGATGCGTATGACGGGCTCCCGGGAACCCCCAGACTACCGTCTAAAACCACCAAGGTATGCCCTCTCTGCCGTGTAGTAGGGGCATCATGGGGTCGCGAACATTTCTGCTCTCACTACTGAGGCAAAAGCCCCCCCCGTCGTAAACGTGCAGGGCAACACCACACGCTTCCCGACCCGACCAAATGACCTCTACGCCGGGAGAGGGTGATAGACACCCGGTTCCCTGCCCGAGGTATCCAAAGCAACACTCGCTGGCTCCATTGGTCATCGACCCTGCAATAGATATGGCTGGCCCATTGGCATTTTAATTGCGCTAAAAACCGATGTAAGCGACTTTGGTGCATTCGCGAATGTACCTACTACAACTTATACTGTTTTACTATACTTTACCGATATGTGTACTTTAGTCCTCTCTTAGTTGGGTGACGGGTATGAATTCAGATTTCTTTATCTATTGATATTTCAATTATAAAATACTTACTGTTTGTGAAAGAAGTATACTATATCTTGTCTAAACATGGTACTGACGCACTTGTGAATGAAAGTATCATATAGATTGACGCCATTAGTTCTGTAAACGAGGAAAACGTATGTAAGTCGTTACAGTCAGCATTATAAGTTAAACCTCAGTACCTTGTCATTTTCACTCGTTTGACAACATCATACGGCAGTGTAACATGACGTTTAATGCGACACGGTACAAAAGTGGTAAGCCCCCTGTGAGACTGAGCGTACCTTCACGAAATAAAAACATTTTGTTTCAGAATAGGGTCGCCGTTCATATTGAACAACATTTTTTTCGCAAATTTCTCATTTCCATTTCATTTCCTATAAACAGCTAAATTTCATGATTTCAATAAAACATCACAATAGAGCCCATTGTTTCAATATCAACTGTGAAAGATTCTCTATACTCGTAAAAAAATGCCAAATGTGCCATTGCCCAATTGCTTTTGTACCTTGTCCACCAATAGCTAAAATGCGCCAAGGATCGTTTGATAAGCTTATTGTCCAGCCGCTCAGCGTGTAGAAACTTGTCGAAGGAACGAAACGCGTGTTGGAAGAGCGCACTCCCGCGCCGACACAGCGTCAGCATTGCCACCGAGTAGCAGAACACACACCTGTGTTTACAAAATAGTAATATAGATTTTTGAGAGGTAGGGCAGTAGAGTACAGCTGAAGCAGCAGAGCCTACCTCCAAATAAGTTTCTGTCAAAAATTTCATCTTTGGTACAAGCTTTTATTGCCGACCGTACTGTTCTGGATACCGTCATCAACTACTCATTGAGACGATTCTAACGAGCCCAAACTCAATGGGGTTCCACCTTCTGTCTCCATCATCAGATCAGCTCGATGGTACCATAATATTGAATTGTCATCCAAACTACTTTTACCCAAAATTTCACCTCAATCGGTTGAAGATATCTGCTTCAAAATCGAGTTGCAAGATGCCACCCGAACAAATATAGTTACATACATACCCTACTTATCCACTCACTTGCTTTCGGATTTAAAAAAAGGTATCCTAAATTGCTTAATTTTTTTTTGTAATCAAGGCAGCCCATACTTCTCTTGGCAACCACAGTTGCCAGAAGCAATTTAGGGGTGCAAGCAAGTGAGTGGATAGTTAGGTATCTACATACATTGCAAGTTAATAGAAATATTGTAAAAAGGGGGGCAGCCCTTTGCCCAGCAGTTAGCCACTTAAACAGGCTATTAAAAAAAGATCGAGAAAAATGTCACCTCGCTCATATTTGGTACTCCAAATATCTGGGGAATCAAGTATCTTCATCATCATCATATCAACCGAAAGACGTTCACTGCTGGACATAGGCCTCCCCCAAAGAGTGCCAAAATGACCGGTCCTGCGCCACCCGCATCAAGTGCCTTACAAGAAGAATTATTTCATGTTGTTGGTTTGATTTAATAATAACTATATTAGCAGATAAAATGTTATGCGCTTATTTCAAACTGACCAGTTGACGACCGTAAGCAAGTTCAACATGGTTCCCAAAAATATATCAGCATCGCCGAAGTTGAAGACTCCATATGACACACCCAGAAACGCAGACTGCGCTAGGTTAAAACTCTCACCAATAAGCTGAAAAAATAAATGCATATTAAGAAATATTTACACACGTCACGCCAGGCAAAAAAGGCACACCTCGAAATGTACAGGCCTGATGTAAAGTGGGCAAGCGCCGGGGGTCAAAGCAGAATGCGGAAGCGAACCTTTGACCCTCCTTGTAAGCGAAATGGTGGGACAGTCGTTTAGTGGGCTAGCCTGGGCCTTCTGCTCGAGACACACCCGTCCAGTCCACCTCCAACCTTGCGGACGATGCATCAACGCATACTCCCAACGGAATAAAAGGCCATAAAGTAGCAGGCCCGCAGAATTTTAAGAAACGTTTACGTCACTCTGTTTAATTATGCATTTAAAATTAATTAAAATACTTTGGGTATTTTGAAGAACTATTTATTCGCGGTAGTCATAGTTATAATAAACATAGACAAATATAACCAAAGACACGAAAACGTACATGTTTATGAAAACTCCTATGAACATCCCCCTCTTTTAATAATATAAAATTCCACTTCTAGCTTACTAAAATATCAAATAAACATATTCATAAATCTAATCTATTTGGCACCTTAACTGTTCTGCCACTTCTCGTTTTTAATTGTGGTGGAAGGCTTAAGTATTATATTATTGTTATTATTTAACACGCGTTCATCATTACTAGACATCCCAGCACCACTATGCATGTCAGTATTTAACGATAATTCTACATTACCACTCTTACCGGACGTGCCAGCATTACTACGCATGGCAGTATCAAAGGGCAAATCGGCATTACTAGAAGTGTCAGCTGAAATCAAAGGTTTATTCGTAATATCACAATTTCCATACACATTATCATTTTCACATTGCATTTTAGGCTTATCATTCACATATTTTCTGTTTCTACGATAGACCCTACCGTTATCATCCGCCAACAAGTATGAGCGAGGCTCATCACAGACTTTACGACTCTACTTGGGACCCACGACGGCGAGTCCATATTCTTTCATTCATTCTTTGATCAGGCCTCAGGTCTGACAGAAATTTAGCATCCTTGTTATAATATTTTTTTACATAAATAATCACAATATTGTTCATGTTTTTGTTTGTCAATATTTGCCACTTTGGGCATTAGGCATTTCAAGAGTACTGGTATAACTATTTATTTGCGGTAGACATGGTTATAATAATCATAGACAAATCTAACCAAAGACAACAAACCATACATGTTTATATGAAAATTCCTATAAACACACTACCGGTGCGACATGTACAAATAGGTAAATATATCAAAAAATATGCGTTCATTTGTTGGCCAGTGGGAGACGTAAAAATCGTACTCACCACATAAATAAATAAATTTAGATAGTCATATTAGTCATCCATCAACATTTGGCCAAATAATTTACTTTAACACCGGCCAAGTGTGTGTCGGACCACGCGCAATGTAGGGTTCCGTAGTTGCCTGTCTGTCTTTGTTACATCGACATGCGTGGGAAGTTGGCCTTTCCAAGTACACTTTTAAGTTCATTCTAATTTAGTGAAATTCATTAAAAATTGTTATATTTAAATAGGTTATTAAAGTACCTATAAAACATGAGCGTTTCTCGCCATCAAACGTCACAGTTTGGCGAGTTTAATGAAATTTGTTAAATGTAATTGTTTTTTTTATAATAAAAAAAAAAAAAAAGTTGGTAGACTATTACTCGGCAACTATGCTTATACTCGGTAGTAATGCCTACTTATCCTTTCCTTTTCAATTCATTTTAAGTAGGTACTACTGCACTGCAACGATTTTCCCAGTAGAAGCCATTTAGCCGACAGGGCGAGGGGACACTTGAGTCGAACAAAACAAAATTTAGGAGAAAAATAAATACATCCCCACTTTACGTGTATATAAGGGGAGGTACACTAAAAAAAAACAATATTTTATTGTACGATTTTGTCGACGTAATTGATGTACCTATGTAAACAGTGTGTCCCTGGATAAAGTGCACAAACAAATAGGGTTGAAACAAGATACATTTTTACCGACAAAAAAATGATAAAAAAAATGTACCACCAATATTTATTTTTTTATGATTTTTTAAAAAATATCGTTGTATGCAGAAGACCTCACACGAAAAAATCAAGATATCTAGCCTCCTACGGGCTCTATCGACTCAAAATAAACGGAATTATAATTGCAAAGGGCTACTTGTAATAATAAAATCAGAAATAATGCGAAAAAATACCTTAAACACACAAAAAAAATTTTTTCCTTAAGTAATTTGTGTGTTTTTTGCTCTAATTCTTGATAGTTACTCGATTTACTCAAAATTATGCCTAAAAATAACATGAGGTAATATCGGCATGATTTTGAGTAAATCGAGTGACTATTAGAGCAAAAAACACACACATTTCTTAAGGAAATATTTTTTTTTGTGAGTTTAAGGTATTTTTTCGCATTATTTCTGATTTTATTATTACAAGTAGCCCTTTGCGATTATAATTCCGTTTATTTTGAATCAATAGAGCCCATAGGAGGCAAGGTATCTTGATTTTTTCGTGTGAGGTCTTCTGCATACAATTATATTTTTAAAACAATCATTAAAAAAATAATATTGGTGGTAAATTTTTTTAAATATTTTTTTTTGTCGATAAAATTGTATTTAGTTTCAACCCTATTCGTTTGTGCACTTTATCCAGAGACACACTATCCATGCTGAATGACTGCTTTCTAGTAGTAAGGGTCACTGAGCTAAGACGCAGTCGGATGGATGAACAGACGGACTATAAGGGCGAAACTATAAGGGTTCCTTGTTGACTACAGAGCCCTAAAAACAGAATTTCAACCGACTTCAAATCAGTACCCAAATCGCTTGCAGAGTGCCTATCAAATTTGAAGATTCTCTCCATCAGATCCTGCCTGATGAACAAGGGACCACCTGGGGACGGATACCCTTTCAAACGAAAAAAGAATATTCCAAATCGGGCCTGGGGGCCGATTTTTGACTTTCGAGCGCTCGAAAATTAAATTAAAGTAAATACGATTACAGTCTCAAAATTGCAGGCACTTACTTTCTACCGATATAATTGAATACGAGTGGTCGATACCACTCGTTTTTAAATTTTCTATGCCTTTTTCAAAATAGCATTTCATCATTTTAGACAATTTTCGTGTGAAAAAGTCGAGCGCTCGATAGTCAAAAATCGGTCCCCAGGTGTCTTTGACCTGAATACTTAATCGGGGAACATACATAAAAAATAAAAGATTCCGACGAATTAGGAACCTCCTCCTTTTTTGAAGTCGGTTAAAAATACAAAAACGATGGCCATCAAAACCAAGAGTATCACCTTCTGTATTTGACCCAATTTTGGAGCGTGAGTGGAGGTGTTAACCGTATACAATTATTACTACTATTAAGGTTTTAAAATATATATTTGGCACTCTTAAACAATGTGGACTGATGACCTGGTAACGGTCGCGGGAGTCCGCTGGATACGGCCGATACGGGTGGCAAAGGACCGGTCACTTTTCGGGGCCTCTGTCAAACGGTGGACGTCTTTCGGCTGGTACGATCATGATGATGAAATATAATTTACTTATACATAACACTTACACTATGTATTTGCTCTGGCGTAGGCGATTTGTCCATTTCAACAAAGTTCGGAAGCCAGCACGGGTCCCGTTTCGTGGCACCGATCAGCTCAAACCTGTGGTTCCATTCGTACTTGACGCATTCCAGAATCAAGTAGTGGCTAGCACTACATAAAAGCAATATTGTGAACAACTGCCATTTTATCATCTGTAACAAGCACTTGGTTTTAATAATCATTAGGGCTCGTCCAGAAATCATGTGATCGTTTATGGGGGGGGGGGGGGGGGGGGGTGTCAGAAAAATAGGGTCCGAGAAGACATCACGTGTTATTTTTTAAACAGTACAAAAAATTACGAAATGAACTCAATAATTTTCTCATCTTAAAATAATTCTCTCTGAGCCATCTCGAGCCTTTTATTTTATGATACAAAATGTATACAGTTTGACGGTAAGGAACCACACTGTGAAATTTAAAATTCTTAACATGTAACAACCGAAAAAAATAAACAAAACATACCTAAATAGTGATTTATTAAGTTTGTCCTTACCTATCTGTCACTTTGAGGATTATAAATGTTTGTGAAAAAGGTACAGTCAGCAGTAGAAGTAGCTAAGCGGGCCGGGTCCTCAAAATGACCTGCACAAGACTTTATTCTTAAGAAATTAAGAGCGTGCAAGCATATTACATTTTGAACACCCGGCCCGCTTAGCTACTTCTGCTGCTGACTGTACAAACACATTTTAGTTAAAAGTTAGTTTTATGAACAACAAGCATAAAAAGTTTAAAAAACAGTATCCTGACTGCGGAAAAGTACTAGTGAAAAAGTACCGTTATTTTTATACAGAAGGTAGCATATGTCATCCGAAGCATAATTTCGAATCGACTGATACTTCATTCATCAACATCGGTTCTGTATCTTAAACGCTACAGTGGAACACACATCGTATTCACACAAACAAAGACTGCTAAAATCATATCCCTCCCGTTCGGCTCTACCGTAGTCGGGCAAAAATAATAGTGCGACAAACACAAACCATGAGCAGAGTTAATGGCGCCACAGGGGTATCCGCGATGTAGTCAAAATACCCCAAAAACAAGTGAATTCGTGCGTATTTGCTCCAAGCGTGAAGAATCAATGCTGTATCTTTTTGAATTGGCATGGGAAAGAGTTCAGGCAACATATCCCACGGTGTTATAGCAATTAAATCCAGTATAAAGCCCCGTGAGCAGTAGTGGACTGCGCATTTCCGTTTGGAGTATATTAATATACCTCTCGTGTCGTAGTAGGCGTGCTGAAAAAGAGGGATTGAATAATTTGAGTAGAAGATAACACTTTAATTTGTTATCATCATATTTATCAGCTACTAGATATAGGCCTCACCGATATAGGCCTAACTGAAACATTCCAAGGCACTTGTTAGAGCCTTTAGCAAAAAGGCGTCTTCTGACGCCTTGGCGCTAAGTAGGAACCGCCTACGCATGCTGGTCAGGGTGCTTACTGGGCACTGCCGCCTAAATAAGCACATACAAACGATAGGACTGTGCGACACAAGGCAGTGCAGATTCTGCTTTGAAGCAGAGGAGACGCCTACACACATCCTAACCGATGGCCCTTGCCTCATGCGCAGTCGTAACTCCTTCCTGGGCAAACACATCATGTGCCCGGAGATCAAATTTCTTGAGCTCAACAAAATCCTGCAATTCTTCGAGTTTGCAGGACTTGACCAAGAATTGTAGTAAGTGGCGATCACAATAGATCAGCGATAGTCGCAGTGATATAAGGGCTTTGACAGCCCGAAAGCCAGAATAATAATAATAATAGGCCTCACCCAAAGAGTGCCAAAATGACCGGTCCTGCGCCACCCGCATCCAGTGGATTTCTCCAACCTTTACTAGGTCATCAGTCCACCTTGTGTGTCTACCCACGATGCGCTTGCCGTGATCCAACTCCGAGAAAGAGGTCAGTCATCGAATCCGACTCGGCTGGGCAGCGCTGCCCAGCCGAGTCTTTGTGTTAATAAGCAAGAGTATGACCAGTATGAGGTAACCGACCCTCCGCTAGCCCTCCGAATCGCTAAACCTAAGTGGCAATGGGCCACGGCGGGGCACATTGCACGTAGAACAGATGGCCGTATGGGCGGAAAGGTTCTTGAGTGGTGACCAAAGTACAATTTGCAATTACAGCTTACGCCAAAGCATTACAAACTTAAATATATATTCCAACTTAACTATAACTATTTATTTAATACTAGCTGTTGCCCGCGACTTCGTCCGCGTAGAACTTTTTATCGTCTTAGAAAATGATTTCTCTCAATACAAAATTTGAACCCTCTTTTAGGGGATAATTAAAAAAAAAGTTGATGTTCATTTTCTAGTTTGTGAACAAACAGTCTAAAACCAAAGTTAAAAATCTCATACTTTAAAAATGCCTTGAAATACTCAAACTTTGAACCAATTTTAACACTCTTAGGGGATGAATTTGGAAAAACTCTGAAATCAGTTTTGTAGTCTTTTAACGTACAGAATAAGACCGAAGTTAAAAATCTCTTACTCACACTTTAAAATTTTATTGCTCGCCATTTAAAATTTGAACCCCCTTTTAAACCCCCTTAGAGGTTGAATTTTTCTAATCGCTGAAAGAACTTTTTTCGTAAACTTTTAAGTCTCTAGCTCAAAAAAAGTGTTGCCCATACAAAGCTTTCTTAACCCCCTTAGGGGTGGAATTTTCTAAAACTCTGAAAGTACTTTATTATTAGTTTTAATAAGTAACATTTTGAATAGTTTTAAGTCTAGTAAAAAAAAAGTTTTTCCCACACAACACTGGCTTCTTAAGGATCTTAAGGATCCCCTTAGGGATGGAGTTTTCTAAAACGCTGAAAGTTCTTTTTTAGTATTCTAATAAGTAATCTTTTTGCAAAGTTTTAAGTCTAACTCAAAAAAAAGTGTTGCCCATGCAAAGCTTGCTCTCCTTTTTAACCCTATTAGGGGTGGAATTTTCTAAAACGATTTGTGTTCTTTTTTTATATTTTAATAAGTAATCTTTCTACAAAGTTTCAAGTCTCTAACTCAAAAACATAAACTTTCCCTGATAAAAACTTTGCACCCCTTTTTATCCCCCTTGGGGATAGATTTTTTCAAAACGCTGAAAGTATTTTTTTTGTATTTTTATAAGTAATCTTTCTACAAAGTTTTAAGTGTCTAGCTCAGAAAAAGTGTTCCCCATACAAACCTTGTACCCTTTTTTAACCCCCTTAGAGAATGATTTTTGTAAAACGCCGAATGTAGTATTTTTCATGTTCTAATAAGTAATTTTTCGTAAAAATTTTAAGTCTCTATTAAAAAAAAATATGTTTTTCCCATACAAACTTTGCACCCTATTTTATTCCCTTAGGGGTGAAATTTTCCAAAACGCTGAAAGTACTTTCTTTGTATTTAAATAATCTTTCTACAAAGTTTTAGGACTCTAGCTAAAAAAAATAGTTTCCCACATACAAACTTTGCACCCCTATTTTAGCCCCCTATTTTTAGGGGTAGAATTTTCTAAAACGCTGAAAGTACTTAATTTGTATTCTGATGACTAATCTTTCTACAAAGTTTTAAGTCTCTATTTAAAAAAAATATTGTTTCCCCCATACAAAATTTGCACCCCTATTTTACCCCCTTAGGGGTAGATTTTTTTAAAACACTGAATCTTGGTACTTTATTTGTATTCTAATGAATAATTTCTCTACAAAGTTTTAAGTCTCTATTTAAAAAAAAGTAGTTTTTCCCATACAAACTTTGCACTCTATTTTACCCCTTTAGGGGTAGAATTTTCTAAAACCCTGAAAGTTCTTTATTTGTATTCTAATGACTGATCTTTCTACAAAGTTTTAAGTCTCTATTTAAAAAAAAATGTTTCCCCCATACAAACCTTGCACCCCTATTTTACCCCCGTAGGGGTGGAATTTTCCAAAACGCTGAAAGTGTTTCATTTGTATTCTAATAACAAATTTTTCTACAAAGTTTAAGTCTATAGCTCAAAAAAAAAAGGTTCTCCCATACAAACTTTGCACCCCCATTTTACCCCCTTAGGGGTAGAATTTTCAAAAATCCCTTTTTATCCCTAGCCCACGTTATAAAAGCAACATACTGTGCAAAAATCAACTCTCTAAGATTAGTAGTTTCGGCTGTGCGTTGATGAGTGAGTGAGTGAGTGATTGATTGAATAAGTCAGTCAGGACATAGGCATTTATTATGTATAAATAGATAGAAGATAATGAAACTCCCATTCAAATATCTCAAAAAATTATGAAGCTACATCCGTTTTAATGTCGCTTGTTAGAGTGAGAAAACGATGAGGGACTGTGACGTCAATATACTCGAGCGTCATAGTAAAAAACAATCGTTTCATATGAAGGTGCGTTATGCGGAAAAGGGACAGAACATACCCCCTCTTAAAACTTTGGACTCTTATAACTTAATCATTACCTATATAACCTCTTGCTTTGTTTTTTTCTCCATTTGACTATATTTATTTTAAATTCTTTTTCGAGAAAATACATTATGATTATTTACCATATTTTCGATTCCTGAGCTATAACCTTTGGAATTCGAAAATATTCGGGTATCTCTATCTCTATCGCACTAACTATACTCGAGTGACAGGGATGCAAATATATGAACATTGAGTATCGGTTTTCGTGGTAGCGCCGCAGATATTTAGGCTGAATGCGCCGAGCGCGTGCCATTGTCATTCAAAAAAAACAAATTCGTGTTAATTATATTGTTCAAATTTGTTGATTTCATTTATTGAAATTACGACATAAAACGACATTTGCGCATATAAGTTCTCATATCAGAATCGAATATTTTTTTATGGTTTATATTTTAGCATTTGTCTCGTAAAGGTCTATCGTAGACGGGATTTAAATTATTAATAAGTGAAAGGCAAAGCAATTCCGCCATTTTGACGAAAATTTGACGGTTCTTATAGCTGACAGTTGGAGCAGCGTTTGATTTCAATAAAAATAAATGAAAAATTAAATGAAGTCGTATATTTCGGAAAATTAATTAACTGTCGCAGTCGGATAAAAACCATTCTAAGTTGCAGCTAGAATAATAATGTACCTATATAAAATGTTTCATATTTTTCCGTTCATGGGATGTTGAGAACATTCGAACCGCGCAAAGCTTAGTTTCAAACTGGCTGATTCTTTTTTTAATTTAGAGATTTATTATAAGTGGAGATAAGGACTCGAAAATACATTCCGCTATCAGTAGCGGTAGCGAACACATTGACGTGCTTCGCTGCGCCGAGCACTGAGTTGAGCAGCGCCAGGGTGGCGGACATGCGGCGCGTGGCGCAGGAGCTCGGTGCGCACGAACGGCGCGGCGTTGCCAGCAGCGGCGCTCTGTACGCGTCACGCGTTGTACCACCTCTTCCAGTAGGTCTACGCAGTCTACCCTGCCGTGTATAGTACCTAATGCGAACTTCGCTACTGACACGTATCTTCTAATTTCTAACGAGTCGAATCCGAGCATGCCTAACAGAAAACGCGTCGGATACATGTAGGGGTATAGTAATACGTAAACTGTGTAAGGTATACAAGTGCCGCAGAAATCTTTGGACCGATCACCCGGTAAAGGTCGCGGGAGTCCGCTGAATGCGGGTGGCGCAGGACCCGTCATTGTGGCACTCTTTGGGGAAGGCCTATGTCCAGTGGAGCGGACGTCTTTCGGCTGATATGTTGATGATGATGAATAGATACTTACGCAACATTTGATGATAACATCGAATACAGTGACAAAGTCGCAGGCTGCATTGATTACTATCAATACTCGGCGATAAGGGGCGAATGATCCACCTGTACAATTTTATAACAGAAGTTAGTATGACATTGTTATCTTATCACACTTGCTCGTAGAGGGTTTTCGATAACTCGCAAGTGCTACACAAAAGTCCATTGCCGTAGTGGTTTGTTTCTTAAATCGCATCAGTCACTTATACGCCAGCTTAAGAAATTAAAAGAAAAAACACCAAAATAACAATAATTACATGTGGTAGCAAACAATCACTACTTAACCCTAGATCACTCGCTACCGGGTAAAAAATACCACATGGTAGTTAATTTTTGTCGTAACTTTTTTTATCGCCTTGGCCCCTTGGGGTTCATAGTACAGTCGAGTTCTCCAGTATCTATACAGACAACATTTCAAAAATATCTACACATGCGTCTTATGTCACTAACAATAAAGACTCTGTATAGATATTTTTGAAAGGTTGCCTGTATAGATATTGGAGAACTCGACTGTACCTTCAAATGGATACATAATGCACGTAATAACGCATGTTTAATACCCAGGATTATGAGCCCAAAAGCGGCACAATAAGAGGCACGTTACGAGCAAATGTGTTGAAAAAAAATTTAACATAACGGGTTTCGCCGAAGGGTTATTCATAGAGGAACTAGTAGCAGGCCGTTGCTGGCGTAACAATTCAACAATAATTGGGTCAATCAACTTTTTCTTGTTGTTATTCTGTCCCGGTAAGCCAAGAGACAACAGTTACAGACTTTCTTAGAAAAAATACTATAAACTGGACTCCTATCATGCTAAGGAGATGCGCCACCATGGAATGGGTTTACCAATATGACAAAAACACGTGTTTAGTGGATTTAAATCCCATAAAATAATATTTTTAAAGGGTGACCCAGGAGACGTAACCATGGCAACGAGCTACAAGAAATAGTTGATTGACCCAATTGCAAAAATTACACTTACTACGCGGGCGAAGCCGCGGGCAAAAGCTATTTAGTATAAACTAGACTAGTAGTATTTAGTAGTACTGTTTTTTTTCTTTTCTTTTGATTAAATATTTAGTATGGTTATTTGTGACAAAAGATCTCAATTTTTTCTTGGTTCCTAGAAAAATCTTTTTTTTGTTGAATTTGCTGAGTTTGAAACATTTTTTGTCAAAATTTGATAGTTTTCTTAAAATGGCGTATACTGAGAAATTAAACGTTCTAAATAATGATTCTTTTTTGTTTTATTTATGGGTAATAACTAATAACATCAACTCCAAGATAATTTAGTATAAACGCACCTACCGTTTTTTTCTTTTCTTTTGATTAAAATATATAGTATGGTTATGACAACTGATCTCAATTTTGCTTGGTTCTTAGAAAAATATTTCTTTTGTTGAATCCGCTGAGTTTGAAACTTTTTTTGTCAAATATTGATAGTTTTTTTTAATAGCCTATAATGAGAGAAAAACGTTCTAAACAATGATTATTTTTTATTACTTTTATGTACCTAACCAAAATAAAAAAAAGAGTTTACTTTCTAAAATGTACCTATTTCATTTCCTGGGTTATTTTTACCCTGCAGCGAGTATCCGTGGTCGTAACTACCTAGCGAGTACCGGCGGGTTAACGAGAAATTTAATCCATTACCATTCTTTTGGGTTTCGCCGTAGTCGGGTAAAATGTTATTGTTAATGTAGTTCATATCCTATTGTGTAAATCAAAGTGGATTTGAAATTCTCCCGAGCTCTTCGGAGAATCTTCCCTGTTAGGACATTGAGGGAAAATCTCACATGTGGATGCATCTTTCTCCACGAAGACACGTTTTCGCGTCAAGGTTGTTTACTACAAGGCTTGTGCAAAATTTATTCAGCTTTAATGTTGCTGTAGACAACGTTTTTATAGAGTACGTAGTTTTCGAACAAAACCTGAATTTCTTACGAATAGAGTTCATTTCCCAAGATAGCGGCCGTTCTACAAGGTGACCCGGGGACTTTTGGGAGACGAAAACAAGGCTTCCAACGAACATTCGTACCATATTAAATTTCATCAAATTCCCCAATATTTCGAGGTTGAATAATATCGGCTGTATTAATTAAATACATCATCATTTTCTTGCTCTTATCCCATTCACTTGGGGTCGGCGCAGCATGTCCTTTTCTTCCATGTATTAAAAAGTCATTATTGTAAAATAATTTTAGAGTAATTTACAAACGTGGTGTATGGCAAAATGTAACTAGGCAAGGGATCTGGTTGCGTGTGTAATATATGTTGTTTAATTACCCTGTAGTGAAGCAGCAATGATGTTGACAGCAATGGCGATAGTCCGTACCGCCATCCAGTATTGCATAAACCTGAAGGACAATTATTCTTTTTTAGACCTACGTTTGCGAAAATAGTTGCGGTAATGGGGTTTGTATAGGAAATTCCCGGTGTGTTTGGAAAATGCCGGCGCGCTTGACGTCCGTCCGCGCCGGGTCGGTCACTAGCAGTTTTGTAACTGAATTTTAGTTTTATTTTTCTTATAATATTGAAATTTTCGAGCATTTTTTTGAGAAAAGCACTGTATGTATAGTGCTTTTCTCAAACTCTCGGCCTAAACTAGGGGATTGCCTTCCTCGTATTACTATCTCTATCATTGTATATCACATTCTCTATATGTATTACACTTGGCAGGCAATCCGTTCTTTTCCGGCCTTATTTCATTCTCTGCTTGAACAATCATCATTTTAACCACTCACTTCATTTTGGTAACCAGAGATGCAGCAAGCAGAGTAAATGGTTCTTTTTCTTTGTAACTAGTGCAATTTAAGCCACATGTAAAATCATGTGAGCTGTTAAATATGTATATACGCCACTCAGCTCTAATGATTACAAACTCTAGTAGTATTTTTTTAAGTTACACTTACTTAGATCCAGGGTGTTTCCAGTTTGTGATTGGTATTTCACTGTGTTGGTTTAGAAATTTCTCCTTCGCTTTAGAGGGTGTACCAATTTCATTCCATTGGTCCTGAATGTGTATAACACATAACTTTATTGTTAATGCGAATCAAGTCTAATTTCGGTTCCATTTTCCATTGAACTTTAAATAATCGTTTAGTTTCGTTCGTTCAAGAACTTCAAGAAGTGAGCCTATGGTTATAGTACGGTTAGCTTCACAAGGGGCTACCTTTGTATCGTGTTGCATTAACACGTTCCCTGTCCGGGTGCCCCCAATGTGGGGCCACGAACCTTTTTTTCAGAAGTCCGTGTCCCCACTATGGGTCCATGGATTGTTCACGGCTCCGAACTACAACTGTCACTTGAACTTGTGACATTGACGGACAATTTTGTATGGGGACAGGGAACGTGTTAAACGTCATGTTAAACTGCCATATGAAGTTGTCAAACGAGTGAAAACGACAAGGTACTTAGGTGTTCAGCAACTTATGAGGCCGACTGTACATCCGAAACTGAAAGAGTAAATGCTAACAAATAACGCAAACAAAAAACGACCTCATACGCAGAGCACAAAATAGATTTTCGTTTGCATTCGTTTGACAAAATTTACAGTTTTGGATAGAGTTAGTATACACGATAACATCAAAATTCCATAGAAAATCTTACCGATAATTCCATTAATCGGCCAGGACTTATTTCACTATAAAAGATTGTTTTAAGAATGAGTCAACAAAAATATGCATATTATTAATCGTATGGCGGTTTCACACTGGTACATATATGTATTCGTATTGATGTCGCTGATAGAGTTCCAGTGTGCGCTGCGAGGTTCAGAAATATGCATTAACCCACCATTTCACAAAAACCATTTTGTGCAATGATGTGTACTAACGAAAATTATAAATTTCAATTTAGGAAACAATTGTTTTCTCCGAGCAGAAATTTGAAACCTTCGAACTTCTGGCGCATTCGTCAATTAATTTCAGACGTTGGTGCCGTTAAAATAAGCCTGAGTCTTCAAGGTACTTGAGGCTTCCCTAAGGCGTGTTGTAAAAAGAAACTGACAAATAGATTCGTAAAAGAAACCGATTGATAGATTCGTAAAAGAAACTGATTGAAAGATTCGTAAAATAAACTGATTGATAGATTCGTAAAAGAAACTGATTGATAGATTGCAGAAGATGGCGCCACTCCATTACTGTCTATGACAAGCAGTACTACTCGTATATTCGGAGATATTATTCTCTTAGGTAGTAATTGGTTCCGATAGATCGGTTGGGAGCAGCGACTGGCTGCGTATGCCAGAAGATCGCAGTTCGAATTCTGCACGGAGTAAAAATTTGTCAATAATTTCCTTTAATTTGAAATCTACCATTCTTCATATTATTTGTTTAAAAAGTGACGATATTGTAGCACTTACCAGTAGTAGGGCTGACATGTGCACCTTCGATAAGTCATTGAATGGAGCCTTGAAACTCTCAGTGCACGATCTGATATGCATTCTCTCCAAAGGGTACCGGCTTATAACGCGGAAGAAGTCAATGGTGCTGATGCAAAGCATCTAAAAAAGGAAAATACGTAAACATAAATAATATACAACATACGATTTGAAAGCCAGTACCGAAACAATACAATAAACTTACCTCACACTCCGTAAGAGAGGTGCATGTCACTAGAGACGGCTTCCCAAAAAACACTGAACATGAAACGAGTCTTTCATCTGGTCCGTAAATCTGTTCTGTAGCCACTCCTTCCTCAGTTTGGTACTCTTTCATTATAACACCCTGGACAAATGGTTAACAAGTTAATGTACCTAAACATACATACTTCCTTATCATTATCAAACTGCAACAGAATATAATGTTACTTACATTAACAAGCCAGCATATATCCTTAACTGGCACTCCAGTTAACAAAATTGTTGAGTGTTTCGGTAAGATCCTGAATTTGGCAACATGAGCGAGTTCTTTGATGAGGGCTGAGTTGGCTCCCACGAAAGCCTTGCACATCATAATGATTTCTACCGCTATTTCACCATGCGCCTTCCAATATATATCATACGGCTCGTGTCTAAGCAGACTTGCGTGACTCGCTTCTAAATCCCTATTGTACTTCCAATAGCAGTATAAGTATTTGGTAAGACGTTTCCATAACTGAGGGTGGACATAGTTCTCCCTGAATTTACGTCTCAGATTAAATGTAAAGAACAGGTAATCCGTGGTGTGTTTGTTTTTGAAGTAAATAACTGTCAACATGCGCCCCGCGCAATACACGCTAATTATCAAACTGAGGTAATTTATAATTAATTTGACATATAATTCCTCTAGCGAATTAGGCCATGCTCTAACATATAATTCCCGAAGTGCCCATGTAAAGGCAGCGCCAAACATTTCAGTAGGCGTTAAATCACAGACTTCCTTGTCTTGACAAATTGGGCCGAAGAAACAATTTATATGCAACTTCGGTAAACAACTTGTAAGCGCCATAATAAAATAACCTGACACATATACAAAAGAAAATTTGAGAAGCGGTGCTAGGTAAAAAATTAATACTGGGTCCCTCTTAACATCTTTGATAGAGTTATCCTTAAAGTATACCACGTAAAATTTTATTAGTTTGTTGAACTGACAAATTGAATATAGTTCTGGTTTGCCAATAAGAACGACAAAATCCTCTATCCATACTGTGGCCATAAGATCAAGAATGAAAGTCAAACTCTTACAACGTTTGAACATTACTGATGCAAAGTTGGATAACAGATGGCCTTGGTCCTCTATCGCTGTCATCAGGGACAAGCAAATATCAGCAACGTAAACCATTTGTGTCCAAGCTTGAAAATATAGAAAATAATCCGGTTTCTTAGATAAAGGTAGGTTTAGCGGATACAAAATTAAGACGAGGGTGACAGTGCAACTGACAATCCGTTGCCAAATTGTACTAAAATTTGAGTCTGGCGAGAGTATCCAAGGAAATCGACAGTTAGCAAACATGGAGTGACTTTGTAGCTGTTGGTCAGGACATAAAACTAGTTGACCGATATACTTTGAACAGTGATAAACTGCCTCTTCTGCAGGAAATTCAAAAGTTGCTTCAATTTTTGTCGGTGTTTTTTTCCAATTTTTAAGGGATTCGTTCAACTCCCACCAGCGACGCTTGATCCAGGCGACGCCCTCGTCCTCCACTCTATCCAAGCCCCTGACGTGCTGTTTACAGGTATGTAGTGTTCTAGCATGTTTTATTTTACTTTTAATACGCTCCATAATTTTTCTTCGGTCGTCCGGAAATTTGTGCAAGGCTTTTAATATATCAATCCGAGTAAAGAAATATATCTCGCAGTACGTCAGGCAGCGGACTATGACAGGTTTAGAGGATGCCATCGGCGGTAGGAAAAAATTTATATCTCCGAATAGAGTACCGCTTGTCATAGACAGTAATGGAGTGGTTCCATCTTCTACAGATATCAACTGGACTATTCCAGATTTGAGATAACACAGGTGAGTGCGGCAGTGGGGACTTGCAAAAAAATTCTCGTTAGGTAATTTGAAATCCAGGTGCGTTAAATCGCAGAGCCAGTGAAAGAAAGGAATAGAAACACGTCTTAACGTCGGACTGTGGTAGAAAACGGGCCATGTCAGATCCATTTTGATGTCAAGTCTAAAATGTCGCGGGAACTCCTGTATAATTTCTGGAGTGGTTGTAATACCATCCCGTTTGGTCCACATTACATTGTAAAAGTTGCTAACCTCCGTCGGTGCACTGTTTGTATGGCTTCTTCTTCGTGTTTCTGCTACAATTCTTTGGACACGTGGAAAAAATTCGAAGCTTTGTCGCATTTTCAACAATGACTCGGCAAATGCCTTGGGATACGCAAGACACGTGAGCACCATATAGGAGGTTATCATCATTAAAGCCACAATATAATTGTTAGTCACGTCACTTGTCTTAGTAGCCGCAGATAAGTGGTTCAATGCATACGTTGAGGCTAATAGCATCGCGTTGATATAGGTCGAATGTTCCATATCCGTAGCATTAATCTGCAATACAAATAAATTACAATCAAAAATACAAAGTGCAAATACAAAGTAAAGATAAATAGAGGGTAATATATAAATTACATCGGGCTTTTTAATCGCCATTGGTACATATCACATAAATATATCAAGATAGAAGGAAATACCTCGTCGATTAGTAAGGGAACCGAGCGTGTAACATTTTGCGTAGAAAGAAAGAAAGAAACATTTATTCGAGACAAACAACAGACAGCGTTTGTCATGAAACGGTTCTATCACAGCATAATGCTGGCATTGCTGCCAGCGCTGGTCTTCCGATAGAACTGACGAGTGACGAGGATGTTAGGGAGTAGGGACCCTACGTACCTGAGCGAGTGGTCAGCCACAGGACGCCCCCCAGCCAACCAGAGCCGACCGGTTGGATGGCTGGACAGGCCCCCACTCTTGTTTGCCTTAACCGGCCGTCCAGAGTAGAATCGCAAGAGCAGTTGCTCGAGAGTAGATGTGGACACCTAAGTGGCTAGTTGGCTATATGTTTAAAGTCCAGTGTCACCTCTCTCTGCCCCCCCCCCCCCCCCCCCAGCTCTCTGACCGGTACGGTACAGGAATATATAGTGGACTTTGAGTGGTGCAGACCCTTTTCTCCTCTTTTTGGGGGCTAGCCCGGAGTTGATCGCCTGTCTCAGGAGCTTGATCAGCTTAGTTTGACCCAAGGAACAATCAATCAAATAGTGGTGTTGCCTGAGAAAAAGGTGCATGCTTTCTGCTACAAATTCCCCTTCTAAAATGGTTTCATTGATTATAGCTATTATTATAATACATGCCTTATTGATTAAGTTCGTTCGCCAGTCGTAAAAATACATAGTACCACCATTTTTGTACTTTTCATGAGTTATTAGTATAAATATGCAGGCCGTCAAGTTAGTAGTCACTAAAATTATTAGCGTGTAACCAATGACAATACTCCAAAAACTGTGCGTTGTTGACAATGCAAAATAATCTTCGATTCTGTAAACTCTGAAATAATAACGCCGTATTTACTGTACTGTATAACTGTGTATAGAAAAACGAACGAGGAGTAATGCTAGGACATCTGCTAAGACACGACCTTTTCTTTAATACTATTATGGAAGGGAAGATTGAAGGAACGAGAGGCAGAGGAAGGCCAAGCAGAAACTATTTAGAACAAATGAAGAAGAAAATTAAGGTCGGGTCTTACCAGGAAGTAAAGGAAATCGCAGAGGACCGAAACGGCTGGCGATTGCTCCACACGGCATGATAAGTACGAGCCCTGGTGGTAACAATACCATTTAATAAAATGTATGTATAAAAACGAAACAAATAGTTTAATTTACATTTCACGTTTCAAGTAGGTACCTATTAATTATTCCACGTGTGAATAGAATACTTTTGAAGTAATTTGTACATGATTAAAATGATTGACGACTAATGATTAATAATTACAATAAAACTATTTGGGATCATCCTATATGCAGCGTGACGTCTAATTGATGTCATCGGCTTGAAAAGTACGGGCCCTGATTAAGCCTGACTCACACTGGCGCGGCCTGCGGTGGCGGACCATAGTAAATTTGACAGCTAATGACAAGTTTTCTATTGTCCGCCGCGGCCAGGCCGCGCCAGTCTGTGAGAGGCCTTATGGAAAATAATAATATGTCAAATTAATATCATGGAAAATGAAACGTTATGGAATATGAAATTCGGGCAAATGAAATTATGAAAAATGAAATTCGGGGAAACGATAAAGAACCGCTTTTGTGACCTGCTGAACAGGACGAATCGACAAATCAATAAAGGTCAGCGTTTTTGATTGTTTTAAAGCCGCAAGCGTCTATCTATACGCGACAGTGTTAGCATACCATTAAGCAGGCCGTATGCTTGTCACCCGTTGAAACATAAAAAAAATGTTTTTGGTACAAGCTTTTATTGCAGACTGTACTTTTCTATATACCGTCATCGACTACTCAGACGACGACGAAACGAGCCAAAACTCAACGGGGTTACGTGAGTTAAGTACTGAATTCCCATGGCCACCTTCTGTCTTCATAATCAGATCAGCTCGATGGTACCATTTTATTGAATTGTCATCCAAACATCACTCGCTGCTCGTCCGTTATTTACGAGCTTTAAGTCTATAAACGCCCACAAGTTGTGATTGTTGGGCTTGTCGGGCCAAGGCAGTGACTCATTTCACCGGCTTCCAATCAAATTCTCATAAAGAGATTGCGACTCGGCTATATTACATCTGTGTGTGCATCTGAGTGGTAGAACCCGGGGTGCCGCTTATCTGGATCCAGCGCTGGGCTTAGCCTTAGGGAGTGCCTTCATCGGATGCTGATCCTGCCTTCAAGACCTCCAGGTAAGCCGATACGCAATCTGCTCAAACATCAACATTCATTCTGCAAAATCACGGCGACCCGCGTAAGGACTCAATTTGATACAGTCCATTTAGAATCTGTCGCCTTTCGGAATAGTAATATACGTTCATTTTGGACCTAAATTTTCAGCACAATCGGTTCAAGATATCTGCTTCAAAATTGAGTTGCAAGATTTCACCCGAACAAACATAGTTACATACTTACATAGTTAGTTAGGTATGTATGTTCATATAAACATTGCAATTTTGGTAAAAATTTGTTGTTTAGTAACCAGTTTATACCTTATAATATAACGTAACAATTTTCGTGTCGGAAAATATAAATCCTAATCTGCAAGATATGAGAAGAGGCATAGTTTTCGTAGAAATCCATTTTAACATAAGAAAGTAGAGAAAAATAGTAGGGCGTCCCACAACACTTGGGGAGCTCAAATACTACGAGCCACCCGGTTGCCTCTTGGATACTGCAACTACGCGTCATTGCTCTGAAATGTGTATTTTACTCACGTGACAAAATCAATCATGTTAAGCACATTCGGCCAAAATTGAATGGGAAGACAGTTGTCAGATGTGTACAGTCTATAGAACGGTATCAGAGAAATCACGTCCAGCATTATTAAGAATTTTGTTTTCGAAAGGTGTTCCCTCCTCTTTGCTACGTCCGCCAATCTAAAATAGAAAAAAACCTTTAACCTTTTCAATGCTCTGTCAAGGAGAAAAGTTGTCAACCACACGTTAAGTCAATATAAGACATTTAGTGCGGAGTTAAACCAAAATTGCTGTCGCGCTGGGCTCCTTGGCGCATATATCAGTCGTTGGCGTTGAACCTGCGGTGCGGATATATACGTCGGTAGCGTGTAAAAGTAACCGGCATCACTGGTCGTGGCCTCCGTCAGTGGTCAAATTCAAAACGTCTGAGAATGCAACTTTTTATTTTTTTATCTAAGGCTTGTTCACGAAATAAAGTAGCCACCAAAAGTTGGGCCTTCATAATTATATAGAAAGCTTTTGCTATGCCAATGCATGATATTTTGACACATGTATTGTCAAGTTGAAGATAAATTTTATAATATATGTCATTGACTAGATAAAATCAAGATGCCGAGGATAAATGAAAAAACTCGTAAATTAATTATAATATCCTACTGTACAGAAAAGGGTATTGCGATGCGACAACTCGCAAAGCGGTATCAATTATCTAAAAATGGTGTACGAAAAGTAATAAAAATGTTTAGGGAATTTAATACTCTAGGTGATCTACCAGGTTGCGGTCGCAGAAAAGGCTGCGTAAAGCCAAAATTGGACACGGACATAGTAGCGTCTTTCCGTCGAAATCCATCGGCCTCTATTCGCGATGTAGCCAAAAAGTTAAAAGCTTCGGTCGGGAACGTGCAAAACGCCAAAAAGAGAAATAATTTACAGACCAGGAAGAAACAGAAAATGCCGAAAAGGACTGCTGCCCAGCTTGAAAGAGCGAAATCTCGAGCTAAAGATTTGGACAAGTTTTTAATTCAAAATAACGACCGATGCATTTTAATGGATGACGAAACATATGTAAAAAAAGACATGAAAACGTTACCGGGGCCCCAGTTTTACTCGTGTGCAGCTGGCGAGGACGTTCCACAAGAACATAAGAGCGTGGCTTTTGAAAAATTCGCCCAAAAAATCCTTGTACGGCAAGCTATTTGCTCATGCGGGCTTAAAAGTACGAGCTTTTTCACTATCGGTACAATAAACGGAGATGTCTACCCACAGGAGTGTATTAAAAAGCGAATTCTGCCCTTATATCGGAAACATACACGTCCTCCAATATTTTGGCCTGATTTAGCTTCTGCTCATTACGCTCAAGCCACCTTAGATTTGCTTGATAACAAGAATAGTAGTTATGTCGCGAAAAACATTAACCCACCAAATTGCCCAGAACTTCGCCCGATTGAAAGGTATTGGGCAAATATCAAACGATTCCTGCTCAAGAAGGGGGCAGTGGCCGACAATGAAGCTGATTTCAAAAAAATATGGACCGCAGCCTCTCGTCAGTTCACAAAAAAATCAATAAATACGCTGATGGCAGGCATTCGAAAGAAAGTCAGACAGTTTGCCAACTCTTAGGGTTTTTACAAAAATTTACATTGTACATTCTTTTTACAATGTTTAGTGATATAATTGACTGTTTTTTGTTTGAAGTGCTGTGAGAAAAACAAGATTTATTTACATTTTCTTATGGCTTATGCGGAGGGATGACAGTCATGTGACCAAAAGAGTGTTAGGTATGAACGTGGAGGGATGGAAGAAACGAGGTAGGCCAAGGAAAAGGTGGATGGACTGTGTGAGAGAGGATATGAAGTGGAAGGAAGTAAGTGACGAGATGACGAGTGACAGGGAGGTATGGAAGAAAAGGACATGCTGCGCCGACCCCAAATAAATGGGATATGGGCAAGAAAATGATGATCCTAAAGTTAGCGTTTGTGACGTTGCGAGATTGTAAGTATGTATATTACGGGTAATTTCAGGAACTACTCATTCCATTTCAAAAAATCTTTCACCAGTTTAAATAATGGATCTTCGGGAGGGACATAGGTTAACCTACGCCTCCGATTGCATTCTTTACCGCGCGAGGCCATAAAATGTAGCAGCGAGACAACTCTGTTGCCCTCTCTCTTACACTTACCCGCCATTATTGTTGTGAAAGAGAGCGCAACGAAAGGGTCCCGTTCCCACATTATATGGCCACCGTTTTATATTATTTATTGATTTGGCTGACAAAACAAGTTACAGAAAAACAATATTAGCATAAAGATTTAGATCTGGACTATAACTCTAAACATGTGTGCACAGAAGGAAAGAAAATTAAGGCAAAGTAAGGGCTCTAATGAGATAAGATGTGAACTAATCTAAACTAAATAATAACGAAACTAAACAAAACACAAACACTTTTTGTAATTGGTTAGTGTGAACGCAGCCTTCTACGTGCAGAAGATACTGTTGATAGTTGTTGTGTTTGATAACAGTTTACTAAATATAAGGCTAGTTCTAATTAGCAGGCATCGGAGTATTTCTAGCACGGTAAGACTAAAGTGAGCTATGGAGTCGTTGTAAGCATTAAAATTAAATTTTGACTAATACTCATCCTCATTAATTTAATCCATAAAATAATTAATAACTATAACATATACATCACCATCTTCATTGACGATTAAGGCGCTGTATGCAGCTGCGCATCGAAAAAGTGCCTTTTCCAAACCGATTATTAGTATACTTGTACTATTGCTAGAGATCCAAATTTTTGATATGTATATCATCAGTTCATTGGCTATGTTCGTACTTCGTAAAATCACGGTTGCTTACAAAAACCTCGATAGATTTTGCCTTTCAAAACAGTGCTTTTTTACCACCAAACTCGAAATATCTCAAAAGTTATTTGGAATATTACAATGAAATTTGTTATGATAGGTAGCTTTTTGGTAGATCTATCTACCGGCTTCTTAGAATTTCAATATGTTTGATAATTCAATACATTTGGTCATTTGTCTGAAAAACCGGGTGTCCGCGTCATGCATGCGCGGTGGCGAGTACAATTTAGTACGCCCGTGGCCACTGCCGACGACGGACCTGTGAATGTTTACCTGGCACGCAAATACGCCTTTTTGCAGCAATTATTTCGAGTTATCAAGGTAAATAAAAATATATAAAGGAATAGGAAACGCTAATACATGCTGGAGAACACATTCGAAATGATAGAATAACAAATATAAGGTATGCGATATTTACTACATTAAAGCGTTTCTACATCCGCACCTAAAACGTATTAATAGGTAGCTGGAGCATATTGACAAGATGTCAATAAAAATCTTCAGTTATCCTGAATACGTATTTAGAACTGTTAGGTAGTAAGTAGTCGGGTGTAAATCGGATTCGGACACGAGCACATGCCCCCAACCATGGTAATGGTACCAATTATGGACTGTACGAATAATAGATTTATTTATTCATACAGAAATATATCAAAAGCATTCGGATAGCGACTACCTAGACTAAAGTCCTAAACGAGTTGGTGAACTGAAGTATATTTACTTGCTGTTTAGTAGATTCTATTAAAAACGAGTGCGGAAAAAGACCCTGCCACTCCACCAGCAGCAGGCCACGGCCCTTCCTCATCTTCGTCATAGACATACATGCATACATACGCTACGGCGCATCTTTTCGTCCAATATTCCGCAGTGTCTCAAGACGAGAGTCTTTGACCAGTGTGTGTTGCCAGTGATGACATATGGAACGGAAACGTGGTCGCTTACTATAGGCCTCATAAGAAGGCTCAAAGTCACTCAAAGGGCGATGGAGATGGCTATGCTGGGAGTTTCTCTGCGCGATCGCATCAGAAATGAGGCTATCCGCAGCAGAATCACGGTAACCGATATAGCCCTCCGAATCGCTAAACTTAAGTATCAGTGGGCGGGGTACATTGCACGTAGAACCGATGGCCGTTGGGGCGGAAAGGTTCTCGAGTGGCAACCACGTACCGGAAGGCGCGGCGTGGTTAGGCCTCCCACAAGGTGGACTAATGACCTGGTAAAGGTCGCGGGAGTCCGCTGGATGCGGGTGGCGCAGGACCGGCTATTGTGGCACTCTTTGGGGGAGGCCTATGTCCAGCAGTGGACGTCTTTCGGCTGATATGATGATACATACGCTCGAAAAATATAAACTTCCTTCTGAGGCAGTCGGGTACAAAGTACTACAGGGTGTTCCCCTATACAGCTGCAAAACTTTGCCAGCTGTTTGTGCACATGATACCCATCACAAAACACTAAAGTATGCCGTTTCACATCTCGAACTCACTCTGCCACCGCTTTTTCTCCAAATAACTACCAAGAAAGCCTCCCCCGCCACGCCCCTTTAAAAATAAGCCCACTAAAGCAAATAAATGTGACGTTATCTAAGTGAACATACCTTTTGTCGGTATGGAGTTATTGATATGACTCACTCACTCACTCACTCATCAACGCACAGCCGAAACTACTAAGACTAGAGAGTTGAAATTTACACCAGAACTACCTTTTACAACGTAGGCAACGCTAAGAAGGATTTTTGGAAATTCCACCCCTAAAGGGGGTAAATAGGGGTGCAAAGTTTGTATGGGGGAAACTTTATTTTTAGAGCTAGAGACTTAAATATTTGCATAAAGATTACTTATTAGAATACAAATTAAGTACTTTCAATTCAATTACATTTATTTTGTTAAACATAGGTTACAACTTTTACAAGTATTGTTGGTATACAAAATATAAGACTTCTGTGCATTACCCACAATGTAGGTTTACAAAATATTTCAGCCAGCTAATATATTTATAAAAATTAAAAAAAAAATGTCAATACAGTGATTGGTGTTAAATACTTCAAATACATGTCAAAAACTCTCAAAAAATACTATAACTAAAGAATATTATAACTAAGGAATGTCTGGAATGGAATCATGTTATGTCGTAGGGTCGTTTAAGTAATCTTTAATGGTATAATAACACTTTTCAATCAAATATTGATCTATTGATTGAAATGATTGATCCAATAATGTCATGGAAAGATCACATAGATACATTATACAGTAAGTTAGCAAGAGGGATCTATGCTCTAAGACAGTTAAGACCACTAGTGTCAGAAAGTTGCTTAAAAGAGCTGTATTATGCGTACATATACTCTCAACTTTCATACGGGATAATGCTTTGGGGCAACAGTACGGATTATGAGCGCATCCTTCCAGAAACGTGCAATTAGAGTACTTCCCTATGCAAAGGACAGATACACGTGTCGCGAACATTTAAGAAAACTTAGTATCTTAACATCAGTTTCAACTTATATATTGGAAGTTTTGATGTATGTTAAACGTTATCCAAATGAATTTCAAAGGAGAGGTGAAAATAGTTCGAGATCAATGAGAAATGCGAATAACTTAAAAAGAAGCGGGTTGTGTCCGAGATACAACCGTTAATTAAGTTTAAGTGGATACTTATTTGTTGGTTGTCCCCGTAAAATATATATCTGCATTAATTCACTAAAATCTGTATAAGCACAGATAAATCGGTATATATAGAAACATTGACTGACGTAGCTCGTTTGACTCGCGAGGCATTGAAAATGGCGGTCATTTCAGCATAGTTTTCATGCCCGTCACATAAACTAAATAACATTTTGTGATTAACAACTAATAGCAAATAAAGAACGATTAAAACATGTAACAAACAATTATTTGAAATCAGATTAGGCTTCTCTACAAAAAGTTAATCCGGAAGTTACGTGATACATTTTGAACTGTACCCCTATACAAGAACGCGAGCAAAGAAGTATCCACTTCAAAACAACCTCGCCTAGACTTAGAATAGGCACAAAACTTCCGAAGTTAATAGGACAAATACTTTTTAACCGGCTACCTTCAAACCTTAAAACCATAACGAACGACAACTCTTTTCGCTTCCATGTAAAACAACTATTGCTTGAAAAAACACTGTATAGTTTACAAGAATTTCTTTCAAATGACTAAATAACAAGATCTTAAAAGCTTGACGTTAATATTTGTATTATGTTTTCTTTCTCTATTTTATGTAATAGCATTATGCTATGAGTATGAGTATTATTAAACTATTTACAAATAATAACAATTCTGTACACGACTGTACACATCTATTGTATTTTATTGTAACTGACAAGTTATAATTTTAACACATTTTTATCTGTATATTCATTGTACTATGATTTCAATTGTAAAATTATGATAATAAACAAATCTGAATCTGAATCTGAAGTCAATTGTCTTTTAAATTTATTAATATCCAGTGTTTAATTCGGTCTGGAATTTTATTGAAAATGTTTGGTGCCATTCCCAAGATTCCGCCTCTGATTAGCGCTGTGTTGTTGCTACCCTGCAAAGTTTTCAATTTTTGTTTGTATTGTTTACGTGTCGGAAATCTGCGGCCTTCTGAAACGTTACTGAACATGCTTGGATTGGTCTTGACAAAAATACCTACTTCTAGGATATACAGTTCTTCTAGTTTGTATGGAGAGCAAGACATTTTTAAAGTAAGGGATTTGTAACTTCGGTTTTAGACTGTTTACTTAAAGACTAGGTACAGTCAGCGTCATATCGAATATTTGTTCCTGAGTCATGGATGTTTTCTATGTATTTAAGTATTTATTTCTCTATATAAGTATGTATATCGTCGTCTAGTACCCATAGTACAAGCTTTGCTTAGTTTGGGACTAGGTCGATATGTGTAAGATTGTCCGCAAATATTTATTTATTTATTTATTTATTTATATAGTTAGTAGCAGCCAAAGTAGCCAAATATATCGTAACACATCCTTACACCTATAGTAACAAAGACGTGTTGCGATATATTTGGTTACCTAGGCTGCTACTAACTTTCTGATGCTGACTGTACAAAACTAATTTCAATGTTTTTTTTTATTAAACAAACATTTAAATTTCTTAAACAAACATTTAGACGATAACATGTTATACGTGGACGAAGTCGCGGGCAACAGCTAGTTTATATATATATATTTATTTAAGCTTTATTTATTCCATATTGTTTGTGTTAGTACATATTTACTAAATCTAAAAGATTTGTGCCATTTTTTCTTTCTTATATGGACCCCATTCGGGTAAAAGCCATATATCGCCAGATATTAGGAGAAAAGAAGGGCACTGGAAGCAACAAACTGGTCAGGGCCGAAAGGCAAAAGAAGGAAAGGTAGACGACGAAGACGTTGGACCAATGACATAACTGAGGTCGCCGGACCTAGCTGGATGCAGTTGGCTAAAGACCGAAAAAAATGGCATGAGATCGAGGAGGCTTTTACCTAAATTTACATTTGCTTTAAAAAATTCAATATAAATCAATCAAAAAAAGACAATTAAAGCTTAATTTATATTTATATAATTACTTCCGGTTGGAAAATTTGTTGGATTCTTGTGTAAAGCATCTTAGAATAACGATTAAAAATGAAATATACAAAAAAACGCTATTATAAATTAATGACTTTCGAAACCTTATTTTGCCTGGAGTATAGACCCAAGTATAAGCCTAATCTTGTTGGCTTGTTGAGAGTATCAAGGTCCATCGCGGTGTGGCCGCTGGTCGAGGTAACATGGTAGGCAGCACGCGCCGCGCGAGCGCAGTGACATAACACTTTTAGGTATTTAAGAGACAAATTGAATTTGTTATTTTTATATGATGTTTGGTCAAATTACATTTTTTAATAGACATAGTCATGTACTGAAGAACTTGCTGGTCTTAAAATAACCACCCTGTATAATAAAATGCTCTTCTGACTAACAGTGGTCTAATTATCCAGATTTTGATCAGTCATTCATACTTATGTAACAAAGGTAATAATTATGGTAATAATACTCCTTGCATTTCATTAAATTGTCAAAAGGGACTCTACGTGTTGGCTCCGTTGGTACTTTGTAGGTACCTAGCCCCACGCATGCCTCCCAAAGGTCCGGGACATCATTGTCCCGTGAGCGGGAAAGACAATAATATAATTTGCCAGGAGATAAATAGATGAACATAGCTATTTGTTTATTATTTTTGATGGTTTCTTAAGCGGGTGTTAACCGGCGCTATAACTTTACCAATAGAAGTAATCGATTTTATTTCGGTTTAAAAAACCTGTAATATATTAGTACAATCCATAATTGGTGACGTTCACCCTTAGGAAGTGAAGATGTACTATTATTTTATCAGTTCTACGTATTTGGAAAACGGAAGCACCCACATAGGAACTGGGAAAACGATAGGTGGATTGATGATGAAGAAATCTGTACTAACATATCTTTGGAAAGTAAGTGTCCATAATTGATGTCATCATACTACGATGTACTTAAGAACTGTAACTACCTATTATTCCTTATTTTCTTAAAAAAAATAGATTTAAATAAATAAATAAACAATAAATATTTGGGGACAATCTTACACAAATCAACCAAGATTTGAAAAATAAAACAATTATTCAAGAAGACAAACATTTGATCGTATGATCCGCAAAAACGAGCCGAATACGGATGCCAACAGAATAAGGCCGTTAGCGGGGTGCGCGGAACGCGCGTCTCCCGCTCCGTCTGCCTCACCTCCGCAAATACCTAAATATCGTCTAATAAGAGCGCCTTAACAAATAATATAAAGGGTCCACGGAAAGAACATGACATGTCTAGTCAGTTTTTTTTTGAAAATGAGATTTCGATGTCAAAATGTTGCGCATTAAAATCTCATTTTGAAAATAAAAGTAACTAGACATATTTTTTCCGTGTACCCTTCATATTATTTGTTATTCGTCAATGAAGATGGTGGTGTACTATTTTATAGTTATTATTTATTTTATGAATTAAATTAATGAGGATGAGTATGAGTAAAAAAATAATTGTAATGCTTACAACGACTCCATAGCTCACTTTATTCTTACCGTGCTAAAAATACTCCGATGCCTGCTAATTAGAAAACGAGACGGGAAGTCTACGTACTCTGCGTCACCGCTCGCGGGCTGTCCTGTGTCTGTGATAATCGTACTTAACAAACCTGTGCACTATGTAGAGAAAGGTATCGATAGCGTATATGATGTCGCAAATATACACATAGCAAAACTTGATGATGGTCAGAAAGACATCCGTGACCATAAAATCACTGCAGTAGATAAACGGGTAGAGACTCTCTAAAGGGCTCTGAAATTATACAAAACAATCATCATCATCATCATCATATCAGCCGAAAGACGTCCACTGCTGGACATAGGCCTCCCCCAAAGAGTGCCACAATGGCCGGTCCTGCGCCACTCGCATCCAGCGGACAACACAAAACAATACCTACAAATAATACAATACACTTAAACGTTTAAAAAACTATATTTACTACGGAAAAGTGATTAGGAATAACATTTTTATACATTTGAGCTCGAAATTTTCTCCTTTTTCATTTGATCCCCCACACGCTATGATAGCTAAAGGTTTTTTTCAAAGTCAGTCACTTATTTTTATGTAACAGCCATCGTATTTTTCTTTTACATACAAATGTTAGCCTATGTCACCCGGAGCATAATTTCGAATCGATTGACACCCCATTTATCAAAATCGGTTCAGTATTTTAAACACTACAGCAGCACATACGTAAATACAAACATAGACTGCTAAAACATATCCCTTCCTTTCGGCTCTGCCATAGTCGGGCAAATACTTTTTTGTACTCGACGATTAAAATATGTGTATTAAGATTTCATAGAGAATACTGCAACGTCACTCTTTTCATCGTTGAATAGTCTGTTACTTCCGAAACAACCGAAATAACTGTTTCGATACGCTCTAGACAATCGAAAAAAAATTTAAAATAGAACTAAAATAAATTCGACCAATCACGTGGCTGCTTTACCGAACTGTAATGAATTGGTCCAATAGAATCGCTTTGATTATTGAGTTTACTCGTTGATGTCGTACGCTCGTTGATGTCTTTTAAGATATCAACGCGCGTACTACGAGCGATAGGCTGCACTTCGTTTCAACAGTATCGAGTTTGTTTAAATGTATTAGTTCAGTTGACTCGTAGAAAATTAATTTAAATGAACTCGTACAAAAAGTATTGTTCACAATAGTGTTATAATCAAGCTTTTTAATCTCGTACCTTACTTAGGCCACTCAGCAAGCTTCGTGGTCTAAACACGGTACTCGACTAAAAAGCTCTCTATTATAACACAATTGTGAAAAATACTATTATTTGCAAATAAATACAACAGACGACCTCTTTAGCCTAGTTGGTAGTGACCCTGCCTACGAAGCTAGAGGTCCCGGGTTCGAATCCCGGTAAGGGCATTTGTTTGTGTGATGAGCACGAATATTTTTTCTATGTATTTAAGTGTTTATTTATCTATATAAGTATATGTATCGTCATCTAGTACCCATAGTACAAGCTTTGCCTAGTTTGGGACTAGGTTGATTTGTGTAAGAGTGTCCGAACATATTTATTTATTTATTGCTCATTAAGTGCACGTGTTTCGACTGATAATGATGATGATGATAGGTCACTTGTGTTAGATTTGGCGCTTATGTATATTTATTAAACCTTAATGGCCGCATTAATTAACTTTTAATAAATCTATTAATTTAAAATTTAAAATGTTGTTCGTCTTTATATGTCACTTTGACATTCGTGTTCGTAAGAAAGAGACAAAACCAAAGATCTTAATTAACCTACAATGGCTCTGAGCCGTTGTAAGTTTCACGAATACTGGGCTTCACTCTGGACTCTCACCTTAACTGGAAGTGCCATGTAGACAAACTATGTGATAGATTGAGTAGTGCAGTCTTTGCTTTGCGTAAACTAAAACCTATAGTATCAGACGATGCCATGAAGCAGGTGTATTTTGCTCATTTTCATTCGCTGATGTCCTACGGTACGCTCATTTGGGGAAACTCAACGGATGCCAACAGAGTGCTGCTTTAGCAGAAACGTGCCGTACGTGCGGTGATTGGGGCAAAATCGAGGACTTCGTGTAGAGACCACTTCCCAACGCACGGTATTATGACGCACTACTCACTCTATATATTCGAAATTATAATGTTTGTAAGGAATAATCTTTCTTCTTTCGATACCGTAAATGTGATTGGCAAAACACTCCGCCGCACTAGGCGTTTGAGAACAGTTCCCCGTCGCATGGCACTTGCAGAAAAGAACCCGCGTGTCATTGGGCCTACCTACTACGAGCGACTACCCGTTGATCTTAGACTGGAACCATCTGACGAAGCATTTAGACGCGCCTGAAATACCTTTTATTGGAAAATCCATTATACTCAGTTAAAGAGTATAATATGGATCTTGATTTGATATGTTTAAATTATTATTTTATCCTATGTACATTTGTTTTAATATGATTTGACAATGAATAATATCACCTATGTTATAATGCACATTACACTATATTGTAAATTGAATGACGATACCTAGTGGTTGACATATTTGTTCTTTTGATTTTGTTTTATTTTTATATTTACTCGTTATTGAGTAAATTTTGTTGACATTGTATTAATTTAATATTATATCTTTATTTTTTCTTTGTTTTTGACGATCGTGATAAATATTCTTATTTTTTTGACATGCAAGCAAATTTGTAATGTAATTTTTTATCATGAAATAAAAAATCTGAATCTGAAAAAAAATCTGAATCTGAATAAGGGCTCGTCTAGAAATCATGTGATCGTTTACGGTGGGGGTCAGAAAAATATCACAAATGATCACGATGGGGAAGGGGGAACCTCATGTGTATTTTATTTTTTTACACAGACACATAGGGTCTAAAGTAGGCCAAATATGATCACATGATTTCTGGACGAGCCCTAAAGCGGTGTTTTTTTTACGTATCGATGTAAATAAGGGCCACTATAGCCGAGTGGCATGTCACGCGACTTTTAACAGTAGTTTTTTGATGATAGTAAACATCGTGAGAAAACCGGTGTAATCCCAACCAAAACTAATTTTCCCATTGGGTTCGCACTCGCAGGGGCGATCGCAGTCACTTTAGTAAAAGTAGAGTCTATGCCAAATCTTGTCGGCACTGTAGTGTCCGTTTATTATACTCGTAAGTAGGGCCCGGAATTTTGCGTGCGACTACTGACACATGTGAGGGAGGGAGCACTGCTTTTTAACCAACTTCAAAAAAGGAGGAGGTTATATGTTCCACTGTATGTTTTTTTTTAATGTATGTTCCCCGATTTCTCCGTCAATTGTGGACCGATTTCCAAAATCCTTTTTTTATTCGATAGAGTATACTCCCGAAATAGTCCCATTGTCACCAATTTAGGATCTCATAATGGGATCCCAGGGAAATTGAGGGCAACCCACAAATTTTATAGGCAAGCGTGTAGTGATTTTGGTATTTTCTATTATAACTCGTGTATTTACCCTCGGAAATCGTAATTTTGGGAAGTGGAACTGATGATGAAGACCACAAATGACTTATGGAACTCCTCAAAGATGTAAAGTACGTCAATAATTCTGACATGATTCCGTTGAAGTAGCAACTAATGAATTGTTAATTCTGAGATCCTTGAGGAATCGACGGAACTCTTTAAATATTATCAGCCCTCATAATTATAGCGACTTGGGTTTTTTTCTGTAATAATCAACGCATTTGCTCTCGGAAAGCCGTTCATGTGGTAAATTGGAAAGGAGATGTGGAAATTTTCATGTACCATGTGATTTGGCGAAGTACTGAATTGAAGTCGGTTTAAACTTTGTTTTTAAAGTAATTTATTATCGATATATCAGTCATTCACTCTATCACTGAGGTTAATTTATCTAAATAGGGAACATTACTGCAATGTTCTGCCGCCAGAGTGCAGCACTAACACAATTAGTAAACAGTTTTTTTGACAACTTTGACAAGTCCTTCAAAGCTCTGGATCAAATAGTGAAGAAAATATTTCAATAAATAAAATGCATCAGTGCTGCGTAATTGGATGCAAGAATGAAGGGCATCATTCATTTCCTAAGGAAACTATGGGAAGCGGCAATAGGTCGTAAATCAAAAAAAAGCCCTCATCCACCATTAAATACCTATAGGATGCCATTTTAATATCACAGTACAGGTATTTTACACACGAATGATAATAAAACGATTGTAGTTTAACGCGTTTTCATCAATTATTCGTTACTGTTTGTTAGGTAAATAAATATGACATTGTACGTCATGGCGGTTTGTTTACGGGTTGTGTTAGTGTCGGGGTGTGTGTGTGATGTAAGCGCAATTGGCTGCTTTATTCGATTAAGGAACAAATATCATCGACTTGAGAGTGCATACGAAGTCGCGGAAGGTGAAATTCAAATGAAACAAACATAGTGATTGAATTACTTACTGATTATATTGATATTCCTTCACTTTGTTAACTTACCATTAAGACACAGTATTAATGAATAGTATTAGACTAACACACAATACATTACAAATAGTATTTGACTTCTCCCTGGCTAAATCAAGACTCGAACTTGTGACCTCTGTACTGCCGGTACAGGTATAACATTTAGTATATCACAAGAATTAATTAGTAGCCTTTCCATATGGAGGTCTGAAATAATTCAACCAAGGCTTGATTTTATCAAAGTAACTGCTACTTCTACAGTGGAATAGCGTCTATAACCATTTTTCATCATCGGGGTGTCCCCAATCTGCTACCTATGAACATCGTACATTTTAATTAGTCCATATGGACCCTGGAACTTACTTAAGTATCTATAGCCTTTTATTATTTCTAGTCGCTGGGATTTGTCTTTCGACACGTACTTAATCTCCTACCTCGCACTTCTTAGGACTGAAACGTTTTGCAGCATAGGACAATATATGTGCTTCGTGTGAAGCTTTATGAGCTCCGTGTGAAGCTTTAACGGGCGCATTTATGTCTTCTCTTCATGTACACATTTACTATCAGCGCTAATAACATCGGTACATAGCTCTGGAAGAATCGACTTTCACTAGGTGCCATTAACCAATTATTTATTTGATGCCAAATAGCGTTTCAGAAGGTGTGCGATTAAACCCTACAATTTAACGTCTTAATCAGTATGTACAATCATCATTGCACATCAAGCATTTGGTTTCAACTGTGCCAATGCTATTGGCTGTCAAACCGTCCACCAAATTTTTATTATAGCGTTCTACTTGCCCGTGACCCTGGGTGTGGATACAGCGTTCAATGCAATCATATTTAGTATTAATATCGCACAGAAACTTCCTAAAGATCTCACTAGTGAAATATATACCCCCTACGCAGAGTTTTGCGTAATGTTCCCTATTAAATCACACGTGCAAGCACGTTATGTTGTCTCAGAGGGACGGGTAATTTGTTCTTGTTATAAAATATAAAGGTTTTCGTAATTTCAATAAAGCAAATGAAACGGATTAAACTTTCCGATAATTTGAACTATTTCATCATTATCCGTTGAAAAGAGTACGCATCATCGGAAAGTTTGATGTATCATTTTATGAAGAAACAAATAAAAAAGCTCACGATTTATCGATCAGCCAAGAAAGTGGTCAACCACTTTTCGACTTTACTGCATACAAAATAAGGTCCAAACGTGGTAGACCGCTTTTTTGGCTGATGGTACCATCAATAAACATTGGTGTTCTCTCCTTAAGACTTTTCAAAAGCCGCACGCAAAATTCCGGGCCCTGATTGAGTACTGACTGAGTATTTAAGTATCACTTTTTAATATATCGGCTCTATTGAGTCAATCAATACCACCATCGGTCACACATTTCACGCACTTCATTCACTGACATTCACTTCGAGACTGCCGTCTTTCACGCGTCTAACGGATATACTGTTATTCAGCACATATGAAAAATTGATAACTCTAAATTATTGGTCGAATCTTTGGAAATTTGCCCAGCCTGAATAGTGCACAGGGTACGACTGATACATGCTACTCTTTATCGTATACACTAAATGCTCATAATCCCAAGATTTGGCGTAGACCGTAGATAGAAGATTTATAGAGAGCGTCCTAGCGTATACCCGAAAGGGACGATGGTAAATTAACCTTACTGTATTGAGAAGTATCAGAAGATTTATAATATTCTTGACGTCTGATGTCGTTTATATTATAATTTAGTCGTGTTATATCGGTGTGTTTTAGTACAATATTGTGACAGGTGGTGACAAACAAGCTCTGACAAACAAAAAAAGCGTACACGCGCTGAGAGACAGGATATTTTACATTGTATCTCGGTCTCACTTGTGGTATTGTCTATGCTTACATCCTTGTCACTTATGTGTGCATGTGTGTCTGACTCCTTCTATTATATCCTCCTAGCGCGCATGGGCCTACTGGAAGGACATATTCTCTTAAAGGAATTTAAACAATTTTGGGTTGGAATAGAGTTGCATTTGTTTTGTTTTGGTCTTCTCTTAAAAACAAAAGAAATTCAACTCTATTTCTTCTATTAGTTTGATTAAAATTTCAATGTCACTTTGTGTTGTAGACCGTTGGCGGTGTCGGTGGCGGTGGCTTCTTTTGCGCATATCCGGGAAAATCGATAGGAAGATGATGATGTTGCGATGTAGATCTTACCACAACTATCTTGATAATGACGACACACAGGACGATGAGACGGAAGATCGGATGAAAGGGCAGGAAGATAATATGCATCCACTCTATAGTGTCTGCCTCGTCTTCGAGTTCTTCATCGTCGTTTTCATCGTCATCTTGTCGAAATGACATTTGTGGAAGAATCTTTGAATAAACGTATAAAATGATATCACATTTATTGTTTATAAAATACGACAGGTCGTTTAGGTACACAAGAAAAAGAAAAGGTCTCAGAATTGAACCTTGAGGTACACCGAGTTTCACAGTCGTCGTGCCATTGCCAACCTATTTTTTTTTCTTATAATTATGTTTTGGTTACGATATACGAGTAGGTATGTGTACAATCTATGATTTTTATTTAATTTTTTATGCTTATTATTAGCGGTAAACAGGAATGACAAGTGATGTAAAGATGTAAACAAGTATTTCATCAATATTACCTACGGAGCCTCAGCCTATTCTACCTATGATTGGCATTTTGACACTTTTCGCTGTGGATAAAACATTCCTCACTCTCGCACTCGCTTACTCGACAAAACGTGACAGAAGTCGTATTCACAGTGTTACAATTTATAAGTCATAAAATCGCAACCATCTTACGCTTGCTGGTGTGTCTGAAACTAGGAAATTTACTCAAAAAACGGTCACTAAGAACTTGCTCTCTTGCAAGCTTAAGTTTGCACTAAGCATTAAGGTGACTGAGAGGAAATCCTGACGTACAGTTTTGGGACTAAGCAAGAATGAAGACTGGGACTCACTGTGTACTGATGTGCTGGTAATAGGCCATAGGCCTCCCCCAAAGAGTGCCACAATGACCGGTCTGGGTTTACCAGATAACCAGTCCGGCGCGGGATCGGTCATTGTGGCACTCTTTGGGGTTGGCCTATGTCCAGCAGTGGATGTATTTCGACTGATATGATGATGATGATAAAGACTGGAATGGGAGTTGGAAGCGATGGAAGAATAGCGAGCAGAAAAAAGCATACTTACTCGGCGCGCATTATTACTCATTTGACTTAGGAAATTGTTAGTATTTACAAATATTACACACTAACGTTATTATAATGAACACCATTAAATGGTAATATTTCCCAGCCGCTCCAGAAAATTGAGCAAATTCCTTGTTTGCTGCTGTCTAGCTGATGTATGTCAAAGTCAAAGTTTTATTTTACCTTTACAGATTTGTTACCTTGTTGCTAGTGTCTGAAAAATCATTTGGATACAGGTAGATTTAAAGCCCATACACACGACAACCGACAGAGTCGCAGCTATAGCTAGTTGGTATGAAAGGTATGTATTGCTGTTTTATACCAACTATTCGGCTGATTTCAAGACTCTCTCGACGGTTGCAGTTCCTTACCTTAAATATAATAACATAAACATTTTAAGTAGAGAAATTTAAAATTAATATCTCTATCGGTTTTTGACAAATTGTCACGACTGAAAGTATCCTGAAGAAGAACTTCCGAAGATTTAGTACGTGAGTTTAACCGTGCACTTTTAGTATTATTTTATATTCCCACTATCCAATCTGTACGTCTAGCACAACTTGCAGCTAAGTCGTGTCGCGCGCGACTCAGCGACTCCTGTCTCACTCGTATTATGCAAATTAGAAAGAGGCGGGTGGATTATCTCGACTCGCGTCGCGCTTGTTGTGTCAGTTGTGCTAGCCCCGCTGAGGCAGGTTGGAGATAGGACTCTTCTTAACACCCAGTGAACGATAATATCTAGAAGTCTATCTAGCGCCGAAAAGTGGCCCTACAAAAAAGATGCACTTATAGGCGGGGATTAAAAAGGATGCCTGGCAGCCCGTTCAGTTCGAACATGGCCACCGTGTCAAACTGTTAAATAAACCAAACGTTCGGTTTCTATAAATATGCATTGTTGTGCCGTAAAATGGTGTGCGAGTCGTTCGGACAAGCACAACGAAAAAGATGGAATCACTTTTTACAAGTTAATACAGCGATAAACATATTATTTTGAATTTATTGTTATGATCACGTTTTGTATAGGGATGGTTTTATGCCAACATACATAATTACTTTTTTTAATAAGTTGGTTTCTATTCTAACCATTGAAAGATATTCATCAATATTTTGTAGTTTTTATCGATGCCTTTCTAACTATAAAATGAAAAAAAATGTTTTTAGATTTCCAACACATCCAATTTGAAACGAAATATGGAATGAAGCAGTGCGTTTGAAACGACACGATTCGAAATGGCATGCCAAAAAAGGGATATTCTTTTTGTTCTTTAAATTTCATCTGGCATTCATTGCAAATAAATGTTTTGGTTATATTTCCTCTTTCAAAGAGGTGACTGATGCATTTAAATACGATTCTTGCAGCCATCAAATTCTAATAATTAAAAGCGCAATAGAACAGTTTTTAGTGATTCAGCTGCACTACATTGCTAAAAACGATTCCTTGATTTAGTCATCAACAGGCATCGGAGTTTATATCGCACGATAAGACCTTAGCGAGCACTGGAGTCGACATTAGTAATAAAATTCAACTCGAATTCATACTCATACTCATTAATTTAATTCTAAAATGCATTTAGAGCGACCGTGATTAAAAATCGGATTCAAATTAACAATAAAATTATTTTTCTATTAGTTTACAAACTGATAGACAGCTTTAACTATTTTAATATACAACTATACATACTCTGATACACAAACTACATCGCTGCGATAGACCTAATGTCATGTATTGACCAATTATTAAATTGAATAGTATGTACCTACCATGTGATTCACTGACGATTCCAGACGTGTCAATTATTCACAAGTGGATATTTAATCATCAGAAAATATGGAAGAAGTCACAGTTGCACCACTCGTAAATTTTTTTGCTAATGTTGACTCCATAGCTCGGTAACGTCTTACCTTGCGATAAAAACTCCGATGCTTGGTCATCAAGACAACAGTTAAATAAAGTAACTTTATTCAGAGGAACTTGAGATTTAGGTCTCATTACTAATCTCGGTACCGAATTTTTTTTCGTAAACAAACGAATACTTATGTTGTAATTGGAAACATATCCATATGTAAAAATATAGATAGCAATGTTTGCGTATCTCTGCTCACCCACCGTGTGGCCTACTTGTATTATATTGTAAATAAAAATAAATAATTTGTTTTTTTCCATCGCGACTCAGCCCTACTTCTTAAAAAAAATCACTCGAACGTTATCATAACTAAGTTGCTTCTTGTTGCATGAACTGTCACTGTCACATGGCTGTCGTCCGACGTGACGCACGACGGCTAATCACAGCAATGTATTCCTAAATTGACCAATCGCATCCATTTGTGTTCGGTAATTGAAAATAGGCTGACATTTTGGGTAGCTGTGATTGGATAAATAGTTGACTATGCGCATACCGGGTTTTGGGTACGAGTTTGGATAGAAATTTGTTAGGAGCTCGTGTTCTATATATTTTAACATTAAATAAATAAATATTACGGGACAATCTTACACAAATCAACCTAGGCCCACGGTAAACTCAGTAAGGCTTGTGTTGTGGGTACTAGGCGATGATATATATAATAGATACATACATATAGATACTTATATACATAACATCCATAACTCAGGAACAAATATTCGTGATAAATACACAAATAAATGCCCTGACCGGGATTCGAACCCGGGACCTCCAGCTTCGTAGGCAGAGTCACTCCCCACTGGGCTACGGAGGCCGTTAAACATTCACTGTTAACACCCAACCTGGCTTGGCAGATAGGTGTCTTTAGTTCTTTAGCATCTTAGACAACTTAGCTAAGTATGATACCTCAAGGATGTTTCAAATAATTGACTTGTGGCTTTGTGAGCTGTAGAATTGGCGAGAAGTCCGTTATTTTTTTTTCTATATAATTAATTAATTAACGAATCTGTTCACAAAATTTCACGAGAATCGGCTGTAAAGGAGAACAGCCGGACAGGGTGACAGCTGGACAGACACCGGACCACAGAAATATATCTAGATAGAAGGAAAGAGTGTATGTACCTCGCGTGGCGAAACGATGACAATTTGTCATCATTGCTCACAGCGAACTTCAGTCTACTCCGGACCGCGGTCTGCGTGCGACGTTAGGTTATATAAACACAAAATGTTGGAGCTGTAAATCGAGGTATTTCCTTTTTTCGGTGAGTACTGTTTGTCCTTAAATCTCTGTTATTAATTAATAAACGATTTATTTTACTATTTTCATCGAACCAGTAGCGGGTGATTGTGTGCCAACGCTAGTTTTCCATTGCGGCTTTAATTTAACGAGCCAGACTTTGCGTGCGTTCAAAACCAGCGATGTAAAAATAAGCTATTCAAACTGTCGAGTCACGTTCAAGATCGATTTCCCATTTTTCTGTCAAAAGTAAGAATAGTGCTGTACCACAGTGCTGTACACTGCGATTTTCTTACTAGGTTTTTATATTATTATGCACTCTATATATAATGTACGTAGTGCAAAGCGAATATTATTAACAAACAGGTTATTGTTACTTCTATATTGCAATTTTATTTCAGTTTTCCGAAAAATCCCGCTTCGAATGTTGTAATTCTTGTAATCCGACTGTTTTTTTCTTCTAGCAAAGAATTTGTACTAAAGCATAGAAACCACGTTAAAATAAGAGCTTGGTAACAGCTATCTTATTCACTTGCGTAAATCTATAGTTGGCCTAAGAGGGAATGAGACTACAATCCCTATTCAGTTTCACATTTTCGTAGGTTGTCACTAAAATCAACTCGGGCAAATGTCAAATGGATGTAATTGAATGTAATTTAATCCAGCAAAATGCAATATGTCATCATTGTTTGGTAGAAGGTGTCATTACCTTACAACTTGACTTGGTCGTATCATATTACTTCCAAAACATCGCGGCTCCTGTGTGTGAAAATAATTTATTTTGGTGTTATTCCACCGAGAATGTTTGAAAAAATGTATTGTTCATGTTTGCGAGACTTGATTGTTTCCTGTGATAAAATGTATTGTGCCATTGAAGGCTGTAAATCCCATACAAGAGGGACATAAATAAACCATGGAGCAGTTTGCTTGTATTGGTAAGTTTCTATAGATTTTGAATTTATTCATAGAAGGAGCTCACCTAAAATTAATAATAGTAATTGGTAATTTATGTAAATATCATTATCTGTTCAATTAAAACCAGATTGTGCATGAAAATAAGACTTTTTCGGATAAGTAGAAGAGGTTATGTTTTTCCCATAGTGATGTAGTTTTTTTTATCGACCTCGGCACAATAACTTATCGACATAATAATAATAACTCAACTTTTTGATTTTAGATTTCCAAAGGACGAATATGTTAAAAGGAATGGATACCACACGTGTAAGAAGGAGAATCTGACATGGAAAAGCAGTCATTTTTATTTCAAACACGTCACCAGATTATTTGTACCAAATGTAAATTTAAATGGAAGCGACTGGAAGCAGACAGATCTTTCACAAAATTGAATAGAAACGTGTGCCTTAAGAAAAATAAGAAGTTTTAGCCATAACTATTTTATTGAAGGCGGATTAAGTTTGACTAAATAAAAATGGTCTTAATATAAAATTATTCTTTCATTTCCCATAAGTAGTAGCGTCCAGGCAGTCCTGCATGACGTACTGCAAATGAGTGCGATATTATAAGATAGATTGTGACAGGGATATGAATGACCTTGGTTTTGCAGGACGCCACGCATCCAGGTTGACAAAAGCTACTTTGGTTTTTGCTACTACAGTAGAGTCTCATCAGTCCGTCACTCCAATAGCCGGCTATGTCGATTAATCCGGCACACTCCACCCGCACCTCCTTCACCGGCCTTTACTTCTCTTTCTCTAGCTAGACGCTTGCTCTCTTTTTATTAGTTATGACATTTCTATTCAATCCACTAATCCAAACATTCCAAAATTCCGGGATTTTCTAGTTTTTAATAATGCCGGGTTAGTTAGACTCTACTTTTCTTTTTGCCTTCTCCATAAACATATTTTTTTCACACAGTGAATGTGAATTATTAAAATCTAAATTTATAATTTGGTTGACTAATTTATCGATATAAACAGTCGACACTGTACATCCCCAGCGCAGGAACAAACTTGTGACAACTTTCCAAATTAAGGAATAACAAATGCATATACATCTCTTTCTGACGCGTTAGTACGTCGTACGAAAGTAGGGGAAAGGTATACGTATCTGCTACCTATTTTAACCTTAGGGGCTTGGTGCATAGAATCCACGTGGAGTCCACATAGAATCGGTGCCGTGTTCTAATCGATCTGTGAATCGATGTTTTTAAATTGTTTTCGCACAGCGTGTGTTTCCCATGTCTAAATTACGCTCGTGACGTCAAAGAACCTACGCAAAATGTTACACGCTCGGTCTCCCTACAAATTGGTGAACTCTTTCCTTCTATTTAGATATATTTCTGTGGTCTGGCCAATATAAACACTCCCACAACTGCATTCCACCTTGTAGACCCCGGGGGTTTGGTACGGGATGACTTCCTTTGGACTGCATAACTGATTCGCTACTTTGGATAACGGCGTATATACAGTCTTAATGGAGAATTTCTTGAGTACTGTTCCAACTTTGTCCGTTACCCCTTTCACAAATGGCAAAAATGCTAATTGCTTGCTAACCTCCGGATACCTCTCCCCCCTCTTGGTTGTAGGTACGCTGCATTCTCTCATTGTACCCGTTTCGCCTGAGTACCTCTTGCACATGGGTTAGTTCCTCATCTAGGTGCTCAGGGTCACATAAGGCGTGTGTATTAGAACCATAAAATCAGGAAAACAATGTTAGTATCGTATGACATATTTATTTGTAACACATATTTTAATTATAAAACATCAACTTGAAACGATGAAGTATCTACCTTATCCTAAGGAGGTTTTAACACTGCCCCTTACTCTCGTCAGTAGCTCGCAGCGTAATGTGAGAGTACAACATCAAATTGATCAGAAGCAAAATGTGTTATGATAAGTAATTTATCAAACCTAAGCGTCGGAATATATCTGATACACAATATATAAGATAATATCCATTCAAATTGTTTTATTTAATAAAGTTAAGCATTTGATAAAGTAATTATGTTTCACCTTGGGCAAAGCCTTAGTGAATATATCAGCTTCCAGTTCAGAGGAGGGCATTAGAACCATAAAATCAGGAAAACAATGTTAGTATCGTATGACATATTTATTTGTGACACATATTTTAATTATAAAACATCAACTTGAAACGATGAAGTATCTACCTTATCCTAAGGAGGTTTTAACAGTGTGCTCTGTTAACCAGCGACGCTACCACGGACTGCAGGTGCCTCGGGTGATGTCGAAACGCCAGAAATAAAGGTAAATAAATATCGCGTTAGACCCGGATAAACCATTATTTTAAATACCGATGAGTAAACGGTACAGCTTATCCGATTATAACTAACACCTTTTTAAGACTATTTTTCATTTGCTCTGTTAAATCTAATTATCATTTCCTCTGTCGGTTTGTATCAATATTTTGAATCGATACAAAATACACTTACAAGTTATTGCAACTGCCACGTAATAAACGATGTTGACGAATCGATGTCGCGCGGCTTATGTTTCCCGTCACTAAATTACGCTCGTGACGTCAAAGTGCCTACGCAAAACGTTACACGCTCGGTTCCCTTACTAATCGACGAGCTCTTTCCTTCTATGATATAGTTCTATGCACCGGGACATACGAACGATTTTCGGCCAAAGCTGAAGCATAGAACTTCGCTTCGCTCCCTCGTTTGACGAAGTTTTATGTTACATTACTTCTCGGACCTAAATAGGTATAAAACTGCACGTTACATGTTACGTGTACAATATTAATCCAAAACAGCAGTCTTTAAAAATATTTAATTAAGGCTGCAGGAACTTAAACAAATATATTTTATAATTATAAGACAATTAAGATCCTCTGTTTGCAATCAGGCGTCGAGTTTCAAATGATTCAAGTCAGTGTTAGAAACCAAAACAGAAAAAAAGTTAATTAAGTTCCTTTGAGAATGAAGGCACCTTTTGAGCCTCAAGCCAATTAAGGCAAGAAAAAAATTAAACCCGAGGCTCAGACACTTGAAGTATTAATTTGTGTATAATACCCCGTTTTCCCACCAATGTTTGCGAGTTGGTTAAAATTAATATTTTCCTAATGAACTGGAAAAAACTTTACAGCTGAATTGACATTAATAAGTCTTTGGGGCACTTATTTCTTGCTCGTAATTTTTTGTTTATTTACTATACCTGTTTTTGCAGGACTGGTTCCAGCAAAGAATGTTGCTTTGAAAACATTTATATGTCGATTTTTTACGATCTACTACGAAATTGTTAAAGGCTAAATAGGTATAGAATCAAATTGGTAAAAACAGGATACAGAATCTCAGACCAGACTTAATGGTAGTAGCTTACGGCTTTTACCGGCAGGTTTGTAATAGCTAATACACTTTAACGATTCTGTAGTTAGCCTCGAGTCGCCTCCCGCATACCCGCCCGACCCCTCTGACACCTTTGCGGGCGCTACTTGTAGCTAACATCAGAATCGTTTACTGATTTTAATCGTATTGTAGGTACCTTATATTTTAAATTGCACATTTTTGTATGAGCGGTTCATCATTATCATATGGGCCGAAAGTGGACATAGGCCTCCTCCAAAGTTTAGTTTAGTTTAGTTTAATTAATCTCATTATATAAATTTTACATAAGTACATAGTAACCTTATGTTACTTTTCATATAACGATCGTTTAGGTACATAATTACGCAAACTTACTATTTAATTATATTTCATTTCGTTGATACACAAATAAAGCAATAGGTAATAATAAAAAAGAGTAACAAAGAGTGCCACAATGACCGGTCCTGCGCCACCCGCATCCAGCGGACTCCCGGACCTTTACAAGTCATCAGTCCACCTTGTCTACCCACGCTGCGCCTGGCGGTACGTGGTCGCCACTCGAGAACCTTTGTGCGAGGGGTTATAATTTTAATAGCAGTGAATTACTTAATAAAAGAAAAAAAAAACGTTTGGAAATAACAGTTACAGTTTTATATAGCATTTACGCTTGACTACCGTTACGACATTCATTCAGACTTTATCCAGTTAAACTGCAATATAACACTTTTAACTCTCGCGCTTTGTACACATATTTAAAATAATGCTTTATCCGGGTCTAACGCGATATTTATTAACCTTTATTTCTGACGTTTCGACATTGGTTGCACCGGTCATGGTCGCAGAGATTGGTTATCTGCGACCATGACCGGTGCAACCCGTGTCAAAACGTCAGAAATAAAGGTAAATAAATATCACGTTAGACCCGGATAAAACATTATTTTAAACTGAAATATGTCTTAGACATTACACCTTTGTAACACTTTACCCTCCGGTTTTAGCCAGGAATATAGTAGATAAATTGCTAGTTAAGTTATACTAGCAATTTATCTACTTTTAATCCTATTCGTTTGAAACTATCTCTATCTCTGTCAAAGTTTAACTCTTTAGTTACCGCGTCACATACTCGAGTTAAGGGTAAACGTAAGCGTGGTTTTTGAAGTTCAAAATGTATCACGTGACTTCCGGAATGACTTTTTGTAGAGATGCCTAATCTGATGTCAAATAATTGGTTGTTACATGTCCTACATCCTTCATTATTTGCCATTAGTTGTAAATCACAAAATGTTATTTAGTTTATGTGGCAGACATGAAAATAATGCTGACATGACCGCCATTTTCAATGTGTCAGTCAATGTTGCCATATATATACAGATTTTTCTGTACTTATGTAAACAGATTTTAGTGAATTAATTCAGATATATTATGGTTCCATCGCCAACATTTAAATTTAAGATTAGTTGTTAAGATTGTAATAACCCGTTAGTACTTAATTTTTTATTGAAATAAACAGTTCAAATGAAAAAAATTTTTTTTTTTTTTTTTAACAAAGAGTAGATACCTACTTAAACTTAATTAACGGTTTTATCTCCGACATAACCCGCTTCTTTTTTTTTAAATAGAAACAAGAATACAAGAAAAGTTTGCATTCAGTTGAAATAAGTAGGTACAATATTTTCGCAAAACTAATGATTAATATGAAAATTTAAAAATAACTTCAAGTATTACATTTTTCGCTGTACTATGTTTTCGCTGTTGTTAACGTAGTTGTCGCAATTGATTAAATTAATAAAAATAATTACATTGATTTGCAACAAACATAAATCCGAAAAATATTTTCATTTCAAATTTACATTAACGTTTATTAAATAGAACCAACCTTAAAATTAATGCCCGTCCACTGACTGTCATTGTCTGGTTTTACCCTTTTAGGACGACTCTAGCCAATAAACCCAATAATAGCTCTAGCTAATAGGGAACTTGCATCTTAATATTTTATTACGAAAAACAAAAGTATAATCCAGCATTAAAACAACTGTAGCATTAAAACTTTGTTATGATTTAAATATGTTATATGCATTTGAAATCTGCGCGCGCCGGCACCCCCCGAAAACGCTCTATACTTAACGGGCTTATGCTATGACGTCACAGCATAGCCTTTACTATGGAGTAGGTCTTTAATTTGCGATTATCTCCACAAAATTTACGTTTAAGTCTATACTTGTCGTACAAAATATCATTTCTAATTTAATATTCTATGTAACTGTTACGTTATTTTATCGAAAAAATAAAAAATAAATTTTCATCAGTTTAACGTTAGGTAAAACTAATAAAATCGTTTATTTTTTCTTTTGTATGATATCTCTACGTATATCCGAATCGATTGAGTGCAATTTATTCGAAATTGAAGTCCCATGCAAGTTCCCCATTATCTTATCTTATCTTGCCCGCCCTACAGTATACAACCACCTCCCAGACAGCATAAGAGATGGTCATCTACTTATGCAAAACTTTTATAGTTTTAGTGAGTTAATGAAACTACCAATGACTGTTTAATTAATATAACGACATAATACATTGTATCAATTATGTGTTTTAAAAAACCGGCCAAGTGCGAGTTGGACTCGCGCACGAAGGGTTCCGTACCATTCTATAAAAACGGCAAAAAAATCACGTTTGTTGTATGGGAGCCCACCTTAAAAGTATATTTTATTTTGTTTTTAGTATTTGTTGTTATAGCGGCAACAGAAATACATAATCTGTGAAAATTTTAACTCTCTAGCTATCACGGTTCTTGAGATACAGCCTGGTGACAGACGGACGGACGGACGGACAGACGGACAGCGAAGTCTCAGTAATAGGGTCCCGTTTTACTCTTTGAGTACGGAACCCTAAAAAACACCTGACTTGTACTTATATGTTACCAATAAATTTTATCTTATCTTATCTTATCTTATCTTTGCCTCCAAAATTTTGCCTCGCGCGCTCATTTTCTTTTTTCAAGGTTATACACCAGCAGCTGCAGCAGCCTTTTCGTTTCAAAAACGATCATCTAGCTACCCCTTAACAAGCTCACGCCCGCCCGAGCACAAACACTCCGCAATGTTTAATTAGTACTTCACAAACAAGCACAAGACGGAATAGAGTGGTAGGCGTGATTTGCTAAATCCTCTGAAAACACCAACCAACACTAATGCCTCATTTAATTAAGATAATGGATTCCACGGCTTTTGACGCGGCCACATGGCAAAGGGATTCTTTTCAGGCATAGTGCGCATCGCAACGCAGTGCCAAATCAAAACACTATTCATTAGCACTATCCCTTAATTATAATTACTTAGGCGCGTGAAATGTTTGCGTGCGCGTATTTAGCTTCATCTGTTAATGAGGTATTTCAGTAATCTCCAGGAGTATAAAGCCGGGTCCACTGCCCCAATGTTTTCCATGTTTTTAAACATCTTACATGTTTTCCGTCAGTTTCGGCAAGCAAATAGGGTATTGCTTTGATTAGCAAAACATATTTGACGATAAAAAAAACCACGAAAACATGGCGCAGCGGACGCGGCTTAATTTTATTTTATTTATTTATTCAAACAATTATTACACAGTATTACAGTTACAGAACTAATGCACTGTGAATCTTAGAGTTAACATTAAGGCCTCTCACAGACTGGCGTGGCCTGGCCGCGACTTACAATAGAAAACTTGTCATTAGCTGTCATATTTAAGCCTGTATCACACTGGCGCTAGCAAATTTGACAGCTAATGACAAGTTTTCTATTGTACGCCGCGGCTAGGCCGCGCCAGCCTGTGAGAGGCCTTTCTATGGTCCGCCACCGCAGGCCGCGCCAGTGTGATGCAGGCTTAACACAACACAAGTTGTCTATAGGGGACATTACAGAAAACTCTTCGTAAGTGGCGACACTAGCAGCGTTGACATTGTATCTCGTTCCCACTTGCGGTATTGTCTATGCAAGCATCCTTGTCACTCATTTGACAATCAATTGAGCATGTGTGTGTGCATCCCTATATTCCTATACTGAGGGCCTACCGCGAAAGGCATTCGAAGTTTCCCCTCTCTGTCATACTTACGAGTTCGTACATAGGTGCGACAGAGAGAGAAAACTTCGAATGCCGTTCGCGGTAGGCCCTCTGGTTTACTATTAGTGGTAGTGCTGCCTTGCAGTAATGTTCCCTATTGGTGAGAATGAGTAAGTGTCTATTCAACCAAAAAAGTATAGGGTTTATTTATACCAAGATTTATCTTTGCAATTTTGACGTTTGGTTTCGATTACGTGCCTATTCCAGGCCCCGTAGCATGGATGGTGTTAAGTATAAGTGATAGGATAAGCGCGTCGTCTCATTCTATCGAACGGTGTCAGCCAGGTACGGATGCTCTATCCTGTCACTTATCGCGTGATAAGGCCAGGCCATCCATGCTACGGGGCCGGGTTAGTAAAATCCGGCCAATGACAGCCAGGTATCTTATGTGACAATTCACCAGGTGCATTCAACTAATTTACAAGTATTTGACACGGTAGGACAAAATGAAATATTTAATACTGCTAATTTGCATAATTGCATCATAAAATTATTTGTTATCGTCTATTTTATGCTTCATACTTCGGAAACAATCATACTTTTTATGCTTTTTCTATCGTTTCCAAGATTGCTTCCGTTATTCAAAGTGTAAAATTACAATGTTCGTATTGTAAAGTCGGATGTAGCGGGACAATCATCGATATCGTAAAACCGAGCTCTTCGAGTACTTTACGATTGGACGTACTTTTGATTTTAAAGTTATACCGAGAGATAAAACGTTTTACGAGATCAGGGTAGTAAAGTGACATTGAGACGAGGTTGTGTAAAACGTTCGCACACTTACACAGTTACCTATATACCTAATTAAGAACAGCTTCTTTCCGGAACGCATTTTGTTAATAATTTACATTAAAAACAAAGTTTAAACTGACTTCAATTCAGTACTTCGTCAAGCCACATGGTACATGAAAATTTCCACATTTCCTCTCCAATTTACGCCATGAACTGCTTTCCGAGAGCAAATGCGTTGATTATTACAGAAAAAACCCAAGTCGCTATCTATGGGCTGATAATATTTGAGGAGTTCCATCGATTCCTCAAGGATCACAGAATTAACACTTCATTAGTTGCTACTTCAACGGAATCATGACAGAATCTTTGACGTACTTTACATCTTTGAGAAGTTCCATAAGTCATCTGTGGTCTTCATCATCAGTTCCACTTCACCAAAATTACGGTTTCCGAGGGTAAATACTCGTACACGAGTTATAATAGAAAATACCGAAATCACTACACCCTCCATTATCAGATCCTAAATTGGTGACAATGGGACAACCTCGGGAGTATACTGTTTCGAATAAAAAAATAATTTTAGAAACGGAGAAATCGGCGAAAAAACATAAAAAAACATACAGTGGAACCCAGTGTAGCGCAACTAGGAACAAAAATATGAATGACGTCCAACTGCTCAAATTCAGATCAAATTCAAATCTGACAAGTTCTGACAAGTGACAAGTTTTCTATCTATGCTATTGCTATGGCAGACTCATGCTATCTCCTACTCCCGTTCTTTCTCTGTCTGTCATTTTGTCATGGTGACTTTGGCCGGTTACCATGGATATTATAACGATTATAACTTCACGAGAAAACATGTGTGTGGAGCGGAACGTCAAGTGCGTTTTTTTCCAAATTATTGCGCAATTATAGGTTTTTTTGCTTATAATCTCGGTGATTTGACCAGATTTCCCTTAATTTTCTGTTATTTATATTAGTTTTAGGTCTGGGTGACTTCTTTATAGCAGTCAACCTTTAGGTGTAATTATGGGGAATCACTCCCCTGGGGACCCGGGGGGGTTAAAGTTGACTTCTCCGGTCCCTCCTTCTCCTGGCGCGTACATAACTCTCCGGCAGTCTGAAGCCCGCGATCTTGATGCCCGACGTTGCAGAATGGAAAAGTCGGAATCGGAACACAAGGGTTTGGATTTAAATGATAAATCTCGTTCTCGGTCGAGCTCTCGCTCGCGCTCATTGCGGCCTGGCTCTGCCTCTACGGACACTTCGGTCAAGTCAATGGTGGTTGCCAGCGACATTAGGCTAAGTAACTCTTTTGCAATTTTACCTGACTCGAATCCAGACTCTCAGGACTCTGTGTTGGTGTTGGGGCCCGCACCCGTCGGTGTCAGAAGGAGAGTTGGGAGCTGCTCACTATCCTGCGCCTGAGAGCGAAAAACACGGCCCCTGGACTGGACGGCATTCCGGGTCGAGCACTGGTGCTGGCCATGGATGCCCTAGAGCCCAGGCTCCGTGAGCTGTTTTCGATATGTGTGGAACAGGGCTGCTTTCCATGTGAGTGGAAAACGGGCCGGCTCGTGCTCCTAAGGAAAGATGGGCGCCCGACCGATTCACCGTCAGCATATCGGCCGATTGTTCTGCTGGACGAGGTACGAAGAAGATTTGACCAGATATTTGTTCTCCTTTTATTATTTCATACCTAAATCGGATTCGTTTTAGATTTTGTAATGCGATTTTCTGTTAATGCAGTGGGCCCAACGACGTCCCTAATCATAATTTATCGATATCGATAACGTTGGGTTCTAGTATTATCGATATCGATAACGTTAAGTACTACAACCCTACTATCGTCCTCGTTCGTTAGGTTGGTAGGTAAGTCTACTTCCGTACTAGCGTATATTTTTATTGGTATTGTGGTATTTCAAATACAAATACAAATTATTTATTGTTAGAATGTGAGTGGTTATAAAAATGGCAAACTAGCTAAAGTTCGAATGAGTTGTCATGTCAAAATCAAATGACAATGTCACTGTCATCCAAAACCTTGTTCGAAGTCCCGTCTCTTATTTATATTCTCTTTGGTGGAACCATTGATTTAATATATTAAAAATACACAATCCCGCATAAAAAAATTGTTATAAACTGTCCCACTATGATATTGACAGCTGTATTCAGATACATGCTAACATCGCTATTTTTTACCTTAAACATTTATGCAAAAAAAAGCTCAATATACTAGGTGCCAAGTGTCAAATTTTCAAACTAACGTTTCAAAATATTCAAAACTTTTTAGTGAAATCGCCATCATCATAATATTTACGACAAAAGTGAACATCGGACGAATGGAGTCACATTACACTTTTATACTGTACTAGCTGTTGCCCGCGACTTCGTCCGCGTAGAACATGTTATCGTCTAAATGTTTGTATATGGAAGTAATGTAAAAAACATTGAAATTAGTTTTGTAGTAAACAGTCTAAAACCGAAGTTACAAATCTCTTACTTTCGAAATGTCTTGCTCTCTATACAAACTTCGAACCCCTCTTTAACCTTCTTAGGCAAATAATTAAAAATAAATGCTGAAATAAGTTTTGTAGTCTTTTAACAAACAGTCTAAACCGAAGGTAAAAATCCCTTACTCTCCAATCAAAAGATACCTAATATGAAAACTATTATGTGACATTTAAGTACTTACATTTAATTTAGTCAGTCTACTTAAGCCTTTATTTGTGGTATATACGTCTGTGGTATGAAAGTGGGTCAAACACACAATAGACGACTTATTTGGTTTGAATTGTTGATCACGCCTATCTCGTGCTAATATTGCGACCCATTTTGTACGTGGTAGGGGATTTCGTGGAAAGCTTTAATGTAAAAATATAAGAAATATTATAATAAACACTTTTTTGTCATTAGTCAAAATAAACCATTACTAATTATTAAAATTAAAAAAAGTAATAGCTACTCCATATATTTTTGTTCTGTGATGATAAGTCATAATAAATTCCTAAAAATCATGAAAGCATTATAGTTTTAACTAGAATCTGTTTATAAATAAATAGAATTTACGTAAAATAAGACATTTCATCCTTTTTATTTGGTTTTCTGTTTTTATTTTTGCAGTTTTTCTCTGCACATTTCTTCATGATTGACAACTGCCACTGTCTGTGGTCGGAACAAGACTAATAGCCAAACTACTGCCCAAGTCGATTTGACAGTAGTTTTGATTTGCCATTTTTTCCTGCTGATTGTGTAGGTATCCATATATATTAAATCAATGAGTGCAACATATAACCTCCTCCTTTTTTGAAGTCGGTTAAAAGAGGAGGAGGTTCTCAATTTGTCTTATGTATGTTCCCCGATTACTCGAAGACGCGTGGAGCGATTCGGACGAATTCTTTTTTTTGATCGAAAGGGTATCCTTCGCAGGTGGTCTCAAGGTAATCAGGTCAGGATCTAATGAAGGGATCCTGGAGAAATCGACGAACTCTTCAAATAAGGCGAAGTACTGAAATGAAGTCAGTTAAAACTTTGTTTTTACAGTACTTATATCTACTCCCTACACTCCAAACTTTATTTGTATTTGTATTTATTCAATTTTATAAGTCATGTACATTTCAATGAAGATGTTACAAAGTAATAATAGTCAGGCCATGAGGTAAGTAAGGCCAGTAAGGGCAGGGCACACAATCATAACACAAAAACTTAAAATAAGGTTATGAAAATAATTTAAAATTGACAAAATTTACAATCTATCACCTCAGGATTACTTAAACTTTATTGTAGTTTTGCGTGACGAACACTCCTTTGGGCGCACTAACAAAGATTTATTTAACACACTGTTGCTTTCATTTATATTTTTATCTTCATTTCCGCTATAAAAACGCTATAAAAATCCTATTCCTCTCTGCATTGCAATAAATTCGAGTCTTCAAATTGCCATTACCAACCTTCCTTGTTTTTAAAGCGGGGCAGCGTATAAGTCATAAAATCGGTACATACCTACTGGTAATATTTGAAAATCATTTTCCAGTTAAATTTTCCATAAAGTTGTTCGAGTAATAGGTACCAATTGCTTGATAGATTAATGCCGTGTGTATACCCAGGATAAAAACAATGAATACGTTCGATCCAGAAAATGACCCCTCAGGCGGAAACGACAGCTCACGCGGACAAAGTCGCGGAAAAAAGCCAGTACATAAGCTAATAGTTATATCATACGTATATATTTATCTGTTTTCACCCCTGATTATTTACTAGAAAGAAAGATAATAGTCTGACATTCCACGACCGGATTATACCACCCACATGCGTACAGTGAACAACAAAAGCAGCTACGCAAAATTACATACAATCCTTCTTCTTTTGACACTAAAGTCGAGTATAATATAGGCCATTTTGAGCTAGTAGGTCGCTAGCTTGACTGTACCACAAATATGGAAACTAAATCAAAAACTTTTCTACTTTGACGTTAAAATTGGTCATATTGTTCACACAACAATGGTCGATTTGATCGCAAATCGCGTGACCAACGGAGACTACCCTCAGCAAACACTGGTAGCTGACGATTTATAAACCGTAATGGAACGGGATAAGGTGTAATACTGGATACACCAGTTTGTCTTTATTTTTATACCGTCAACGTCAAATATATGGACACATTTTTAACCTTACTACAAAGAAATAAGGTGCTAAGCCGTAAACATAATTTTTGACATGGACCGTGTTATGATAGATATTTTTACCAAAATTTTTGTGTATTCAAATCCGTAAAATAGATCCGTCACTTGTTCTGAAATACCATTACTAGTTATATTAGTGGCCCTGTGAGGAGCTATAAATACTGTAAAACTCTCAAACCTTTAACAAAAAAAAAAATCTGATTCGACAAAAAAAACTATACAATTATTGATCCTGCTCACAAAATTTCACGAGAGGTTGAGAAATGCGACTTGTAGATGAGAACAAGGAACAACTTGACATACGGACATACGAAAGAAATTTGGCCCAAGCCTCTTCGGAGAACCTCCTTCTATTCGTTCCCTCGTTTAATAATTTGCCGCGAATATTGAATTACGTTTCTGTTTCTACAGTATAAAAATATGATATAGTAGATATGAGGAATAGTAGTTTTACACTTTAGCAATCTTAAAATTATGCCTCGGAGGTCATCATCATCATATCAGTAGAAAGACGTCCACTGCTGGGCATAGGCGGCCTCCAATTAACGCCGTAATGGTAAGGTGGACTGGTAAAAGACGTGGGAGTCCGCTGGATGGGAGATGCCTATGTCCAGCAGTGGACGTCTTTCGGATGATATGATGATGATGATGATAGCCCTAATCCTGTTTCTAGAATGGATCTTATCTTAAGACCCATCGGTACAACAATACCATTGTTTAGCCACGTGCCACAAACGCTTCGAAATTAAAAGCGCATGTTCACGAAATACTTTACTTGAATATATCAATAGTGAGTCTATTGTTACAGTAGCAAGCTTCAAATTAAAACGAAAGGTAAATCAGTATTACCAAATTTTTATTGGTAGTTGTGGCATACTCAGTAAAACGTCAATACTTAGCAGTTGCACCAAAAGACAAAGACTTTGTCTTCTCCTTGAGCCTGGTATAAAGAGAAGTGAATTTCTTCTAGAAAAAGGATTTGTACTATACATTACTGATTATTTAAATCCTATTCAACAGCTAAGAAGGATATTTGTGACCTCCACTCATTATCCCCCCTTACTCGTGTATGTTCCTCCACTTAACAATATCCTGTCCCCGAGCATTGGCATCCGCTGTGAGCCTGCATTTAGTTTTCCCATTCAACATGAACTCTTCAATATATTTCCAGTATATACTGTGATTATAGGCTGTGATTGTAACATAACACTATAGAAATAAATTGTGTTCTTTTATTTGATTGGGTTTTATTGATTGCTTTTCAGCACTAACCTTGAACGAAAATGCGTTTCAGGTATACTTATGGGAAATAATCGCATAATCTATATAGACAGATGATACTCGTAGATGCTCAGACATTAAAAAAATACTTCAATTCACTTAATTCAAAAGTCATTATAATCAGCCGAAAAATGTCCACTGCTGGACGTATGCTATCCCTAAAGAGTGCCAAAGTGACCGATCCTGCGCCATCCGCATGCTACCCATCCAAGAATAGCGTTGTATATTTTTTATTATTTTGTTTGTGGGCCTTAATATGCCGCTTCGACCAGCAAGTGATCTATTGTGGCAGCCCTTGTTTTAGAGTTCACCGTTAAGTCCCGTTGCCTCCAGGAAATTCTAGATTCTTTGGGCGGTGATATGTTGTACTTCTTGTGGGTGCATTATGTGCCGCCCTAGGTAGGTACTTCTTTTATGCATGAGTGGTCCGCAGGAGCAGAGAATGTGCATTGCAGTCTCATCTGTCTCCTGGCAGAACCTGCAAGTTGTGTCCTGCTTCATACCCATTTGAAACAGGTGTTTGTTCAATTTGCAATGTCCTGTCAGGATTCTTGTCACTGCGCAGGTTTTGTGCCTTTTGAATTGTAATAACTCTTTAGACAGCTTACTATTGAACCCTTCGATCAGGGCTTTAGCTTGTTTTTGTCCTTTGGTGAACTTCCACAGCTTGATTGCCTCTGATTTTTCCGCGTTGTTTAGCAGAGAATATGCTTTCCGTTTTGTGATGCCACAGAACGGTTCCGGGCCGACCAGGGCCGTGTCTGCGCCCTGCCTTGCAAGTTCATCTGCTTTTTCGTTTCCTACAATGTCGGAGTGCCCTGGTACCCATCTAAGTATGACTTTGTTGGAGTTCGCCAGGGTGTTTAGATTATTTTTACAATTCTGGACTAGTTTAGAGTAGGACTCTAGTGATTCTAGTGCCAGCAGAGCAGCTTGGCTGTCCGAGTTAATGTAGATATGTTGGTTCCTTAGGTTTCTTTCAAGATTGATCTCCACGTATTTATTTAATGCGAAGAGTTCAGCCTGAAAGATTGAGGCCTCCTTCCCCATACTGACGCTAGCTTTGAACTTTGGCCTCTCACCGTAGATACCACATCCAACATCATCACCTTTTTTTTGATCCATCTGTATACCAAATGTGGCTTCCCTCCTTGAAGTCCATTTGGTCATTTGTCCATTTGTCTCTCGGAGGTATTTCCACTGTATACAGTCTAGTGAATTTGCATTCCACGTATGTGTCGTCAGTGGGCATGCTTAGGTTTTTGTTATCAAAAACAAGGGCCTCAAGTTTGCTTAGCGCTTGAGAGCGCCATTTTGGCCTTGTTAGTGTGCATATCCTGTAGATGCACTGCTTCGCCTCCTTTTGCACTTGCAGGTGGAGTGGCGTTAGATCGAGCAGTGCATCCAAGGCTGCCCCCGGTGTTGAGCATAAAGCTCCTGTTGCTGTTAAGCAAGCTGTACGCTGAAGACTGCTTAACTTTGTGATGGCTGTCTTTTGGTGGACTTTGTTACACCAGACTGCAGAGGCGTATGTGATTATAAAGTATAGCGTTGTATAAAGGCAGATACCAAGATCTTAGCAACATATTACCGGTTCACTCATTTATGGCATTTTTTTCTCAAGTGATACATTTTACCTAAGTTTTATTTCCCATACCTCATTTCGTAAATAATGCACCATTGTTACAAACAAACCTAATAACCTATGTTAGGCTCTATGGCATCTTTTAACTCATGAAAAACGGTATCATCGTTTAGAAAATTAAAAATGTGCAAAAAAGGTTCACGTCTATACGAACGCCTACCATATTACCACTACTCGACAAAATACTTTACGACCCCCATAAAATCTCACTATAGAAATTTTCCTCCAATCAGTTATCCGTTATGCGATGGAAGCGAATAACGCCCTGAATGGATGCACTTGGGAGGAAATAGCTCGATCTCTCACGGCTGATTGCCTCTGAGTTATGGAATCGCGGAGTATGATGCGAGGTAGAAATATTTATGCAAGGCAAGGTAAGCTTAGTACAGCTGTGCGATATAGCGGGGCGGTGTCATCATCCAAGCGTTTTCCTGGTTGTACCCTAAAGGTGCCCGGGTTCCACTTTGGCACCTAATCCCAAGATTTGTCGAAGACAATATTTTGAAGAAAGTGAGTGCCATCTGACCTCCCTACGCAGGGGGAAACCTAGACCTTGTTGGAACTAGATTGGTTTCATTACGATGTTTTCCTTCACCGAAAAGGTACTTAACTGTTAGAATAACAAATTATATTTCGTACACAATTTTTTTTACATACAAGCCGGTTTTTAAGCTCACGACCCTCACATAGAAAACCTTACCGCTCGGCTACTGTAACTCTTGGTAGCAGAGCACAGCGGTGTGCGAGTCAAAAACCCACCAACAAGAAGAGTTGCTTCAGTGAGACTAGACTAGCAATGCTATTGGTAGATTTTTAGGGTTCCGTACCACAAAAGATAAAAACGGAACCCGTATAGGATCATTTTGTGTACCGTCTGTCTGTCTGTCAATACCGAGTATCTCGGGAACGCGTGGAGGGGAAGTATCGAGTTGAAATTAGAACCATATGTATACTCAAGCCTGCAGTCTCTTGAAGCTGTGAAAAAAATCAAACTTTTAAGTGAATATGAAAATAAGATACGGCAGTTTATGCCGCAAAAATGTATATTTCAACATCCTCAAGGTCTCAAATTTCATAGTTTTAGTTCAACTCTCCGTTGAACTAAAACTATGAAATTTGGCGAGTAATATCTTCTTATATTAAAAGTACAGGGAAAAATCTGTAAACTTTACATTTGTATATTTGTACGGAACCCTCGGTGGGCGAGTCCGAATCGCACTTGTCCGGTTTTTACCGCACACACCGCTCCGCTACCTCGCATATCTATGGTGATAGTCACGCTTAGGAAGGATTCCTATAGTTTTTAGAATAAAGCGAATAAGGGGCTTAACTTAGGCAGCCAATTTTCTCGAGATCCAACGTAATTTACGTTCTGTTGGGAAATGAATTTATTTGAGGAACTACAGGAGATAGGTTGAACGGTATTAAACGTTTTTTAGGGTTAAATTAAATTTATTATTTTTTTGTTGTAATATAAGGATGCTCTAGAGATTTTCTGTGATACTTAAAATAAATTACACTTACTTACATTCCCGAATATAAAAAAATGGCTTTTTCTCTTATTTAGAATTATCTCATAAAATTTCATCAATAATCTATATACACAATTCAATAAAAAAATAATTTTTCAAACCCACTAAACTAAAACAAACTTAAACGTATTACTAAGTAACCTAAACCTATTCCTAATCCTAAAACTAAACATCAAACAACCCTCCCCGAGCTACTCCAGGTGCAAAGGTTCCCATCACACTGGCCGCATTGCCGCGCTGAACAGCTCTCATAAAATTATATTTAACCCGTAAGTACCTATTTTTCGATTTTAGAATTTGAGATGGCGTGTTAGTACTTTGCAGCCGGAGACTGCTCCTACGAATACGCTTTGCGTGCCATACACGTGTTCATCAGAGAAACAAGAGTCGACTTCGTGTCGGATATGACAGGAAGGACCAGTAACGGACCTAGGGGCGCTTATTTGATTTCTACTTAAGTTTAAGTGGATACTTCTTTGTTGGCTATGAAACCCTAATACATCTGAATTCATTCATTAACAACTATATAAGTACAGATAAATCGGTATATATGGCCACATTGACTGACGTAGCTCATTTGACTCGCGATACATTGAATATGGCGGTCATTTCAGCATTATTTTCATGCCCGCCACATAAACTAAATAACATTTTGTGATTAACAATTAATGGCAAATAAAAAAGGATTAAAACATTGTAACAAACTATTATTTGAAATCAGATTAGGCTTCTCTACAAAAAGTTGTTCCGGAAGTCACGTGATAGATTTTGAACTGTACCCCTATCAGGCGCGGCTCACTCGCGATTTGTGTTTATCGCTACAAGTACATGCCGGTCGCCCCTTCGAATGGCTCTATTCAGCAGCTGCCGCGCGTTGGGACGGGACGCTCGCACGGGTCGCAGCGCGTTTCATGCGATAGAAAGGGATGGCCACATTTAGGCACGTTTGGCGTACCTAAACAGGGAATTTATTAACAGAGAACCTTCTGTACGTAGTACTATTACTTATTCTGTGCCCCTATACAAGAACGCGAGCAAAGAAGTAATCCACTTCAATAAGCGCCTCATTCATATGAGGGGAACAAAATACTAATAATTAAACGATTAATCTCACGTATTAAATGTCACTACGGGCGACCTGTCCTCCTGCCGCAGCCTCACACATTAGTCAACAACTCCAGCGCAAGACTGCCCCCCCTCCCCCCGCTCTGTTGGCGCGTGCGTCACGGGCCGCGCGGTTATCGGAGCGGGCGCGACCAGTGATTAAAGCGACATTGCCGCGAAAAGACTCATCCTGAAGAAGAACTCCCGAAGAGTTCGAAACATGTAGCCCGTTGTGACATTTAGTACGTGAGTTTAACCATGTAATTATTAGTATTATTTCAACATGTCTCACGAAAGTTTAAATTCGAGGGCAACATACTTGAACATTCAAGGTTTGGTACCTTCCCCACTCGTGTTCTAATTGAAACTATCTATCTGAGATAAAGTACTCTTACTTAGTACGTAATGAGTACTTACAGACGGACACGGGAAATAGGCAGTTAAACTGTACAATATTCAGATAACAGCGGTCCAATATGAAGCAATAAAAGTGGCCTATAAAGACTGCAAAATCCTGAGCAAACGGTTACGAATAAATAGAGAGCATGTGAGAGTAACGCATTTCAAATCGGTAGGTACTTTTGCAAATTAGATTCGCAATACCACAACATAAGTTAGAGTAGATACAAATTGTAAAAGGTCCCGAAAATACATTAAGTTTATTCACACTCGATATACAATTAGTTCTGAGCAGTCATCGGAATTCTCGTAGCATTTTTGAGCTGTCATAGGGACTTTTCGTTTATCGACTTCCGATTACACATATTATGTACTAGTATATCGATAAATGTATACAGAATACAATATGTAAAATAGTTATGATTACGAGTAGAAGTAAACAACATGAAGTCTTATCGTAAATGAGCGATCTCTTCGAGATAACCTTTGGATACCAACTTTGAGCTAATTTTAAATAGAAATTAAAATAATACAATTTTATTATTTCTTATAAATAATTTGTGAACTGGTTAAATGTAAAATTGTTGACTATTAATTTTTCATTGCTTTCATTGCAAATCTCTATTTAACATTTTCAGCCACTCAAAAGTTATCTAAAAGAGATCGCTCCTTAGCGATAAGACCGCCTGTTGTTTGTCTCTACTTTTAATCTTCTTTGATATGTTGTGTTGTGCTCTATAATGTATTATCGACAAAATATGTATATCGGAAGTCGATAAACGAGAATGTTCCCTATGACAGCTCAAAAATGCTACGAGAATTCCAATGACTGGTTCTGAGACATTAAATCCTCTTTTTAATAATTCAAATCCATACATTTAATTTGTTCATTAACGTCATATTATGAATGAAACTATAGTCCGACCGCTTAATTCAGTCCTCACCTGCGCGTTGCGTGGGTGCGGAGGTATGACGCTAAAGGGCCGCGCGCGGCGTGCGGGCGCCCGGCTTCGCCTCCCGCACGACGCCCGCTCCCCCGTTATACCCCGTGTTAGTTAGGCGAGGACGTAGTGAAGCGGTCGGACTAATAGATAACAAAATTTTAAAAAAATGATTGGAACAGCTACCTTTTATTGAACCCTTATATACAAATATCTTTATTTTGCTTAAAATGTGATTCATAACAGTTGTTTACAGAATACGTCTTCTTCTTCTACTTCACACAATTGACCAGCATTATGCACCTATGAATGTCAAAAAACCAGTACTTTAGATTTGAAATAGATTTTATTAATCTAATAGGTATAGCTTGAACTCTCTCAATTCTATCTCTAAAAGGTAGACAATGTCAGATGGGGATTTCCCGCAAATAGTAATGAAATGGGACCACAATACGAATAAGTACGGACTTTGCGGGGCGGAGTTTCGGCCCAAGTTTAATTGAACTGGTCAGCATCGACGTTGACCCTCCTGATGGAAGGTCTGGACCGGACAGAGCTCTATTTAAGTTACCACACGTTTATTCGTGTGGAAGATTTAACAAAGTTTGTTTTACTTTTTTTTCATTAATAATTATTTAGCGGCTATTATCTGTCTTCTTTCTTTTGCCTTTTCTAACACTTCTTCATTGGTAGGCCTTTCTGTCCAGCTGATCTTAAGCATCCTGCGCCAACACCACATTTCAAAGGCTTCCAGTCAACGTCGGTCTTGTGTTGTGATGTTCCAGCTTTCACATACCACATACCAAGAAGTAAAAGCCCAAGATAGACTCGAATAGAGAATGCTGCAACGACAGAGGACCAGGCCCTCTTAATATTGATGATGATGAATTATTTAGGTAGCATACTACGTCGCAGCATTGGAGTTCGTGTCGTAGCGGAGAAGCTCCAGGAAGGTCGCCTTCGTTGGTTGGGTCACGTCTCACGCAGGCCATCTGACTACGTAGAAAACAAATCTAGTCCTCGGCGACCCTCGACCTCACGGCAAACCTAAGAATCGATGGCTGTGAAGCCCGGACATTAGCAAACACGGGCTCACATAAGGAAGACGCCCAGGATCGTGCAAATTCGAGAAAAGCGAGTAAGAAAACGGACCCTGGTAAAAGCCGGGATAACGCTATAGGTAGAAGAAGAAGAAATGTCTAGATTAGTAGATAAATAGCATCCAGAACACTATGCTGAGCTCCAAAATACGCATAGCTGATTTTGGCGAGAAAACTGCCTTTTGCCCAGCAGTGGGGCATTTAGAGGCATCATCATATATTTTCCAGAAAATGATTATTAGAAAGAAAGAAAGAAAGAAAGAAAGAAAACATTTATTCGTGGACAAAACAATGGGTGTAGAAAACAAAACACAGAACGTAAAAATAGCAGGGTCCACGAAAAGGCCCCGACTCAGCATGGTGCTAACCTAGAAGGCCAGCGCTGGTCTTCCGTCGGAACCTTTACATGAGTTACCTCCTGCAAGGCAACACAAAACAAATTAGCTATTATTAAGAGCGGAACATTGATATCATTGTCAACTTAGTGAGTAACTTGACTTAAAAGTTTTCAATCCACCCAAAAACTTCTAAGTCGTTTATCTGACTGCTGCTCTAGACAACAACCGGGATCAACGTTTAACCGAATCTTCCAAAAACAAAAAGCGTTGAGTTAATAAGACCTTGTAGCATTGTGCTTAACGCACACGATCATTGCCGAAATTTTAGTGCCTCTATGCCACAATTACTTGTTATAAAACACACACTACATTAAACATGAAACTCAATTCCTTCGTTATAAGTCGGTCTTCACAGTAAAACTAGTGCCTATGCCAAATCTTGGGATTAGGTGTCAAAGCGGACCCCGGGCTCCTATAGGGGCACAACCGGGAATAATAACGCTAAGGAGGATGATGATAAGTCGGTCTTCACATTCATGTGAACTAATTAAAGTACTGAAAAAGCTAACCTTGCAATTTGCAAGAAATTTCTCAAGCCACTCATGCTAAGTTTCAGATAAGTAGTTCGAACTTAAGAAAAGCGTTTATGTGTAACAGTGAAATTTGAAAGGCAAACTTGCTAGGCGTGTAGCAATTTGCTAACAAAAAGGGGCATAATATTGTGAATTACGATAGTTTTTGAACGGTGTGTTAAGTAATGGTAACGGCTAAAGTATGTTTTTGTATCACATACCAAGTATACCAACCTCTGTCTAGCGACATAAATACGATCATGCTAGTTAGGCTGACAATTCGGTTTTTACAAGCTTTTATATTTACTTGAACTGCTCGTATATATGTTTATAAAATGAGACAGATCAAGGAAAGTGTCTTATTCGCCGTCCTACACCCAAAACGTAAGTGAGAAAACAATGTTATTAATATTCCGTAGCACAACTATACGCGGCAGTAAGTGACAACCCCGGGTAAATTTACAGCTCGGAGCAACGCGGCAGCCGATCATGCCTACCCAAATCGACAAGTGGATCTGCGGTGATAGAACGGTGTAAGGTTGGTCCTCTTTGTAATTACAACTTCGTCTGACCGGTACCATCACTAACATTAATTTGCTTCCGATTAATCGTTATGACTAATCAAAATGTCCAATGCACTCTTCACAAAACAACTTACAATCGTCCATTGATTATTTCCTAGCGTAACTTGACACCGAGTTTTGTAACAACTGTTTGTAATTGGAGGTCAGATTTAATAGGTGGTCTGTGGCGATGCGGTAAGTTTTGTGAATAAGACTTCTGTGCACTGCCCTGGTATACGCCTTAATCCAACCAGTATTACCTACACCTGTCCTGTGACTCCGCAGTTGTTCCTAAACTCGGCGTCAAGATATAGGTACTAGGTAGGAGTGAGTGGGTTTAGCTGCAGTAGGTCAATCACGTAACGCATTGTACGCGCGTCTGACAGTAAAATCACAATCTAACTGTCATTTTTCCATATAAAATTGACATTTAGACCTTACAGACGCGCGTAAGAAAGGTTACGTGATCGACCCACTGGTCACGCTCACGTAACGCATTGTACCTACGCGCGTCAGCTAGATCTAAATGTCACTTGTTATATGGAAAAAATGACAGTTAAATTGACCTTACGCGCGTTCGGAACGTTAGGACAATGCAACTGTCATTTTTCCATATAAAAAGTGACATTTAGATCTACCTGACGCGCGTACAATGCAATACGTGATCGACCTGTAGGTCTAAATGTCACTTTTTATGTGGAAAATTGACAGTTAAATTGTACCGACGCGCGTTCGGAACGTAACGTGTTTCTGCTGAGGGGTAATCACGTAACGTTCCGAACGGGCGTCGGTACAATTTAACTGTCAATTTTCCATATAAAAAGTGACATTTAGACCTACCTGACGTTCGTACAATGCGTTACGTGATCGACCTACTGGTCCCATTCGCTGCGTCGGGCAAACTCGACTAAGCAACTTCACTCGATCGTGGTTGACAGTGACAATCCACGTCACGCGGCTGACGAAGTTGTGCCAAGACGATAACGCTAAAACGTGTCGAGAAGCGAGAAACGAGACGATTGGATTAAGATAGAGACTTGTGAGTAGCATAGCTGGGTATTCTTCAATTCTTACCAAGCCCGTCCCACTTGTACTAAAACATAAACATGTTTTTGTTACGTTTCATTTTTAAAATCGCGTGAAGTTTAACGAACGATTTTTCTAATCTCACCCTATATGGAAACGAGTGGTGTGGTGAATGTGAAGAACTTGTGAACTGCATAGCTGGCGAGTTTCAAAATTATTTTAATTTAAAATCGCTTGAAGATTAACAAAATATTTTTCTAATATTACCTAATATGGAAACTAGTGGTGAGACGAATGTAAAGAGCTTGTGAACTGCATAGTTGGCGAGGGAATACAGTCGATAATTGCGATTGGGCCTGAATGGGCATAATTAACTATGTAATCACTGTGACGCGGACGATCTTGCAAGTTTGAATATGCGGGTTGATTGAGTGACCAACTGCACTTTCGAGTTTGATGCAATTTAGTCAAATTTTAAGTATGTCCGAATGACTTGTAAGTTGTAAGTGGAATCTAAGGATTTAAGTGCAAGTCCCACACTAGGCGTTGCTTGCAGGCGATGCATCGCAGGAGACCAAATTACAATTATTGTGTACAGTAAAGAGTTTTCTACATACATTTTAAATTTCATGGATTAAATAATTTCAAACAAAATTGGACAGGATATTAAAATTATCAATTAAAATAAACAATGAGTGAGTGTGTTTCACTTGACTATTTCCAGACTAGAACGTGAGCTTCCCCGCGTGGTGTCAGATTAAAACAGCACCACCCACATTTTCCCATGGGTGTCGTAAAAGTTGACTTCGGAATCGGGTTGAGGTGTGTTGGTGACACTAATTTAGCAACCTGTCACTTCAATATCACCCTTTCTCCGTCTTTAAATCCACAATGACTAGAACTGCCACTGAAAATTAAATTTGCGCTACCTATTCTGGAAATTTGGACGTGAATATAAAGCACTACTAGTAGAGTAGCTACCGTACAATATAACAAGAGCTGATTTTGACAGATGTAATCGCATAAACCGATAAATCCTTCTGAATCGCTAAACTTAAGTGGCAGTGGGCGGGACACATTGTACGTAGAACCGGAAGGCGCGGCGTAGGTAGGCCCCCACAAGGTGGATTGATGACCTGGTAAATAAATAAAGGTCGCGGGAGTCCGCTGGACGCGGGTAACGCAGGAGCGATTACTTTGGCGCCCTTTGGGGGAGGCCTATGTCCAGCAGTGGACGTCTTTCGGCTGATATGATGATAATGAATCACATAAATGTTAACATTTTAGGTTACCAAATGACACGTGATGACTCCAGAGGCCTATATTTCACGAAGCTACAATGTACAATTTTACAAATACAAATTAAGGACTCTGAGACTTTGACCATAACGACCCTCCATTTGACCTGAGTTGGCTGTTCGGCTTGTAAAATTGTAACTTGTAGGTTTAGGTCATAGACGGTCAAACTAAAGATCACATTGTGTTGTAAACTTCGGCTTTACCTAAACCCCAGTAATTTGTCCATTTTCTTTATTTCTGGGTTATTCTCGTATCCCTCAAAAGTTATGATTATTTTCTGTTCGGCCTAAAGGTTGACTGGTAGCGAATGCCTCATGGCATTAAGTTCGCCTTTTGTATTTGTAACTCATTACTGTGCAATAAAGCTTAAATAAATAATATTCTGTCATAAATTTAATTTTTGGTACAATATTATTATCGCCGACTGTACTTTTCTGCATACCATCATCAACTACTCATTAAGACGATTCTAACGAGCCCAAACTCGATGGGGTTGTGTCGTTTTATTGCGGAGTTCCTATGGCCAACTTCCAGCTCCAGCATCAGATCAGCTCCATGTCATCATAATATTGCATTGACATGCGATATACATAATAATATGCATGCAAAATTTCAGCTCAATCTGAAAGCAGGAAGTGGGTCAAATTTAACTTGCAAGATTTGATTACAGACAGACAACGGGACAGGTGAAACTAAATTAAAGCTTGTAAATAAATAACCCAGACTCAAGTCAAGCTTGCAAATATGTATCGCCTAGCACCCGCTAACAAGACTAAAATAGGAACATCTTAGTTTGTAGATTTTCTTGCAAGTAGCAGACGCGGCAAAACCTTTGTTTGCTTCGAAACAAACCAAATAAATACGCCGGGGTACGAGCTCACACTTTCTCGGAAACTGTATTTCACTGTACTTTTAAATGTACACACATTGTTTACTTAGATTTCACAAACATTAATTTTCTGTGACTTATTTTAAAGTAGATGCCCTCGCGGTTACGGCGCCGTTATTACAAATGACCAAGGCGGGGGTCACGGGATAAACTATTGGCTATGTATGTCTATCCTGAAGATGGGCAGGGGTAGACAGGGCTGCACGATATCAAAACCTAGTAATTGACCATTTTTTTGGAAAATTGTTTTTAACATTTTGTTGCCTACCTAGTAAGTCCTCATCCATTTGACAAATCGACATAAATCCGGAGATTTTAATACTTTGAAACCGAGTAAGTGCAATTATAACTACACCAACCAGTACAACAGTTACACTTTACCAGCTTTAAACAAAGTATTTTTTACCGCTTACCATTTCAAAACCTAGCACGTGTCTGAGACTTTTGGAGTGGTCAAAAAGCGTTACCAGAGGGGTAATCACATTCGTAACGTATCAAAAACGCGTTAGGAAAATTGTAATTTTTTTAGGGTTCCGTACGTCAAAAGGAAAAAACGGAACCCTTATAGGATCACTTTGTTGTCCATCCGTCCGTCTGTCAAGACCCTTTTTCTCAGGAACGCGTGAAGGTATCAAGCTGACATTTATATCAAATACTTAAGTCTACTGTCTCTTGGAGCTGTGAAAAAATCAAACTTCTAAAGCAACGCAATCAAAAGATACAGCCGTTTATGCCGCAAATTTTCGAAACTCGCAAGGGAATCAAAACCTGTAGGGTATACTTCCCGTAAACTCAGAATCTTGAAATTTGGTACGAAGCAACGTGCAACGTTTCATTCCTATAGCACAGATAAACGAAAAATTGCGAAAACCGTAAATGTTGAGTTACATCACTGAAAATTTAATGTCCACTGACACGCACTAAGTATGTGAATAGTTTATTTGTGTAAGTAGTTTATAGTGGACTTTTGTGCTTTTGTGATTATTGTGAAATTTTGTGAGCAGGTTCGTTAATTATCAAACATTTACTTAAAAAAAGAAAGGGCTTCCGAGTTCACAGAGTCACTAGTATTATAATATTTATAATCTTCGGGTGTACATATTATACCAGGGACTGATTTCAGTTACGGTTAAAATACCGGTATGTAACCGGTATTTCATTACGGTACCGTTATGTCGTAAAAGTTATG